>CM030850.1:11427780-11642780 GCA_018105865.1 Metaphire vulgaris
ATTTTGAAAAGGCAGAGATGTCTGGAAATGATTTGAAATGGCGCGCAGAGGCGTGTGAGAAAACCTCTTAAATATTTTAGAAAAGCATTTCGAAACATTCGGTAGTGTTAATGACAAAAGTTTTCTGAAAGACTTTGCGACTAGAGATTGCAATCCCGGGCCAATTTTTAGATCCCGGGAGTCAAGATTGAATGGTCCGGGGTCCCGATCCCGTACCTTATTTAAAATTAGGCCGTTCTTTACGGATTGAGCACCACCATCATGAACGTTAACGTTCATATAGCGTCTATTTCGACTGGAAGTCCATTCATCAAAGGAAACGCTGAACCTTGCATCTGCCTGTCTTCGGGCGGCAAACTCTGCAATAGTTTGTGAACGTATGCTAGTTCCATGACTTATGACGATTTTATGAATTCCCATTAGGAGATTTGTGAATTTTTCCTAAGCCCAAAGCATGTAAGCTACGACGCAGATCTTTGATTTTGTGAACGTCATAAATTGAATACCATCAAATCCAAGCATGCGTGCCAGGGTAGATGGCAGACAGATCATCAGATTTCACGAACCTGTATCTATCTAGCGTTCTTGGTTGCTTAACTTGCTTAGCCGCTGCAGCTGCAGCTGACTGCTGGGTGCCATCATTTTTATTGTCGGCTGCTCGCTTTCTCACGCTTAGCTTCTGCTTGGTCTTTAAGTGAACATGGAGTCCTTTCGTTGAGCCTCCTACCGTTTTGATTACAGATTTACATATGTTGCACTGGGCACTTTGACCATCACGTTCGCGCTTTAAATATTTCCATGCTCCTTCACTTTCGTGACTTTATTTGTCATTTCACGATTCACTTACACCGAAAATCAAGAATTATATCGGACATTTGTGAAAATTCAGACACAAATAACATGTGTACAGCGTGACGTCATCAATTAATTCACCATAGTAGAGTTAGCATATAATTATGTAATTAATGCAACTTATGTAATAATGTAAGTAAGAACATAGCCTCAGTACTGATCCCAAAAGATGACCCGATCCCGTTATGTTGGCAGATCTCGCGATTACAATCCCGGGTTTACGGGGTCGGAAAAAAGAGCGGGATCCCGGGATTCGGGATCCCGGGATTGCAATCTCTATTTGCGACGTTTATTGAAGTGTATTCAAAGTAATGGAGAAAGTTGTGACCTACCAAAGATATCACGATATACGTTTAGTCGGCGACGTGAAAATTTCAGAAGTTTCTGGCATTGTGAAAACATCGTCGTTCTACATCGAAAACTTACTTTAGAAACTGGATAATGAAACTGATTATTGTATTCCTAAAGGGGACTTAAAGGAAACTTGTTCAATTCGAATTTGTTTTTCCAATGTTGAAGTAATTTCTTTGGAATTTGTTAATACGATTCTTGCTGTTCAAAGGTTGTATTCGGTCACCGGTTGGAGCGTTTGACTTTAGCCATGCTCAACTACTCGTCCATCGACATCAAGTTGCTGAATTGCTCTCCCGGTGATCGGCCCCCTCTATGCGTCGTCGACTGTCTGATCGAACTAGGCATATTCAGAGTTCATGGGAATCCGCGCCGGGCTCGTCGTCATCGCGGTAGGAGGGCAGGTCGAAGACGCCCCCGACCGACTCTGGAACAGGCGGCTAGTGGAGCATTTATATACACTGCCTACTCGGATCGGAGGCCACCTATACGAACGGCACCTAGGCAGCCGTCAGTTCTTTCTGTTCGAACTCTTCGACACACGTTGCAGAGTCCCCCGTCTCCAGTAGGATGTATTCCCTTGTCCCAAATTCGTTACTCTGGTGAGCAGCTACGTGATTTGCGTTTAACGAACCCGGTCATTTCACAATCCGTTCGTAAGACACTGTTCAAACTTCACATTTGGCGAACACATCGCCTTGAGTTATCCGTGTCGTGCCTAGATGAGCCCCATGCCACTCGTGGAGTGCGTGTGAAAAACTGTTTCCGACTGGGAACGTGGAATGTACGTTCTATAAGGAGCAAGTATACGGCGGTCATGAATGAAATTGTCTCCAAAGAACTTGACGTCCTTATCGTCACCGAATCATGGCATGAACGGTCATCCGATGTTGCAGTTTGTAATGCTGCGCCACCAGGCTACACTTTTCAATGCCAAGCACGATCTGCTTCTCGAGGCACAATTGGTCAAAACTGTGACTCAAGAGGGGGTGGTATCGTAGTATACCATCGTGCTGCTTATAAAGCAAAACAAGTCGACATCAATGTTACCACGACTACCTTTGAGTCAATGTGCCTGACATTTTCTACGCCAGATGGCCCTTGCACTGTCCTTTCCATCTATCGGCCAGGTTCACAACCTGTTGCAAGTGAATTTTTCAGTGAACTGGAGCAGTGTCTGGAGAAATTAGCCATATTCAATTCGCATGTGATAGTGGCTGGAGATTTTAATATTCATATGGAAAGACCTTCTTTGCCGGATATTAAAACTCTTAGTGCTATCCTTCATCAATTTGGGCTCGTACAACTGGTCAATGAGTCAACTCACATCAATGGAGGATGTTTGGATCTTATTATCACTCGTGAGGATGTTCCTGCATCTGATATTCAAATATGCACGCCTGCAATATCAGATCATGGCCTTGTCTCGGCATCCTTTCCGCTTCCTTCCAGCAAGCCTGTCTACATCCTCAGGAATGTGCATAACTGGAAAAAGTTCGACGGTGAAGCATTTTGCCAAGGCCTTCAATCAAGCCCTTTGTGCCAAAACCTAGAAGACCTTGCCTCTGCTTCTGTGAGTACACTGTTTGAACTATACGATTCAACAACAAGACGGTAACTTGATGATCTCCTTCCAGTACGCAAGGTTAAGATTCGTCATAAACCTCTGTCACCATGGTTTGACGCAGAATGCAGAACATTTCGACGTCGTGTTAGGAAGTGTGAGCGGAAATTCAGACGAACAAAGAACCCGGATGACCGTCGTGAGACTGTACTTATGATCAGGGACATGCATAAGTTTTTTCGTGACAAAGAAAGAAACTACTGGGAGTGTCAAATTTCACGTAATGCTCACTCCTCTCGTAGACTCTGGAAACATTCAATGATATTCTCGGTCGTACAAAGCCTTCGAATTCACAACTGAATGCGGATTTATCGTTTACTGCAAATCAGTTCGTGGATTATTTGATATCTAAAGTTCGTCGTGTGAGGATGCTACAGCTGGGTCGCAGCCGCCAGAGTTTACAACCACAGATGTTTGTCTACAGGACTTTGACGAAGTTACGTTGGATGTTCTTCGACGCGTCATCCTCTCTATGCCTACGAAAACCTGTGAACTCGATCCGATTCCGACTTTTATTGACTGTTTCTTGCCTTTTTTAACGTTACTCTGCAATAGATCTCTTAAAGAAGGCTGCCTACCTGCATCGCAGAAACTGGCAATAGTTAAGCCTAGGCTTAAGCAAACTGGCCTTGATGAGTCTGAAATGTCAAGTTATCGCCCTATCTCAAACCTCAGTTTCTTATCTAAGGTCCTTGAGAAGGTTGTCACTCTTCAGCTGCTTCCATATCTTGAGGCTAATGATTTGCTGCCGAAGTACCAGTCTGGTTTCCGTGTCTCACACTCCACTGAAACGCTTCTATTGCATCTTCTCTCAGATCTCTATAGGGCCATCGATCGGTCAGAAGTCACTCTTCTTGCCCATCGGTCAGAAGTCACTCTTCTTGCCCTATTTGATGTCAGTGCTGCTTTTGACACTGTTGACCATGATATTCTTCTACAGCGCCTCTCTGTCTCATTTGGTGTCTCTGGTCTTCCTCTGGCCTGGTTAAAATCCTATCTCTCTGAACGCCGCATGATTGCATCACTTGGTTCTTCCTACTCCCGTGAAGTGCCAGTCACTTGTGGAGTCCCTCAGGGTTCGGTTCTTGGGCCGCTTCTGTATATACTTTATACTGCTGATGTTGCACGCTTGTTTACACCATATAATTTTAAAACACATATGTACGCTGATGATATTCAGGCCTATTCACATTCCAGCCCCACTAATGCGCTGCAGATCACTCGTGAATTTGTTGAAGCCTCTCACTTACTTCATTCATGGATGCACTCAAATCGTCGTTTACTTAATCCAGCTAAAACTCAACCCATCTGGTTTGGTACTCGAGGTCAGCTCTTAAAAATTGATCATATGTCTGTGCAGGCTGCCTTCCCCGGCCTCTCTTTCTCCTCCTCTGTCCGTGATCTTGGTATAATTCTTGACTCTGAGTTAACCTTTATGGATCATATTAACTCACTTTGTCGCAGTTGCTTCTATCATCTCCGCCAGCTTAGAGATTCGACGTACACTAGACATGCCATCTGCTTCTACTTTGATTCATGCATTTATTTGCTCAAGGCTTGACTACTGTGGTTCACTTTTTGCTGGTCTTTCATCGGTGCGACTTGATAAACTCCAGATGGTTCTTCGTTCAGCAGCCAGGGTGATTGCTGGCGTCACAAGACGTGATCACATTAGTGATTATATGACGTCTATTTTACATTGGCTGCCTTATCCTGCTCGAGTTGAGTTTCGTATGTTGAGAGCGGTTGCACTCTCTCTTTATGGTGCCACTCCATCTTACCTTTCAGAGCTACTCCATCCCCTTAGCTCTATCCCTGGTCGGCCATGTCTTTGGTCCACAACCAATGGTCTTCTCAGTGTGCCCCAAGCACGAACTTCCATGTTCCTGAAGCGAGGTTTTGAATCAGTTGGCCCTATCCTTTGGAATGCTCTTGACGCCAGTATGCGTGGCTTAGCAACTCCTAATTCTATAGCCCTCTTTTTGAAACGACTTAAAACTTATCTATTTGTTAATATACAGTAATTTGCTGTGGAAGCGCTTCTGAGTGATCTTTCAGAAGAGGCGCTATACAAATATTTTGTTACATTACATTACATTACCGCAAATTATAAGAATTTATCATAACTCTTTTGAAGAATAACAAAATAAATTGATCTATCAAATTTTTGGATTTTGAATTGTGGAATTAGACTAAATGATTAAAATTAAATGTTTTAGGGGATTTAAAGAACCCGTCTCTTTGTTAAAAAGAGCAATGTAACACATTTCCATTGTCATTTTTTAACCATCTATGCTATCATATATGTTGTGACCCATTATTTTCTGGTATGGTTAATATTCTTGTATCACAGTTCCTTCTTTGCATTCACCAATATTGCGTCTTTCAATGCATTCCAACTTTCATTGGTTGTATGATGTATGATGTATTATTTTTTTATTATTAAAACTTAAGATTGGTGTGGACCCGTGTGGTAACGGACTACGTTAACACATTACATTGTTAGTTATTAACTAAGACGTGTAGCTGGTTTGGAACAATCATGTCTTCAAGTGCTTTTTGAACGTGTCGAGTGATGAGTTTGTATTATTTTATTTCTAGACAATTTCTCCAGCGCAGTAAACAAGGCTTAAGGCCTACGACAAAAGCGCTTTGACATAATTCTATCAGTAAAATCCTATATTAAATAGGTGTGTTTTTAAGTTCCTAAGAAAGGATTCCGCAGAGACAGCATCCGACAGAACGTCGGGTAATGAGTTCCAAAGTAACGGATTCCCTTTGGAGAATGACCTTTCTCCAAACTTGGAGGTCTTTGACGGGGGAGGGACAAGCAGTAGGACTCGACGACTCAACCGAAGCTTCAGTCTCGATTCATTTGACGTCGTATAGCAGAAGGCAGACTGCTCCAAGCTTTCGCGGCGGTAACTGGGAAGGCACGATCGTATTTCATTGGTTATATGATGTCCCAGGTACACGCCTCAAGGCGTGTACCTGGGACGTGTAGCGTTGCAGTAGAGGCTGACTTCAGGCGTTGTCGACCCTCGAGGTCTGCTGTCCGCTGCAGTTCAGCCTTGGTGGGCTTATACCGTGTAGGCATCGAAAAATCAGCAGCGCCGGTTTGTATTTTATGCACTCGGGGACTGAGAGCTAATGTAAGTCCATCAGTAATGGTGTCATGTGCGCATGTTGTCTGATTCGATGGAGAAGGCGCACAATACTGTCCGGAGTCGATTGAGGAGGTACTTCGGTTACCCCGACAAGATGGCGTTTCCGTAGTCTAGTTTCGTGAACCCGATAGCACATATCAGGGTCTTGAACTCTTGATAGCAGTGGTGGAGACGTCTCTCCATATACTGCGTATCACCCGTAGAGCGGCGAAGCATCCTTGCAGCGGTATGGGTCACCAGGTGTGGCAGCGTTCTGCTAAAAGAATAATATAGATGCCAAGATTCCGGACGTAAGTTGTCAGTTTGTGTTTAGATGTACCTCCACAGTTTCCGCAAATATGTTTCTTTTGCTTTATCTGCTCCAAGTCCCACTTCGTGACGTCCTAGGTGATGGTTGCACAATTGATGGTTGCACAATTTCATCAACTTCAAACAAGCACTTTATTGCATAAAACAGGGGTGTCAAAACCTTGGCCAGCGGGCTGATTTTATTTGTCCCGCGAAAATATAGACGTTTAAAAATCTTTATTAAAAGTTTATGTGTTAAATTGGCTTGATGTAAAATCTTGTTTGGCTTGAGAAATTGGTTTCGTGCAGAATATTTTTGGATTTTAAAAATTGCTTTGACGTAGAATCGTACATCCTGTGTTTTTCAGGCGTGACAAATAAATGGAAGAGCGTAAATCTTTTTTTGGTTTTGAGTTTCGTTGGTGATGTTGACTGAACCATAATATCGACGCGCTACATCAACAGCGGGAGATTACTACAGTTGCATAGATAACAAAAATATTATGAAATCGATTCCCTGTTTGACATTAGTCTATGGAAGGACTACAGTAGACTATACAGCAGATATGCAAAAATTCAGAGGAGTGATGAAACGAATTAAAACCACAATTTCTTGAGTCTCCATCTTTAATGCGTCAAATCATTCCGGGATTGTCAATATATTCCATCTCGATTTTATTTTAGAGCGTTCGAGATGTCACAAAATGGTGAGCCTATGGAAGGACTATTGTTACAGCAAGCTTTAGATATGCAAAAATTCAGAGAAGTTTGAAACGAATTAAAACCACATTTTCTTGTGGCCCCATCGTCAAATGCGTTAATGCTTCAAATCATTCCGGGATTGTCAATATATTCCATCTCAATTTTATTCTAGAGCGTTCGAAATGCCACAAAATGGTGAGCCTATGGAAGAACTATTGTTAAAGCTGGCTATATGCCAAAATTCAGAGGAGTGATGAAACGAATTAAAACTACATTTTCGTTTGCTTCCATCTTCATTGTGTCAAATCGTTCTAGAATTGTCAATATACTCTGTCGCAATTTTATTCTAGGGAGCTTGAAATGCCACAAAAGGGCGAGCCAATTCAAACCACACGATACACGTCTTTTTAGAAATCTATTCTTCGTCAAATGGCCAAAATATATACGTGTAATTATATTCAATATATGCAGCCATATACTCACCTAGCGTTAGTTAGCAAAACCCTCGGTAAATTTGAGAGTAGCTTTGGCTGCAGGTTTAAGACCAGACATTGCTAAACTAGTGAAAAATAAGCAATGTCACGTCTCATCAGCTTCCCCATCTACATCAACCATCATCTAACTTTATATGTTTTCAAGTTGATCTTCAGTTCTTCGCCATTAACAGAGTTTGAAATGTAACTGCTTCTGTTAGGCATGACTAGAATACAGTTTGTCATATACAGTACTGTATAGTTACAACAATAGGTTGTAATCAAATCAATGTAAATAATGTAATGAGTATATGGCCATTTAATGTTTTCGTCATTTTACTTCAGATTTTAGATAGCTCAGATTTTGGAATATAGGCCCCCTAATATTGACAAGCATTTATGCATTTGGCCCGCGAGGACATGGAAGACATGTCATTTGGCCCGCCGCCCAAAAAGTCTTGGCACCCCTGGCATAAAACATGAAGAATTATGGCAATCACTAAGACACTACGGTATCACAGAGAAGCTAGCCCATAAAAGACTTAATCGTACTCAATTTAATATCATGTTTTTTGCAAGAAAAAATATCTGTCTTATATTTTGACTAAATAAGATTTTTCGTTTGGTGCAGGGTGTCAGCTATCTTCATGACAGCCATTTAAAAGTCCACGGGCAGCTAAAAAGTAGCAACGTCATTATTGACGGTCGATGGGTCTGTAAATTAACCGACTATGGATTGGATGCTATTCTTGACGGGCAGGACTACGATGCCAGCATTTCAGAACACAACATTTACTCTCGTAAGTCTCGGGTTGACATTGTTCCGATTTAGCTAAATTGATTTTGCTGAAAAATTTGATGATCAGTAAATTACAGCATATCTTCATTTCGGTAAGCTTTCAGTTTGTTTCGCGATTTGGAGTAATCTACAACTTTGTTGAAACATCCCAACCAAGAGGATGGACACTATCACAGAAGGGAGCGGAGTTCTCAGACTTTCCCTATACCAAGCGCACGAAAAAACGCCTAGCAGAGAACTCTGGAGTAATACCACAAGCGGGCTGCACGCGCATGCATATCATTGTCAAGACACAGCTGATGATGACAACTGACTTAATAGTGTGATTGTAAAGATAACAAGATATGTACAGCAAGAGATTGGAATAAAATGAAAGCGAAACAATGAATGCAAAATTTTAAAAAGGGTTATGAAATTGGTTCACCACTGCACCAGTATGCTTTAACTAACTTCGTAATTATAAATAAAAGTATGAACGTGGATATAACTAGACATGGTATCCAGATTAGATGAGAGAAGTAAGAAAGAGATCGTTTGCGAACCTAAAAGTGTTACATATCTAAGTAGGTAAAGGCAGAAGCGTCCATTCCCCCTGGCTGCTGGAAGCAGCTTCCCCCTTCCCTGTGCTACTCTAACGTGATACCAAAACTCAGGGGGATTTCCTCCCCTAGCATTTGCTTCCTTTCCTCCAATCTGTGGGCGCCCCTGGGTAAAAATATGTCCGAGAGTTGGGTTCCGGCACTTATCTCCGGTCTAGGCAATAATAATCAAATATGCGACGTTGGTGGTTTAAAATCATTAAATTTGGGGTAGGTTGCCATTATTTACCCCGGGCCAGGGCTTTTTTGTGCCGCAGCGAGGCGGAGCGGCGCTTCGGACAATCCGGACCGCGTTCCGGAAAATCCAAAGACTGCTTTTTTGCCAAATTAAATTAATAAATAGAAAACATTTAGAACTATATCTATTTGTCTATACATTGTTGTGTTGTAATTATTGTAAACATTATATATATATATATATATATATATATATATATATATCAAATTTAGGTAGTGCTTATTTTTGAAGTTTGTAAACACCTTCTTAACCCCCCATTTTGTTTGTATATGTAAGAAAAAAATCAAGAAAGATATCAGCCTTATTGGAGAATATTTAGAGGTAGCTCAATTACTCTAAAGTTTTGCCGAGATAAATAGCTTCAATGCATACATACTAGCTTCTAATATCAAGATTTAAGCTGATTTAAACTGCAAAACAGTGCAAATGTAAAACCTTGGTTGTGAAGTATTATTTAAATTTAGCACTTTAATAGTGAGATTGATTGATCATGTAACTTCATCACGAATCAGCAGTCACCATTGTACTAATGTTGCTTGAGACTGCTGACATAATGCATATCCATTTTCCACAGACATGTTTATTGTGTAATTGTTTATATTGTGTGCTGACTGCTGACTGTCAGCAGTCAGCAGTGCTGACTCAGCAGTGCTGACGTCAGCTCAATGTTGGTTTAAATAGCCACTTAGAATGTGGATGCTGATTTGTTCACAGTACACACATATGATTATCTGTATAATAGAGTGTTTTAGAAACATTTCTTGAATGCACTCGGTTATTACTGCTGTAGTTGCAATCGGTTAATGAAATAGGAAATGGCAGCAACAAATAGATCTCAAAACAAAGTCTATCTTCTTGGATCTACTGTGACAGAACTGACTGTAGTAGGCTGCCATCTGTACGCATGGCACTCGGTTTCTTGCTACATCATCACCTAGAAATGCGTGAAACTATTAGACAGTCATCAGCGGCCACTGTCGAAGAAATTGCAAAATTTTGGCACAAAGCAAGAATTCCTATAAGAAATGCACAGAACTGTCAAACTAAACTAGAACGATCATTTGAAGAGTGGTGTTTGCTTAAGAAGAATAAAGGTCGTCAGTCTTTGAGCCAACAATCATGAGTTCACTTCCAGATTAGATGATCTATTCGACATTGCCCATGCCGATGCTTTTAGCATGATACAAATAGATGAAGACAGACAGTTCTTGCTACTTCAAAGAGAAAAGGGAAGAAGGGGATCAATGTCAGGCGTAGATGCAATCTTAGATGCAAAGGAAAAACGATCAGCCATGAGACAGGAAGAACTGCTTGCCAGACGCCAGCGAATAGAAGACCTGCAAAGAAGGCAAAATGAAAGGGCAGTATTGATATCCAGCACCAGGTAGTAGTGATTACGAAACTGACGAGTCCAGTAGCAGTCACGATACGATGCTGAAACTGAGGAGGCAGCTGTTGGAGGCTGCAGTTATAAGATTTCTAAACAGAGAAAGAGAGGCAGAAACAGTATTATAACACCAGAACTTGCAGCTGCTCTGGACAGAACGAAAATGTCAGATCGAAAGGCGATGCATGTTCTTGTTGAAACTGCACGTACAGAGCTTAGGTCATAACATTGAAGATCTGGCCCTCAATCGCGACTCGATTCGCCGACAGAGAATGAAACACAGATTTCAGCAAGCAGCGACATTAAAAGCTGAGTTTAAAGGCAATGTGCCACTGGTGATTCACTGGGATGGCAAAGCTATTGCTAATTTAACAACCAAGGAACATGTTGACCGACTTCGATAAGGACCCAGACACAGAAGACGACAGGGAGGCACAGGAGGATTATCAGGAAGCGGCAAAGACAGTTCATGCAATGAGCGTGGTAAATGACCGCACAGAACGTGGTGTGGCGCTTATACAAGAGCTGAGCGGCCTCATAACCAAAGATGAGTCACAGCTTCCGTTTTTATAACAGACGGTTGCGCAACACAGGCAGGCTTATCCCGACAGTAAGAAACAGACAGGGCAGTGTAGTCGGTCAACACTGTAGACAGATATACTGTACTTCTTTACTAACTTCTTGTTTAAACACTGAACAGTTGCAGTCTGTAGTCTTTACAATTCTAGACTTTGCAATTTTACTTGTTATTGCTTCCATTTGAAAATACTGTTTGACTTAAAGTGCTGCATAGCTGATATACACCATTGTCTCTGTTTTTAAGATAAATTAGCTATAGTGACCATAATCGTTACATAACAGGTTATTGAGCTACCAGTAATAGTTACCATAAGAGGCTCGAACTTTGTTAATAAGGATTTTAGCTAAAGAGGAATAGTTTGAGGGTAAGACAACTGAAAATTGTGAAATTAATTTTTTACTCTGTTTAAGCACACACTTATATATATATATATATATATATATATATATATATATATATATATATATATATATATATATATATATATATATATACGTGACTACGTCATGTTGACAAGTGACTTCCGAATGTTGCGCTCCGGAAAGTATTTTTGTTTACAAAAGAGCTCTGCCCCGGACCCACGTTTTACCTCATAGACTTTAGGGCTTCTGCGGGTTTTGCTGCAGGCAATTAGAAGTGAGCGATGGAGATTATCGCGTCGTATCGTGATCATCATTAATCATCACGAAGTTGTTGATAATGTTACTTGTGTTGTAAATATCAACATTATGTTGTTGTTGCAGCACTATCAACGTCTTATTGGTGATAAAGGCGTATTATCCGTATTTTTTATTGATTGTGCGTAAATATTTAGAAACAAATGTCATTCGTTTTAATGTAATCTAGTTAAACTTATAGCGCTCGTGTGGATTTAATTGCTACAAAGTAACATTTTCTTCGGTGCTTTTACTCGTCTTCAATCGTGTCCTGTCCTGTGACCAACCGTGCTTTGATCAAGTGTATTTTATAGCGTATTTTCTTGGTGGACAGCTACTACAGCTTCACTGTCTATCCGACTCTATGGCCGCTAACATATCAGAGCATAGCGAACCTTAATACACTGCACGGACCATTTTAACTTCCACTCCGTGTCGGCAGACAAGCGACTGCCTGGAAAATAAATCTCTTACCGCCTGGGGTTTGAACCGTGTGTCGATAGATCCCGGTTTCAGAGCTGACGCTCTACTCGGTCAACCGAGATATTCACCGAAACCAGCTAGACTTGTACATATAAAATTTGTCAACTATTCAGCTATGCTGTAATGGTAATTGTATAGATTTGGTCTACAGTCTACACGTGCTTATTCGCGCGGTTGCTTAAATTTTCCATATTTTTTATTTTTTATTTCTATTTACTATAGAACTTTACTGGACTGCACCAGAGGAACTCAGACAGATGGAGACAATACTTAGCGGAGCGCGTCTTCGCCAAATAAAATGTCGCTTACCTTCAGGAGATATTTATTCGATTGGAGTGATCGTCAAAGAAGTTTTTTGTCGAAATGAACCTTATTCAGAATATGAAACAATGACACCAAATGGTAGGCCAAATCTCTTATGATCGTACTTGGTGGGGCTCTTGAGACAGTGGCGTTGCGAGGGGCAGTGGGGGCGCCACTTGCTCTAGGGGCGGCATTTTTCGGGTATTTTCGGGTTTTGTATGCATGTGCGGACATAGGGCCTACACGGTGACCTCAGGGTTTGATAAAAATGCGACTTTTTGCTTGTCGAGATTTTGAAAAGTTGAACGAAGGCGGCAGCATTGTGTCAGGGGCGGCATTTTCGACTTTGATAACAGCATTTTTATTTTTAAAATGCGAGGACCTTTATTTGCTTGTCAAGATTTGTTTATTTTTCGGAAGTTCCGTGTTATGTTTTATCCGCGAAAAGGCGTCACTTTATTTTCACTTCAGGCGGCACTTTGCCTCGCTACGCCATTGCTTGAGAAATGTCAAAATCATACTGTTTTTCTTACATGGGATAATTTTTTCTTGTATCGCAAGCTAATGTATTAAAATCATTATCATCAAATCATCATCTAATGATTTTTAAAAACGAGTGATTGCCAATTCACGTGTGATTTTTTTACAGAAATAATCACGAAACTGCAGCAAATTCCATCTGAAGGCGAATTTTATTTCCGTCCTGTCCTTGACGAGATTCCGCAAAATATAGAGTGTGGAGATCATGTAGCTCATCGTTTAATGTCCTTTATCAAGGAACTTTGGGCTGAAGATCCGAAAATCAGACCAGGATGTCAAGTGGCACTTTCTTCCATTATCAAGATCAGTCCTTTTAAGTAGGCTTCGTAACTTCGCAATGATAAATAAAAGTTAATGTGGATATAACTAGACATGGTATCCAAATTAGATCAGAGAAGTAAGAAATTGATAATTTGCGAATCTAAAAGTGTTGCACATGTGACATATCTTAGGGGCTGTCAATAAATTGTCAACAATTTTTGACCCCTTCCCTCTTGTCAACAACTATCAACTTTCAGTCACCCCCCATAATTATGTCAACAAATTTGACTTTTGACTCGCTCCAAGATCAACGACAGGTCCCAATAAGAAGGTTATTATTTTTGTGGTGATGACTATTTTTTCCTTTTTTGCTCATCGAGTGTCAAAATGTGGCGGTAATGACCTTTTTCCCATGCTTTTTTCCAACATTTTTTCCATTGTAATAAGTAGTATTCCATGAAATTTCCTAGTTTCTTATTATTTGTAAAAAGTGCAATTGTTGACGTCAACTTCTCTTGACCCCGTGTCAACAACTGTCAAACTTTTTCAAACCCTCTCCCCTAAATTTTTGACGTAATGAATGGACAGCCCCTTAGTAGGTAGGTATTAGCAGTCTGAGTGCTGGGTATCGGCGCTTAACTTCGGTCTAGGCAATCAGCAACATTGGTGGTTTAAAGCCATTAAGTCTGGGGTAAGTCTGGGGTATGTTGTCAGTACTTACCCCAGACCCACGTTTGACCTCGCAGAATTGAGGGATCCTGCGGATATCGAACCTGCGACCTTCCGCTCTATCGTCCAGTGTTGTTACCACTCCTTTAACTTCCCGCCCTGCTAATTACTTTATTTCAGTCCCTCGTGGTCTTGGATAGTGGCAGTATAATAATAATAATAATAATAATAATAATAATAATAATAATAATAATAATAATAATAATAATAAAATCACATTTAAAGTCGTTCAGGACAGTGGCGTAGCGTGACTTTCGGGGGCCCAGGGGCATCGTTGATATGGGGCCACTATAGGATATGGGGCCCCCTATAGGCTAACATAGACTACACAGTTCTAAAAATAAGGTTTACTCTCTAATTCAATAATATAATTAATCACTTTGTAGCAGTACTATTGAAACAGTAGTAAAATGCAAAAAATAAATAATTGTTTAGTAAGTTGCACCACTCTTCGGGGCCCCCTTCTTCCAGGGCCCGGGGGCTTTCTGCAAATTTCCCCCTCGCCCCCACCCACGTAACGCCATTGGTTCAGAACAGTGTACAGTTTTGCTCCGACAGTGTGGAGCACTGCTCCGAGAATGTGTAGCACTGGCTCCGAAAGTATGGAGCACTGCGCCAACAGTCTGGTGAACTATAATAATAATAATAATAATAATAATAATAATAATAATAATAATAATAATAATAATAATAATAATAATAATAATAATAATAATAATAATAATAATAATAATAATAATAATAATAATAATAATAATCATAATCATCATCATCATCATCGTCGTCGTCATCTTCGTCATTGTCATAATAATTATAGGCCTAACCATAATTTTTATTATTGAGGAATTCAAATGTGGTCGATAATATCATGCGACTGATGGAAAAATATTCCAACCATCTTGAAGAGGTTGTAACAGCCAGAACGAATCAGCTAGAAGAAGAGAAGAAGAAAACAGAACAGCTTCTTTATCGCATGCTTCCACAGTCAGTATGACAGAATGTATCGATTTTTAGATAGGACTGTATATTATTTGTGATAACAAGATATAATCATTAGATAAGTTAGACTTATATGCAATCGAAAGTGGGTTCCGAAGAACCCGGGGACACCGTCAGGGATTCCACGAAAAATCTTTTCAAATCTTTTAACTGGGTTCGTCGCGCGTCAATCATTTCTCAAATGGGTTCGTATTATATATTATTATCGCCCCATTTCAAACCTGTCTGTCCTCTCCAAACTCACAGAGAAAATCGTTCTTTCCAGACTAACTGAGCATTTGTCAAAAAACTCCTTATACAACACTCACCAAATGGGTTCGTATTATATATTATTATCCTTTCCAAACAAGCAATGCAGTCTTGATCCAATACCAACCTCTCTTCTCAAACAGTGTGCCTCTGCCCTAGTACCAACTATTAAAAAAATTATAAATTAATTTTTTTTCCACAGGCACATTCCCATCCTCATTTAAAAATTCCCTCGTAACTCCACTTCTTAAAAACCAAACCTTGACAGAGAGGATCTCAACAATTATCGCCCCATTTCAAACCTGTCTGTCCTCTCCAAACTCACAGAGAAAATCGTTCTTTCCAGACTAACTGAGCATTTGTCAAAAAACTCCTTATACAACACTCACCAATCCGCTTATACAAAACATCATTCAACAGAAACCGTCCTCACATACATTTATGACAAACTCCTCACTGCCATTGGCTCTCAACGAGTTACTGGTCTCTGTCTCCTTGATCTTTCTGCTGCCTTTGATACAATAGATCACAAAATCCTACTGAAACGTCTTTCCCTCTGGTTTGGAATATCTTCTGTAGCTCACTGCTGGTTCCAATCTTATCTCCAATCTAGATCCTTTCAAGTTTCATGCCTGAATCAAACTTCATCACCCTCTGATCTATACTATGGAGTACCATAAGAAACTGTCCTTGGACCGGTTTTGTTCAGTCTCTACACTACCCCACTGTCATCCTTATTCCTTAATCAACTCTCTCAAATTGAATCATCAACTTTATGCAGACCACACTCAATTATTTCTTTCGTTTACTCTGTTTTCCTTTAAAGCATCAATCTCTGAGCTAGAATCAGCATTTTCGTCAATCTCATCGTGGATGTCAACTAATCTTCTTGCCCTCAATCTCTCCAAAACAGAATTTCTCTTATTTGGACTGCCACAACAACTAAAAAATTGAAAATCCCACACTGATTGTAGCCCCAGATACAATAATAACCCCTGTTCCAACTGCAAAAAATCTTGGATTTACTTTTGACTCCTCCCTAAATTTTGAAGCTCACATATCTCAACTATCAAAAACCTGTTATGCTCACATTCGTGATCTACGTCGCCTTCGTCCCTATCTTTATATTAAAACTGCTTCCACTATTGTCGCTCTAAGTTAGACTACTGCAACTCACTGTTTCACAATCTTCCTAAAGCTTCCATATGTAAACTCCAATCGATTCAAAATGCCTTAGCTCGTGCAGTAACTAAATCGCCTAAATTTTGCCACATTACACCATTACTCACAAATCTCTCCACTGGCTCAAAATAACAGAACGCATTGAATATAAAATAATATCGATGACTTATAACTCACTTCATACATCAAAACCAGTCTACCTAAGAAATCTGATAATTCCACAACAACCTGGATCTACTAGATCTTCTTCACATGTAATTCTCCTTCGACCTCTGAATCAATCATCTCTCAAAATTTGCAATCGTGCTTTTTCATATGCGGCACCTGAGCTTTGGAACTCAATTCCAATATCCCTTCGCTGTCTACATCAAAGCCAAATAACAAACTCTGAGTCACAATTTTCTCCCCTTCTCGCAACATCTCCTCATGTTTTTCTTTCTAAACTAAAATCATTTCTCTTTATAAAATCATTTCCTCCATAGCTATAGCATCCTGCCCACTTGCCCTTTTGATTAAATGACCCGGCATGAATGACCCACCTTTGGCTATAGCTACTTCATTTGAGATTGAGCGCGTAGGAATAAGGAGCTACTTCGGTGCATCTTTTGAAAGCGCTTTAGAAATTAACGAGATTTTACTTACTTACTTATATATAAGTCGCTCAACTTCAGCGTTTGTTCCGCAAATGGGTTCGCCGTTTATAAACGTTCTAATGTAACCATTCGACTTAGTTATTATCCATTCGGTAGATGGTAGCTCGATTATATGTCGCTACGTTCACGGGCAATAAGTTCTACATGAGTGGATTCTCTCACGAAGCCGATCGTTCACTGTTCACCGCTAAAGGCGGAACGAGTTGCTGCGCGCAACTGCTTTTACGAGTCTGAAGCGGCGATAGCGAGACTATTATAATTTATATTTAACCCGGGTTCCCAAATGAGTTGGACTGGTAAATGGTTCCTCGTTCAAAAAGTTTGTGAAACAGCGATCTGATCCAGTTCTTCTCAAGCCACACCTGCTGAAGTTTGTGTTTGTGTACGTCAATTGACAAAAGACTAAGACACATACCAAAAGCAGACGGCAACAACACTTTTGAACTGTAAGCGACCGTTAGCAAGCGTGAGTCATTGCATCAGCGCAGGCCAGCAGTCGAACGGTCGCTAGGTAGAGCCATCGCCCGTAGGCTAGGCGTAGAGCAGCAGCTGCAGCAGTGTAGCATCTGCAAGACAGTAGAGTAGATGAGATGTTGATTGTGTACGTCAATTGACAAAAGACTAAGCCGAGTAGTGACATTGCAGAACCGTCTTATGTTTTGGACTTTTCTGATTAAACACTGTATTAAATCAACAACCACTTCGTATGATAATGTTGTGACGACCTCAGTCATAACAGTGAGTGTTTATGATTAAATCATCATCTTATTGTCTGTTCTAGTTCTAATTAGGTGGCCAAAGTGCCTGATCGATTTGCGATGTTAGCATGAGGTGAACTGGCTTGACCTTCTTGTGGTGCACCCCGTGAATACCCACTAACGATCCTTCCTCGCCGAGGCATATGCTAGAAGAAGATGTTGTTGAAGTAACCTCACCTAATAAAACTAATTAACATGAATTTTCAGAACAACTGTATAAATAGGTGCTTGTATGAGATTTCGGGCATCGGTTCGAGGCAAAATATCAATATAAACATGGTAGGGTGCGTCCTCCCATCGTTGCTATTCAACATTTTTCTAGATGTCATTATGGCAACAGCAATGGACGCAGGGTAAAGCATTTCAGCTGATCAGACTGCAGATACTGCCGGGGGTCGCGAATGCTCGGGAACTTCACATATAACATCAACCCCCAGAGTTGGGTTGGGCAATTGGCCGGCGACCGATTCCCGTAAAAATTTTAAGCCGAAGAGGTTTCTACGAACTGTACCAGGAATACTCCTTCATCACAATCCGCACCAAATGACACTTCCGAGACGGCGCGTTGAAGTGGCGTTGGTCATGGATTCTGCAGCGTCGAAAGCATTGTGTACGCGACGATTCACTATTTGTGGCGCTTCGGCGTGCAATGGGAGATTCACTAGGTGGCGCTCCGGAGTGTGAACCGACAAATGCGGACTCTCGAGCGCTGGTGTGACGCTGGTCGTGAATTCTGCGGCGTCGAAATCATCGCGGACGCGGACAATTCAGTCAACATAACATCAGACTAAAATGGAGTACTCTGGAGGCAGTTTGTGGAAAAGGCTACGCTCCAACTGGGGCATGCTGATGATGATGATGACGATGATGATGAATGGACGCAGAAGAAACTGGCGCAAACATACGAGGTTCGTGGAAAATACCTTAAGATTCGTGGACGACATTGGACTTCTGTCTGAAACACCCCGCAAACTTCAGGAAAAGGTTGGTAAAGTCTCAACGAAATAACTAACATGGAAATGAAAATCAACATAGACAAGACCGAGACTCAGTACTTCGAGAAAACCCAAAGGAAATTCAGATTTAAGATTGAAAATCAGCAATTAATACCAACAGACAACTTTTTTGAAGCTCAGCACCACATATGGGCGTTAACAAGACGAATTACCGTAGTACGGAACGCCTCTCGCGCATTGTCAAACATTTGGACTGCAAAGGGCATTACAAAACACACAAAGGCTAGACGTATTCGAGATGTCATGAGTCCGCGTAATCCGCAGAGACATAATACGTAATGAGGACATCAAGAAACAACGAAACCACAACTTAGACATTCTTACCAGGAATAATTCTGATGTATGCTGTTGAATTAACCTCACCTAATAAGACTTATTAACGTGAATTTGCTGAACAACTGTATAAATAAATGCCTGTTTCAGATTTTTGGTTTCGGTTTGAGACAAAATATCACGGTAACACAAACTATTAAAAAAATTGATCTGGGTGAAATGATCGTTAGTAATCGGTAGGGGGCTATGCTAAAATTCTGGATAGTCTGTATGGTCAGCCTGTGTTTGAGCGTACAAGATATTGAATAGGTATGTAACCTTGCAAAACATATAATCCATATGCCTAAGTAAAGCTTTGTCTTTTTCTAAGGTATATGCTTTAATAGTTCTGTTTGCATTGTGTTGTGTTTTTCTGCTTGATTCTTTTGGTTTGGTTATGTGTTGGTTTTTGATTGGCTTTTGGCTGCAGTTAATGAGAAATCATATATATATATATATATATATATATATATATATATATGTTACAGTCAAACTGTGAAACCAGTGATTTCACGAAATCCTAAACAAGTTAGTCATTTCGTGAAGTCACCATTTCACTTAGTGATTTCGTGAAAACGCTAAAAACTCTAGGGATTTCATGAATTTACTGAAAAAGTGGGTGGGGCATTACACAGTTTCACTAAAGGCTCATTCAGGCACTTGATGATTTCACGAACACACTAAAAACTCCAGAATTTTTATTATTATTATTATTATTATTATTATTATTATTATTATTATTATTATTATTATTATTATTATTATTATTATTATTATTATTATTATTATTAGTGCTGCCCAAACGATCAATTTTTAAAGCACGTTTAATCGTGCGATTAAGAAATTAACATAAACAACTTTCGAAGTGGAAGGTTAACGCATGCACAATAAATTGGAGTAGGCTTATAACTACGGCTTTATTAGTAACATACACAAGAAATTGAAGCATCACTACGGTGTTCATATTTCAGGCTTGCATTTACTTCTTTCGGGATAAGACATTTCTGACAGGCTTCATACTTTTCAAATAACTTCTTCCGAAATTCTTCCTTGTAGTTCTCCTGTGTAGACTGTGCCATTTTCAAACCTTAGCTGACAGAATCGGCAGGACAACTTGTCTATTTAGAGATAGATGCTCAGTAACTGCAGCCAGCCACTGCCCAGACTAATAATAAAGATTTCATCTGTTGTTTACCCAAACCGTCATTTTCTATATTAGGACTGTTCCATTTTCAAACCTGTGCCATTTCAAACCTTTACTGACAGAAGCCCCAACCGTTCCTTTATAAACCTTGACTGATCCATTGTTATCAGCTATGTCGGTCGAAGTGCAGACCGACTACCTGAACAATAGTACGCTTGAATGAGCCTTTAGTGAAACTGTGTAATGCCACACCCACTTTTTCAGTAAATTCGCGAAATCTCTAGAGTTTTTAGCGTTTTCACGAAATCACTAAGTGAAATGGTGACTTCACGAAATGACTAACTTGTTTAGGGATTTCGTGAAATCACTGGTTTCACAGTTTGACTGTAACATATATATATATATATATATATATATATATATTGGTGTGCTCGTAGATAGGAAATGCTGTCGAAGAAATTTGCATATAATTTGCATATAATTTGCATAATTGAGTTACGTTCTTATGTTTTAGCAAACGACAAGACGGTGCTCGCTGACGTATAAAGGAGTCGCCGATTGAAGTCAAGTCAACGTGTCGTCGAATAGTGGAGGATCAACGTTCCACGGGGGTCAGAAACTGAATGCGGAAGGTCGAGGTAGCGGGTCGCCGGAGGTCAAGGAAGGAAGAAGGGCGACGGAGAAGATTCGTCGATCGCTCGACGATTAAATTAAATATTTTAATGTATAGTTTCGAAGTGAAAAGACGATAGGGAGTCAAATCGAGTAGTTGTGATTCGATCGTAGCGTTTCTGTTCGAAAACAGGACTCTTTCTTATTATTTATTTGAAGTTGAAACTTGTGTAGTTGAGAGGACAGTTTTGTCGTGCATAGCTACTGACGTTGCCATAATAGAGTTGCAGCTAGAAGAAGACTTTAGAATTTGATATTAAATGGCAGCTAGTAGTTGTGAAGTATTATCTTTGGTTTGTTTATTATTAAATATGTATTTTAATGAGAAATGTGATGTAGAGAACTGTTGACCTGTCCACCCTTGAGTAAAATACTCATAGTTAGCAATTAAGTTTCCCCTAGACATTTGAGACCAGTTCCAAGAGCGGCCAGGGGTGAAACGTCACAATATATATAAGCAACACCACCTACATTATTTTGGACAACAATAGATACACACAGTTTGCGCTATTCGGTAAAGTGAATAGAATAAGAGGTAGATGAGGACCAAAGGTGGATCGACATCAAAGACGAGTGAAACAATTGGAGTAACCTTATTTGAGGCTCACAGAATTGCACTAGATAAGGATAAACGGCAATGGGCCAGTGGCTATCCTAGTCACCTAGACATTGGGGTAGTTTAAATTTTTTGGGAGGTGAGGGGAACAGACATTGGGGAGGTCATACTACTTGTCAAAAAAATTGGTAATTTTAAACTTTGGTTGGGGAATTCCCCCAGAGAAGGCCTAGAATAAACAATGCAATGGAATGTCTACGCATGCATGTGCATTGCCATGGCAAAAATTATGATGATGGTGATGATGATGATGATGATGACGACTTGTGATGTCGCCAGTAAGACAGTGTTATCACTTATCAGGTTAAATGTTACTGAGTTGGTCCATTCCTCATGTTATGTTCTTTCTTTTAAGCGACTGAATGAACTCGGATGACTATAAGAAAGTTACTTTTATTCAAGATACAAATGAATGTATTAATCAAGCTGTGTTCGCAATGTCCGCTCACACCGGAAAAAACATTGTTATAGCGCTAGAAGCTACACATTGTTATAGTGCTATTATAATCCTGACATCTTCCTTACAAAGAAAAGAGTCAAGTAACATCATCCTGAAATTTAACTGGGGGTTGTACTGGTCTACCTGAACGAGTAACCACAAGAGGTTTAACTGTATGAGCTGGGTTCAGGTTCTCTTCTTGGGCAGCAACTTTCAAGTGTTGGATTGGCTGCATCAGAACAGTCGAACTTGGCTGTAACTGGGTATTAGATGAATCAGAAATGGATTCGGATAAATCCGAATCAGCATCATAGGTACTTGGTCTTCTTGGGGTTTAATTTGTTTGAATCAAATCTCTTCTGTTTCTTCTTAACTTTGATCCTTCCTCAGTTTGGACTATGAAGGATCGAGGCGAGCGGCGCTTCTCCGGGACTACTACTCGATTCCACTCATTATCATGCTTTACTCTTACCGCTTCTCCCTCTTTGAGCAACGGAAGGGGTTTTTTGCGTCGATCATAGAAATGCTTCTGAGTTTGCTGTCTTTGAACAAGAGTTTGTCGTATATTTGTAGACTGTTGGTTAAGTTGAGCTGGATGTACTTGAAGTTTAGATTTGAGGACACGACCCATAAGCAGTTGAGCAGGACTCCAGTTCAGACCGACTATAGGCGCATTCCGGTATTGCAGTAAAGATATGGATGGATCCGAATGGTCATGTTCTGCCTTAAGGAGGAGGCGCTTTACCGTCTTTAACGGACTTTTCCGCCAATCCATTGGATTGGGGATATCTTGGAGGACTGAAAGTAGTAATCTGAAAGTGTCATGCTCGAGTTAAATTCGCTAGCGTGGTAGGCCTACTAGCAAATGGCATGTTATCGCACTTCTTCTGGAATGCCATGCCGTGAAAATACTAACTTCAATGCTGCGACAACAGAGTCTGCAGTCTTGTTTTGCAGGAGTACCACTTCGGGGAATTTCAAGTAATAATCGACTACAATCAGGTAGTCTCGACCGAAAAGTTAAAAAATATCAGCACCAACTCTCTCCCACGTTCTATTAGCAACGGGATGTGGTAATAGATGGTCTCTGCTGTTCTTTACGAATGGTATTGAAAGTATTGCATTGTCGAACAAGGTTTTCAATATCCCGAGATATTTCAGGCCAGTACAGACATTGTCTGACTAGTCCTTTGCATTTTACATGCCCAGATGGCACTCATGAAGTTTGGTAAGCATCTCCCTACGCAACGAAGAAGGAGCAATGACTTTTCCATGTACGAAGAGAAGACCATCCAACTCGTAAATAACCGATATGAATTTCGAATATGGCTTGAGAATAGTATTTATAATGGGGCCCGAATTGTTATGCATGTGTTGCAGCAGCTTAGTTAGAACATCATCAGCTTGAGTTGCTTGACGAAATTCTTCGAGTTTTTTCTGACTTGCTAGGAATTCGTGTAGAATGGAATGTACCATGACCTCAATATTATCTGCAATGTCAGTATTGTTTTCTGAAGAGGTTAGTTAAGCTCTTGATAAGGTATCGGCAACAAGGATTTGTTTTCCTGGAGTATGCTGTATCTGCAGCTTGTATTTCAACAACTGCAACAGCATACGCTGGAGACGGGGCGAAGTGCTGACAATCAATTTTTTGAATATGGGTTCTAGCGGCTTGTGATCAGTCAGTACTACTGTGTTGAACCGATAGATATAATGACCAAACTTGTCGTAGGCGAAGACAATCGCCAGCAATTCCTTTTCAATCTGAGCATAGTTGTGTTCGGTGGTTGTTAGCGCTCTGGACGCATAGGCAATAGGTTGTCCCTCTTGCATTAAGCACGAGCCTAAACCCGACGAAGAAGTCTGTATTACACATGCTTTGGTGCTATCAACAAATTTAAGAGTTGTGGCATTGCTGATTAGCTGTTTGATGTGCTCCACGGCCAAATTGTGTTCTTGTCTTCAGGAGTTGGCGCAATTTCTCAGTATAATTAGGCAAATTTGGAACAAATTTTGAGAGATACGTCACCATTCCAAGACAACGTTGCAGGTCTTTTTAGTCCTGAGGTGTTTGCATTTCCGTAATGGCACGAAGCTCCCTTTCATCCGGACAAAATCCTTGTGTTGATAAAACATGACCTAGATATGTTACTTCAGGAATTCTTAGCTGAATTTTATCACTGTTAAACCTGACACGGCATTTTCGTGCACGTGTCAGCACTTTCTTTAGGATAACGTCATGTTCAGTAATATCTTTTCCTGGTCATCAGGTCATCAAATACAACATGGACACCCTCTGAATTTCCAAAGATTTCATTACTTTTCTTTTGAAAGACCTCAGGGGCTGATGAACTTCCGAGAATGGGAGTCGCTTCATTGAATAACGCCCAAATGGTGTGTTGACTAGTATAATCATCTACTGTAATCACCTAGTTTTATTTGCCAGAACCCTCTTTTTTATATCAATGATGGTGAAGACAGTCTTGCCACTCAACTTGGAGAATACGTCGTCACAGGTAGGTATTCGATAACGCTCTCTTTTGATGGCTCGATTAAGGTCAACGCGGATCAAGACATAAACGAAGCGAACCGTCTTTTTTCTCGACAACCAGAAGACTATTGACCCAATCGGTTGTATCATCTCGTTTAATGATAACACCCTGTCTTTCCATTTGCTGGAGGGTTTGCTTAAGCTTTGCCTCAAGGACTAATGGAACGCGTTTAGGTGCGTGTACCACAGGACTGATGGAGTCGTCAATTTTGATATGATGCTCTTCTGGAATTTCTCCTAACCCAAAGAATACATCAGCAAATTTACAAAGCAGGCTATCTGACATAGGATTTCTATCTGAAACTTCACATACACGTTTCATAAGATTCAAAGACTGGCAGGTTGGTAGTCCAAGTTGAGTAGTTGCGCTATCTTCTGCCACATAAAAGTAAGTAGTTATAGAGGCGTGTTTATTGTCTACTTGCGTTTGAATTTTTCTAAGCATTTTTATGGCCTGAGTGGCATATCCTTTGCGCTTGATTGTCGTGTTTTCTAGCGGAGGTCTGTGGTGTAGAGTCTTATATGTTTTGAAAGACAATAACGTTAACTTCAGCACCCGAGTCGAGCTTGCAATGCATGGGTGTGTTATTAATGCGTATAACCTCCCATCACAAACACGTGTCAGAGAGGTTCCCGGTTTGTTGTTTCTGCACAGTACCCACATAGAAGTCAACCGTCTCCCCCACCTCAGCTATAATTATTTGAAGTTGATTGAGTGCCCGTTCTCACTGTTGACCGCACGTGCTGAGTGTTTGATTTAACTGAACGACAGCATTTAGCTAAGTGATTCAGCTTATTGCAGTTATGGCAGAATTTGTCATATGCTGGACAGTTTCCTAGGCTTGTGTGTTCCTCCACAGTTGCTGCACCTTTGTCCCTCCAGTGATGCACGAAGGGAAGCCTGAGCAGGTTTAGGGTTGCTGTAGTTGTTTGCAAACGGAGTGACCGCATCCAATGCCTCACCTTTAACTTGTACTTTTGTGCTTTCTGCGGCGCGACATAGAGTTAGAGTGCTTTGCAAGTCCAATGCTATTTCTCTCAACAAACGTTTTTGAAGGCGACTATTTGGACATCTGAGAACGATTCGGTCGCTGATTAAGCTCTCTTTCTGGTCACCGAAGTGACATGACTTTGCTTTTGTACGTAAAGTAGTCACAAATGTATCAATCGACTCAGCCTGAGCTTGAGTGCATTCCCAGAATTTATACCGCTCGTACACTTGGTTTTTTCGTGTATCACAAGCGCTAACTTAGCCTTCTCGTCATCAGAAAAGCTACAAAAGTTGTACACAGCCAACGCCACATTTCGGATCAGATGTGGAAATAATGCGTTGAATTCGATCCGGTTTTTCAGACACGCCCGACGCTATCAAATAGTTGTCAAACTTTTGTCGGACAAGCATGACGGTTACCGCAGAAATTGAGAAGTCATCGCCATTGCTGCAGTGCTGATAATGTGACTGTCAAGTCCGTTTAAAATACACAAAGTTATACAACCTGCACGTAGTTTGTGGGTCCTGTTCACGACGCCATGTTATGTTCTTTCTTTTAAGTGATTAAATAAACTCGGATTACTATAAGACAGTTACTTTTATTCAATATACAAATGAATGTCTTAATCAAGCTGTGTTCGCAATGTCCGCTCACACCGGAAGCAACACATTGTTATAACGCTATAAACTACACATTGTTATAGTGCTATTATAATCCTGACACCTCAGTCATATAAATAAACATCGGCAAGAAGAACATGCAAACAATATGCAAACATACTTATTACTTACACAGTTCACAAGTGTTGGGACACAATTTTTTTGTTGGGAACTACAGAAAGCAGAAAATCCCCGTAGTCTTGATCATATAACTGATATATACGTGTCAAAAACTGACCTAATTTGGGTGGTTTGAATATCGTTGTTAAAGGTTCATAATCATGCAATCGTAGAAAGAAAGGCGAGAAATTAAACTGAATAAATTATGTTTAACCGAATAATATTGAATCTAATAATTAACACAAGTAGGATATTTGCTTAAAAGTTGACTTTGAGACGTCGTTCTATTATATTATCTAGATCAATTGCTGATAAACTGAAGCTTGGATTAAATGTCGAACCAGAGTCATTTGACAGCGTTACTCTTTACTTTTCCGACATTTCGGGGTTTCAAGATCTTGCAGCGGCATGTTCTCCTTTTCAGGTCTGGTTAATTTTCTTCAAGTTAATATTGAAGCCATTTATCATGTGCACTTGACGTATTTATTTAAATTAATTTGGGGTCGTCCATAAATGACGTGGCGTGATTTTGGCACTTTTTGCCCCCTACGTAACGTGACGTAACAGCCAGACCCCCGTAAAGTATGGCGTAACAACGGGCGGATCCCCTTTTCGTCTTCCGAAAAGTCTTGACAAGCAAAAAAAGGTAATTCACACTTCTATTTTTCCCTCTCCAAACATACTGACAAGCAAAAAAGGTCATCCTTGTATATTTCCCTCTCCAAATACCCTGACAAGCAAACAATAAAAGGTCGTCATTTAACAATTTTTTGTTGCGTTACGTCACATATACGGAACCCCCTCTCCCCTCGTCACGCTTCGTAACAAATGTCCGGACCCCTTCCACCCTAGGCGCGTTACGTCATTTGTGGACGAGCCCTATAACCTAAACCTGTCAGCGTTGTCAAAGCGCTTTTGACTTTGGTATTTTTAACTGAGCTACAGCGCTATATAAATTGTCCAATTAACATAACATAGCATAAACCGCAAGAGAACCCAGGGATGGCCTTTGGCCATGGGTTGGTTTGGGGCAGACTTTTCCATATTGACGGTGGTTTAGGTTGGATCAGAAAATAAGTCCTGGATTATGAAATTGTAATGTATTACAGTGGGTTGGGTTGGATTGGGTAAGCCTGTAAGGTAACAATATTGTCGGTATGGGTTGGGTTGGAAGTTTAATGGTTTAATGGTTTAATGGTTGGGTTCTAGAAAATTGATACATGGCCACTTCTGAGGTAACCTTAGGATTCAAACACATCCCACGTAGTATGCAATGCTACTTTTTGTAGTGAAATGTATCGTTGTTTTTGTTCATAGGGGGTCTGAGCAAATTAAAATTGTTTTTGTAATGCAGTACTATTGTTGGTGGCTTGCAAACACACCACAGCATTTTCAATGTTGATTTTGTCAATATTTGACAAAGTATCCTAGAATTTTATAATGAAAATGCACGGGGAACGAATAGCTAATTTAACCGGTGTTGATGATGGCATTGACTATCCGCAAGGGGACCCGGAGAACCGGCTCTCCCTATTCGTACTAAAAATCGGTTGTGGGGTTTGAGCAAAAGCCATCGATACATACTTCGAAGAGGGAGGATGATTGTCAGCATAATCGATAGTTTTATTGCAGCTTTTGACCTTTCATTGAAAAATTATTGTAGGGCCTTTAAAATATGAACCCGAGCTCGCAGTCTAATTCGAATATTACTCTCAATTTCAGCAACTCTGCCCCAGACCCCGCTGAGAACTCACGACTCTCCCATTAAATGTCTGTATCCATCCATTAGAGCAGCCACATGAAGAGTAGCGGTCGGAGAATTGCTATGAAGTCTGAACAGACCAAAACTAATGTGGAGATTTTTACAGAAACATAAAAAGTTGCATCCATTAGGAGATAAGGTGACCACTGAATTTAGTGTTAATTTTGTCTAGAGTTCAATATGAATTTAGTATTAACCAAAATTGACTCAGCCACTCTGCAGCAAACTTTCACCGAAATAGCCTAGTGGAAATTTATTACATTCTTAACATTAAAAATACGTAGTTTATTTTGAAATTTAGGCTTCAGTAATGCTAAGTGTGACATGCTAGTGTGACAATATGTATAAGGAATAATGTGTGACGTGTAGCACGTAACGCGTTGGGGAACATGAGGCAAGATGATGACGTTAACATAAAATGACCGTTTTCTATGTATATTTTCTTCAAATTGGCAAGTCTATTGATTGGTATTTGTGATTGCGATTGAAAACGTCAATAGCCTAACTTTTTTGACTGTAATATATATATATATATATATATATATATATATATATATATATATATATATATATATATATATATATATATATATATATATGCTCTTCTGGTATTCTTTGCTCTTTTTTCTATGATCCAACGATCCGTTGTTCCTCTTCGTTTCCGAAAACCTGCCTGTTCTCCTGGTAGCAATTTATCTATGTAGTGTCTCATTCGTGTCTGAACAACCTTCAACATTATTTTGCTAGCGTGTGGTATTAAGGCAATTGTGCAATGATTTGAGCATTCCATGGAGTTGCCCTTTTTGGAATTGGGATATATAACGATCTTTTCCAGTCCCTTTGCCATTATAATGTGTTCCACATTTATTTGCATATTGCGTGGACACAATTGATGGCCTCATCAACATTTTTGAGTAGTTCTATTTTATAGGGATATCATCACATCCTTTGTACTTTGTTGATTGCTATACTCCCCAATGTCCCATACCCTTTCTAACTTCAGATTCCAATACTTCCGGTTCTAAATATGTAACAATGCTATCAGTATTATTTATTATTATTATTTATTATTATTTCAGTAGAAATGTTGAATTAATATGGCTGCATGGAATAAAAAAACAGTAATCATTTCATAGTTTGTTGTCAATTGTGTGCGATCTCAATAGCACTGTCATTGCCAACTGTCCCTAATGACTATATTTTAGTATGTACAAAAATACAAGACAGAGACACATCGTGCATTTCAATGTACACAGGATCTCATCAGAATTAACTTAATAAGTAGTATTGCCATTGTGCGACCGGTTCCCGTCAGAACACTAAAGTTAAACAACGTTGAGCGTGCTTAATACTTGAATGGGTGACCCTGTCGGGATATAGTCGTGATGCCGATGGTCATCCAAGCCGTTCATCGCTTAGGCGTCGATAAATTGGTAGCAGTGTTAAGCAGCGAAGGTAAAGTGAAGGTCTAGAAAAAGTAATGGCAAAATACTCTAGATTAATGGCTTTAGCCACCTGCGTCACTGCTTCTCTAGTAACCGTTCAGTATGGTACAGCCATTAGCTTAAATGTGCAATATGTAATATATAGTAAATGATATTCAGTATTTTTAATACGTTATATTTTTCCGTGCCAAGCAGGTGGTTGACATTTTGAATGGTGTTTATGGTCTATTCGACAGCATTATTTCGAGACATGATGTATACAAGGTTTGGATTTCTTTTGATCTCACTTGAGTTAAGAATTGTGATAAATTATAATAATACTAAAGCGCTATATAAGTTTACATATTGACAAAGCTTATATAATATATAACGTCATATCATCGCATGCATTGCGCACACATGTTATTCTTTTTACACCTACGTGTTTAAATAATATGGCTGCATGGAATAAAAACAGTAATCATTTAATTGTTTGTTGCTAATTGTGTGTGATCTCAGTTGCTATGGATATTGGAGCAAAATTTAAGGCAACCACTTTAATTCTCGTTAGATGTCAGACTGAATGGCAGCAATGTAAAACTTAAAACTGAAAAACTTAACATTATTTAAAGTGGCTAATGCTGAGACGCCACTTACATACACTGCACACGGGCTTGTCGACTTGAAACGGCTCTGTTGGCAGTCCATGATTATATTGTTCGGGTTATTGATGTTGGAAAAGTTACTGCTCTTTTACTTCTTGACCTATCTGCCGCCTTTGACACTGTTGATCATTCTATTCTTCTTCATCGTCTTGAACATTGGTTTGGAATCTCTGACATTGCTTTACATTGGTTTCTTCATATCTACATCCCCGCACTCAATCAGTGATAATTAATAAATGAGAATCTCTCAGCTCCCACTGATCTGTTTTGTGGTGTCCCTCAAGGATCGGTTCTTGGACCTCTGTTATTTACTCTATACAACCCCTTTTGGTTCACTTCTTGATGAACATCAAGTGGCTTATCATCTTTATGCTGATGATACTCAAATTCTCATCTCTTTTGATCAATCTTCTTCAAACTCATCCCCTGAGACTATCCACTGCCTTCACTAATATTCAGTCATGGATTGATTCAAATCAGCTTCTTTTAAATTCATCAAAAACTGAGTTCTTGCTTTTATGTACTCCAGCTCAATTGACCTAATTTCAGTCTTTGAAATCTGTAGTATTAGGAGATTCCACTGTTGTCCCTAGAAGTACTTCTGCTCGCAACCTTGGTGTGATATTTGACTCATCCCTCTCTTTTACTAGTCACATAAATTCAGTCTGCAAAATTTCTCATTATCACATTCGGGACATCTATCGCATCAGATAGATGTCCTCCCTATTATTATTATTATTATTATTAAAGTTAAGATTACTGTGGTAACTAATCCATAAAGACTTCGTGAACACATTACAATGTCAAAACAGAGTCATAACTAGTTCGAAATAGCCAGGTCTTTAAGTGCTTCTTAAACGCATCTAGTGATGGTGAGAGTCGAATGGCCAGTGGTAAACCATTCCAGACCCGTGGTGCTGCCACGGAAAAGCGCGATCACCAACGGTAGAAAGACGCATTCGTGGGACGAGTAGCGCTGCAGTGGAGGCCGATCTCAGACGTTGTCGACCATCGAGATCTGAGACGCGATGCAGTTCTGTCTGTAGGTACGCTGGGCCCATGCCATTCAGACACCGGAACACCAGTGACGCCAGCTTGTATTTGATACGTTCTGGCACTGAAAGCCAGTGAAGATCTACCAGTAGAGGTGTTATGTGGTCGCTCCGTCCAGATCGGTGAATCAAACGCGCGGCAGCGTTCAGCACCGTCTGAAGACGGTTGAGGAGATAACTGGGAGTCCCTGCGAGGGTGGCGTTGCCATAGTCCAGTCTTGTCAGCACTAAAGCACTGACCAGCGACTTAAGGACTGTAGTGGAGACGGATCGTCGGATGCTCCGTATCAATCGTAGAGCAGCAAAACATCCGGCGACGGTATTGGCCACGTGTTGTTTCATCGATACAGTACGGTCTAAGTAGATGCCTAGATTCCGAACCGAGGTAGTCGGCTGCAGCTCCAGATCGTCAATACGAACACACGCCGTGGGTAAGAGGTGCTGCTGCCGGTCAGTAGCGATCCATAGAACTTCCGTCTTGGCAGCATTAAGCTGAAGTCGATTGGATCTCAGCCAGTTTGTCATCTCTGCAATGCACAGTGTCACGCATTGCTGCAGTTGCTGGGTGGCAGCTGGCGTACAGCTCCCATAAATCTGTGTGTCATCAGCGTAGAGATGTGCCCATAGTCCGTATTTTTTCCCTAAGCCTGTTCTTATTCAGTTAGCCAATGCATTGATATCTAGTCTCCTCGATTATTGCAATTGCCTGCTTTTCGGCATCACAAATTCAAATATGCAGAAACTCCAGAGTACAAAATTCCTTAGTTAGAGTCATATCCAAAACTCCAAGATTCAAACATATAACTCCAGCTAGACAGTCTCTACACTGGCTTGCTATCAAATACCGAATCAATTATAAAATTTGTCTTTTAGTATTTAAAACCATATTGTATAATGAACCCTATTATCTTAAGATGCGACTAATCCCTTGATCTACTACTCAATCCACTAGGTATTCGGCAGGACTTACCTCTGTTGTTCCTTATTCTCGCACCGTCATTGGCACTAGTTGTTTCTCAGTGTGTAGCCCTAAGCTTTGGAATTCATTACCAATATATTTTCGTAAAACTAACAATTTATCATCTTTTAGATCTGGTCTTAAAAATACCTGTTTGACTTGGCTTACCCCCCTTAGATTGCTCCCCCGCTGTTCTGACTGATCTTCCGGATTGACCTGGCTCTAATTCTATTTGGATTTGGTGCGCCATCGGGTGATGCCCTGGGCCTTATGATAGTGGTGCCATAGAAGTTTATTGATTGATTGATTGATTGATTGATTGCAAAGCTTGTGAGCTTTTACCACGTGAATTTAAGCTGGTACTAAATGATGACGACGCCACTTACAGGCTTTGCACGCGAACAGGCTTTTTTACTATTCAACCAATCAGGCGTCAGTTCGATGGTCAGGCAATGACGCTACTGCTAGCGGAGAATAATTTTCCTTGTTGTGTAACACTTCAAATGGCAAATTTAAAAAGTGAATTCGATAGCAATACACGGTACTGCGGAAGATGGCTTCACGCCCGATATTATTGGACATCATCAAAAACAATTATAAAACATCGAAAACTCTTGTACTGATGCCATTATCGTAACCAACCAACCAATGCAACATTCTGCTATTCTTCTCGTCAGCCATCTTTAAATCGGATGTTGATAGGCATGGCCTCTTTTTTGCCTGCAGGAAAAACTGGTCGTCAGCGTTAAAGCCCATAGACTTTGTCCCCGTGCTAAGCCTGCATGCATTCAGGCCCACCGAGAGAAATTCCGGACCTCTGTGCAGAATGGCCGGCGGGCCTCTGACAAGTCTTAAAATATGCTGACGACCTTTTTTGCTCGTCATTTATTTTACCGAAGTTGCAACTCTCAAAGAGTAGTGATGACCTTTTTAGCTTGTTGCTCTTTTCACGCTGTTCCTTTTCATGTGTCCTCAGGTCCCGGGCCCCCTTTTGCTCGCCAAGCCCCTCTGCTCAACATAACATCGTGACCTTGCTTTGGTGTTGTTATTGGTATTATTGTTAATTATACATATTCATCATCGGCCCGGACCTCTCCAGACCGCTGGAACCAGTGCATTTGCCCCTCTGCCCCCACGGCAGTGTATTTAATTGGGGCCACCGGTTTACTAATGTTGTTCGCGTCCGACCACAGATTTGGTAATGAGTTGGCGAATGGCTTAATTTGGTCCAGCCTTGTTATCCTTGACCTGTTGCGCGGTTGTTTTTACATAAGACGTTTATTCCATCTTGCACCGGAATGTCCACAATCTGATTGGCGGGAACGTCTGGAGATAATTTGAGACGGGCCATTTGAATACCATTTGAGCAATTGCTGTTTTTTTAGTAACGGTTGGATGAGAGCGTTAGCTGAGGTTGCTTGGAAAGTACCTTATAGCAGTTCACCAAATCTTTAACTATTTCAAACACATCAAAACACTCTGTAAGAATATTAGTCAAGATCACATTCAATAGACATTGATTATTCGGTAAAGAGACATTAATTTGGCATATTTTAAGTGTACTGCTGTTAATTTTTTAGGAGGTTTTGTAAGTGGGCCATTGCAGTAGAGTGTGTGGTAGTGTCTTTTGTGTGACAATAAGTAAGTAAAATCTTGTAAATGTATATAGTGCCTTAGAAAGTAGTACAGAAACAGCTGCTTATTCTTATGCGCTTAATCTTTCATGATATAGCTATACTGCTATAGGCAAGATGTGTTGTCGGCTGGGCAAAAGTCAGTGTATCCATGAGGCAGCGGGTCGGGTTGTTGTAGCCATGGAAGAAATTACTTTTTGAATAGGGTAGGTTTTGAATTTAGACCTAAAGGCTTGATGACATAGTGAAGGAATTAAAGGAAATGAGGATTCGAAGCATGTTGTTTGACCATGTCGTAGGCTACGGAGGGAAACTGGAATTTAGTTCCAAAGTTCCGTTGTGGCATACGAGAAATCGCAGTTGCAGATTTTGAGAGTTGCTTGATTTAACCAGCATGGAATTGTGAGATGAGATGAAGATCATGTTTAGGTCCTGTTGTAGGTCCAGGAGGCTGTGGCGTTAAGAGTTTTCGAAGGTAGACCGGTTTTAGTGATGAATTGAACTGTATGCAATCGTTATTATCTTGTACTGGATGCGTTCGGATATTTTATGCCAGTGCAGTGACTTCAGCATAAGTGAAATATGGAAGAACTTTGGTGATTTGGTTACCGCTTGGTTATTGCGTTTTGAACTTATTGTAATTTGCCAATGGAGGTTTTTGGAAGGTCATAGAAGAGGTAGTTGCAGTAGTCTAATTTGGAAAGGACTACTGAATTGGCGATTGTGGAAGCAGTTTTGTAGTCAAGGCAAGGACGAAGGCGACATATATCACAAATATGGACATAGCAGGTTTTCGAAAGTTGAGTGATTTATAATTCGAAGTGTATAAAGATGAATCTAATTTTAAACCGTATTTTTTTGCAGTTTGAGCAGGGGTTTCCGGTGTGTCTGCAGTCAAAACTAGTTGGGTCCTGTAAATTTTTAAAGCCTATTGTGGTACTGGTAGTCCTATTAAGAGGAATTCTGTTGTTGATGGAGTGAGAGCAAGGAGGTTAGATGACATCCATGAAGACGAGAAAGCGATTCAAGCCTAGTGATTGATGTGTCGAAAGGAGATGATATATCTATCTATCTATCTATCTATCTATCTATCTATCTATCTATCTATCTATCTATCTATCTATCTATCTATCTATCTATCTATCTATCTATCTATCTATCTATCTATCTATCTATCTATCTATCTATCTATCTATCTATCTATCTATCTATCTATCTATCTATCTATCTATCTATTTAATTATCTATCTATCTATCTATCTATCTATCTATCTAGCTATCTATCATCTATCTATATATCTACCTATCATCTATCTATATATCTATCTATCTATCAATCAATCAATCATCAGAGTCGATATTTCTGCACATCTTTGTATCATCGGCAAACTTTAAAATTTTGGATAGTAATCCTTCATCGATATCATTTATATATTTTAGAAAAATCAATGGCCAAAGCACTGAGCCCTGAAGCACTCCACTAATAACCAGACTTGTGATCTCAAGACCAAGGTCTCGAACTCGAGTGCACTCGAGTTTGCCCACAGAGGTCTTGGTCTTGTCTCGAAACCATATGGGTCAAGTCTTGGTATTGTCTCTAGCAGGGCTATTTTTGTAAAAAAATATTTTCCGGAGTGCAACAGTCGGAAGTCACTTGTTAGCATGACGTAGTCTCGTATATATGTATACATATATATATACTAGGTGTTTACCCGTCTAAAATGACGGGGGAGATTGGCTGCTTTACCACCCGATTTTGCGCAAATGCAATAGCATTTTGCACAATTAATTGTTGCTCGGCGTGAAAAAGCAGCACAGCAAACAAGAGAATCAATCACTGCATGTCGTTCGACACTGCCATATCAGTACACTTACCTTGACTATCAAGTTTCAGAAAATTCTTGCGAATGGGCGTTAACTCGGTTGAAGGAAAAGGCGGCGAGTTAAGGACAATTAATTGCGCAAAATGCTATTGCATTTGCGCAAAATCGGGTGCTAAAACAGCCAATCTCCCCCGTCATTTTTGACGGGTAAACTCCTAATTAAATAATAAATAGATGACTTAATCGGGTTAAATATTGTAAAGGTTGCCTTGATCTGTGGACAGACTAGGCTAAGTAACAGTACCGGACCAATGTTACTTTATGGAGGGTTAAATATAGAACTGCAGAGATGGCAAGCACGTGCTGCTAGAATGATATCGCGATGAGTGTCTGCCTCCAGTTTGCGATGGAGTGGCAGGTGGAACAAGGAGTTAAGTTGCAAATTTTTAATGCAACCAATGGCATTGAAGCTCAGGTTAACGTTAGACGGTTAGACTGATACTATTTCTTCTAAAACTTGATACTGCTTAGTCTGCTTATTAAAATGAGTAAAATTGAACGCGAAAAACACTTCCACGAAATCTCGATCAGTTGTTGAGCATAATTGCTGAAGTTGATGTTAGTGTTAAACATTTTTAAAACGAGGTATTAGACGAGATAGGAAACGATCCGATGTAACTTCGCCCTCTATAGGCCTAATAAATGAGAAAGTTGAGCCAAAGATGAGTGGAATGCACTCGACCCTAGCATACGTAGGATTGTGATTGTCAAACACCATCCTTCCGAAGCGATCGAAAACTAACTCAGTTTTACTTTTTTCATTATACTGCATTGCGAATTTTATTAAGTATATACTGCACATTTTTTAAATACATGTTTTCGAGTGTGTATAGCGACATAATCGATGTCACTGACCACTGAGCTTGATTTAATCTTTAGAAGGCAGAGACGTCATTTCACTGTTTTTCAGGGGGGGGGGGCAAAACACTTTCACAGCCTGACAAGTTACAAGTTTGCGAAAAAGTTGACGACCTTTTTTGCTCGTCAGTCATTTTTACGATTAGTTCAGTGGCGTAACCGGAGTCAAAATGATGTAACCCGGGCAGCTGACCATGGGCTGTCCATAAATTACGTAAGCAATTTTTTGTGCGAATTTTAATCCACCCCCTTTCCGCCTTATCAACAGTTGTCACACTTTTCAAACCCTTGCCTCTTTTGTTTACGTAATTTATGGACAGGCACTCGATAAAATATTTCTTAAAATTAACACGAGGATTTTAAACTGATCCCATTTCACGAGGCAACGCAATTGCTCAGAAGATGACTTTTAAAGAGTGAATCCATAGACCCCTACCTTTGATCCGTTGCGTGCTGCCGATCAGGTTCACCAAATGGTGAGCTTTCTTTGCTCTGGTAACGACAATAGAAGCAATACGCAGCATCCTGCTGAACAGAATTAGCCAACCATGGAAATTCTGCAATATAGTAACTTTGGAAACGACGTTTGGCTGATTTCTTGGCTCCAAAATATTTCCATGGGTATGTATGCAATTTAGGCTACACTGTTATCTAGTTCTCAGGAACTGTCCTCTGGGCTTTTATTCAGAGGCTGAGACTGTTTATTCTGTTCATTTCTACAGTAGAGTTCGCAACGACGCCGATATTTTAACTGTCTGGCAAGTGTCTGGCAATGATGACTAGTTGCACTCGACGAAGAGTTTGGCATACGTCATCTGATGTTTCTAAGCATAAGTCAGTTATGTTCAGCTCTTTAGAATTCTTGAGAAATCCAAACGCAGGCAACTTTTACAATCCAGACTCTGTGTCCGTGAAACTATGCCTTTCAAAAATATGACTATACTCGAAATTGTGAGTAAAACAATAAATTTACTCTTGGCGCGAACTGTAATAAGCGTCAACTCTTAAAGCACGCCCACGGTGACCCACCTGCTCTGATATTATACAAAGGAAATTAGGAATTTTAGGAATGCCTTGTTGCCCAGTGCTGACCTTCCCGTTTCAGACCAAATACACAGGGAAATCGGAGTACCTCTCGGGTCAAAAAGGTCAAATCTCAAAGCAGCTGCCAATTTTCTCCTATAAGGCGGGTCGACGCCACCCGACCCGACGAGGGTCTTTCGAGCGCACAGGTCAAAGCTACTTCAGCTATCCCTGGTATCAGTCGGCATTCATAAATCTTCACCCATCGCCAGATCGCCAATTATCACATTACGCTGTAGATAGCGTTCACTTCGGTAGAGGAAGATGCATAGGAAATGAATGGTCCATAGGGACAGGCGATTACCGCCATAACTAAAATTCGATATATCACGCAGATACATATACTTGCCAAACAAAATGACTGTAGTAATTACTGAACTTCTAACTGATACCTGTAACCTGTGAAACACGTATTCCAGATACTTTAGTTTTAGACTATTAGAATAGTATTGCAATGACGTACATGGCAGTGCAAAAGTAAGCAAATCCAAATAATAAAGGCATAATTTTTAAATTTTGTCAACCCGGGCAGAAATTTTTCAACTCGGGCAGAAAGCAAAGTAACCCGGGCATTGCCCGTAATTGCCCGGGCGTGGTTACGCCACTGGAGTAGTTACTTCAGATTACTCGATATCAAGCACTCCTATAGGGCATGTAAAAACTAAATAACACAAACGCTGGCGAAAATTTTTTTTCCTAAAAATCAGGGGGGGGCAAATGCCCCCCTGCCCCCCAAATGACGTCCCTGTTAGAAGGAGCTGTCTTTCAACAGTCTTTGTATTATAATTTACGATGATTTCATTTACTTTATTTGCTTTTCAGGTTGAGACTATTAGTGATACATACGTTATGGTAAGCGGTCTTCCTCAGAAGAACGCAGATTTGCACATAGTTGAAATCGCCAATTGTGCTCTAGATCTTATTAGTGGAGCACTCGACTTTCAAGTTCCTCACAAGCCAGAACACAAACTGCGCATGCGAATAGGTAAAATAGTATAACTAAAAGTACTTTAAAGATCTCAATGTGCCAGCGTAATGAAAAATTTATTAAAAATCAAGTTAATAATAATAATAATTATGCACTTTTATAGCACCATTTCTAATACTCAGGAGTATCAATCGATGGTACTTCAAATCCATCAGCAAAAGAACAGGTCATTCCAGAGATCAGTCAGTCAAGATCCAATCTCTGCAGCAGCCACCACCGTGCACCTACACTTTTTGTCATATAAACTCTATTGACCGTGAAGCCCCAGCCTTCATTCATGATTGAAATGACAACAGCCCCCACCATGCAGACATCTGTCAACTAAGGAAATGATTTAGTAGTGAATTCGCTGTCTGATAGGCAGCCAATGTAGAGAGCGAAGAATGGGGGTAATATGTTGCCATCGTGTCGTCTTTGACACTGTAATAAGGCGAGCTGCCGCATTCTGAACGGACTGCAATCGGCCAAGTTGCGCTCCGGTGATGAGATTTAGCAGCCTGTTGCAATAATTTAGTCGGGTACTGATGAAAGAGTGAACCAACGCTTTGGGTGCCTCGGTCGAGAGTGAGGCTATCACAGACTCACAGTTCCGTTCGTAGAAACAGCAAGACCTTGCTGATGTGCTAATGACATCGTTAGGTTTTCGTCAAGCATCACTCCGAAATTCCTTACGACGTCCGATCGATGTATTTCCATATTTTCAATGTTGATCTTATTCATTTTGCAGTTTGCATCTTGCGTCCAAAACAGATCATCTCAGTTTTTTCCATGATTGAGTTTCAGCCTAGGCCTATTTCTCCTGAGCCATTCATCTGCATCTTCTATGCAATTATTATTATTATTATTATTATTATTATTATTATTATTATTATTATTATTATTATTATTATTATTATTATTATTATTATTATTATTATAACGACAACTTATATAGCGCTATCTTAAAGCGCTATATAAGTTGTCGCTCTATCACTCTAATAATAATAATAATTGCCACTGCGGAATATAAGTTGTCGCTCTATCACTCTAATAATAATAATAATTGTCACTGCGGACTCAACTTCCACTGTTTTATCTGGTTAGTGACTGTCAGTGTCATAGATATGTTCCAATTAGCACAAAACAGCTCTCTCCTTCTCTCAACACCTTCAAAGAGAAGCTTAAAACCTGGCTTTTCCGCAGGAGCTACTTGTGATTTCTTGTGTTTTTGTATGTGTTCACGCAGTTCTTTTAGGACGAGTTACCACATTAATCAGTACGTTGTAATAATAATAATAATAAAAACACTCAGTGTTGCCAGTGGGTTTTTCCCAACCAAATCTGTTTTTGGGCCTCATCTGGTTTGTTTTTTGACAGAATCTGTTTTTTAAAAATCTGCGAACATTTATAAAATTGCCCGATTTAAGCAGTGAAAGTTAGAAAAGTAGGAGTTTTCAGATGTACTCCATGTTGACAACCTTTTTTGTTTGTCATGGCTCTATTAATATTTGAATAGGATAAAGTTTACTCGACGACGACCTATTTTGCTTGTCAAGACTTTTTGGAGACAAAGTTATGAAATTTTTTTAAAAATTAAGGTTTGTCACAATTTTTTATGAATTTTGTCATCTTTTTGGACTTTTTTGCGAACCTGTTTTTTTCTGGGTTTTTTAAAGGGCGCGATTTTTTTTAAAAGTTGACTGGCACACTGAAAACATTTGTCAAACAAATCAACCCTGGTTTAAATTCTCACTTGCAGGCCTTCAAGACATTCCACAGAAGATTAGAATTCAAACGCACTATAGAGCCAATTGCAAAAGAAAAGGCTAGAATTGTCCCTAGAATTGCCACAAATCGCTATCACTAATTGCTACTGGGCGTACTGGCTGCCAAAAGACGCTACTATTCGACTCTTGTTGAATCAAACACATCAAATCCTCGACGGCTATGGAAAACTCTTAATTCTCTATTCAATCGTAATGCCGACACTCAACTACCAACGCAGACCTCATCGTCCTCCATCGCAGAGACTCTGCTCCTTCTTCAACAAGATCACTGCTCTTCTGCTTAAAATATAAAGCACAAACACAGCAAACACAGTGACCTCTGATTTATCTGGTTTGTCTTCGCACCATAGCAAATCAACTTTAACATCGCTTCCAGGTTTTGAATTGCGTTATACGACAAGCTTCCTGTGATATTATATTCTGTGCAAGGCAACTGCAGGAAAAATGCAAAGAACAAAGCATGCCGTTATACGCCATTTTCTTCGACATCAAAAAAACATTCGATTCCATTAATCGATCAGCTCTTTGGGTCATTCTACAGAAGCTTGGTTTTCCTCCTGGATTCATCGCTGTGGTGAAAGAGATGTACGAGGGTATGGTTGCTCGAGTCTCAACAAATGGATTCCTGTCAGAAGCATTTGAAATTTTTACAGGTGTTAAACAAGGGTGTGTACTAGCGCCTTTGCTATTTATACTGTTCTACTCTGCAGTCATTCGAGAGGCAACCCACGATTTAGCAAGGCATTTATATTAGATGCCGCACTGATGGCAAACTCTACAACCTTAGTCGTCTGAAAGCAAAGACAAAAGTCTTTATAGCACTTATTCAAGAACTGCTATATGCAGACGACTGTGCATTCTTTGCCTGCAATGCAGATGCACTTCAAATAATGTCCAACAGATTTGTCTCTGCGGCAAAGAACTTTGGTCTGACAATCAACCTATCCAAAAAGAAATCTTATATCAGCCACCACCCCATTGTCCAACACAACCAGTAAAAATAATAATTGACGAACGGGAAATAAAGCAAGTAAGAAAATTTCCATACCTCAGTTCTGTCCTAAGTGATACCGCACTGCTAGAGGACGAGATAGACACCAGGATACAGAAAGCTGCTGTCAGCTTCGGACGTCTGCGAAAACGATTATGGAAGGTACATGGTATCCAAGTGCAGACGAAAATTAACGTCTACAATGCCACTGTCCTTGGCGTTCTACTTTACGGAGGGAATGTTGGACCTCTACAGTCGTCACGTTAGAACCTTAGAGGCATTTCATATAAGATGTCTACGCTCCATTCTTTTAGTTTGTTGGCAAGACAGAGTACCTAACACGGAGGTACTAAAAAAGGCTAACTCTGTAACTGTGGAGGCCACTCTGTCGAAAATGAGGCTTAGATGGACGGGGCATCTCTATCGCATGGAAGACAGTCGCCTTCCTAAAATTCTTTTGTATGGTGAACTTTCATCCGGTCGTCGACAGAAATGTGGACAGCTCAAAAGATACAAAGATCAGTTAAAGGTCACCATGAAGCAGTGCAACATTGATCCAAACAATTGGGAGACAGTGGCTGGTGACCGCACACAATGGCGCAAACTTGTCCATACTGGTCCTACAATCATGGAAAACAAACGCATCTCCAATGCTGACAGAAGACGACAAGACCGGAAGAATCGCCTCAATTCAGCATCTTTCACCACTGCCGGTTTTCTTTGTGCCGACTGTGGCAGGATTTGTGCATCCAAAATCGGACTCATCAGTCACCAGCGAACACATTAAACATTATTAGGCCTAAATATAGCGAACAAAAACTGCTGTACATTAGCCTAACGTATAAATACTCTGGAAGTCATCATCGTTCCTGATGGACTGCTACGACAAGCTTGTAACCACGTCAGTCAACATAAAATCCCCTGTCTATGTCTGCTCAAAATCTCAGCTGCGTTCGATACCATTGATCACGATATTCTGTTAAGACGCCTATCGGCATGGTTTGGTATTTCAAATACTGCTTTATCTTGGTTTCGATCATATCTGTCACCTCAATTCTGCTCAGTTAAGACAGCTGGAGATGTGTCTCAACCACTCCCATCATCCTATGGTGTTCCTCAGGGCTCAGTTCTTGGGCCTCTCATCTACATCATTTACATCACTCCCCTTATCACCTTATCCTCTTTATATCACTCCACTTCTCACCTCATTTTCAATTGATCACCATCCCTAAGCCGATGACACGCAGCTGTTCATTTCATTGTCTCCAAATCAATTTCAAGAATCCATCGAAAACTTGATTAATGCGTTCGATTCCGTTTCGTTTCACTATGTTGTTTTATATATAGGAAGCGACCACCAGGTGGTTATTGCAAAACTAAAGAATCAGGTAAAACAACTATGGTTAGAAATAAAAGAAATAGATATCAAAACAGCAGAAGAACAACTAGGATATATAGTCTTTATAGAGAAAATTAAGAAAAAGTCATGGATAACTCAAATAGTACTGTAACTGAGCGATGAAAGAAAAAAGGCGAAGACAATGAAAGGTGACAAAGAAGTCAAACAGAAATACAATAGGATCACAAAAGAAATAAAAAGGTCCAAAACCTATGCAATAAAATATTCTAAGAAGAAAAACATCACCAGAGGAATTCGGAAAAGCCATAATAGTACCAATACATAAAGAGTGATAAAACAAACTACAATAATTATAGAGGAATAAGCCTACTTAGTATACCAGGAAAAATATATACAAAAGCGCTGCAACAACAATATTGCATGCAGTGCTGAAAGTCAGCGGGAACTCACGGCAACTAAGTTCCCTCACCTTTTTGGACCATGCAATTTTTTCCATAATTTTTCAATATTTGTTCCAATATTGTAAAAGCAACCGTGTACTTGTTGCAAAACTATTAAGCTAAGATTCTAAAAGCGCTATAGAAATGTAAATGATGGCTACCCATAGTTCGTTAGGGTTAGGGATAGGGATAGGGAGATGCACAATGGTTGTGCCAAGAGAGTTCCTGCACCTTTTTCCACAGACTTTCAGCACTGATTGCATAGAAGAAATACAGACAAACAAGCAGACTTCAGAATGGGAAGGAATACAATAGATCAAATACACGAGATTAGAAGGATAGCAAAAATTATTGTGAAACAAAGAAAATATACTACAATTTCATAAGCTTCAAACAATCATTTTATAGCATAAAAATGAAGATTATGACAGGCACTAGGCCACTACGGTATCTCAAAGAAGCTAGTCAAGCTCATAGTTAGTTAGTTATAGCTGATTTATATAGAGCTATTGTCCTAGCAGGCTATAGTCAAGAGTGCTTTAATTTATATTAAACGAGCATAAAAAGACTATACAATAAAACACTGAGCAGAGTTAAAATTAATGGAGAACTAACAGAATGGTTCGAGAAAACAGTTGGAATGAAACAAAGATGTTTCTAATTCCCTCTAGTATTCAACATAACATTAGAGGTGATAATGCAAAAAGCAGTACAAAACACAAAATAAGAAAATTCTAGAGTAAAGACATATGTACAGACAACAAATAATGTAAGGTTTGCATGTGACATTGATGTGATAACAACAAAGGCAAACCACCTATAAATATTTACTATTGAAATAAGCAAGGCTGGAGGAGTTAGTCTGAAAATGAATACACAGAAAGCTAAAGCAATGGTTACGGGTCACGGCCCCTCACGGATCACAAGAAGGGGAAATGGACCTACAGTAAATGATTAAGCAATAGACCAAGTAAAAATTGTGTACCTGGGATCAGCACTGACAGAAGACGGACTAAGTGAAGAAGACATACTAAGAAGTATTGGACTAACAAGTGCAACATTTGGAAAACTTCAGAAAACATTGAAAGACAAGCAAATATCACTGAAAAAAATATATAAACTGATGAAGCCAATACTCTCACACTGCTTATGGATCAGAATGCTGGACCATAAGAAAGATGAAAGAAGATAATAACTGTAATGACTGCAGAAATGAACTGCATAAGACAAAGAATAAGAAAAACATGGCAAGAGAAAAGACAGAGCAAAACGAAATAATACTTGAATCAATACAGAAACGAAGACTGAAATTGTTTGGTCATGTTGAAAGAATGAAGGAAGAAAGAAAGACTACCAAAGAAAGCACTGTACAACTATAATGAAGGAAAAAGAAGAGAAGGGTGACCAAGAAAAACAGGGATAGAAATCTTGAAAGAGGACTCAGAAGAAATGCAAATGAACTTCATCCGAGGTAGCACAGGACAGACAGAAGTGTACGGAACTCATTCAGACCCATCGTCCAACCCAATAGGGAACAACGGAAGGAAGGAAAGAAGAAGAGGGCACCCACACATTGGGGTAAGAGGGGCACTTGCCTCCCCTTGGAAAATGCAAGTATATTTTTGCAGCTAACCATGTTTTGCTTTTAACCAATATTTTGACACTAAAATCACTACTGATACACTAAGTGAAACTGAGAAACTTAGCTGTAACTATATGAACTGTGAAATTGAATATCTTGAAAACTATATTAACCGTGACCATTGTTTCTTGCACACCCCTGGAAAAATTTCTGTGGGCGCCACTGAGAAGAAGATGGTCTGACGAAGTTCTAAAATGAATATAATTAAAATGACGATAATAACGATGACAATGGCGACAGTGATAACTATGACAGTGGTGATAGTTGATGCTTTACCGATTGTGTAAGAATGATTCTTTCCTTTTCGTGACATGTTTATTTTCATTCATTAAAAGTAATGCAAATTAATTTATCAAAGCATCATGACTTTTCATGTAATCGTAGGTATAAACACCGGGCCGATAGTCGCAAGCGTTGTCGGTTTGACGATGCCAAGATATTGTCTGTTTGGAGATACCATTAATACCGCTTCAAGAATGGAATCACATGGTTTGCGTTAGTACAAGTTACTGTACAACTGAGTGCATTGTCTTTGTCATCTTTTAAACAGTCCTCACCAACTGCTTTACTCGTGACCGTTATCAAGCTCTTTTATAGCATTTTTCATGACCCATCAAAGTGGGCATTTGCAACTAGCAGGCAGGTCACAAACATAGTTCCTGTATTTGAATCAATAAAAGCCGTTTTTAGTCCAGAGCTGCAAACTTTTGGTAGTATTGAGCCATAAAACTTAGTTGTAGATCTAACAGCGTTCGTGTATACTGATGGCATATTTCCAAATGCTAGTTGAATAGGGCACCAAGGCAAATTTGACGCGTCTAATTGGTTCATTTGATCGGGCCTAGTATGCATGAGCCCTGTGGAATTCCACAGGTGACTGGTCTCGGACTAGAGAGCTTCCCTCGAAACCTGACTTGCAAAACAGATGTGAAATAAATTCCCAAACCTTTTTTCCTAGAAAAAAACACTGCCTATAATAAAAATTTACTCCAAGATCTCATGCAGAAGTGTTTATGGAGAAAATCGAGTCCCCAAGTCAAAACAGACATGATGGACTCACATTTTTGAGTGGAGGTTTGTTAGAATCCCAATGCAAGCACAGGAAGTAATACTTAACTTTAATTTAAACCGCGAAACATTAAAACACCGATAATTTGCAGAAAAATGGAATTTTATGTCGGAATTTAAAATTCACCTCAAACCGTCACCAGAAGCTGGAGATTATTGCATGTAGTTATTTTTATTTTGAAATTTTAACCACCATCCAACAATTGCATTGTATTTATTTTATTTAATACCAACAATAGCGATGAGAATACACATGAGTCCCAGTGCCAAAGAAGCCATATCAGACTTCGAGGGCTACTATTTATCAGAGAGAGGTGAAGTCGTAATCAAGGTTTGGAGAATCTGCACGTTCTCAAAGCTTGTCTGATATTTTAATAGGAATTTGGACTTAAGAGAATCAGTCATATTTTAAAATTACACTACTTAATGTGAAAGATATGTTGAAAATATGTTGAAATATATGTTGAATGTTGCAATTTCATATATATGTATTGGCTTCATTATTTTCTAAACACTCAATATCCCTTTCGCAGGTGTTCACACAAGTCAGTTATTATTAATTATTACTATTATTGCAAGATAATTATTACTAAAATCTTATTTTATGACAGGGTAAAGGCACAATGTCAACATATTGGCTGACCGGAAAGCGTGGTTATTGTTTGAAATTGCCAAACTACGAGGATGAATTTGTGAATGACATTCCACTTCCACGTCGGTTGCCACCAACATCGGGTAAATGCATAGATGGAAAGATAATGCGGCCAAGTATTGAAAGTGGATTTTCGGAATCATTCGGCATTACAGAGAAGCAAAAACATTTCTAGAACAACAATATTTAATTGGACAAAATGTCTAAGTAGTATATAAGTTTATTAGGTCAAACAACAAGCTATTATTACAAGTTTTTGCATGTTTTCAACAAGTTTAAGTTTCAACGTTCATTCTGCCTGCTAAATGCCAAAGTGTGCTGGAGTAGAAAAATGCTTGATATTATAATATAATGGGTTCTCAGTGCCTTCAACAGCTTATGAAATGATAATCAACTAGACCAAGCTGTCAGAGCAAGGCAATACAGCTTGTCATCAGAAATATGATTCATGACAAAGAAATTACAAAGTTTCCAGTTCTCAGTCAGAGAACGCGTGAAATGAGGAATAAAGACAAAAAACAGAACTCAATACTTTTATAACTGCAATTAAGCCGGCAGGGTTAGCATGGTCTACACTAGTGGAATGGACGCAGAATTGCCGATTAACTTGCTAGGGAATGGAATCAAGAAAATAGGACGAATTCAACATTGAAATTAATAAAAACTATCCAAATACCCTAGACAACCTACTTGGAAAGTCTCAAGAATCACTGCAAAGGTACCGGATGGTGCCATAAGCACAAAACGACCATTATTATTACTTAAAAATATGCTGTATCTCCTATCTTGTAGTGTATTGCATATATGTCTTATCTTATTAATAGTAATATAGTATTGTTTCAGATGCATATTATAATTAATTATTGCAATTGTCTTAGGGTTGTCTATGCATAAATTACTAAATGGCTTGATTTATACCAATATCATGAAGTTGATGGAAGCTTACCAATAACTTAATAAGCTTAATTTCTGACATGCTGCTGCATTATACTAGGTGACATTTTTCGCAACAATCCTCGCAGTAAATATAATGTAGCAGTATACCATTTTCAATAAATTTGTAGACTGTTTGCAACATTCTCAAAAACTTCCTCATCTGAAAATCTTATCAAACATACTGATACTTCAGAAAAAACAATATTTCAGGGGAAATAGATTAATTATAAATATTCTATAAACTATGATGACTCCTTCCCAATATTATCTATTAACAACAATAAGTAAAAATTCAAAAACTCCTGGATAATGCCAGCATTACCCGGTATTTACCCCAGTAAATCAGTACAACATAAAATCTAATCTTTATTAAAAAAATTCTAAAAAATTTGACTACTGAGAACAAGAATAGATTTAACAAGTTAACAATAAATTTAAACTTATAAGAAATGCTACTGAAAAGAGTTACTACTCTGATAAATTTATTCACCACTATAATAATAATGCAGAAACTTGGAAATTAATCTGCAAAATGGCTTGATTTATACCAATATCATGAAGTTGATGGAAGCTTACCAATAACTTAATAAGCTTAATTTCTGACATGCTGCTGCATTATACTAGGTGACTTTTTTCGCAACAATCTTCGCAGTAAATATAATGTAGCAGTATACCATTTTCAATAAATTTGTAAACTGTTTGCAACATTCTCAAAAACTTCCTCATCTGAAAATCTTATCAAACATACTGATACTTTATATATAATAAATATTATATAATTATATATAATAAATAATGAAAATATGAAAAACAAGTTAACTGAACTAGCATATGACAATAATGATCCTAGTAATACAACCAATCTATTTAATGAATACTTTGCAAACGTAGGAGCTAAAATAAAATTATGAAAACTAATAGAGAGTCAACTGACTACTTTGGTAAAACTTTAATGATTAATCCCAATGGTCATGCATTCACTATTTTTCTCATCACAAAATATGAAATATCTGACATTATTTCCAATTGTAAGCCAAAAGCTCAGGTGGATATATAATATAAATCAAAAATAGTAGTCAAATCTGCAGTTGTTATTGCTGAAGTATTTGAAATTATCAGTAGCTCATTTAAAACAGGTGTGTTTCCTGATGAGTTGAAAATAGCTAAATTTATTCCAATATACAAATCAGGAGATAAAAATTTAATTACTAACTATAGACCTATCTCTATTCTGCCTATATTTTCTACAGTTTTTAAAAAAGCCACGTTTAATAGACTTATGAAATACCTTGATACATATAATATGCTATCTTTAAACCAATTTGGTTTTAGACCAGTCATGCCACTTATATGCCACTGTTATCTTTAACTGATGAAATCACAACTAATTTTGAAGATAACAAATATACTATTGGTATTTTCTAGACTTAACTAAAGCTTTTGACATATTTGATCATAATCTTCTTTTATCTAAATTAAAATATGGAGTAATTGGAATCTCTCTGTTGGTCTACAAATTATCTTACATATTGCATGCAATATACTCATGTAAATTCTATGAACTCTAACAAACTTAAGATTAGTTACGGCATACCCTAAGGATCAATTTTAGGACCTCTTCTATTCCTAATTTTTATAAATGATTTACCAAATAATCCAATTTTTAAAATGTATTTGTTCAAATCAAATTTATTTCCTCAACATTTCAAGAATAGACAGGAAAAGCTTATAACTATAGTATAAACCACGAATAACCGTATACTTGAACAGACTTTGTTGAATAATTAATTCAAACATAAAATTTGTATATTTAAATGATAAAAGTCAAATAATCTAGTAATAATAATAATAATAGTGCATATGAAAATAAAATAGATCTAGGTAGTATAGAAAAAATATTATAAATGTCAACAGTCAACAGTCAACACTATAATTCGCAAATTATATTTGCTGATGACACTAATTTAATAGCAAGTAATAATAACATAAATGATCTTAATACTTAAATAAACAATGAATTAAGTAAAATAAACACTTGGTTCCAAATAAACAAATTATTACTCAATATTGACAAGGCAAATTTCATTATTTTTATCCCCAAACGCAAAATATTACCAAAGATTAATTGCAAAATTAAAATTAATAACTTAAAAATAATCCCAAAAAACTTCAAAAAAATTTGGGGAAAAACAATTGACCAGAACTTTACATGGAAAGAACACACTGAAATCCTAGCCAACAAATTATCTTAAAATATCAGCATTATTATGCATGTTATGAAATACATAAACAAAAGGGTTGTACTGAAATTATACTTTACATTGATACATCCATATCTAGTTTATTGCAATGTTATTTGGAGCTTAAATTACAAATGCTTAACAAATAAACTACTAAAGAAAAACCAAACATTTAAATTGACCATATATGCACACCAGTTCACAAATTAATTGCAGCTATATAGAAATTAAAAAATACTTAACATAACCAATATTCACACTCAGCAAACTTCCATCTTTGATTCTTTATGCATAAATATATAAACAAAAAATTACCAGAAATATTCTACAAACCTGAATACTTTATACTGGTAAAAAAATTACATTTTCACGATATAAGAAATACTGATAGCTTCTCTATTTCTTTCCTACTACCAATACCAGGTTATTCATGATCAAATACTTTGGCTCTAGAATATGGAATTCATTACCCTAAAAACTATCAATGTCATCAACATTAATGAATTTAAATATAAGTTGAAAAATTAATTCTTAGATTTTTCATTCAATTTACCAAATTAGTTTGATGTACCTGTTTTAGGTTTCTTTACAGGTTTCCAATATTGGCTGCTGTATATGTTTATTCTGTCACTCACCTTGCATTACTTAAATCAATTTCTATTTAAAATATTAATTTACTATGCGGGAATTATGTTTCCCTTTTGGTATCATTGTTTCCATTATATGTATTATTCTTATTAGCTAAATTAGCTGTTATTTTTATATAATTTCATGTTTTGTTATAAAATGTAATGCACAGTATTGGAAACAAACTTTCAAACATTTCAAAATATTCCATTGCTATTAGATTGAGTTAAAGTTAGCCTTAAATCTTTGTCAAATATTAAATACTAGCTTCTAACCCGTCAAAATGATGGGAGAGAGTGGTTACTTCCTATCCCTATTTATTGCAAAAGTTTAAATTATTACATAAAAAATTTCTAAAATCGGAAAATGTTAAGTGAATGCGTGATTATCATTTAAAATGTTTCCTACGGCCTTACAGGGCGGTCTTGCCCCCACCACAGGGGGATGCACACCATAATGGAACCTACAACCGTGGTTTGGGCCTACGACTTCAAAGGGGATCTTGTCTCCCACTGGGGGTGCGCCCCAGTGGGGCCTACGGACTCTTTTGGGCATGGGGATCCTTTTCAGCTTACGGCCCCAAAGGGGATTGGTCTCCACGGGTGGCTGAACTTAGTCGCCAACGGGAGCTGCGCCCCATGCTTCCTACGGGCTCCCATGGGCTCTTGGTCCCTGACGGGAGGCTTCACCCCATTAAGGCTTGCAGCCACACACGGGTACATACCAGTAGAACCTAAGGCCCAACATGGGGGACTGCGCCCCCAGTAGTGCCGTACAACGTGCAGCCAATCAGGACACTTCCCCATGGGGTCAATCAGCCAATGAGGATGCTTCGTCGAGCTGCAATCACGGACGCTTCGTGAAAAGCTCAGCGGATTAGAAACTTTTGCTGCCTATAACAATGCTGTTGCCCAACATCTGTGGTGTAGCGTGACTGACAAACTTAATGGACAAAGGAAATTATTATTTAAGATAACAGTACGTTTAAATTTCAGTTCACCCTGTGTAATGACATTTTTGTGACAGGCCAATTTAAAAAGCGACTAAAGCATGCACTTTTATAGCATATCTTCTCACGGAGAAGTCTTTTTTAAATCATAGAATGAGATTTTTACAATTGAACTAATTGCATAATAACTTTATCAGATATAAATCGATACATTAGATATTATTAGATATTATTATATTATTAGATTAGATATAAATCATATAATTAGATCGCTATTTGTTAGGACATAAGAAATATAGAAACAGGACATTTAGAATTAGAGGCTATCTGCAATTCAGATAATCAATCAGAATGTGAGGAAACTGATTGACAGATAGCCAGTGGTGTCGCGCAATGGAAGTCAAGGGATGCCCGTGCATTCCCAACAAAATAAAAAAATAAGTTGTCTAGATCAGTGTGACCATTCTGCTGATATAAATGTGAGTCTTAACTTGACCGTCTTATGACTGTTGTCATTGTTCATTTGTTGCTCAATATATTTATGGCAAATTTCATATGAATTGGACCATTGATTAGGGTTATTGCAAAGCTTGGTAGTTTAAAAACTACAAATGGTTAAACTCAATTACCCCCAGAAGGCCGGCGTCAGGAGTGGGCATCCTCTAACAAAATTGTTGCGCGACGCCACTGCAGATAGCCGTAGCAGATAAAAGCGACCTAACGGATTGATGCGAAACTCTCGCTCGGAAACGCCGGTGAACGAAACTGAGAGGCGGCGGAGCGGAGTCGGAGAAACGATAAGAATTTAGATTGAATAAGTGTTTATAGTCAAAAACTCGTTTAGAAAGGATATTTGCTAAACATCTGTTTCGAAAGATAATTGTGTGTTTGCTTCAGGGCCGGCCCTAGCCAAAATGGCGCCCAAGGCAAAGCATACTTTGGAGCCCTCTGCTCCTCCCCACTCGGACCCCCTGTGGCATCACGGTTACTCCCTCCAATGATGAATCAGTCAAAAAAAGTGCGCTAAAACAGAGTCATAGTGTTATACCGTTACTAATATTCAACTTCTGATTTATCAAGGTTCGAAATATAAATTGAATCGGAAAAACTTGAATGGAAACAAACAATAATTATTATTTAATCTGTTCCATAAGCGAACGTTTTGAGTTTAAATAAAAATAGGCGTTGTAATTAAATCTCTTGGTTAAAATGGCAAGGATTGGCGCCTCTTGGATCTTGACGCCCTAGGCAACTGCCTGCTTTGCCTGTGCCTAAGGCCGGTCCTGGTTTGCTTCGTCGAAATCTATAATATTAAAATCCTTATTCTGTATGTCTGTTACCTTCAAGCGTTCTCATTGGTTGACTATTGGTAGACGGTTTAGTCCTTACGTCGCGATGCGTTGGTGGACGATGTTCGAAGACGACGTTGCTATTGGTAACAATTGTTCGTAGCTTGAGGAAGTTGCCCAATTTTAACGTACATTTTAACGTACACAAAAAATACGTGTACAGCGTCACAAATGGTCACAGTTGCGTGATTTTAACGTACATAGGCCTAATTATTACGTGGCGCAGAGCTTGGCTAGGTGGTATGTACATCATTGAAACGTTGTTCAGCATGAATTCAATGATTGGGTTTTAGTATTATACTGCACCGCGAGCGAAGCGAGCGCGAGCGAAGCGAGCATCTTTCTGGTAAGCTGTGAAAAGTCAGTTGGACGGCGTTATTGCGAAATAAAACGAATCCATCGCGGCACCCCGAAGACGTGAAGGCAAGACCACTCGACCACGACAACGTATCCCCGCTACCACCAAATAATGTATAGAAAGAACGAAGCTGGAGGCAGGGGCGTCGGAACCATGGGGCAATGGTGGCAGTTGCCCCCACACAATTTTATTCGCGGGGGCAATTGCCCCACATCCTCTTAGAAAATTTCAAGTTGAATAAATGTCATGGCTTAAAGTGCGGCGGAATGAATTATAATGCCATAATGGCTACTATATGGCGGTCTTGCGTATTTACAATGATATTGTTGATGCGATCGCTAATGGTCAGTTAGCCCTTCTTTGCCTCCTGGACCTCTCTGCGGCTTTTGATACAGTAGACCATGACATTCTCGTTCGTCGCCTTGAACTTACCTACGACTTAAATGGAGTTGCGCTATCCTGGATTCGAGACTACCTGACAGCTAGATCTCAATCGGTTTGCTGGAATGGTCGCACGTCAGACTCGCGCCGTGTTCTCAGTGGAGTGCCGCAAGGATCGGTACTAGGCCCACTACTGTTCGTCCTATATGTGGCAGATATAGGGCAAATCATCAAATCGTGTGGGCTTATTTCACACGCTTATGCCGATGACGTTCAGGTCTACTCCTCGTGTAACCCATCTGACGTCGAACGGCTACGGTCCTCTATCACGGACTGTATTTCCTCGATCGAACAGTGGACCGATGAAAATCGGTTATCCCTGAATCCAGCAAAGACTGAGTTCCTCTGGTTAAGTACACCTAGAAGGAAACATCTCATACCACGAAATCCGTTTTCAATTGAAGATGTAGACATTGTTCCTTGTACCGAACTACGTCTTCTAGGCGTTCTTTTGGATGAGTCACTTTCGTTTGTCAGTCACTTAAACAATGTGATTCACACCTGATACTATCAGCTACGCAGGATCCGGGAGATTCGCCGCTACCTGCCATTACCGGACGTGATTAAACTGGTTCGATCCTCATTCTATCACGAGTGGATTATTGTAACAGTATCTTACTCGGACTTCCTGTCAGCCAGCTAAACCGTCTTCAGATGGTGCTAAATGTTTCAGCACGTCTGATCTTCGGCGCTAGGTGGAATGAGCATGTGACACCGCTATTACGAGACAAACTTCACTGGCTCCGGATTCCGGAGCGTATAGCCTTTAAACGTTGCTGGTTTACATTTAGGACGTTAAATGACCCTTTCTGCCCCGAGTACTTAACGGCTCTGGTCTGTAAGCCCAAGTCGTCTGATCGGCGCTCGCAGCTTCGATCAAGCAGCCGTTCTCAATTGGTGGTTCCACCCCCGTCTACGACAGCAAAATTTGGGGATCGGTCTGTTTCGAGGGGCAACCCTTTGCTTTGGAACTCCCTGCCGGCGGACGTGACTAGGGTGACATCTCCTGAACTGTTCACTAGGAACCTTAAAACATATTTATTTAATATCTCCTATTAGGGACATTTGTAAAGCGCTCTTGACTTTAGCCTTCGCTATGCGTATTGCGCTATATGAAATTGTCAGAATTAATAATAATAATAACAGGCAGCAGTGATCAGTGGAGGTGCCAGGAGGGAGGTGAGGGAGCTACACCCTACAATCACTAATTGACAAATATAATTCTGTCATATCTGCCCTACTCGACAAACATGCTTCCATAATCACACGGCCACTATCATCTCACGGTAGCAACCCTTGATACAATTCCTTCATCCATTCTTATAAGTCATTTCGAAGACGCCTAGAAAGAATTTACAACCGAACACATTCTGCTATTGACCTTAAAAATTTCCGTTCTGCAACAAATCACTACCACAACCTCCTCATATCTGCCAAAAAAAAGTATTATTCTAACTTAATTGCATCCAACAGCTCAAATCCTCGTAAACTCTGGAACACTGTGAATTGTCTATTCCACCGCAATAAAGCAAAGCCTCTTCCTCAATCCATTTCGCAACTTGCTGAATCATTTGCTAATTTTGTTTTCCGGAAAAATCTCTAAGATCCGCACCAATCTAAAATCTACCATGACCAATCAAAATACATCTCCACATCACCCATCACCATCAGAAGCTCCTTCCAATTTTTCCTGCTTCACTCCTGTGACTGAGGAAGAAGTATCTAAACTCCTGCAGTCCTTTCCAAACAAGCAATGCAGTCTTGATCCAATACCGACCTCTCTTCTCAAACAGTGTGCCTCTGCCCTAGTACCAACTATTAAAAAAATTATCAATTTATCTCTTTCCACAGGCACATTCCCATCCTCATTTAAAAATTCCCTCGTAACTCCACTTCTTAAAAAACCAAACCTTGACAGAGAGGATCTCAACAATTATCGCCCCATTTCAAACCTGTCTGTCCTCTCCAAACTCACAGAGAAAATCGTTCTTTCCAGACTAACTGAGCATTTGTCAAAAAACTCCTTATACAACACTCACCAAATGGGTTCGTATTATATATTATTATCCTTTCCAAACAAGCAATGCAGTCTTGATCCAATACCAACCTCTCTTCTCAAACAGTGTGCCTCTGCCCTAGTACCAACTATTAAAAAAATTATCAATTAATTTTTTTCCACAGGCACATTCCCATCCTCATTTAAAAATTCCCTCGTAACTCCACTTCTTAAAAACCATTCGTGATCTACGTCGCCTTCGTCCCTATCTTTATATTAAAACTGCTTCCACTATTGCCACTTCAATAGTTCACTCTAAGTTAGACTACTGCAACTCACTGTTTCACAATCTTCCTAAAGCTTCCATATGTAAACTCCATTCGATTCAAGATGCCTTAGCTCACAGTTACCAAATCACCTAAATTCTGCCATATTACACCATTACTCAAATCTCTCCACTGGCTCAAGATAGCAGAACGCATTGAATATAAAATAATATCGATCTCACTTCATACATGAAAACCAGTCTACCTAAGAAATCTGATAATTCCACAACAACCTGGATCTACTAGATCTTCTTCTCATGTAATTCTCCTTCGACCTCTGAATCAATCATCTCTCAAAATTTGCAATCGTGCCTTTTCATACGCAGCACCAGAGCTTTGGAACTCAATTCCAATATCCCTCCGCTGTCAAAGCCAAATAACAAACTCTGAGTCACAATTTTCTCCCCTTCTTGCAACATCTCCTCATGTTTTTCTTTCTAAACTAAAATCATTTCTCTTCAAAAAATCATTTCCTCCATAGCTGCAACGTCCTACCCACTCTCCCTTTTGATTAAATGACCCGGCATGAATGACCCCACCCCACCTTTGGTTATAGCTACTTCATTTTGAGATTAAGCGCATAGCAATAAGGAGCTACTTCGGTGCATCTTTTGAAAGCGCTATAGAAGTTAACGAGATTGTACTTACTTACTAGGTGGCCTGGGGGCTGAAGCCCTCCCAACTTTTCATATAGCATCACGTACAAGTATTGGTATGTGTCGGCAGTGTAGTCCCCGGACTAAATTTCAGACTCTGAGTGACTAGTGAGACAGCACATTGCACAAAATTATAAAATCAATATAGCCTATCATAGAAACTTCAAATTAAGTCATCACTCATTTTCCATTTTGGATAAATAATTTAGCATAATTGGAAAATGGCTAATTACTGGAATTGACAATTGACAAATGGAAATCTTTGGCGGAGTTTGTATACGGCTGTGCAGTGTTCAGGGTTATCGTTTCAAATTTGGCAAAAACACCCAGATATCCTCTTGCCGTCAGGAAATAGGACGAAGGTGTGACTTGATTCGTGATACTCTGGCGGTGGTGAAAGGCGCTTCCAACTTTATTCTGGACTCGAAAACGCGAGAGGGAAAGTTGTCAGATATTGTTCGTCGACCATGTCTTGAAAATGGTGATGCGACTGATACTGGTAAATTAACTGGACAGGCATTTGCTACCACTATGTATGTGAGGGTCTCATTATTATGTTAAAATCGTTTAAGTTAAGAAGAGTGTATATTTTAATTGAGGCTGGTCGAGGCTGGTCATAATAAGATAGTTGAGAAAGTGGGAGGGGCTGGAGGAGTTTCCTTCATCCAATGAGAAGGCTCCAATGCGTGGAGTGGCAGTCGAAGCCCTTATCCTTCGAGTCGAAGGATAATCGTCTTCTATAACTCGGCCTGAAAGGAGAAAAACTGGGTTCTTGCAATTACAACTGAGAACGAGAGGACTGATTGCGTCGAGTAGAGTTGGATGTTCGTCAGAACTCTTGTCAATGATTATAATGAAGATTATTCAGACTGAATAATAGTTTTACTTCGTCGGCGGAGGTTTACGTCTGAAGAGTGGATGTCGATCCAATGACCAGAACGAAACTCGCAGTGTCGTTACGATCGAGTGACAATCAATCGTCATTGTAGCTACCCGTGTAGTCGAGGACAATAATAATGGAGAGGGAAACTTCATAACTCCTTCGAAGGACGTCTACAGCCGATCCATTACCATCCTGAAGTGACGGGAGATTTGTCCCAGAATGCGGACGGCTCGCTATATATCTACATGTCGACACCGAAGGACGATTCATGAGTAAAGAATTTGCTGCGGAGGAATCCTCTCATCACCAAGAAAGTGGGAGGGAAGTGAACTGAACCTATTTATAGTTAGATGACCAGCCTCTAAGTAGGGAAAGTTAAGTAAAGTAAAGTAAAATCTCGTGGATTTCTATAGCGCCTTGGAAGCAGCACAACAGTAGCTGTATTCTTAGGCGCTCAGCTGTATTCTTAGGCGCTCAGCCTCTCTTAAAATAGCTATGGGGAAGGTATGTTATCAGCCAGGCAATAGTCAACGTCCAAAGGGCAGTGAGGCTAGGTTGTTACAGCTATGGAGGATATGATTTAAAAAAAAGGAATGATTTAAGCTTAGACCTGAAGACTTGAGGAGATAATGCGGGAATGATAGGAAATGAGGAAAAGAAAAGATGAATTGTCGTTTATATGTCTCATACGAGATTTTTGTACTTTATATTATTATGTTAATAGAAAGACAGTGATGAATAATAATGCTAGAAAATACCAATATCTGTGTTGCTTTCACATTTCTTGGGAGATTTTACTCTTATTCGCATGAGTATAGCCAATCATTGCATTAACGATTAGAAGTCTCGGATAGGATAAGTAAATCTGTCCCGCATCCTTGACAATGTACAACTCGTTGGTGTGTGAGAGTGGCAGCAATGATTAGATTACTGGAAAATTATGGCTCCACACAAACTACTCTTGAGATCCTTGTACAAGACAAGAAAGCGCTTGAAGATGCACGACGCGCTGAAGCAAGGGGTATCTGAGTGGTTACAGGTGGTAGCCGCCCCAGCTATGACCGCCCCAGTTATGACCGCCCCGGTTATGACCGCCCCAGTTACTCTATGGGTTTGACGAAAAGCAGTGTATTGCACCCGTACGGGGTCATATAATCATTACCCACACCATAAACCAGACACGAAACACTAACCCTAAACGATACTGACGGCAGTTCAGCTAAAGCTGTGGCGGTCATAACGGGGGCGGTCATAGTTGGGGCGGACGCCAAATTGGGCGGTCATAACTGGGGCGGTCATAGCTGGAGCAGCTATAATGTGATACCATCTGCGTGTTCTTGCCAAATTTTAAACGATCTGTAGCCTGCTGGCGTAAGTTAACATTTGTTGGCCCTGTGAGAGTCTTGCCATAGCTCTTCAGAAGCCTGAATTAGCCGATACTTCTGCCATTCAGTTGATTGGCATTTTGAAAAGTACTCCGTCAGACATTCACAGCGATGCAGCTTTTGACGCAGTGTACCAAATGGCTGAGGAATTGGCCAAGAAGCTTCATCTTAGTCCACCGCTTGTGCCGAGAGCAAAAAAGGCACTGAAAAGATAAGAGAGCTCTGACGCGCCTACAGCAGCAGCGCAAATTGACGCCATCACAAATCTCCGGAAGGAGTATTTCGTAGTTATTGATCGGGAGACGAAAGAAATGGAAATACGATTTTGTAACTCGCGCGCAGGTTTATCTAAACTAGGATAACTATAAACCATTCTGCTTTGTGCAGCAGATGGTCGCACACTGCCACTGAGTTGAAGCAAGGGCTTGGAGTCCACCAGGATGATTTCTATTCTGAAAGCTGCATGCTCAGCTTGTTATGTAATACTTATGTTATCATCAGCCCTGAATTAAAAGTAAAGTAAGTAAAGTAAAATCTCGTGGATTTCTATAGCGCCTTGGAAAGCAGCACAACAGTAGCTGCTTATTCTTAGGCGCTCAGCCTCTCTTAAAATAGCTATGGGGAAGGTATGTTATCAGCCAGGCAATAGTCAACATCCAAAGGGCAGTGAGGCTAGGTTGTTACAGCTATGGAGGATATGATTTTAGAAAAAGGAATGATTTAAGCTTAGACCTGAAGACTTGAGGAGATAATGCAGGAATTATAGGAGATGAGGAATCAGATTTTATAGTTTTAAAGTGTCCAAGTCTGCGGAGGGAAGCTGGGATCGAGTTCCAAAGTTCAGGTGAGGCGTATGAGAAGGCACGGTTGCAAATTTTCAGGGATGACTGATTGAGTGGGCGTGACAGAGTGGGGTAAGATGATGAACGTGTGGGTCGAGGAGGCTGAGGGGTTAATAGTGATCTAAAGTAGACAGGTTTTGATGACTGAAGTGAGCTATATGTAAGTGTTATTATCTTATATTGGATACGTTCAGTTATTTTAAGCCAATGTAATGATTTTAGTATGGGTTAAATATGGAAGAAATTAGGTGACTTAGTAACAGCACGAGCAAGTGCATTTTGTATTGATTGCAATTTGGTGATAAGAGGCTTTGGGAAGGTTATAGTAGAGGGAGTTACAATAATCTAATTTAGAGTGGACTATTGAGGTGGCAATTGTGGAGGCAGTTTTAGTATCTAGGCAAGGGCGTATGCGGCGAAGGTCACGAATATGAACATAGCAGGCTTTTGATAGTTGGGAAATTTGTGATTCGAAGTTTAGAAAAGAATCAAATTTGAATCCTAGATTTCTAGCAGTTGGAACAGGGATTATTGTGGTGTCAGGAGCCAAAACTAGTTTAAGATTGTCAATTTTTCTGAGTTGTTGGGGTAGTCCAATTAAAAGAAACTCTGTCTTAGATGAAACTCTGAAAAAAGAAACTCTGTCTTAGAATTAGTCATGTAACTCTGGTTCTGGAGCGAGTGTTTCTTCAATCATTACTGCAGTGAGCCAGAGAGAGTGTCTACGTTTGCTCTTTGACCAAATTGTACGCTCTTTATGCTTTTGCTCACTGTTCCTGCTTCAGCTGCTACAGCTGAAAGATCGTTCAGGTCTCTACGCAGGCTGAAAAACTACATGAAAGATACGATGACACAAAGAAGGCTCGCAAACTTGCTCGTGCTTTACGTGCATACATCAGAAGCGAAAAGCTATCACTACTCGATATTCAATTGTAGTTAAGGAATTCATCCAGGGTATACTACTGAACGCGTGTCACCATTTGGCATTTCCAAGTAGCTGATCAATGATAAAGACATAACATGATACAAGTGAAACTAGCTTCATCGTTTACGCTACTTGTTAGTAATTTTGTGACATATACAGTGAAAGTATTGTCTACAAGTATGACACTTCTTGTTAACGGTTTAACCGTTACTGAGTACTTGGCTACTTGTTAGTAATTTTGTCAAATGTAGCCAAATTTATAGTGAAGTATTGTCTACAAGTATGACACTAATCGTCAGCTTCTGGGGACTTTGCCTCCCAAACCCCCCACCGGGGCCCTGCACCTGGACCCCGCCTGGGACCTTCCGCGGCCACCGGAGCCGTGCCATTTTTTCATGCCACACATCGCTATATAGCTCCGACGCTCCTGGTTGGAGGTTAATGTCCACCAGGCAGAAACAATCTTTCTAACATGACACCCTGTATTCCTTGCCTTTTTGCACTATTTCCCTAAAGAAATCATCTCAGAACATTAATTTGATCAACGAAACTTTACCTTCAAAGAATATCACGCATCTGGTCATATACAAAATGTTTCATATGCTTGCATTGATAGCAGAATATGATACTGTGATATGATACGATAATATACGATTTGATAATCTTATGCTGAAGGAGCTGGGTCAAACAAACACTGCTAGGATATTCATTATAAAAATTTAAAAAACCCACATGGACTGTATCAAATTCAATAAGGCCTTATGCCTTTCAAATAATTGATCTCATTTTCTGAAAAGAACAGCGTTAGAGAAAATCTCTGAAAATGAAACAAGTGTCTTTCAAATGTCAAACAAATGTCAATGTCATTTACTCTCTTATAATGTTGATCACTAGTTGTGCTATCGGCGAGTTGATGAACAACAAGACAAGTGAAGTAGGCATATCAACTTTACTTCGGATACCATAGGCTTATTGGGTAATTCTGAACTGCTTTTCCTCTTTTTATTCTCAAGGGTAATTTCAAATGGGAAATCTAGATTGTTCTCTGGTGCATCTCGTTGCATGAACAAAGGATGACTAAGAGTTGCGGCGCTCATAGACGTCAATCCGCATAGATTATATTAGAGGGAACCTCCAAAGTTAGATACATGAAAACTTGATGTGTCATTTCTAGTTGTCCTGGTCAGTCATGACCCACTGATATAATAGTGATATTATGCCAGAAAGTGATAAAAATCCATTCATAGTGTTTTATTTGCTTTTGGGTTTGTTCATTAATGTACTTTCAATGAAGCTATTTAGTGTTTATAAAGGGAAAAATTCATAGTTCTGCACTACATTTCTGCGCTCATACAGCGGCCGATGCCGACAGACTGTCGGAAATAGCTGCGATCAAACAAGCGTCTTCGCCTTTATGTCTCTCCTCCGTCCAAGACGGTGATGCTGGCGGAAAGATCCGTGACCCGCGGCAACCCCCTTCTCTGGAATGTTCTTCCCGCCTCAGTGACATCTATTACATCCTTTTAGGCGTTTGCGAACGCCATCAAGACGCACTTATTTCGCGCATCTTATGAACATTTGTAAATCGCTCTTGATTTTAGCTCTAGCTATGTTATAGCGTTTAATAAATCATCTAGGGAATAGAATAGAATACTAACAATTATTGTTGGTCTATCATATTAAAACAGAGGCCTATGCATGAACAGTGACTGTAACTTACCTGCTTCAGTAATCTATCTTGTAATCTCGATTAAAGTTTTTAGTTCAACATGCAGAGTAAAATGAAAAAGTTTGACAATAAAGGGAGTCCAGAACGATATCCTAAACTGGTCGCCTGTTCAGTAATAACGACAAATGCAACAGAAGAGTCGGCATGATCCGATGAACTTGATGACTCAGCTGGAGCATTTTTTGAAGAACATTAAGACATCCACATATTCATGATATTGCATTGTCGGTTACGCCGGTAGTTGCGCGTGTTTTAGTTTAAATGAATGCTTTCTACATATAGAAATAGTACAAGTTATTAGATGTACTTAACGTATTTCATATGTGCTGCGCATTTAGGTAAACGTCATTCCGGTAGGCTAGTTGCACGCGTCTTAGTTGAAATAAGTGTTTTATACAATATATTTTATACAATTTATAGGGTTAGAAGGATGTTTGTCTAAATATTTGTGCTATTTTAGCGTACTCTTCTGATATGGACTAACTCTTATTAATATCTTGTACTTAAAATATATTCTACAATTTCTACATCGGTGTTATTTAATGTCAGGTCGTCGAGATCCTTTGTAAAAGCTAGATTTATCTGACATCTAAATGCAATTTTTTAAATTAAATGTTTAAATACGTTTTTATGTCCTTGGATAATGGATATTACTCGTCGAGACCTACCGTATACTATAAAACTTTTAGCCATTTCTACAATTTACATATCTATGTTCGCTTTAAACACCGTTAATGTCGGATTGCAAGTAAGACCAAAGTCATGACAAGATCTGAATCAGAACAAAACATCAACTTCACTGTTAATGGACTACCACTAGAAAATGTTACATCATTCCAGTACCTAGGCTCACTAATCCAAGCAAATGCCAAATGCTCATTGGAAATTCGAGAAAGACTGAATAAAGGAAAAAGAGTAAACGCAGCGCTATTGAAACTGTGGAAGAGTCACAATCTGCAAAATAATACAAAGATCAGATTGTGGAAACATGGGCGTCCGCAGAAATTTTTCCAAGAGGGTGCAAAACAAGGTCTTGTGACGAAAGAAATGAAGAAATTTTCCAGAGGGGTGCAAAACAAGGTTTTGTGATGAAAGAAACAAGAAATTTTACTTTTTTCATAACTCCACAATTTTTCCAGGAGGATTCAATTGCACCCCTTGCACCTCCTCCGGACGCCCATGTGTGGAAAGCATTGGTTTGGCCAGTACTGTTGTCACATAGGCCTACAGCTCAGAAAGCTGGACACCGAATAAAGAAGATGAGCGAAGAATTGAAGCCTTTGAAATGAAAAGATAACGACAAATTCTAAGAGTTTCATGAACAGCAAAAAGAACAAATTACTGGGTTACTAAAGCAGGCAGGAATGACAAGATGTCTGCTGAACAACATTAAAAAGGCAAATTATGTTATTTTGGGCACGTCATGAGAAAACAAGGTTCTTGTCTAGAAAGAGAACTAATTCAAGGAACATTATCCGGCGGACGATCTCGTGAAAGACCAAGAAGAGCCTGGCTAGATAACATAACAACATGGACTGGACTCTCGTTCCAAAACATGATTCGGAAAACAGAAGAACGACAGGCATGGAGAGATGTGATACATGGTGTAGCCCAACCTCGCATCGAGGATGGCTAAAGAACAGAACAGAACAATGTCAGATTGTCGAGATCCTATATTTAAACTAGAATTTCTAACGTCTAAATACAAAATGTTATTTAAGATTTTAAAAGATATTTTATACCGTTAGATACTACTCTTCGAGACCTTTCCAACGGTATAAGTAATTTAAATATAAACCGTCTGGAAGGGGTTCAGGTAGCGTCCCACGGTTTGACTGCAAAATCCAATCGCACAAAATTATTGTTAAACGACTGTTGGATAGGGTTGCCAGGTGTCCGGTATTTGACCGGACTGTCCGGTATTTAGGTAATTTGTCCGGTGAAAAAAATTGAGGCAATACCGACGTGTCCGGTATTTTCTTGCAAACTGCAAAACCAGAGCAAAGAAGTTTAGTACTAAATACTAGGCTAGTACTGGTACTAGTCTCAGTCTAGTACAATCTGATTTCTGGATTTGACTTTGCCCGGCCGACTATTAAACTTCGGATATTGAAACAACAGGGGTGCTGTGCCCCCTTTCTCCTCCCAGGATGGCTCTATGAATCTACGTCCCGCGTGGGTAAGGCCTCGTCTAAGAAGACGAGGACTTGTGACTAATGATAACAATTATTCGCAAACCCTTTCGGTTCAGTCGTTTTCACACGGTTTAATTTAAGAGATAAACACTGCATTTAATAATAATAGTAACACACGCCAACATGTTTCATATAGGCCTAACTGAATCTATAGCAAGATGAAAATCGTCTATAGTAGGGGTGGGTCGATTAATCGAAATCGAAATCGTAATCGCGATTTTTGAAAAAATCGTAATCGAAATCGACACCGATTATTAAATAAATCGAAATAATCGATAATCGTCGAAAAAATAATCGAAATCGCGCTTAATTTTCGATTATTCCCGTAAGTGATATTATACAATATTTCCGATTCAAAGAAAGATCAATTTACCGTTGATTATAAGAGTTTCATTGAAAATGGATTCAACAGAGTCTAAAGACAGGTACCATCTTTCTGGGTTTGACAGCAGCTTTCGATACGGTGTGTCAGGTGGGTTTAATGTACAAACTCTCGCTCAACTTGCCACCCTGGTTCTGTCAACTTGTGGATTACTCATCTCTGACAGACGGTTCTGAGTTCACTTGGGAGATGTCAGCTCCTGGAGACGTCAACGAAACGGTCTACCATAGGGTCCAGTTCTAGCCCCCACGTTATTCAATTTGTAGGTCTATAGGCCTACAAACGACTTAGGCCTACCTGATACCATCAGTAGGAAGTTTGGATATGCTGACGATATCGGTCTTGCCACCCAGGCTCCATCCTTTAAGGAGATTGAAGACCAGGGTTATTTCTAGGATTGTGAATTGGGGTAGGGTGTCGGGAAAATCTGGGGTGTGTTTATTTCTAGGATTGTAGGATTGTGAATTTGGGGTGTCGGGAAAATCTGGGAGTGTCGAAATTTGGAAGTCTCTACCGAAAAAGGCTGACAAGCAAAAAAACGTTATAGAGACTCACAAAAAGTCTGACAAGCAAAAAAGTCATCCGAGGATAAAATTGTGGGGTATATTTCTCCATTTGGGAGCAGGCCTCTTCAGAGGCTGAAGGAGGTCCAGGCCAGTTGGAATTTCGAGGCCTCTCCTAGCCTTCCCAACAATTAAAATTTTGACAAGCGAAAAAAGGTAATCACCAATTTTGAGGACCGCAGAATACCTTCCTAGCTTTCCCAAAATCCCAAAATTATCAACAAGCAAAAAGGTCATCACCAAATTTTGAGGTCCCTTCTAGTAGTAGCTATCTAGCTTTCTAGCTCTCCCAGAATTCTAGACAATGAAACAAAGGGAGGCCCCCAAAATGATGGAGGCCATGGCCGAATGGCCATCCTAGCCCCCCTCTGAATGGGCCTGTTTGGGGGTGTTCAGGGCTAATCACTCCTCTACTTAGAGATCGACTCCACTGGATCCGTGTTCCACAGCGCATTGTCTACAAGCGCTGTTGGCTTACGTTTCGGGCTTTACACGATCCACTCTGTCCTGATTATCTAACTGTGCTTGTACGAAGATCAACTGTGATCGAGAGGAGATCGGTTCTTAGGTCCAGTCGGAGAGTGCAGTTGTTGGTCCCTCCCCCGTCCAAGACCCCTAAGTTTGGGGAAAGATCATTCGCGCGGGGGAATCCCGCCCTGTCGAACTCTCTTTCAGACAATGTGACTGGAGCAGTCTCAGCTGGACTTTTCATTAGAAATTTGAAGACACATTTATTTAATATTGGATATGAACTGTGTTAAGCGCTCTTGTTGTAGGCCTTAGCCTTGCCTACTGCGCTATATACATTGTCAATAAATAAATAAATATGCATTCTGTATGCATATCATTGTCACATCACCAAATTTTAGGGGGTGTCGACCTCAAATTTGGGGTGTTGGAGGTTGTTAGGGGTGTAGAATATCCCTGTTGAAGACCAACTGAACATCGATACACAGAGGATTGCCGAATACTGTAAAATATGGCGGGAAAGCCAGTTTCTAAAGGTACTGTGAAATAATCGAAATCGAAATCGCGATTATTTAAAAAACCGTAATCGTAATCGAAATCGTGAAAAATAATCGAAAATAATCGTAATTGTAATCGGAAAAAATAATCGTAATCGACCCAGCTCTAGTCTATAGGTCTGTTTCAACGATGTAATTCGTACCTTGAAGTTCTGTGGCGATACGAGTTTACACATACGTTTCTACAACTACCGAACTTAAAACTCAACTCGACTCTCGAACCTAGACTATAAACTTTTCGATCTTCTCGCCTGATTTTCCAACTCTCCCTCTAACCTCGTGCTCACATCGATATACATTCTATGGATTGCGCTTGCCATAGACCGGCAGCGGGCGACTGTGAGGCCAGGCACCCGCCATCTTGCCAGACCTTCTTCTAACGTAAACAAGCTCAGTCCTGTTCGAGAAATAAATTCATTAAATTTATCGCGAATTTATCGTTTTATCGCGACTCCAGGCCTTTGGAAGGGGGTAATTGACTTGGCTGGAGGTGAATGAAAGTTTTTTTTAGCTCAGAGACGCAGTTGAATGCAAAATTTCAAACGGATGAAAATTCATAACACACTGCCTCAGCGCCTCCAGTGAAATGAACTATATGAATAAGATCATTGTAGGCATATCATGCGGGGGTGCAGTGCCCGCGGGAGACCAAGCCCCTTGAGGGCCGGGGCCTTAAGCCACTATGGCGCCGTAGGCCCCACTGGGAGGACAGTCCCCGTGGGAGACCAAGCACCTATGGGGACGTAGGTACAAAATGGGCCGTTGACCCAAGAGGGCATAGCTCAAAAGAGCCGTAGGCCCCACTAGGGGGCGCAACCCAAGGCTGGTCTACATAGGATATAGTCAGGCTCTGCGCAACCCCAGTGGAAGACAAAGCCCGTAGGGCTATCCATTAATTATGTCAACAATTTTTAGGGCAATTTTTGACCCCCTACCCTCTTGTCAGCAACTATTAACTTTCAGTGACCCCTATAATTATGTCAAAAACTTTGGAGCCCCCCCCCCACTAAGACCAGTGATGGGTTCCCTGAAAAGTTTAGAAGGTTATTATTTTTGCAGTGATGAGATCATTTTCTTTTCTTTTGTTCAAGTGTCATAATGTGGTGGTGATCAGTGGCGGCTCCAGGATTTTATGTATTGACTGTAGTCAGTGGCGGTTCCAGGATTTGTCAAGTGGGGGGCCGTTGGGGTGGCAACCTCTAATCATGGGGGCAACCATTTGTTATTAGGTATGTAGTATTAAGTACAGTAGAATCAACTCACACTTTTCTTGGGGGCGAGAAAATTTTTGGGCAAATTTTAGACAATTTTGGAAAATTTGCAATTTTTAAATATTTTTGGTAAATTTTTGGCAATATTTGCGATATTTTGCGCATTAATACATTAAGTATAGGGTCTCAACAGGGGAGCCACTGGGGGGTCATGATCTCAGAAGAGGGGCACGGGCCCACCTTGGCCCCCCGGTGGAGCCGCCACTGACTGTAGTACAGAGCGATTAAAACAATTGAAAATTACAGATTATTTCAACTTATTATACAGATTTATCACATTAATTACAAATTTTACTAGTAATCAAAAGAAACAAAATTAGCATAACTGTACTCATTTACATAAATCAATTTCTTAGAAAAAATCAAATTTACATTAGGATGACAGAATCATACCAAAAGCAATTAATAACAATCACTAAAACTTTATCAAGTTATTACGCATTATACTACTGTAAACATTAGGGTTTCATGTGCCGGGTCTGCACAGATAGTTATAGATACTTAATTCCTTTAACAATATCAATTCCAAGCATGTCAAACATACACTTTACCGAAAAAATTAATCATTTCACAATATCACTGTAATGAGGGTAACACAAAAATGCATGCAATTGCAAATGCAGATTACTTCATTGATGTTTAAACAGAATGAGCTTGGTAAGTTGTTTACGAACTGTTGCCCCAGTAATGGCAGCAGTCTTTTGCTTAGCTAAGTGATGAAAGCGAATAGTACAATAACAATGGGCTATGCACTTTATCTGGTTAAAGAGATGGTTATTGTCAGCAGTACTGTCAAACATGTGATAATGAAATGACCTGAAGCATCTCAAACCAATTTCAGATAACGCAACAGTTACAATAGTAGGTAATATCTTGCTAGTCAATGGTAATTTATCACCAAGGCTGGTCATCATTCTCTGAAAACATTTCTCAATTTCTTGACATATCAGTATTACACTACTTGAAGCTCTTACCAAACCACCACGACTTTTCAGAATAACAAACTGATTTCCAACATCAACATTTGATATCACAGGCTCACAATCACTAACCAAAGCAATGTGACAATCAGCACAAATTATTTTACGTTTTACCATACGCACAACAAATCCAGCGATATAGGCAATAACTGCCTTTTTGTACTCGCTAAGAACAGTTCTACTTGGTAATGAAATATAATAGTAACCTAGGATAACCTAAGATCAACGTCGAACGCACGGAGGTCGGCACTTCGCTCCGGCCATCGTGTCCTACTGCTCGTTCCGCCTCCGTCTCAGACTCCGAAGTTCGGAGACAGGTCCTTCTCTCGCGGGAACCCATTGCTTTGGAATGCCTTGCCGACTGCAGTGACTGAGGCCAACTCTGCTGGACTGTTCCTGAGAGAACTAAAGACGCACCTTTTTAGTTTAGGTTATGGTTGACTATGTGTGTGTGCAGCGCCCTTGTCGTAGGCCTTAACCTAGTGCACGGCGCTATAGAAATTGTCTTGAAATAAATAAATAAATAAAAATCGTGATCAACTGGCACAGGGTGTTTTTCTTGCAAGTCATACAAACGTGCCACTGCAGTGTCCAATATATCCTTCTGAAAATTGTCAACATTAACACTGTCCAAAGTTACGCTCAGAAGACTAGTTCTGTCTGTACAGTACAGTTACCCAAACCACCTTTGACATTGAGGCGCATCAATAAACGCCAATATGCTGCAATAAACTGACAAACAGTTGGATTATTATTACTACCACATGCAGCACGGACAGCACCAAAAAATAACTCAAAGTGGTCTTGACTAAATTTATAGTTCAACAAATATTTCAGTGATGCATTGTTTCCTGCAACAAGTTCATCGTACACTTGTAAAACAGATGTTATTGTACAAATTAATCCTATAAATGCAGTCTTGCGCTTTGTCTTGTACATGAAATTGCCACTCGCATCTTTAAGATTTTGCAAATAAGTCAATGCTGTAGTAAGAAGTGGCTTCCAGTGTTGTTCATTAGTAGGCCGCATTGGTGCCTTGTACGCTTTTGCAACTGGGTTACGAGAATTTAAAACATCAAACAAATTATCAATTAAACGGAGAAATCACACGGTAGGCTCAGATCCAATAAACTGCTGTAATTTCAAATTAACACGACAAAAGTCAGTTGCATCTGCAACACTCGCACTCAACGTTTGAGCAACAAGGTTAACCTTCATCTTTTGCTTTCTCCACCAAGTGACGATAGTGGCGTTGCACTGGTGTCAAACTGGTTGGTGGTGGCGGTGGGACATGGCACGGAGCGTTCTTTCGGTGGTTTTTTTTCTTTCAATTCCTATCATTACAAATCATTATTATAATTAAACAGCTGCCGATGCAGGAGGACATTTTGTTGTTGCACGTTAATAAAAAAATGTAATAAAATTGTGTTTGTTTTACTCCTGTTTTAGCTCCCATATGGGCAGGCCCGTCTTTTGCCAGTGTGAGGCCCCTGTCACCTGGCTGCCTGCGGGTCCCCGGACCTTAATAAATATGCCTAATTTCAATAGTATTCATATAAAAATCAGAGCTTAGTTATGTATTTTAATTCTTAGTCAGCGCTTCATGCCTTTTAACCATAATAATCATTACACTGTAATTCAGAAATACAAGAAATACCAACAAGAGGATTGGAAATGTGAGGGCTGGGTGAGACGTGGGAGATGAGAATGGATACTGTCTACGGCAGTGTCTCGCAAACTTTTTACCTCGCGGCACACTAAACAGAACAAATTTTTTTCACGGCACATTCTTCATAAAATTACAAAACCAACCAACAATTTATTAAATTGAGTGTTCTTTATTAAGGAACTGCCGGGTCTGCAGTCACATATAATGATATGTAGATGTAACAAACGCGAAAGTAACGTTCATAGACTGTAGATTCTCGCCGTTGTTTTCCTTAGTGTCGTTTTCACCTTGCATTTTCTCAGATCTTGCCAAAAATTTATCCATTTCAAATTTCATAGGGCTAAATCTCGGTAAAAGCATCAAATTCAACTGTTACTATACTTATAGTTACCCTACTATTGCAACATCTCAACACATGCAATGTAATAATTTCAAAACGGTAATTGGGTCAAATGTATCCTTGCGCGCTCAGACGCTGTTGTTTTTACATTGTAAAGGTCGCAAGGACGGTGACGTCAACGAAAGACGTTAATTTCTGGCAGTTGTATCGTTGCGCGCGCAACGTTATATAAAAAAATGGATGTCCGATATATTGTATTGTAGGCTGTGCCGCAGGCTGGTGTGAGGTTCTATATATGACGCCATTTTTACACTTGCTCATCCGGCAAACTTTTTAGGAAGGGAACAAAAAAATTAAAATAATAGTAAAATTCTGAAATTCTTTCACGGCACAGCTGGAATCTCTAGCGGCACACTAGTGTGCCGCGGCACACAGTTTGCGAGACACTGGTCTACGGCATTCAAAGTATTTGGCTAGCTAATGAATAATATTACACAAACCTTCATAAGATGTCTTGGTAACGTGAAGATCGTCGGGATAGCACCTTCTCGCAATCGAACTGTTTGTCCGGTTCTATCAAACCACTTTTCTTCGAAATGATCCAAACACATCACAGACGCCTTTGAGGGAGTAAAGTTTGCTCTGTGCATGCTTCGTGTCCATTCTTTAACCAGTTCTGGTTTGGAATGAGGAAATCTTTAAAATCAAGCATCAAAGCTTGATAATTTCGAGTAGTAACTTGGATATAGTCAAGTTCTTGATATCATTCATAACACTAACCATAACCTAATCCTAAACCTAATCAAAACTAATCATATTGATTAGGGTAAGGAAGTGGGTTTCTGGCTAGATTTCGGGTTTGGTTTAGCCGTATGCGCCCAAATTGGATGTGACATCTGGTCATCGTCCCAATCCTTCCCGGAGACGTTCACGTGGTTGCCCAATGATACGATTGATCAATCAACTTCGCCGGGACAGCGACAACACTCCCACCACGTTGTGGCGTCATGCCATCCATCGTGGCCACGGTTCTGAGGATGAGGATGATGTGATGATGATGATGATGATGATAATGATGATGATGATGACGATGATGAGATTCGCTGTGTTGCTATCGATAGCAATCATGTAATAAGGCGGAGACCGCTCCGCAGATCCGGTAGGGCAGACCTCGCCGACTGAGTCTGCATGACACCATCCCTGAGAGGGCTGTGGGTGTCCTCCGTCAAACAACCGATATATCCGTTATTCTGCAACACTCTATAGATGCGTAACTTCATCCATAATAAGTCCAATATAATTATCAATAATACTTACAAATGAAACGATCGGCCAGAACCTTTATTTCTCCGATTACTGCAATGAATTGCCGCACAACCTGGCATTTTGTCTCGGTAGTCTGTACGATACTATGACTGGCAAGATGAAGTCGCTTTAGCCTCGTTTTCTACACTACAAGCGCAATCCATAGAATGTATATCGATGCGTGCTCACCTCAAAACCCAAGAGATAGAGAGAGCGATCCTTTTCCCCGCATCTCTCGCGGTATTCTCGCGATCCTGGGAGGGCCTGGCGCCCCTGGCGACTAGGGGTGAAACTCCGTTCCACAGCCTCCCCTCAAGTGTCGCGTCCCCGCGACGAGGATGTAATTTTGGGGTCCGGGGGAGGAAACTGCAAGTAGTCAAGCTCTTAAATAAACATGCAATCACCCAATCCGTCTCACATATCAACAACCAAGAAAATTAGATAAACAAACATCTGCTAAAACAAAATTATAAGCAAAAGCAAACTACACAACTGACTCTTCTTCGCACATTTTGGTCCTAATTGTGATAGAAGGAAAACATTTGTGATAAAATAATTATTCGCAAACCCTTTCGGGCCAGTCGTTTTCACACGGTTTAATTTAAGAGATAAACACTGCATTTAATAATAATAGTAACACACGCCAACATGTTTCATATAGGCCTAACTGAATCTATAGCAAGATGAAAATCGTCTATAGGTCTGTTTCAACGATGTTATTCATACCTCGAAGTTCTGTGGCGATACGAGTTTACACATACGCTTCTACAACTACCGAACTTAAAACTCAACTCGACTCTCGAACCTAGACTAGAAACTTTTCGATCTTCCCGCCTGGTTTTCCAACTCTCCCTCTAACCTCGTGCTCACCTCAAAAGTCAAAACCCAAGAGAGCGATCCTTTTTTCCCGCATCTCTAGCCATATTCTCGCGATATTCCCGCGGTATTCTCGCGATACTGGGAGGGCCTGGCGCCCCTGGCGACTAGGTGAGACTCCGTTCCAATATAGCTATTTCAACTGTAGTCTGTATTCTGTAGAACTTGGACAGTGGACACGTTCAAACAATAAATTCTGAATCATCATTTCCTATAATTCCTGCATTATCTCCTCGAGTCTTCAGGTCTAAACTTAAATCCTTCCTTTTTCTGAAATCATTCCTCCATAGCTTAGCAACATAGCCTCACTGCCATTCGGATATTGACTATTGCCTGGCTGATCTTTCACCTTTCCCATAGCTATTTTAAGAGAGGCTGAGCGCCTAAGAATAAGCAGCTACTGTTGTGCTGCTCCAAAGCGCTATATAAATATACAAGATTTTACTTTACTTACTTAGAATATATAATATAGAAATTCAAAATATTTTACTTACTCACCTACAATGGCAGGGCCGCCGAGAGAATTTCCGAGCGCCGGTGCAAAAATAGTCACGAGCCCCTGACCTGACAAGTGTGTGAAATAGTTGATGGCCTTTTTTTGCTTGTTGGTGTTTTTCAAAGCAGAATTCCGGGTCCTCGTTACAGCTACAAGTCTGAAAAAGTGTTGACGATCTGTTTTTAGTTTGTCAGTCTTTTTATGACATTAATTACTTAACATAATCGACCTGGGCCCCTAAGCAGACATTCGCCGGGGCCTCTGAGCTCATGACGAAGATGACCTTTTCCCGTTGTCAGAGTCCTTTTCAGGCTCAGTCTATTGTTAGTACATCATCATCACCGGACCCGGTTTTGAATCAGTTGGCCCTATCCTTTGGAATGCTCTTGACGCCAGTATGCGTGGCTTAGCAACTCCTAATTCTATGGCCCTCTTTTTGAAACGACTTAAAACTTATCTCTTTGTCAATATACAGTAATTTGCTGTGGGAGCATTTCTGTGTGATTTTTCAGAAGAGGCGCTATACAAATATTTTGTTACATTACATTACATTATAAAATGGCCGAGTTGAAGATGCAAGTAAAAGTTATGTGTCCAGACATTATCGGAATCACAGAATCGTGGGCCAAGCACTGGCGGCTCCACCGGGGGGCCAGAGGGCCCGTGCCCCCTATTGAGTGTCTGCCCCCCCAGTGGCCCCTCCAGTTGGGACCCTATACTTAATGCTACATACATTAAACAACAAATGGTTGGCCCCCCATGATTAGAAGTTGCCACCCCAACGGACCCCCACTTGCCAAATCCTAGAGCCGCCACTAGGGCCAAGTGTGACATTGATGATACCGAACTAACTTTACAGGGATATGCTATGTTTAGAAAGGATAGGGAAAATCAGAGCAGCAAAGGTCATGGAGCAGGAGGGGGTCTACTTTACATTACAGAAGGCTTGCATGCCATGGAGCGAACAGACATAGAAAATGATCACTTCAAGGAGTGCATATGGTGTGAAATCAGAAACCACCGAGAGAAAATATTGGTAGGGGTTTGCTACAGAACACCAAGTGCTATGGAAGAAGCAGATAATGGAATGTTTGCTTTATTAAACAGGGTATCAAGAGAAAATGTTGTTATAATGGGTGACTTTAATTATCACGTAGACTGGGAAACGCTGGATACAGAAAGACCATGTGATAGGAAATTTCTAGACTGTGTCAATGATAACTTACTGCTTCAGCATGTGACAAGTAGAGATGTGCGGGTACAGCAAAATGCCTACCCTACCCGTACAAAAACTTTTTGACCCTACCCGTACCCGCTAGCGCTATACCCAACCAGACCCGTACCCGTAAGCTGTGTACCCGTACCCGTACCCGACATTGATTGGAATTTGGAGTCTTTTGGAGTTGGACCCGTATCCGCGGGTGCGTGTACGGGTACAAGCCTACAAGGACCTGTACACGGACCCGCGTACCCGTATCCGTTCCTAGAGACTATAGAGAGGCAACAATGAAATAGTAGTAGTAAAAATAAATTCTAGTACATAGGAATCAGGATAATCCACTTGGCAAATAGTAGGTGTGGCGTCCTTGGTTACGCCTATAACTGAGTGCCTATAGAGGTTTAGAATATAGCAATCAGAGACACAGTAGATATAACTATATGCTTCTATTCAGATCAACGTCTGGAGAACAACTACTTAACTAAGGCTACTATACAGCTGGCTTTCTATATGCCAAGCCAGTGGCGGCTCTAGGATTTGGCAAGTGGGGGCCGTTGGGGGGGCAACTTCTAATCATGGGGTCAACCATTTGTTGTTTTAATGTATGTAGCATTAAGTATAAGGTCCCAACTGGGGGCCACTGGGGCCAGGCTCTCAATAGGGGGGCACGGGCCCCCCTGACCCCCCCGGTGGAGCCGCCACTGTGCCAAGCTGGTCAAGTGTTCATCTATTGGAGAGTAGGCGTGGCCTATAAGTGTCCATCACTCTACAGTAGGCCCGGGTTCTGAAGTCTGGAGTCTGGACTACTGGTTGGTAACATTGTGTAATACAACTAGTCAGCTAGCCTAAGCCTAAGCCTACATGAATGTCGGACATGGATTAGAACTTCTAGAAGGCTCGATGGGCTTGTTTAAAATATTTAGTAGATATAATTTATCTATGAGCAGGCATTAGAGCTCAAGTTAAACAACAAAACTTTACCAGAAGAATTGTTTCGGTCGAGGAGTCCTTGGAGGAGTCAGAGGACGCCATTATAGACTTATTACTGATGATGTCAGATGACGTCATCTGTATTTCCTTTATGTTTTTAGTAAGTAAAATGCATGCTGTCTGACAAACTGAACGCGATATACAAGTTACGGGTAAAAACGGGTATACCCGTACCCGTAGCGCTATACCCGTACCCGACCCGTACCCTAAAAATGTGTACCCTACCCTACCCGTACCCGCGGGTACGGGTACGGGTAGGGTATACCCGCGGGTACGGGTATACCCGCACATCCCTAGTCCCCACCCTGGTATATGAGAGACTTGCTTGTAAATATACAACACGTATCACTTGATTAAAATGCAGTTTTATTAAACACAAAAGAAAACATTAATCGTCTAAGAATTATATGCGGATACTTCCGTGGAATGAAACAGTTCCATATACAAGAGTTAATACAATATCTGCGTGAATCTTCGCGGATCAAAACAGTCTTTAATCAATCGTGCAATTATGCTGGCAGATATATCTCAATAGTCAATCAATCGGCAAGCAAACATAAAACTTTATCCGCAGACATATCTGCGCGAATATCTTCAGAGCGAATAGTTTCTATCAACAATGATATACAGTTATGCAATGCTCAATCATAAAGCGTATCTATCTGCGCAAATGTCGGCAGAATAATCAGTTTCTACAGGCAATAAAACAGTCAAATAGGTCTTTAAACAAATATACGAACTTCACTCAATCCGCAGATATATATCTATAAAGAATTAGATCTCAATTAAGTTCTGTAAGGCAATCTAAGCGTAGTTTATAGCAAAGATATGTCTGCAAGTCTTTAAGACTTATCCGCAGACATATCCGTCGAAAGACAAATCTTACTGCGGATAGCTATTTTTATCTTTTGATTTGAAACACGAGAAGGAACTTCTCGAGGCGACCTGATGTCGCTTGTGGCACTGAGGCCAATAGATGTTATGCCGAGTTGTAGCTACGCGCTACTCAAACGGGCACAGTGGCCGTGTTGAATGATGTGACTACACGTCACTGCTCTGAGCATGCGGCTCTGTTGTGATGTATGATGAGTTGTAGCTACGCGCTACTCAAACGGGCACGGTGGCCGTGTTGAATGATGTGACTACACGTCACTGCTCTGCAGTGGCGGCTCTAGGATTTGGCAGGTGGAGGGGCCGTTGGGGTGGCAACTTCTAATCATGGGCCAACCATTTGTTTAATGTCTGTAGCATTAAGTATAGGTCCCAACTGGGGGCCAGGCACTCAATAGGGGGCACGGGCCCCTGGCCTTCCGGTGGAGCCGCCACTGCTACTCTGGTCATGCGGTCCTGTAGTAATGTCGTGAATGCCGGCCAAACCGGAGCACTTTGACGGCAAAGCGGCAGACTGATCCTGAGGCTTCTTGGCGGCAAGACGGCAACTGTCTCTGAGTCAAAACTCAAACGGTCAGAACGGGATTCTAACCGTCTCGGTCGTTCTAGAGGCTTTCTGAAAAGCCCATACAATCGAATTGCATTGGCTACCTTGAGCCGATACTTAAGACCCTAGGTCCTTACGATAAAAAGGTTTGCTAATTGCAATTAGAAAGTCAGTCGGCAATTGCAAAATAAGAGCGCCATCTGCTGAATATTTTACGGGTAAGTACAATTGAATTTTTTCCATATATCGGTGCATAAATTATGGCTAATAGATTGCTAGTTTAATTATTAATATTTATTAATCGATATTGATTACTGAAACGATCAACTCTATAATAAGACGCTACGACGCGACATCCTAGCGACTAAACTGTGAAACGTCGCTATATAGAAATCATTATAGATTGATCAACATCAACACGAAAAATACATGCAAAAATATACACTGAAACAGGTAAGGCTAAAATTCCTCCACAATTGAGTGCAAATGTGTATCAGCGAGCTGAGATCTACAGTGTATACTTTGATTTATTGATGTTCATGCAGGAAAAAGTCTGTCAACAAATGTAAGTTAATGTGAATAAAACTAATATCTTCATGGCATAGTGTTGTATATCTGGAAACTTTATCATGCCTTAGTGAGGTGCATAGAAGTCTGTTAATTCCATTTCTTTGAAATTCTCTTTGAGAATGTTGTCATTCTGCATATTAAATCCAGCTGCAGATCGGTAGAAGCTTTGTCAATAGCATATGAAAATGGTGTTGTGAGAAGAAGGTGGTCATCAAGAGCTTGAAAATCAATAAATCGCCCTGAAAACTTTTTTTAAAGACGAAATCTGATGGCTGTATTTTTTGGCACATTCCAGAGAAGCAGTTTGTGTCTTCACTGCAGTGTTAGGAGTGATCTTAGATCAAAAGATCAAAGATCACGATCTAAGATCACGATCTAAGATCACAATTCATGATCTTTGATCTAGATCACTTTTTTACTAGTGATCTTTGACTCTGACTTTAAATCACTTTTTCGGTGATTTTGATCTTTATTATCAACAGAAGATCAAAGATCAAATTATACGTATTCTCCCAACTAAGTCAATCAATCAACGAACTTCTATGTGTATTGAGTAAGCATTCGGACCTCAATGATCATGTTAGTGCAGCCGGTGCAGATGATGAGGATTATGGGTATGGCCCTGACATTAGTACTCGCACTGCCACTGGGACTCAGAGGGGAGGCTTGCTCAGTTGCAACTGGTCGTGAAAGTGCAGTCAAGATAGATGTCATGCACTACCTGAATAACCCAAATAAGGAACTTTCTAGCTTGTTAGCATACCCACATGTCAAGGCAGCATTTGTGAAATATAACACAACCCTGTCATCTTCTGCGCCTGGCGAAAGATACTATTAGCCTACTGCTGCTGGCTGCAGCTGCTTGCCCACGCAGCTGCTACAGCTACGGGCGGTAGCGCCCTCTAGTGGTGGCGGTCGGCCACTCGACAGCTGGTCAGCCCTAACGGCTGGCAGACTCCTGAAGTCGGTCACTACATCTCCCCCTCCTCTCGGGAAGAAAGTTCTGAAGCAACGCCAGATGGCGTCTTCGTTCGACGTCCGGCGCAGCAATTCGGAAGCATCGACGAACTGGCGGAAAAGCGTAGGAGAATATGGCGCTGTCTGGAAAGAGCGCGAAGGCTGCCTCGAGTCGGCGGACGACGGTACGAGCAGCAACGCTTCCACATCCGAGACAGGCGGAAGTGCTCTCTGGCAGAGCGGAAGTCCACCGGCAGCTGGGGCACGGCGACCATAGAACTCTTCAATCGCTGTGACGGCTGTCACAGGAAGCACAAATGAATAAGACGTCGCTAATGACGGAGCAGAAAATACGGGTCACAGCGGAAGTCGTTGCTATGGCAACGGAAGTCGCTGGAGGTTCATCCGAGATCACGGCTGGCGCAGAGGACATCGTGGTCGACGCTGGCACAGCGGAGACAGGAGTGAACGTCGCTGGGGTCGGTGCCACAGTGGAAGTCGCGGCAGGGTCAGCGGAGGTGCTCAACGCTGACGTACCGGAAGTAGTCGACGCTGGCAGACCGGAAGTGCTCGACGGTGCCACAGCGGAAAGGGTCGACGTGAACGTCGCTGGAGGTGCAGCGGAAATCACACGAAACATAGCAGCCGTCTCTGAAGAGGCTGCAGACGTCGACAATAAGGCCTCGGACGTCATTGATGACACATCAGGCGGCGCTGATGACACGGCTGGCGTCGGCGGTGACGCCTTCCATGGGCGGAAGTAGGCGATTTCCGCGGCGGATGAGCGCCCGGCGGTGGCGGCTCCTGACTCGGACCCATCGGAGATGCTCGTCGCAGGTGCAATGGAAGCTATCGACACTTGCCCTGCGGAAGTGATCGTGGCCGGCGCGGTGGAAATCCACGTCGCAGGCACGGCGGAGAATATCGGCGCTGGCGGACCGAAAGTGGGGGTCGACGCAGCGGATAACGTAGTGAACGTCGCTTGAGGTACAGCGGGAATCACAGGAACCACAGCGGACGGCGCTGAGGACAACTCAGGTGTCGCTGGACACACATCGGGCGTCGCTAAGGCAACGGACGGCACCGATGACGCAGTCGACGACGTTGACGCAACGCTCGTCGCTGATAACGCATCCCCTGGCCGGCAGTAGGCAGTCGCCGCGGTCGAAGCGTGCCTGGCTGTCGCGGCTACTGGCGCGACCCAAGGTCGAATGCTGACGGTGACCGTGCCCGAGGCGGATGGTCGCTAGGAGGTCAACGTTAATGACGCTGGCATCGAGGAAGACTGTGTCGCTGATGCAGCTGAAAACAGGGCCGGGTCAGCAGAAGTGACGTCGGAGTCCACTTCCGGTGGCGCCCAGTACCAATCTACACTGCTGAATGAGATGGCAGACAGATCCTCATGGTCGTAGACGGACGCGATGATGCTGTCGACGTCATCGGACAGATCGGTACCGACAGAACGCGTGTCGTGTCGGCGACGGTGGTGCGATCGCTGGCGCTGTCGGCGGTCCTGGCGACCGGAAGCTGGAGCAGACGATCTGCAGGCCACTGCAAAATGGCCGACCTTGAAACAGGCGGTACACGCCTGGTCTCTGGCAGGGCAGCAGCCGTCTCTGGCGGCATGTCCGCGGCGCCCGCAGTTGGCGCACAGCTTGGCGGAAGCGCCTGAATGACCGGGCGTCGGAGGCCTTGGCGGTCGATAGGCTGGCTTCTCGGCCGAGCGTTGACGAGATCTACCGACGAAAGCGATCCCTGCGACTGGAGGGCTCGAGGGACCGGGGGTCTGTTGCCTCGACGGTCGACGGAGCGGCGTCCAGCCCGAATTTTGACGGGATCCACCGGCGGACGTGACAGTCCCACGCCGGGCTGCTGTCTGTACAGGCTTACAGGGCATCATTGTGTAGAAACGGCCCGAAGATCCCCGTCTAGTCGCTGAAGATGACGACGACGAAAGGGGTGCCGTTGTGATGACCATGATCGACAACGAAAAGCACTCACAGGTCTCGATCGCGAAAAGATGACGTCCAAGATGGCGGACCGCGTCTGTCTTGTTCCGAGAGAACGCTGTAGTTGGGTCCCTTTGTCTGCGCGCGCTGAACGATGACTCAGTGCGGCGTCGGTTGCAAGTGCAGTGTTCCTTTGTTCGAACGGCGTCGGTTTTCGTACCGATTCTGCCCTAAAACTAGGCTCGTGGGCAGGGCCGGAGCTAGCCAATCCGGCGCCCCCCTGCAACTTCGCATTTGGCGCCCCCGGCAGTGACTGTTTCCTCACGGATACACCTTAACTTCATGATTCTATTGGCAATATAAACTCAATACTGTATAAACAATCGAAAAAAACGAACTGCACACATAACGGACTTCTTCGTTATAATACAACATAATAATAATAATAATAATAATAATAATAATAATACAATACCTTTATTTTACAGAGAAAAAAATGCAGCTACTACAACAACTGTGCTTTACGAGCTTTCATGTTGGCAAATCTCTCGTTTAGTTCAGTTACAGTAAGTCAAAATTATAACATAGGCCTACATCATTTTATAATAATTGCAACTAGTCTAGATTTAAGTTAACCTAAACGCCCAGGGTACGGCGTGACGGCGGTTTCCGGATGACAAAACTGTCAAAACAAAAGGAGCACAAATGCGAAGTGTTCATCTCAATGTAATATATCAAGTAATCAAAGATTACATACATTTGAACACAATATTCTAACTTCGTTCTTCTTCTTCTTTCAGGTGCCATGCATTGCTGCGTCGGCGGCCATGGACTTCCACTTTTCTCGATCTCTAGTGTTCCTCAGGAGTTCGATGTTATTTCCTATCCCCATTTCCTCTCTCATTCTATCTGTATATTTTGATCTTTGTTTTCCTCTTGATCTTTTACCCTCCACCATGCCTGTCACTGCCAAGTTTTCTAATCCTTCTTTTCTCATCACGTGCCCGAAAAATTTTATCTGTCTTAACTTGATGGTAGTCATCAGTGTTCGTCTCTCTTCCATCATCTGTAGTACTTCTTCGTTAGTTCTCTTGTCTGTCCATGGGACCTTTAGCATCCTCCTATAAAACCACATTTCTGCCGCTTCCAGTTTCTTTTTAATCTTTTTTTATATGTTCCACGTCTCAGATCCATATAACAAAACTGACCATACATAGCATCTAAGCACTCTGAGCCTTGTTTCTTTTAATATTTTCTTGTTCGTTAATATTTGTTTCATTTCCATGAAGGCAGATTTTGCCATACCTATTCTTGTTATTATGTCTTTATCACTTCTTCCATCACTTGTAATAATGCTTCCCAAATATTTGAAATAAGTTACTTGTTCTATTTCTCTTCCATTTAATAAAATCTTGCATTTCGGCACTTCTTTTTGTTTTGTTATTACCATAGTGAAGGTCTTCTTTATGTTTATTTTAAAAACTTCGTTAACAAAGAGATAACCGTGCTGCGCGTAGAAATGAATATTCATAACAGCAGTCAGGTCACGTGTGACAAATAGCCTAACTAGGCGCCGGTTCATAAATATTCGTAAGCCTTCTGCTGGTCTTGTTTAAATAGTATAGGACTATGTATTATAATTATAGCTCAATTTTATGTAAAGAACAGTATAGTAGGTTGAAGTAGCTGATCATTTGTGCTAAAGACTTAACAGAGCGTCGTCTCAATAATTGATCACTTCGGAAATTTGGCGCCCCTCAAAAGCTTGCGCCCCCCTGCCTCGCGGAGCTCGCGGAGTGGGTCGCTCCGGCCCTGCTCGTGGGCCTTTAACCTCGTCGCCAATTTGTTGTGCTGGATGCAGCGACAACAACTAATTGAGATGTTCGTAGATTTAATACTTTAATAAGATTTAATATAATATGCGTTGAACATTAGATGCACTGTTACTTCGTTGACTCTCTTCAGACTCTCTATTGCACTACTCAGTCAGCAGCGGCTATCGTTGTACTCTGTCACCTACTGTATTCTACTATTAGCCTACTGCTGCTGGCTGCAGCTGCTTGCCCACGCAGCTGCTACAGCTACGGGCGGTAGCGCCCTCTAGTGGTGGCGGTCGGCCACTCGACAGCTGGTCAGCCCTAACGGCTGGCAGACTCCTGAAGTCGGTCACTACAATCAGTCGACCTATCAATCAGTTGCCACTGATACAAAATTGTCATGAAACAAATTGCAGGACACTAGTGATCCATTGATCCTTTCCACTCTTGTGGCATTTAGTTGATTTTCTCCTTTATCATCATTATTATAATGCTAAGTTGCTAACTATAAATTACATGATTCGTCGGCCATCCAAAGTTAAAAGTTGTGTCTCAAGTAAACTTGCAAGAATGTTGAATAACAATGTGAGTTAATAATTTTAAAATTATTCAAAGTTGCTCAGATACATTATGAATCAGTGGTTCTCACACAGGGCAGTCCCTACTGAACCACTTTAAACCTTGTTATATTATATTATTAATCAAGATTACCGTAGAACAGGGCTGTCAAACATATGGTCCGCGGCAGTGGCGTAGCCAGGATTTCCGGAAGGGGGAGGGGTTTGGTTTCGATCGTGACGAAACTTTCCGAAAATTTTCTTGTTCTTCCTTTTTTAGGAGCTGGCAAGCAAAAAAGGTCGTCACCTTCGTATTCTTTCTAATTTGTTCTATTTTCTATAGTACTTAAAATTTTTTCACTTGGCAGCCAGCCAAGAGAAGTTTGACCCCAAAATCGCGTCCGAAAATGAAAAATGTATGGAAAAGCATACCAAAAAATTTTTCGTCGGCAACCAAGGGGGTTTAACCCCCAACTTCCCCCGTGGCTACGCCACTGGTCCGCTGGCCGGCCTGCGAAAGCTTTTCATCTGGCCCTTGTGTATGTGGCTTAATACAAAAAAACTCTATTTTAAGCAAATTTACTTTATTTAAGACGTGTTCAAAAAGTACATATATCCAATTGGAAATTGCATATATGAAACTCAAATTTGTACATAAGATTGAAATGAAAAAATTAAATGTTCGAAACAATAGTTTAAAATCCATTTTTGCACATGCACACGAGGAACTGCAAATTAGAGGTGTGCACGGGGACTGACTGTTGTCCCCATCCCCTCCCGTCCCCGCAAAGCTTTTCTCCATCCCCACCCCGTCCCCATTGACTTAAAATCCATCCCCACCCCATCCCTAATCTCTGTCCCCATCCCCATTCCCGTCCCCGCATTTCGGAACCCATCCCCGTCCCCGTACCCGCATTTTGGTCTCCGTCCCCGTCCGCGGTGTTTTATATCAACTATTCATTTATTAGTACCCAGTGTGCGATTTTATGACCTGGTGCAGTGGGAGGAGGGGATTTGTCGAGCTTGGGGCGTAGTTGTTGGGAAATGCAGCAGTGGGGATGTAGTTGTGGGGAGATGTAGCAGTAGGGGATGCAGTTGGGAAGTGGGGAGGAATCCCCTTCCCCCTACAAATCGCACCCTGTTAGTACCCAACACGAGAAGTAGCTTTTCAAAAAGTTTTTCAAAAGTTTCTTCTAAACTATACAATAATCATATATGAAAATGGGACACTATTACTAACCTGATATCTTTAGCGCACATCATAACCATAGCGTCAGCCAATTCATTTTTCAACGTGTATACCGGAAACTAACCAAAAGATAACGTACATTCCCGGTTTTACTACCAATGCCATTCTGCCAGCAGTGAGCAACACGTTGAAAAATGAATTGGCTCTCTTTCTTGTCCATTTTTCTGTAACTTTATAAAATGTTTAATTTATATAGTAGGCCTAAGCTAAGTGGAGTTTTTTAATCCACCTCCGAATCGATGGTGATTGAGTCAGGGGCACTAAGGTAAATAGTGATGGCGGTTGGTGGGCACGGGAGAGACTGGGCAATTGGCAGTGGGCACTGGGCGTTCAAATTACAAAGCTGTGCAAAGTGCTCTGCAATCCGCCCCACCTCTAAATTATATTATCTTTTGTTGTCCTGTACATCTATAGGCTCCCCCAACAATCTGAAACCGGCTCTGATGATTCTCCCCTGGTGTGTTTATCAATTACCCTCAAGTTCTCAAATGGCTTTATGGTCTCTACCAACTGCGAACTAACAATGGTGTCGAGTGATCAAAAGATTCAAAACCAAACTTGCCTGGCCTAACAGTTCAATTTAATGGCCTTTTAATTCGAAACTGAAAGGCGTAGGCCTATATGGCTAGTAGCTATGCTAAAATCGGCCGAACGCATGATTATTGAATTGCGAGATTAATCGTCCCCATTCCCGCGGTATTTACGGTATTTTTGAAACCGCATCCGCGGTAATACCGTCAGCCTGGATCCCGCTACCGCGGTACTACCGTCATAACTTTTCCGTCCCCATTAATATTTCGGCAAAATTACAGATTTCAATACCGCTACCGCGGTAAATCCGCGGATTACCGCGGTGAAACCGCGGTAGCCATTACCGTGCACTCCTCTACTGCAAATTGAATTACTCAATCTGCAGTGTGATCCATTATTGAAGGATAAATTCTGGATTGACAGTGAAAAATTTTACAGCTACACGGGTTCGGTTACAGATGGCAGCCGCCCCAGCTATGACCGCCCCAGCTATGAAATTAAACTAAAATAAACTAATCTTTATCTTTCTCGACGACTTCTATAGCGCCGTACGCACGACGAAGGCTGAAGTAAAAGGCGCTTTGACATAATTTGGCATGCCGATGGCGAACGTAGGAAAACAAAGACAGCGTGAAGTCCGCGCTGATGTGAACGAAGGAAAGCGCCGCCCTAACACACACGGTGGCGAATCCCGTAGAAAGCGGCCTTCCGCTGTAGAACCGTCCACAACAGACACGTCAAAGGAACAAAACACGGGAAAAGATGTTGAAAACAGAGGCGTCATTTGGGAAGGCCGTGGCCCCCCAAGGAAATTAAAATATTAATTTATAATGTATTAATGTGCAAAAAATTGCAAAAATTGCCCAAAAATATCAAAAATTGCAAATTTTCAACATTGGCCCTAAAATTGCTCAAAATTTGAAAAAAATTGAAAAAATTCCCTAAAATTTGCCCTCAAAATTTTCTCGCCCCCAGGAAAAGTGTGAAATGACGCTACTGGTTGAAAATTCCGCAGATGTTGTGGGAACTGTCCGCGAGGCAAGACCACTCGGAGAATTTCTGAGATGAGGACTCCCGTGAGTAGACCGTCGCCGAACTTGGTAAATCCGACTTAGGATGGAATTCTGGGCTACGATTAGGACGGAAGTCGTAGCATTCCCGCACAGGTATCTAGTCTGCAGTTCTACCAAGCCGCGTCGATGAAAAATCGCAGAACAAAATGGCGGACCAGACATGCGACGAATCATGCAGCGACTAAAAACGTCCGAATCCACCAGAGAAAAACGCAGAGGACCTCCAGAAAGTGACGAGTAGGTCACTACCCGCACATTTTGCGAGTAACTACTAACTAAAGTAAATTAAAATAAATACTAAATTAAACTAAACTAAATTAAATTCAACTGAACTACTGACAGCGACATGCTTCTCAAAAGGCAGTGAGCTTAAAGATACGACCACGGCGTATATATAATATTAAATAATATTATATATATATATGTTATTTAATATTATAATATATCTTATTTAAATAATGAGTTGATGTCGAATACGTCTGCTATATATTGTTTCTACTATAAGTCAAAGAGTCGACAGCTGCCGCAATTGGTGGTCGTTCGGTCGGAAGTAGAGCTGGGTCGATTACGATTATTTTTTACGATTACGATTTCTTTCGATTTTTTCGCGATTTCTATTTTTTATATAGTCGCGATTTCGATTATTTCACAGCACCTTTAAAACTGGCGTGCAGCTGAGTGTCGACGAATTTGGTGTGTGTGTGTGTGTGTGTGGAGGTTGTTGCACCATACAGAGCAGCTCTACTCAGCAGTTGAGTAGCAGGTAGCAGAGTGATAGGGCTGCCTGTCTCAGAGTGGTGGCATTGGATTCGGCAAGTTTCGACAGAAGATTTGTCCGGCTTTTAACTTTGCTGGCAACATAGGCGTCAATCCATAGGGGGCCCGGAGGGCCCGGGCCCCCCAATAATTCGGGCAGGGGGGCCCAGCACTTGTTGGGCCCCCCAATATTTCAACTGTTTATATACCAGTTAACACATTTTCCAGTCTCAATGCATGCTCTTCCTGAAATTTCTATTTTTGACATTTCATATTTTTGGAGTTTCGGTTCAGAAATGACGATCCACGGGGGCCCGATTCTCTCCATTGATTTAGAGTGGGCTCAGCATTTGTTCTTCATGTGTTGCCCCACTCCAACACGTAAGCCCTATAACGTTTGCTCAGTTTCTTTCAGTAGTTTGACACTCAATCACCGGAGTACCGTCACTGCGTTTATCCAGATTGCCTGCAAATGTGAACCTTTTAAACCTGATAATTAATCCATTGGGGACGAACAAGCAGTCGGACTGTAGGAACCTGGTCTCTGGTTGATTGACCCTAAGTGTAAACTTTCATGTCACTTAACGGTCATCATGAGAACGATGTCAAGATGCTTTTGAGCCGAGTTTACTAGATTTAGATAGTTGACGGCTGTACAACAGCCTCGTTAGTAACATGGTGAGGGAGATAACTACGCCACCCTGCTGAGAAAATGGCGTTTAACTCTTTATAGAAGTTTAGATCAATCCTATGGGTTTGTCGAAATCACCGGTGAAGCGTCTAAATTATATGGAGATTACACGAACTGAGTCATCTGGCTGCATTTAAGACATTTCTCTTGCTTGAACTAGACAGTTAACTGTTTAGACGTCTAAATCCGAGTAGATGTATCGTAAGCGACAGTGCAATATCATTTAAGATGTTGCCCACGAAACCTGGACTCTTTTATTTGTCAAACTTTTCATTTTACTCTGCATCTTGGACTCAACACTCTATTTGAGATTACGAGATAGACTACTCAAGCAGGTAAGGTACAGTATTCATGCCTACGTTTTAATATGATTGGTAAGCAATAATGATTTAGAGTGGGCTCAGCATTTGTTCATCATGTGTTGCCCCACTCCAACACGTAAGCAAAGGGGGCGGGAAGATAGACGAGTGGTAATATCATCGGGCAGGCACGCCGACGACACGAGTTCAAACCCGTAGGAGCAGTGTTGCATACACTCCCCTCTGCCACGGGGGGGATTAAAGACAGTTCGGGGGGGAGTGAGAAATTGTCATCGAATTACACACAGAAATGCCTGCCTTAACCTTATAATTATACGGTTCTAAATTACTGCCCTAACAAAATAGTAGAAGAAGATGAAGACGCAAAAATACTACATATAATGAACGTGCATGTAGTCTTTGCTCAGTTTATGATAAAATGACAAATTAAGACTTAGAAAGTGTTTGAGCAAGCATGAGGTTCTGAACTTACGGTCTAACAGTTCGATGTGCTTGGCATTGTATTCCTGTTGTCTTGGAAACTATTCGCCTTGAACGCTTCGCATGCCAACTATACGCAATCTTTCGAATGTCATCTCTAGACAATATTTCTGGTCCCTCGATTGAAATAATCATCAGGTCACGTATATAAACAAAGTGACAGTTCCGTGCGCATACGTAAATCAGTTGATTCATCGCCCATGATTGCAATTACTGGGGAAGTTTTCAGCAATGCCAATTTTTCTGTTTGAATCCAGTTGGCAACGGCCTCTAAATATTCAGTTGCCGTTGTTCTGCTTACGTATGTTGCATTATCTGGTGAAATGTCCATGAAACGCTTTATTGTTCCGCTATAGTCCAATCTCGCGACCAATGACAACAGACCTTCATAATTGGTTGTGCTATTTCATTTTTAAATAGAAAATAGGCTGCATCGATGTAATCCATGACTTTCTAAATTTGAGTCTTTCTCGACATCACTCTGTGCATGTAGCATGGAATACACAGTACACCCTTCTCTACGCATGCGTTTGGTTTCGTTTGAAACTGACAGTGCTCTTGCATGCCCATCACTCAGTTCATGCTTCAAGAGCTTGTTGTCTTTTGGATTTTGTCCAGTGCTTTTGTTCCAGTTAGTAAATGCCTTTACAACAAACGTGCCATCAGATCCTTTAGGAAGCGGTCTTTCTTTGTAATACTCACGGCATGCACTGCAGAATGCTCCATTGCTTCCGTCACTCACTAGCCAATTAGCATAGTCGCGTTTCCGTTTCACTAGTATATGTGACATGATTATTATCTTGCACTGAAAATGCCAAAATGTAGTCTTCCTATGCTAACGACAAGCAGAAAATTTAGACTGCAGCTCATTCCTCGCACTTATCTCTTTTAACGTACATAATCAACATAATACTTGGCTTCCAAGCTACTCATGCACCGGTCAGCTTCTCAGAAGACCAGACACACACAAACATGCAGTGAGATGTAGACATCCATTTAGCCGCATTTGATACAGGCATCGGCCCAACCTCCGACCTCTCCGGTACCATTCTCAGAAACGGCCGACCACTTCAGGGCGGACCCCGTGACGGGGTCACCCTGCATGAAGCTTCTGTGGGTCTGATGACTCATCGACCCAGATGTCCATCCATCTGCCGTTTCTCCGGCTGTCTTCCTTAACCAAGTCAGCTTAAAGGCTGCATTTCAGTTTTTATAGGCAAGATATAGGCATATATATATATATATATATATACTGCTAAATTCCTTATAATGTCACATCTACTAAAATACCTAAATACTATGGTTCATAACCTATAGGCTATAAAACGTCACACATTACACATGTGAAACCGGTTTTTAATTTTCACAGAAGTTTAGCTTCTATATCTTGTGTTTAACAAGAAATTTTGTGTTTTAAGTTATAGAATTTTTGGGGGGGAATTCTGAGATTTTGGGGGGGGGGGAGAATTTCCCCCTATCCGGCCTGTATGCAACACTGCGTAGGAGTCCCTAAGGTCGACTCAGCCTTAATCGCTAGAGGGCGATAGTAACATCAAAAATGAGTAGCAATGGCAACATTGCGATAGTAACCATAGGTTCGGCGGAAGAGACTGGCCACCGTCCGCCGATGTATGGCTTAGCCACTTATGGGCTGCTGGCTACTAAATACGGGGATCAGCACCGGTAGTCAGTAGGCTTCGTAACAAAAAACTCCTAAATCGTGCAAATTATGTCTACAAAGGAATATCCGGCACGGGCGTGAGCCTACGGGTGAAAACCTTTACTTTTACTTTAAGCAATAATTTTTAGTGGTGCAGACAGCAGAACTATGAATTTTTGCCTTTATAAACATTAAATAGCTTAATTGAAAGTAAATTATTGAACAAACCCAAAAGTAAATAAAAATTATAGCTGAATTTATATCACTCCCTGATATAAACAAAGTAAGTAAGTAAGTAAGTAAGTAAAATCTTGTTAATTTCTATAGAGCTTTATGTATTGGGTCTACACCTGTGTGTATGTATGTATGTATATATATATATATATATATATATATATATATATATATATATATATATATATTAGGTTAGCTAGCTATATATTATTTATATAGTAGCTATATATATAGTGTCTATATATATAGTAGCTATATATATATATAATATCTATATATATATAGTAGCTATATATATATAGTAGCTGTATATATATAGTAGCTATATATATATATATATATATATATATATATATATATATATATATATATATCGAGTCGTGAGTGACCAGGGCAACGAGAAATGACAGCATCAACTTTTCATGTACCTAACTTCGGAGGTTTGGGCCCCCCCCCCAATATTCCAAGTGGATCGACGCCTTTGGCTGGCAAGCTTATCAAGATGAGTTTTATAGCTCAAGGTTCTGCCGAGTGTTACGCTTATATATACCGGGTGCGGATCATGTTTCAACTGATTACCGTCCATTTGTATGTTCAGTTCACGATATGCGTTAGTGTTGTGTAGATGAAGTACGCAGAAAACGGTCTTGGTGGGATTCGGTTTAAGCCGCCATATTTTACAGTATTCGGCAATCCTCTGTGTATCGATGTTCAGTTAGTCTTCAACAGGGATATTTTACACCCCCTAACACCCTCAATTTGAGGTCGACTCCCCCAAAATTTGGCAATGTGACAATGGAATGCATATTAATTAGCCCTGAACACCCCCAAATGTAGAAGCAGGCCTACACCCCCACAACTTTTATCCTCCGATGACTTTTTTGCTTGTCAGCCTTTTTCGGAAGAGACGTCCAAATTCCGACACCCCCAAATTCACAATCCTACAATCCTAGAAATAACCACACACCCACAGATTTTCCCGACACCCCCAATTTACAATCCTAGAAATAACCCTGGTCTTCAATCACCTTAAAGGATCGAGCCTGGGTGGCAAGACCGATATCGTCAGCGTATCCAAACTTCCTACTGATGGTATCAGGTAAGTCGTTTGTAGGCTTACAGGCCTACAAATTGAATAACGTACGGGCTAGAACTTGAACCCTGTGATATAGCGTTTCGTCGAAGTCTCCAGGATATGACATCTTCTCCCAAGTGAACCGACTGTCAGAGATGAGTAATTCCACAAGTTGACAGAACCAGGGTGGCAAGTTGAGCGAGAATTTGTAGGGCCTACATTAATTAAACCCGCATGCCACACCGTATCGAAAGATGCTGTCAAACCCAGAAAGATGGCGCCTGTCTTTATATGTATACGCTGTTGAATCCATTTTCAATGAAAATCTGATAATCAACGGTAAATGGATCTTTCTTTGAATCGGAAATATTGCAAGTAAAGTAAAATCTCGTGGATTTCTATAGCGCCTTGGAAAGCAGCACAACAGTAGCTGCTTATTCTTAGGCGCTCAGCCTCTCTTAAAATAGCTATGGGGAAGGTATTGTGACGATTTTTCATTTTTAAAGCTTGATACGCTCACGTTATAGCGAAATCAGTCGCTACGCGGCGCCACGATTCGTTATTCTCGCTTAACGTTCGTGCTCTTCATAACTTTCCACGTTCGAAGAATTTGCGCTTGAACACACGCTCATAATAAACTCCACTTCTGGTACCAATTGTTGCGAAATCCCGCTAATTGACCCCTGTTTAAAAGTGAAGGGCAAAGAGGGAAATCGTTCGTTAAACTTGGGCCCCCGTCCCGGTCTGAGACAGCCCGTGCTTGTGAATGACGACACGACCTTTAAAGAAAGAGCAGGTTTTTATTTAACATCCAAAACATCATAACGACATTGAACACAAAGTAGAAAGTAATAGTCCAAAAATCTTAGATGAATACAACTTCAAATGAGTTCGGATGATAACTTAAGTAAGCAATGTCATGGGCAAACTTAACTCCTAATGATCAAACATCTATATAGAACAGAGAATCAAATGAATCTGCAAGGTCAATAACTCGAGTAAGCTACGCCAACGTACGAGGGTACTCGGCAACGACACGTCAAGGTCAAAGTCAATCACGCGAGGAAAACTCGAACCATAATGAGCGAAGCCATAATGTAGCTTGCTAAAGTGACTTGTCTGAGCAACTCTAGGTTAAATCACGAATGATCGCAAGAAATCAGCTCGACAAAGTCAAGGTTAAAACTTGACCCTAAACAATTATTCGACTACCAAGGTGAGTACACTTAAACTTGTGAACAAAGGAAGAAGTTATCAAGTGAAAGGTCAAGGTTACGATTTGACTTTCAACAGTGCAAACGCGAATACAATCAGCGATGGCGACGATGCGAACTGGGTAGTTCGAAACCTAAGTAAAAGCGACCTTAATTCTGTAACTAGGGATGTGAGTTAGGAAAATTCCGGAAATTTCCTCTGGAAATTTCCGGAAATTTCTGAGGTACTTTTCCGGAAAGGAAAAGTTGATTATTAATGTTATTTATTATAATTATTATTACTGTTTATTATTAGTATTTATTACTATTGATTACTATTACTGATATCTATTATTATTTTTTATCATTATTACTATTTATAACTATTCATTTGTTGGGCATTTGTTAATAAGTTAACAACTGTCAGTATGGTAGCGCTATATAATGTCTGAGTCGGAAGTCGCAGAGAACCAGTTACCAGAGTACGCGACGCCGTTTTGCTGTCTGATTTGTTAAAACTATAACAATGTCTGAGTCGGAAGTCGCAGAGAACCAGTTACCAGAGTACGCGACGCCGTTTTGCTGTCTGATTTGTTAAAACTATAATAAATCTCGATGTTCGGCGAAAAATTAACGAATTGTCGCAAAACAAAACTAAACACTTGTTTATTTTGCGGTATTTACCCATAGTCTCACACTCTCGCCAGCACTCGATGCGACACAATCGTGAATATTCATAAGGTGAAGCTGGTTCCCTGAGCAGCAAGTAGAATACTTAAATTGGCGGGATCTCGTTAAAATATCGGAGAACCCGTTTTCAACCAATTTCCCCCCCCTATGTGCCAAAAATATATAATAAAACTTCGTTTTCTTAGCTGTGGGACCTGCATTAATTAATTTTGTCCACTGCTGTCTGTTTACCTCTAAAAAAGAGAAGTTTTGAAGGCTTTTATAACTTTTCCGGAAGTATTCCGGAAATTTCCGGAATATTTCCGGCCATTCTACTTTTCCGAAAAGTTACATCCCTATCTGTAACGTCTTACCCTAGAGGTCAATAACAAGTTTAACCTTCAATTAACGATTCGAACAGAACGAGCGTCCAGAGGTCGCAACGAGCTTAATGAATGACCAGAATCAAGGTCGAGAGTGTCCTTGACCAGAAAACGATCCGATCGTGCTAGGCTATTGCCCAGCGTCCGGAGCTATCGTTTTCTGGTGAAGGACACTCTCGACCTTGATTCGGGTCATTCATTAAGCTCGTTGCGACCTCTGGATGATGTTGGGGGGCGGTAAATGTTAAAAATAGTTTTGAGAGAGGAAGATTGAGAGTGACAGATGAACATTCAAATGAGGAGAAATTAATTGATGATGAGTTGCTAATTTGTATATGATCGCGAATAAGGAAAGCGGTGCCTCCACCTAAATTACTAGAGCAGTTGGTAGACTTTTTTGAACGAGGAAAACTTAGGAGGGAGAAGCCAGGTGGGGTTGCTCCAATCAGTTATATGTATAATATAACTTACTGGAATAATCGAAAATTAATCGCGATTTCGATTTTTCCCCGCCGATTATCGATTATTTCGATTTATTTAACAATCGTGTCGATTTCGATTTTGATTAATCGACCCACCTCTAGTTGGAAGTTCCTCCGACAAGGGAATAGTGGTAGTAGTAGTAGATTTTTTAGCGCCATTGTAGTAGTACATCTGCACCAGTCGATGGTCGCTTCAGTGAATAATCGTAGTCGTGAATCATTGTCCGTGGTGAATCGAGGTTGTAATCCAAAGGTCAGTCCGTACTTCCAGATTCCAGGTTAAGGCGGATATGCAGTCAGGAATAGATGTGTTTTAAGTCTAGACCTGAAGAGAATTCCAAAGTCTTGGTCCAGTAACATAAAAAGCACGTTTTCCAGTAGTAGTCCTGCTATAGGGTATGTAAAGAGTAGTAGCATCAGATGACCTTGTTGAGTGCTGGTTGTCTTGAGCAGTCAGTAACGATCGGAGATACATTGGCTGATTTGTGTGGAGCGTCTTATGCACAATGAGACATCTTGAATTCAATCCTTTGTTTGACAGGTAGCCAATGAAGTGATTTTAGGATTGGTGTGATGTGTTCATATTTGGCAGTTCCAGTGATAGCCCTGGCTAATGAATTTTGAATCCTTTGCAGGCAGTTTAAGTTAGATTTTGAAATCCCAGTATAGAGCGAATTGCTATAGTCGAGATGACTTGATGCCAAAGCGTTGGCCAGAGGAATAAGTGCAGAGGAAGGGATGAGGTGTCTAATCCTCCTTACATCTCGTATGTTATAGTGATCAGAACTGCAGACAACGTCAATGTGTTCTGAGAATGAGAGGTGATTATCAAAAATAACTCCAAGATTTCGAGCAGACTGAGAGGGACGAATCAGTGAAGTGCCAAAAGAAAGACATGTTGATGACAAGTCAATCTTCTTAAGCTGAGGTGGTGTTCCTGCTAGTAGAAATTGGGTTTTTCCTAGATTTAGGAGGAGTTTGTTTTTATTCATCCAAGTGTGTACAGAAGTCAGAATGCTTGACAGACGTTCCAGGGATGGTAAGGTAGATGGTTGGTCGAAACTCAAGAAAATTTGGGTATCATCTGCGTACAAATGATAAGCAGCATTTTGCATGGTGAGAAGGTGACTGAGAGGGGCAGTGTAGAGTGTAAAAAGAAGAGGTCCTAGAACAGAGCCTTGTGGGACACCGCAATCAAGCTTTCTAGACTCTTGACATGCAGCTCTTGACATACACAGATTGCATACGATTTTGAAGATAAGACTTGAACCAATTTAGTGCAACACCGGTAATGCCAAACCAGTTTTCGAGCCGGTGAATGAGTATCGAGTGGTTCACCATGTCAAATGCAGCGGTGAGATCCAGGAGGACAAGAGCAGTGACTTTACCCTGATCCATAGCGGTTATGATGCTATTTTGAACAGTAAGAAGAGCTGTTTCTGTGGAATGAAGCTTACGTTAGGCCGATTGAAGAGGTGTATAAAGAGAATTTAACGAGAGATGATTCTCCAACCTTCGTGCAACTATACGTTCAAGAAGTTTCGATATGAAATGTAGATTAGAAATTGGCCTATAATTGTTTAAGTTCTCCACATCGAGAGATGCTTTCTTGAGAAGCGGCTTAATAATAGCTTGTGCAAAAGATGGAGGGAAAGTCCCTTCCGACAAAGATAGGTTTACTAAGGAGGTGAGTAAATGTCCAAGTACATCAAAGCATTGTTTCAAAAGAGAAGTAGGAACTGCATCCAAAAGACACTGTTTATTTGATGAAGCAAAAATAACCGACCGAACTTCATCAATGGTTGCGGGAGCAAAAGTGTCAAGAGTAGGCACATGGTGGTCGGGTAAGGATAGATCGTCAGATCCAGAATCAGAGAAAGACTTTGTCACCCTGGCAATTTTATCTCCAAAAAAATCAAGGAATGCTGCTGCAAGAGATGGTGATTCTACAGCTGATGTGTTTCTATGCAGAACCTGATTCAAAGATTTCCATAGTGTTCTTGGACTTGATGAATTTTCAGCAATTAACTTAGTGAAGTAATCGGATTTAGCTTGAGAGACAAGTTTCCGGGTATTTAGCTTGAAAGACCAGTTTCCGGGTTACTTTGCATTGAGCTTTGAAGCAGATTTTATCTCCTGGAAGTCTAGAACAGCGCCAGCATCTCTCAAGGAATAAGGGAATAAACTCCATGTTTGAGGATGGATGTCTCCCTCAATCCCCAATCAGGTTTTGTGGATCACGAAGGAGGAGGAGAAATATTTAAATATATTATATTATAACATAAAAATTATATTATATACTTATATATATATATATTATATATATATATATATATATACATGGACCAGTGGGGTGGAAGATGGCAGAGTGGGGTTACGTGCTGGAGCATCAAACTGGCGGAGCGGGTTCAAGCCCCGTTAGTGCCCCTAGTGGCTTTCACAGTAATGCCTTCTAAACCTTCTAATGCCTTCTAAACCAGAATTAAAAGAATTTTAAACATTTCTGAATTTTGCTTCATCTATAATAATTATAATGAGTATTTTCAAACGAATTCATTACAATACCCGCTTCATTCAATAGATAAGTGAATTGAAACATTAATTTTGACATTAAAAAGATGGGGATTAACGTGTTGTGACGTTATTTTTAGGGGTCTGACTTTTTGTGACAAGGGGATGGGTAAAAAAAACTGCCAAAATCGCGTGATGTCTTTTATGGACGGCCTCTTATCAGTCATTTTTTATATACTGTATTGCGTAATAGGTCGACTGTAGTTCGTGTTAATGTTATGTACAAATCAGGCTCGTGACAATCACAAAGATTTTTATGTGGCCTGCTATATGAAATGAATTTTGACACCCCCAGCTGTAGAATGTCTAAACTGAAGCTCAATGTCTGAGGTAAAAGCATCAGCTTAATATATCATTGCATTAAACTAGACCTCTTTTTCTATCAATCACTACCGTCATCCAAACTGTAAGCTCGATATCTGGGGTAAAAGCATATCAGCTTAATATAGCATTGAATTAAACAAGACATTTTCTTCTATCAGTTATTACCATCATTATGATTGTTTTAATTACCGGTAATTACCAAGAGCTTGCTTGTAAGATCAGAGGGGGGTCAGATTGGTTTATTAATTAGCAAGCTATTATGGCATGGAGAGTTCCCCATTTGCAGTAAATGAAGGTTTGGGGGGTGGAGTAGGTCTGTTCCCTGATATCACAAACACTGATGGTTTAGAAGGAACCACCGGTTTTTTACCAACATCATTGTTTGCCCATTGATTTCTAGAATTATGCAAATTCTGTAGCCTTTTTTCATACTGATCATTATTTTCAATACCAGCAACATATCCATGATAATTGCTTCCTAAATTGGTGGGACATTGATTTTGAGAAGTAGGGGGAAATACTTGTTTAGTTGGAGGTCTTGGAGCTGTTCTAGTGGGTTTAATTGAGTTGGAAAGTCTTGGAAGCATATTAGAAAGTGAAGAAGCTTGTTTGCTGTTATCAAACTCTCTTGCTGGCTGACTTCCATCATTAACTGGCATTTGAGACTGCATGGTCTGAAGTGCACAAGGCAAAGCAGGAATTTCCCTACAAAAAAGAATCAAATATTATTTGTGGAATCAAATATTACTTTTTAACTTATTCTACAATGGCAGACTAAAATATTAACAATATTCCATAACAATATAAAATATTAAAATATTAACAATAACATAAGAGCATTTTAATGCATTTTAATGTATTTTATAATTTTACATTCACAAATTCAGAAAATATTTAATTTCATTGATCTGGAAACTGGATATTAAGGTCCCAATTCAAGTCAATGCACCATTGTCGCTTGGTGATGGTTGGCTACAAGAATGGGTCAGTGCTCTTCAATTAATGTGATATTTTTTAAGGGCACTGCAAAGTCATTTCTAATGTTAAATCAAAATGTGTCACCTAACTCCTTAACCTCATTTGAAATCAAGTTGCTTTTAAGAATTGCTTTTCAGGAATTAACTATTAACATTCCTAAAAAAACACTACCCTCTGCTGAGGTGTGGCGTGATTGGACCCTTATAAGCCATGCCTCAACCAATAGCTAAGCGACCGATTAGCGGCATTGCTATAGTCTCGGATTATATATGCTATAGAGTAGTTAGTCGACAGTCAGTCAGTCGCTCACACACAGTCAGACTCAGTTACTCAGTTGCTTGCTGGACACGAACAATAATAATAGTAATAATAATAATAATAATATATGAAGTTATAATATATCTGAGTCTGTTGATTATAGTTTAACACTCTATAAGTTAACAGTACAAGCAAGGCGTTTGGAAAACGCCACAGAGAACACTACCCTTGCCGGTCCCAAGCTCCTTTAGGATGGTTGGGAGGCTGGATGCATACACAGTTACCTGTAAAAACCCATAATGCCACTGCTGACGGGCCTAGCAAGCCAAGCCGGGGTAAAATTCAGCTTGTAAACATATTAGTAAGCCTTGAAATGGACTGATAGTTAGGCAATCAGCATGGAAATAAAACGGACACTGAGGATCACAACGTTGAATATTGAACCCATAAAGTGATGGCTGGACAACATCAAAGAGGCAGTGGAATCACAAAGAACATCAATGCAGGACATGGAAAGGACTCAACTATTCCTGGATAGAGGAGCATGGAGAGGCTACTTTGCAGACAGACAGTGAGTCTAAACTGCAACAAGGTACAAGTATCAACTTTGAGAAATGTCTGTCATGTGCATTGTCAGCATGGACAGTAAGTCCTAGGTTCTACCCAGTGTTGGCTCCAGGATTTGGCAAGTGGGGGGCCGTTGAGGTGGCAACTTCTAAGCATGGGGGCCAACCAATTGTTGATAGGTATGTAGTAGTAAGTATAGGGTCCTAACGGGGGCCACTGGGGACCAGGCATTCAATAGAGGGCAGGGGCCCCCCCAAACTCCCAATGTGGAGCAGCCACTGGTTCTACCACAGGAGTCCATAATTATATTTCTATAGACCCAGAGAGAGCAAAGGAAGATCTAATGAATTCTGGCAGTCACTCGATTCCTGCAAGTTTCTGTAAAGTTATAAATTCACAGAGTTCCAAGTAAAGCATTCATTAAAATTGTGACAAAGTTTGCAGCAAGTAAACTAAACTGCCTAATTTCCACAACCATTTGAAGACTCAATTTGCACAATTATGCTTTGATGGAATTGGCTAGGGTACCAGGATTCATGTTAGATGTTGTCTGGGCCCGCTGACTTGTTTTTCTTCATCTTTTTCAGAGCCCCCACAACTTCTTCTAGTATTGAAGGTCCATCTACCTCTTTGGGAACGAACCTGTCACCTCTCTTGTCCCTATATAGTTCTGTAATATATTCAAGCCACCTGTCTAATATCTGTCTTTCCTCTACCACTATTTCTCCATTTTTGTCTTTATGCATTGATTGCTATTAGATTTGCTTCTGCCAGAGAGTTCCCATATTTTATCGTGTATTTTCCTGTTTCTTTGTTCTTTTATCTCCTTGCATTTTTCATTCAACCACTCCTTTTTTGCCTCGTGACATATCTTTTTTATATTTCTATTCAGGTTGCAGTACTTATCTTTGTCAATGTTTTTGACCTTTCTTCTTTATTTATTTACCGGTATTTATTTATTCTCGGCCAATTTTTTAAGTGCAGTAGCAGGGCCCACGACAAGAGCACTTCACACATAACAATCACAAGTAGCTCACTCTAAATAAGTGAGTTTTTAAGTTTTTAAAAAATGTCCGGCAGAGTCTGTGCTGGTCATGTTGTCCGGCAGAGTGTTCCACAGTGTAGGGTTTCCCCGCGTGAACGACCTTTCTCCCATCTTGATGGTCTTGGATGGTGGAGGGACGAGGAGTTTCCCATGTTGACTGGACCGCAGGTGTAATCTTCGTTCATTTGTCATCGACCTCTGCACAAGTGAGGTCAGATATTCTGGGCAAGTTGGATCGTGATGAGCTCAAAAAGTGAACCAGCAGCGTTTATATACAATCCGCTCTGGTACCCGGAGCCAATGAAGTCGGTCTCTGAGAAGCGGCGTGACATGGTCGCCCCAGTGTGTCCTAAAGACAACTCACGCTGCATGGTTCAGGACCGATTGCAATTGATTCATTCTTGCTGCCGTTATTCCCAGTAACACGCTGTTCCAGTAATCGAGTCTTGACAGCACTAAGGCACGAACAAGTTGTATTGCTCTGGTAACTGGAAGATACCTCCGAACAGACCCGATCCTCCGTAACTGGTAGTGGCAATGACGAATCAGCTCTGTTACATGCGGTTCAAACGCCAGAGTCTCGTCCAGTTCAATTCCCAGAAGCCGTAAGGACATGGAAGGGCAATATCCACTTCCCCCACCTTGAACGAATGATGACTCAAGAGATTTTGTCTCCTGGGTGTGCATAGCCATAGGAGTTCTGTCTTGGCTGGATTGAGGGTCAGACGATTCTCCTCCGCCCATCTCATGATAGCCACCGTGCATCTCTCGAACCGCTCCTGCAGTGCATCAGTGTTCTCCGGCAGACACGAAGAATATCTTTGCCCGTCATCTGCAAAGCTATGTGACGTCAGTACTTCATCATTGATAATTGTTGTCATGTTGGCTATGTACAGAATAAAGAGCAATGGGCCCATTACATGTTCCCCTTGTGGAACGTCATAGAGGACACTTTGTCTCATAGACCGCTTGCCATTGCATGAGACCTCTTGCGTTCTACCAGAGAGGTAGAACGCAAGAGGTTCTTTCTTCCATCATGTCTAGTATTTCCATTTTCATCCAAGGTTATTATTATTATTATTATTATTATTATTATTATTATTATTATTGAAAGTTAAGATTTATGTGGTAAACTGTCCTAGGAGGACTGCTTGAACACATAGTTCATGAATAGTTCATGAAGGGTTGTTTCTTATTCTTCTCTTTCTTAGGTATGACTTCTTCTGCAGCTTTGATTAGCACCTCCTTAAACTCTTCTCATATTGTTTCCACATCTTGTCTCCCTCAGTACCTGGAATCTATTTTGAATCTTTATTTGATACTCCTTCATTATGTTTTGGTTTTGTTACACTTCTTTCCAGTTGTATCTGTCTACTTTTGCCTTTATGTTGAACTTTTTCAGTTTTATGTTGATATCTGCTATAACTGGCACAAGATCACTATCACCATCTGCCCCCAGACAAGTTTTGGAGTTACCACATTTCTGAATCTCTGGCTCACTGCAATATAATCAATTTGGTTCTTATATGTCACCCGGGCTCTTCCAGGTCCATAATCTTCTGTTATGGTTGGTGAACCATGTGTTGGCTATAATTAGCTTTTTCTCTGTGCACCAATCCACTCACCTCTATCTGATAGAATGAAAGAATGACAAAGAGAGAATGATCGAGTGAGAGAATGATAGAGTTGGCATTGTTATATGTTTGTTTTCAGAATATTCATAAGCTCGCTAAATGCTTACTTTGCATTATTATTATTAATTATTATTATTATTATTATTATTATTATTATTATTATTATTGGATCTCAATTCTATGATTTCTCTACACTAGGAAAGGTTCGAAGATAGATACTCAGAAGGACATACTGCTAAGCTATCTGACTGAGAGTGAATGACAGCTTGCATTGTATATGGTCAAGACCCCCCAGCTAATACAATTTAAACATATTGGGAGTTACAACTGTGCTACAAACTTATTCATAAACAATCAAAAGAATTAAACAAAAAACAATAATAATCAGCAGAAATTATTCTGCAATACCTACTTCATTTTCTTACTTTTGACAACTTCTACTGAGCCTACCATATTGTAGAATTAATATTCTAAGCTGATGGGAGCTTTGAATAGACAATTAGTTATATACTTTTATCGACATTGATAGCCTCTTATTTGTTAAGATGTGTTTTAGTTCCGCAAATGCTGATTTTCCATAGCTATCCTTGTTGTTATATCCTTTTCACATTTTCCGTTGCTGGATATCCAGCTTCCTAGATACTTGAAATCATTTACTTGTTCTATTAGATGGCGGTTTATGTATATCTGACATCTTGATGTTTCCTTTTGTTTGGAGATCACCATACAATATGTTTTCTTTGTGTTTATTTTTAGTCCCTTTCTTTCTCCTTCTTTACATACTTCATCCACTAATTTCTGCAGCTTCTTTTGAGTGTATGCCATTAATGCTGCGTCGTCCGCAAATCTCAGGTTAATGTATATACTTGTGCATAAGTTGAAAAATTTATGCATCAAAATTCACTTTAAAGCAATGAGTCAACTTATCTGCATGTCAATGCAATTTTCCATAGAATTGTGGTACATGGAAATGAAGGTTATTAATAGTCCTTGGGTAGTCCTTTGTAGTGTCATTGTCTGCCTCTCTTATGACTCTTCAAGGCAACTTACTGACAGACTTCAGGCTGTCCTCAATACAGCATCACGTCTTGTCTATCAAGCCAGAAGATCAGATCACGTGACACCGCTTCTTTATGAACTTCACTGGCTTCTTATTCCACAGCGGATTGAATACAAATTGGCAATCCTTGTTTATCGGTGTCTTCATGGTCTGGCGCCATCGTATCTGTCGGCTGGTTTCTGCAAGACTTCTGACATCAACTCTCGTCAACGATTGCGATCTGCGTCCAGTCTTACTCTCGTTGTTCCGTCTACATGCCATGTTACCATTGGTGACCGCATGTTTCCGGTAGCAGCTGCCAAAGTTTGGAATAGCCTGCCACCATCAACAACTATGGCAAAGACAATAGAAGCATTCAAACGAGAACTTAAAACTGCTCTCTTTGTTCGTAGTTATCCAGAACATTGATCGTTGTAGGATATACTGTTTGTTTTTTTAGTTGTAAGGTGTCCTAGTAGTACTTGTACGATATGCCACCATAATCAGTTCATGATTATTATTATTACTAGGTGTCTACCCGTCAAAAATGACGGGGGAGATTGGCTGTTTTACCACCCGATTTTGCGCAAATGCAAGACGATTTTGCGCAATTAATTTCCCTAACTCGCCGCCTTTTCCTTCAACCGAGTTTTTTTTGCAAAAGATCATAATTACGCCCATTCGCGTGAATTTTCTGAAAAAGATAGTCAAGGAAGGTGTACTGATTTGGCAGTGTCGAACGACATGCAGTGCTTGATTCTCTTGTTTGCTGTGCTGCTTTTGCACGCCAAGCAACAGCCTGCTCCTCATTCTCACTTGATTGTCGGAAAGCTCGTGAACGCTGGACTTTTTTGCACGGAGGGTTAGAAAGAGGAATAAAATAGCTAAACAATGGTGCAAACCTCATCTTCTTAGCTCTTATATAGCCTGAGATATAGCAAATTCAAAAAAAAATTGGAAACTTTCTCAGAATTCAAAACTTTCGCGAAATTCATTGATAATACTTATGTTCAAACATTGGGGTCATCGGGTTAGAATTGATAGATCTTTGCCAAACGTCAACCGATTTTCAAACTTTTTGGTTTATTTTGTTCCTCTGACATCCCTTTACAACTTTGCCGCTGACCAAAGTGGGGTTACCGCTGAAAATATTTTGCTAGGGGGCTTTGAAATGTTTTACGGGGGAGAGGGTTATATTTTAGGCCGTAAAGTGGACTCTACTCCCAATTTTTTTGTTTTTGCATGGACGGTTAGAAAGAGGAATTAAAAATCTAAACAATGGTGCAAACCTCATCTTTTTAGCTTCTACATAGCCTGAGATATAGCAAATTTAAAACGTTACAGTAATCATTTCTGAAGAACGCTTTTCCAAAAATTAAATCCCCAGTACGGTGACGGCGTCTGAAAATTTAATCCCCACTTGAGGGGTTAAATTTAAAAAAATAGGGTTTGAGGTTAGGAAGGAGTAAATATATATAATAACGGGAGGCAGGGCATTGGGAGAGGGAAGGGAGATTTGGGAGGAGGAAAGTGGGTTTTACGGGTTTTCGGAGCAGTGTTGTGTAGGTTTGGGAACGGGGTTTGTGGCCATAGGTTTGGGAACGGGGTTGGGGCCGGTGGGGTAGGGCGGAGCGGTGATGGGTTGAGGCCCGGGCGATGGGGAAAGGGATGGTGAGAAGGAATGGGGGTTGGGGTTGGGAAAGGGATGGTGAGATGGAATGGGAACGGGTGTTTGGGGCCTGTGGGGCAGGCAGGGCGGGATGGGTTGGGGCCTGGGGCGATTGGGAGAGGTTTGGGGAGAGGGAAGGGGGTTTGGGAGAGGGAAGGGGTTGGGAGAGGGAAGGGTAACGGGGGTTTGGGGCCTGTGGGGTATGGTGGGGCGGGTATGGGTTGGGGCCTGGGCGGGGATGTGTTGGGCTGGGGCGATTGGGAGAGGGAAGAGGGTTGGGAGAGGGAATGGGAACGGGGTTTGGGGCCTGTGGGGTAGGGCGGGGCGGGTATGGGTTGGGGCCTGCGGCTGGGGCGGGATGTGTTGGGGCCGGGGCGATTGGAAGAGGGATGGGGAGAGGGAAGGGGGATTGGGAGAGGGATGGGGAGAGGGATGGGGACGGGGACGGGGTTTACGCTGCAATTAAGACGCCGTTAAACGCTCCGTTGTTAATAAAGTTTTGATTAAACAATATTTGGTTGTCAATGACAACAGCGTCTTGCAATATCTGCCGTGTTGCGGACGGACGGACCGTCCGTCGGACATCGAGAATTAAATATATATAGATTATTAAGTGATTGCATAATTAGGTTTAGTGCTTTGTATATTACCGGTAATCATTGTTCGTCATATTTTATAATCTAAAGATAGCATTCACTCATAATGACTAGACCTAATGACTATTCCTGTTGTTCATTGGATAGGTGTATACTGTACTGCAATACTATTGGCTATCAAGTGTTAATAAACAGTGTTGGGTAAACTCATGCAATAAATGAGTTAACTCAAACTCTCAACTCATGTTCAATGAAATGAGTTTAAACTCAAACTCAACTCACTGGGTTTTGAATGAGTTAACTCAAACTCTTTAATTATGTTAACTCATAAACTCATTTGACGAAAAATTTTCAGAACGACCTTTTTTGCTAGTTTTTTTGCGCTGATGTCCACAAATGAGTTATGAGTTCTGTGCACTGTGTGCAGTGATAAATTTTTCTTAAAACAGGCCCTGATGGATAGTGTATGGTATTGGTTGGCACTTGTATAAACTGACCACGTGTCTTCTGTACAAGTGCCTATTTATTTAGTAAATAGTACTTACCTTCAGATGTCGAACGAAACTGCTTGTAGTGACGTACGTTCCAGAGATAGATCTGTTTACGCAGTTACTACATTTAGCAATGATTTTCCCTTCACGTTTATTAGTTATAGAAAAAATTTCCCATCTAAAATACACGGCACCTCCGCCATTTTCTTATTGCTTTACAACGGGTTCTGAACCATAGATTTATTATAATATATATATAGTGATATTAAAGTCTATGTTCTGAACGGTGGTTAAGTTCCCGGTTGAAACCGGTTTTGGTTTATAATATCTTTTGGGAGTCATTACCTAGACATTTGTATAATGCTTTATTTTCCGATCGAAAGCTCTTGGAAGTAAACTTTGCGAATCGGTGTGTCTAACACCAGTTCCTAATTGCAGATGACTCTTGAGATGAGTTTAAGTTGTGAGTTTACAAAAATGATATTTAAAACTCAAACTCACAGAAATAATGAGTTAATTCAAACTCATAACTCATGACAGTTGAAATGAGTTAACTCAAACTCACAAATCACTACATATGAGTTAACTCGCGAGTTTAAACTCACGTGAGTTAACTCGTACCCAACACTGTTAATAAATAGCTATTGCATGGGCAGCTCGATGACTTCTCGCTCTCATACTTGTGAGCATGAGATACTTGAAAATTCAGACTGTAAGATCATTATGTGGGAGTTGTCCAGAGAACCAGCATAACGGAAACTACATCAACATTTTGCATTTTAATATTCGATCCCCAGCTGTGGTGGGCTGCCCATAATGGCGGTTCACTGGTGACTGGAAGATTCGGTACCGGAAGATTCGGGACGGAAGATTCAGGACGGAACATTCGGTACCGGAAAATTCGGTACCGGTCATGGAAGATTCGGTACCGGAACATTGGGTAGGTGGGGCCCGCTGGGGCTCATGCCACCTTTTTGCCCCTCATGGGGTGGGCGGATAAGACCATTCTGTCAGTCAACACAGATGGGCAGGGGAAAACGCGGGGGGAGGGGAATAACTGCGAGCTACGATAGTAACATGTAAAACGTACTACCGTAGCATATCTATCTATTCTATGGCCTTTTTTATAAGGTCGCATTAAACAGCTCAAGTTCCCTGCACGTATTGCGAGTTGAAACATCTGTTTACATCCATTAAGTCGGTGTGAGGAGCAAAACCGCGCCTGAACGCTGGGTGTCCGCTAATGACGCGCGACAGTTAAAGCGGACAAATACCAGCAGCAGGTGAGGCGTCATCTTATCTGTATGTCGGTACCGAATTATCCGGTACCGAATCTTCCGGTACCGAATCTTCCACAAGTAAAGTTTTGGTACCGAATGTTCCGGTACCGAATGTTCCGGTACCGAATGTTCCGGTACCGAATGTTCCGGGAACCGGTTCACTGCAGAATGTTTGTAAAGAAACACATTGCTTCTGGTTCCTCCTTTCTCAACTGGGCACCATCATGCAGCGGCAGTTTCCTTTGTCTATCTAATAATGATAGGCCAGCAATGCTATTTCTAACTAGTGCTGTTGCCTGTAACACATTACTGAGAAGCAAAGTTTTGATGGGGACCACTCAGATTATTTTTGAAAGTCATGATTTGACCCAGATTCATGAAATGTGGTCCAGCCAATGGGTGGATGATGTGGAGAAGTGGACACAGGATTGACATTGCTGGAGAAAGGAAATTCATGCTCTCACCTCAACTTTGGTTCATGAAGGAACAAGGAAATGATGATGGCCCAGCTTTTAGGCAACAATCATTGTCACGCAAAGCATTCAGGTCTAGTCAACAATTGCTACTCATCTGACGGGCACATTGTAGAGAGATTTTGTGATATGTTTATTAAGGTTTGCACACCTAATTCAAAGACTCAAAGGCTTGTGATCAATTATTAACCCCTTTAATGGGCGTGATGGATGGGATACGTCAATGTTATCTGCCGTTATTTTGGCCCAAAGTCCAGGACACGTACAGTAGGCTTCTTAGTTAAACTGTCCCATAGATTTCCCATAGCATTCCACAGCCGTGGATTTCCCCTTATAACCATATGCTCGCTAAACTTTGAAGCCTTTGCAAGGGGGATGGGGCGACCCTCTTCTCCCCCACCCACTTCGCTGGCCCTACTACAGGCCGTGGTCACTCGAGCCATCGAGGGAGGGACCCAGAGGGCTGTGAAACGGCCTCTCGGACTATATATAAGATTTAAGTGGGAATAGCTGCATGTATATATATAGAGAGAGACAGAGAGAGACAGAGAGAGACACGAGGCGAAGACGGAGATAATGAGGGAGAGAGTCAGAGAGAGAGAGAGAGAGAGAGAGAGAGAGAGAGACGGAGGGAGGGAGGGAGGGAGGGAGGGAGGAGAGAGACACGAGGCGGAGACAGAGATAATGAGGGAGAGAGAACTGCTACTGATACTGCAACTTCAGGGCACGCGGCCTATATTCGTGGGCAGCTTATCTATGAAAACATTTACATGCTTCTGGATTCCTGCGGCCTGTAAAAGTGGAGCGGCCTATAAATGTAAGCATAAACGTAAACGTAAGCGGCGATTTGGCGTGAAAATACGGTGGGCATTTAAATGTTAGTGTAATTATAGTACAAAAAATTATGAAGAACTGAAATTTAATATGTGTGCTTAGGGATGTGAGTTAGGAAAATTCCGGAAATTTCCTCTGGAAATTTCCGGAAATTTCTGAGGTACTTTTCCGGAAAGGAAAAGTTGATTATTAATGTTATTTATTATAATTATTATTACTGTTTATTATTAGTATTTATTACTATTGATTACTATTACTGATATCTATTATTATTTTTTATCATTATTACTATTTATAACTATTCATTTGTTGGGCATTTGTTAATAAGTTAACAACTGTCAGTATGGTAGCGCTATATAATGTCTGAGTCGGAAGTCGCAGAGAACCAGTTACCAGAGTACGCTGACGCCGCTTTGCTGTCTGATTTGTTAAAACTATAATAAATCTCGATGTTCGTGAAAAATTAACGAATTGTCGCAAAAACAAAACTAAACACTTGTTTATTTTGCGGTATTTACCCATAGTCTCACACTCTCGCCAGCACTCGATGCGACAAAACCGTGAATATTCATAAGGTGAAGCTGGTTCCCTGAGCAGCAAGTAGAATACTTAAATTGGCGGGATCTCGTTAAAATATCGGAGAACCCGTTTTCAACCAATTTCCCCCCCTATGTGCCAAAAATATATAATAAAACTTCGTTTTCTTAGCTGTGGGACCTGCATTAATTAATTTTGTCCACTGCTGTCTGTTTACCTCTAAAAAAGAGAAGTTTTGAAGGCTTTTATAACTTTTCCGGAAGTATTCCGGAAATTTCCGGAATATTTCCGGCCATTCTACTTTTCCGGAAAAGTTACATCCCTATGAGTGCTATTTGGCATTGCATACTGTGAATTGTTTGTTTATTGTAAGTAAGTAAGTAAAATCTCGTTAATTTGTAAAGCGCTTTCAAAAGATGCACCGAAGTAGCTCCTTATTCCTACGCGCTCAATCTCAAATGAAGTAGCTATAGCCAAAGGTGGGTCATTCATGCCGGGTCATTTAATCAAAAGGGCAAGTGGGCAGGATGCTATAGCTATGGAGGAAATGATTTTATAAAGAGAAATGATTTTAGTTTAGAAAGAAAAACATGAGGAGATGTTGCGAGAAGGGGAGAAAATTGTGACTCAGAGTTTGTTATTTGGCTTTGACAGCGGAGGGATATTGGAATTGAGTTCCAAAGCTCAGGTGCCGCATATGAAAAAGCACGATTGCAAATTTTGAGAGATGATTGATTCAGAGGTCGAAGGAGAGTTACATGTGAAGAGGATCTAGTAGATCCAGGTTGTTGTGGAATTATCAGATTTCTTAGGTAGACTGGTTTTGATGTATGAAGTGAGTTATAAGTCATTGATATTATTTTATATTCAATGCGTTCTGTTATTTTGAGCCAGTGGAGAGATTTGAGTAATGGTGTAATGTGGCAAAATTTAGGCGATTTAGTTACTGCACAAGCTAAGGCATTTTGAATCGATTGGAGTTTACATATGGAAGCCTTTGGAAGATTGTGAAACAGTGAGTTTCAGTAGTCTAACTTAGAGTGAACTATTGAAGTGGCAATAGTGGAAGCAGTTTTAATATCAAGGTAGGGACGAAGGCGACGTAGATCACGAATGTGAGCATAACAGGTTTTGATAGTTGAGATATGTGAGCTTCAAAAATTGGGAGGAGTCAAAAGTAAATTCAAGATTTTTGCAGTTGGAACAGGGTTATTATTGTATCTGGGGCTAAAATCAGTGTGGGATTTTCAATTTTTTCAGTTGTTGTGGCAGTCCAAATAAGAGAAATTCTGTTTTGGAGGGATTGAGGGCAAGGAGATTAGCTGACATCCACGATGAGATTGACAAAAATGCTGATTCTAGTTCAGAGATTGATGCCTTAAAGCAGTGTCTCGCAAACTTTTTACCTCGCGGCACACTAAACAGAACAAATTTTTTTCACGGCACATTCTTCATAAAATTACAAAACCAACCAACAATTTATTAAATTGAGTGTTCTTTATTAAGGAACTGCCGGGTCTGCAGTCACATATAATGATATGTAGATGTAACAAACGCGAAAGTAACGTTCATAGACTGTAGATTCTCGCCGTTGTTTTCCTTAGTGTCGTTTTTCACCTTGCATTTTCTCAGATCTTGCCAAAAATTTATCCATTTCAAATTTCATAGGGCTAAATCTCGGTAAAAGCATCAAATTCAACTGTTACTATACTTATAGTTACCCTACTATTGCAACATCTCAACACATGCAATGTAATAATTTCAAAACGGTAATTGGGTCAAATGTATCCTTGCGCGCTCAGACGCTGTTGTTTTTACATTGTAAAGGTCGCAAGGACGGTGACGTCAACGAAAGACGTTAATTTCTGGCAGTTGTATCGTTGCGCGCGCAACGTTATATAAAAAAATGGATGTCCGATATATTGTATTGTAGGCTGTGCCGCAGGCTGGTGTAAGGTTCTATATATGACGCCATTTTTACACTTGCTCATCCGGCAAAATTTTTAGGAAGGGAACAAAAAAATTAAAATAATAGTAAAATTCTGAAATTCTTTCACGGCACAGCTGGAATCTCTAGCGGCACACTAGTGTGCCGCGGCACACAGTTTGCGAGACACTGCCTTAAAGGAAGATGGAGTAAACGAAAGAAATAATTGAGTGTCATCTGCATAAAGTTGATGATTCAATTTGAGAGAGTTGATTAAGGATGACAGTGGGGTAGTGTAGAGACTGAACAAAACCGGTCCAAGGACAGATCCTTGTGGTACTCCATAGTATAGATCGGAAGGTGATGAAGTTTGATTCTGGCATGAAACTTGAAAAGATCTAGATTGGAGATAGGATTGGAACCAGCGGTGAGCTACAGAAGATATTCCAAACCAGAGGGAAAGGCGTTTCAGTAGGATTTTGTGATCTATAGTATCCAGAGAGAGTCCAGTTCACGATACGATGTCATTCAGATAGGTGGCTTCCACATTGGGAACGTGTACAAGCCGCCAACCGATACTTGGGATGACACGAACAGCCCACCAATCCTACCTCACCCTGCCATCATAGTTGGTGACTTCAATAGCCACCACACGGATTGGGGATATCACCAGAGTGACCCAAATGGAGATTACTTGCAAGAGTGGGCATCTGCCAATGAGTGCTATCTTATTCATGATCCCAAACAAAAAGGGACATTTCGCTCAGCAAGATGGCAAAGGGAGTATTCACCGGACCTGTGCTGGGTCACGGCGATACACGGACGTCCACTTGCTGCATCCGTCACAGTCCTCACCGACTTCCCACACAGCCAACATAGACCCTCCGTACTACACGTAGGCATACAACTTCCACTGGTTGGCGGGATCCAGAAGCGGCGATGGAATTTTCGTAAAGCTGATTGGCCATCATTCTCAGCGGATATAGAAAGAATTATTCACTTGATTCCCAAGAATATCCCCATAGAAAGTGCCTATCATCGTTTCTCAGGAGCCCTGCTAAAGGCCGCCCACTCCAACATCCCTCGAGGGTTCCGACCAATGTACATTCCATGCCTAGACGAAGAATGCAAAGTCCTCCTCCAACAATACGAGGAGTCGGGAGACCCGGATGTAGCCGATCACTTAATTGAATCTCTGGATGCTGCCCGCCGCCATCGTTGGGAAGAGACAACCGCTAGTTTGGATTTCTCACACTCCAGTCGTAAGGGCTGGGCGTTAATTCGACGACTTGGCGCCGCCCAGTTGCCTCCAAAAAATGTTCATCCACCAGTTAAAGCAAATTCCGTTGCATCTCATTTAACAAAAGTCAAAAAGCGCCCATTGATAAACTATTAAAGCGACATGTACAATCGGAAAATAAAGCCTTCCTACGATCTGGAAAACACCAGCCACAAGAATCGGCTCCCGTGTTCTTCGACAATGACCTTCAAAACGCTTTTAAATCCATGAAAACAGGCACGGCTACAGGGTACGATAATATTCACCCTGAGTTTCTAAAAAATTTGGGTCCAAAGGCATGCAAATGGCTACTAACCTTCTTCAACAAAATCATAACGAGTAACAATATTCCAAAGATTTGGCGTAAAGCAAAGGTCATTGCCATCGAAAAACCAGGAAAAGACAAAACTCTTGCGGCAAGCTACAGACCAATCTCGCTACTCAGCGTCTGTTACAAGTTATTCGAGAGACTACTACTGAATCACATCGCCACATCGGTAGAGCGACATACTAAACCCGTTTCAAGCTGGCTTCAGAAAAGGTCGCAGCACCTGTGATCAGGTTGTTGCACTTACAACATACATAGAAAATGGCTATCAGAAGCGCCTAAAGACAGGCTCTGTCTTCTTGGACTTGACAGCAGCCTTTGATACGGTTTGGCATGCCGGTTTACGTTACAAACTCTCGATGAATTTCCAACCATGGTTCGTTCAGATCGTGGATTTACTTCTTCGTGACCGACAGTTTTTAGTACATATGGGAGATGACATAAGTTCATGGAGATGTCAGAGAAATGGCCTTCCACAGGGCTCAGTTTTAGCTCCTATATTATTCAATCTGTATCTAAATGATATACCTGACACAGTTAGCAGGAAATACGGCTATGCCGACGACATCGGCCTTGCTGTTCAAGCCCAGACATTCAAGGAACTTGAAGAACAGCTAACTATCGACACACAGCGGATCTCAGACTACTGCAAAAAATGGCGGCTTAAACCAAACGCCAATAAAACTGTGTCGAGTGTATTTCATTTGAACAACAGAAAAGCAAAATACGAGCTAAAAATTCATATGGATGGGAAACAATTGAAAGCACGACCCATTCCCTGTATATCTTGGCGTTACTCTTGATCGAACTTTAAGCTTCAAAACACATCTTTCAAAGTTGGCGGCAAAGTCAGAACCCGGACAAACCTCCTGTCAAAATTAGCCGGTTCCTCCTGGGAGCAAATGCCGCTACTCTGAGACAGTCTGCACTTTCACTTTGCTACTCAGCCGCGGAATACTGCTGTCCCGCCTGGTATCGCTCCTCGCACACAAAGGCGGTGGACACGCAGCTGCACTCAGCCATGAGACTTGTCTCCGAACCCTGCGCCCAACAGCGCTCCAATGGCTGCCAGTTCTGTCAAATATCCAACCACCATACTTACGACGGGAAGCTGCAGTGGACAGATTTCTATCAAAGATAGCAGACCGTGAGGACCTGCCACTCTTCGAGGACCTGTCCAACCCTCTTAATCACCGATTGAAATCACGCCATCCTCTGCAGCTTAACAAGGTTCCCTCAGATGTCGATAGACAGTGGAGACTTGACTGGGAGTCGGCTCAGGTGATCAACTGCCAATTGGTCGAAGATCCCGCTATCCGACAACCAGGCTTTGACACGCTGCCTCGTCACCTGTGGTGTCTGTTAAACCGTTTTCGAACTGGACAGGGACACTGCAATTACTGTCATCAGAAATGGGGATTAACTAACTCGAACCTGTGCCCCTGCGGTGTCATTCAAACAATGTCACACCTAGTTGACTCTTGCCCTATAACAAGGCTAGAGGACGGTGGATTACAAACTTTACACACAGCTGATAATGTCGCAATCAAATGGCTGACATCATTTAGCACATTAAGCATTCAATAATAATAATAATCTATAGTATCAAAGGCAGCAGAAAGATCAAGGAGACAGAGACCAGTAACTCGTTGAGAGCCAATGGCAGTGAGGAGTTTGTCATAAATGTATGTGAGGATGGTTTCTGTTGAATGATGTTTTGTATAAGCGGATTGGTGAGTGTTGTATAAGGAGTTTTTTGACAAATGCTCAGTTAGTCTGGAAAGAACGATTTTCTCTGTGAGTTTGGAGAGGACAGACAGGTTTGAAATGGGGCGATAATTGTTGAGATCCTCTCTGTCAAGGTTTGGTTTTTTAAGAAGTGGAGTTACGAGGGAATTTTTAAATGAGGATGGGAATGTGCCTGTGGAAAGAGATAAATTGATAATTTTTTAAAATAGTTGGTACTAGGGCAGAGGCACACTGTTTGAGAAGAGAGGTCGGTATTGGATCAAGACTGCATTGCTTGTTTGGAAAGGACTGCAGGAGTTTAGATACTTCTTCCTCAGTCACAGGAGTGAAGCAGGAAAAAAATTGGAAGGAGCTTCTGATGGTGATGGGTGATGTGGAGATGTATTTTGATTGGTCATGGTAGATTTTAGATTGGTGCGGATCTTAGAGATTTTTCCGGAAAAAAAATTAGCAAATGATTCAGCAAGTTGCGAAATGGATTGAGGAAGAGGCTTTGCTTTATTGCGGTGGAATAGACAATTCACAGTGTTCCAGAGTTTACGAGGATTTGAGCTGTTGGATGCAATTAAGTTAGAATAATACTTTTTTTTTGGCAGATATGAGGAGGTTGTGGTAGTGATTTGTTGCAGAACGGAAATTTTTAAGGTCAATAGCAGAATGTGTTCGGTTGTAAATTCTTTCTAGGCGTCTTCGAAATGACTTATAAGAATGGATGAAGGAATTGTACCAAGGGTTGTTACCGTGAGATGATAGTGGAGAATCAAAGATAACAGCTGTATCAGACAAACGGAAGTTGGATGTATGAGTGACAGTAGTTATCAACACAGAAGAAATCCAGTTATTATTATTGTTGTTGTTATTATTATTGTTATCTAGACAACTTATATAGCGCTGCATGCTTGGCGTCTGCCAAAGTCAAGGGCACTGTACAGTGTACATATTTAACATTCATAAAAGTCGCAAATAAATGTGTCTTCAAGTTCTTCGCGAATTGGTCATAGGAGTTCAACGAGGTTACACTGTCCAGTAGAGCATTCCACAGCTAAGGATTTCCCCTTACAACGAGGAAAGTCAAATTGTGAAGAAAAGTCAAATTGTCTTTCAGCTCATGCAGCAGACCACAAGCTCAGCATGTGGTCAATAGTGCAGCCGATGTTAGTGTGGAGTGAAATAATTTAATTTAATAGAAAAACTAAAAGAATGCCTGGAGTTAAATTACAAATAGTAATGGTAATGAAATGACATTTAATAAGAAAAGACGGATTGGAAAATCTAGTCATAACAGGAAAAATAGAGGGGAAAAGAGCAAGAGGAAGACAAAGAATAAAGTTTACGGACAGCCTAAGAGAAGCGACAAGAACTACAGACAACATCGAACTGATAAGGAAAGCCAGAAGCAGAGAAGAGTGGAAATCCATGGTCACCGACGTAGCAATACATGGCACATGAAGAAGAAGAAGAAGCATGAAATGAGCAATGATAGGTCATGATGATTCTAAGTCAATGGATTATGGCGGAGTTAAATAAAAATATTTAAAGAAAAATATACCGACATAAACGGTTAAAAACAACTTAAAAATTAAAAGTACAATTTAAACAATTCACAAGAACAATATTTAAATTTGTCGAATTAATTAAGAAACTGAACGGAACAAAATCTCGAGCGTAAATAATGCCCCTAATAATGGAATTCTAGCGCTTAGAATCAGGGGCGCCCATCCCCCCTGACTGCTGGAAGCAGCTTCCCCCCTTCCCTGTCCTCCCTTCCCTTTCCTACACCTAAACGGGGATCCGGCATGGATTTATCTACATCTATCATATTAAGATCCTTCCTCTGTGCCTGTGCCTCTGTGCAAGCGTTCTGATTGGTTGGCTGTGTGAGCGGTTGGTTACCTTCAAGCGTTCGAGCGTTCCGATTGCTTGGCTGTGTGAGCATTCTCATTGGTTGGCTGTGTGATGTTCTCATTGGTTACCTTCAAGCGTTCTGATTAGTTGGCTGGGTGAGCGTTCTGATTGGTTGTTCTGGAATATTCGTTGCCTCGAGCGAAGCGAGCCTGCACTGCGAGCGAAGCGAGCCTGCGTTTTAGTCACAATATTATTATTATTATTATTATTATTATTATTATTATTATATGAAAAACTAGCAGTATAACACTCGACAGTGGACATCGACACCCCACCGCAAATTTATGGAAAAAAGCTGGAAAATTTTTGAAATCAATATATGCTTGTAGTGAGTTTCAGTGCGTTTTGGACATTACATCACACACTTTGGTGCACCAGGATAGTTCTCATACCAGTAACTTCTAATTCTCAATTTCTGGAAAATTCCAACAGCCATAAAGCACTAATAAATGTAAAATGAAACTAAAGAGAGATATCGCAGTAATTGCGATGACAAGCTATTCAAAATTACCTGCAAATTATCTATTTTGTTTAGTATTTAGTTAAAAAATTAGATTTCTCCAACAACCACACATAGGCCTACATCATTTTTTAGAAGCATTAAAGCTGCAACAACTGCAAAAGGGATAACTAGACTTAAGGCAGCTGACTGAAACAAGTTATTAACAATATCTAATTGCACTGTTTCAGTCTTGAATGGATTGTAATTTGTTGATGGAGGTCTTTGGAAGGCTATAGTGGAGGAAGTTGCAGTAGTCTAATTTGGAATGTAAACTTCATGTGAGTCTATTGGTTTGTTATAAGTTATTTATATTTCACATGAAGTTTACATTCTGCATCATTAGAATGACTGTAGGCCTATGTAAAAGTGACAATAATAATAAAATTTTATGAATGCCTGATAATAATGGACTTGAACTTGAATTGAGTACCAGTAAGCTTATATGAAGTTACAAAATTGCACTGTAGTAAAACCAGTAATTGCACAGGCATTTAGGGGCCTATCGAATTAATATGCTACTCTAATGTAATACCAAAACTCGGGGGGAATTTCCTCCCCCCTAGGTTTTCTAGGAAGCATTTGCTTCCTTTTCCCCCCTTGTGTGGGCGCCCCTGCTTAGAATCATTACCGGTAAGTTCTGAGAGATTAAAGAATCTCCTATTCCGCAATGGTAAATGGCCGATCGGACGCCTCTGACAAAACGGCCTCTATCTCCTTAAATAAGCGACCTAAAATTAATTCCTTCGACAGAAATATAGTAATTATTATCATGAATCGATTTGCAGGAAAAGAAATGTCTAAAAGAATAGTTAAATGCCTAAACGGAGACATTTGAATCAGCAAAGGTGAATGCCTACGTGGCGCATAGTCTGGTAGCAACAGCACGTTGAAACGCAGTAGATTTCAGTAGCCGTATAAAATATACAAATTCTCCACGTTAAGCTGGGGCGCCACGGGCGAACTTTGTGAGCCGAACAAAGTCCCGGCACATTTTCCACCTCATGGATAAGCCGGTTTCAATTGACAGCTTGGCCACGCGCTCACAATGTGCGCCGGACGACTGGGGAGGGGTGAGTCGTGCGCGTACTTCGCGCTGACCGATTTGCAGCATACAACTCACTGTGTGCGACCTACTTTCTAGTTGTTCAACCAATCAGGCGCGAGTTATTAAATGGATAAAGAAGTTAAAGAAGAAGCAGAAATGTCGATATACTCTGACGCATTATTATGGTGTCCGCCTTTGCAATGTCATGTTCAATTCGAGATAACAAATCTTCAAATGCAGCAAAATCCATTCGTACAAAATTGTTAAATGATTGTTGGTCGGTCGCTGTCAGTTCCCTGAAAAGGGAATGGTATGCACCGTGCAACTCTCTGCACCTTATCCATGGTCTTACCCATACTCGCTTCTTTCTTTTCTTATTTTTCCCCGTGGATAGTGCATGCACTGATCTGAGCGCCACCAAAAACATCATGCCACATAATAACACGCGATTTGCTCGTCAGCCATTTTCTCTAAATGCGCTACTTGAACGACACGGGGGTGTGGCCTCATTTCTGCTCGTAGGTCGTAGTAGGTCGCATTTTTGGAACCGGAATATGTGCCGGGACTTTCTTCGGCTCACAAAGTTCGCCCGTGGCGCCCCAGCTTTACAATACTTACCGTTTGATCAGTCCTCCCTTGCAAGAGGCACAGCTGCAAATGCACCTACACTGGTACCACCAATCCAATATAGTAACATCTAAATGTTCTTCATGCAATATGTTGACTTATTGACAGGTATGTTATTGTTAGTCATCTACCCCTAGATGTCGACTTTGATCAACATCCACCCTCTGCTTAGATGTCGACTTTTGTCAACAGTTGCCTCAAAAGAGTTAATGCATTTGTAGCTATTGGCATGTTACTATCAATATTCACCAAGCTCACAAGCTTCATACCCTGATTTCCCTTGAAATGTATTTAATGAAATTTTGACAAATAATAAACTTGAAGCTTTAAACCCTGCCCCAGAGCTCAAGGCTTAACTTCCTTAGCATTACATTCTTTGGCAGTTTTCCATTCCAAAAGTGTTGCAGTATCTACATTGCATTTGTTACATTGTTTCTGAAGCACATACCAACACGCTAGATGAGTCATTGTTCACCATATTTTCCTGCAGAGTATGGGCTTCGACTGAGATTTGCTCGTGTGTGAAATACAAAACAATTATCTATTTTCTCCTTGTGAATGCGCCAAAAATGGACTCAGATTGTACACATGCATACCTTGTTTGTTAGAACACAAAGCTGCAAATTGCTGCTTTTATTTGAGTGTGTCACAAAAGAAATATTATTATTAATGTGGAGTGGTCTCACCTTCCGGTAGCGCCATTTTTACTGCTTGCACGTGTCTGTACATGCTTTGGAATAACGCCGTTCTTGGCGGTTTTACCGATGTCTTGCACTTATTTCTTTGTACTAATCGCGTGGATTGTCGCCCATTTTCGAAGTGGTTGGCGATCGTCTTTGCAGTTCTCTGCGCTGAACAAATTGGATTTAAGTCATCCGTGTCAGCGTGGTTGGCCCGCCATTTATCTAAGCCACCAGCCAGTCGATGGAGGCAAAGGGCAAAGACTGTTCCGGTTCACGCGCGGAATTTCATCTTCAGTCGGTTCCCATCAAGTTCGGCAGTTGACCGCCCTCAAGGATTCGCCACCTGATTTTCGCCATGCGGAGAATTTTTCCCAGCATCCATGTGGTCCTTCAACATCCTTTCTGCATTTTCGCTGACTCTTCGACGGAACGCCTTCTTGCGAAAGGCCGCCTTCTGAAGGGCTCACTGCCCAATTTCAACACGGCATCGAACTCTTTTGTGCCATCTGAGCGGATTTTCATTCAAGACCAACATCTTCCGTTCCATGTTGATTTGTCCGCGTGTTGACAGTGCCTTTGACTTTGGCCTTCGCCATGCTATGGCGCTATAGAAGTTGTCCAGAACCATTACCATTACCAAATGCCTACTACTGGAAGTGTAACGGTCATCCTTGCTGCTTTTCATATCAAAATTGTTGGGCGAGTCACGCTCGTCCTTAATGTTGGGGAGGTTAACTCTCAATATTACTTATAATGCTTTTCACTGGGGTTCCAGCCCAAGCACAAATGAAAACCTTAAAAGACTCCAACAAGCCCCAGTCAAACCAAATGGGGTTTACCTGTAAACCTTAATATCCCCATCTTGAAAACTTGGCTAACCCATTGAAAGATTGTAAAGAGCATGGTAATGACAGGTTTTGCACCTTCACTGCTGTACTTCAGAATGAGAAAACAGCACTTGTACAGAATTCACGCGCACTCAATATTCAACTATATGGTACTCTACACTACGCCTAGCAATATGCACCACTTAAAAAATCCACCACACAAAGGGAAATATGAAAAAAATTGCATTTTCTATAACAAATGTGTACAAATCTTTGTATAGCCGGAAGTCCCAGAACATTAGGAAGTCATCATAGAAACATGTAAATGAACGTTGAGTGTAAGTAAGTAAGGGATTAAGTACCCCTGCTGTTTAATAGCCATTGTATTACCATTAAGTCCAGAATTTAAATGTTGTAAATGTTTATAGTGCTTTAGCAGGTAGTACAGTAGTAGCTATTTATTCCTAGGCGTTAATTCATACCCGGAGCACAGCAGCTCTAGCAAGAAAATAGTCCGTCATTACGGAAAAAAGCTCATACGATAGCTCCGTAGAGATATGTAGACGACCCAATTAGGTGCAGTAAGTAAGTAAGATAACTTTCTTAAATTTATGTAGCCCTTTAGTGCGAAGAACAGTAGTAAGTGTTTATGTGCTTATTCAGATCCGGAGCTAAGCAACTCAGAGAAAATGCGTTTATAAGCAATTGCGTTTTTGCGCGAAATAATTTTGACATCGTTTTTTGACCAATTGCCGCTTTTGACCTAAATAATTCTGACCAATGAATACTTACGTATTCGCCACCTAAAATTTTACGCTTTGAAGATTTATTAAGTTAGTAAGTAGTTTCATCGAGAGTGAAATAAATTAAGAAATTTTTTTCAGAAAAATGCGATTTTTTCATATTTCTCCTTGTGTGGTGGATTTTTTAAGTGGTGCATATTGGTAGGCATAGTGTAGAGTACCATATAGTTGAATATTAAGTGCGTGTGAATTCTGTACAAGTGCCGAGAAAACATTGGTCACCTGGAATTTATGTTTGATTTCTTCAAGCAGTCCTTGTGAAAGCATTCTATCAGTTGCTGACGATAAATGTAGCCACAAATGCCACTCAAAACCACAAGAGGTAGAATTATTATGAAGAGTATGCACAAACCAACTATCAAGCTGACATGAGGTCCTACAATATAATTATTACATTTACAAAAGAACATGAAATCATGAAAACTAAATTAATCAATCACTCAAAACAAGAGTTATAATAAAGCATGCAGTATCTATCATTAGTGAATCCATCTTGACAATGTATGGAGGCAGAAAAAAAGAGCAACCAAATGTTGGGAATGATGAACAACAATATTATTTATTTATTTATTTATTTATTCAGGCCGATTTATTAAGCGCAGTAGCAGGGCTAGAGCCCACGACAAGAGCACTTCACACATACTAATTACGGGTAACTCAATCCAAATAAGTGGGTTTTTAGGTTCTTCGTAAAAAGTCCAAGAGTCTGTGCTAGTAATGTTTTCTGGCAGAGTATTCCACAGTATAGGACTGCCTCGTGTAAATGACCTTTCCCCCATCTTCACAGTCTTGGATGGCAGAGGAATTATGGGTTTTCCCTGATGACTGGACCTCAGATGTGATCTACGATCATTTACCATTGTTCTCTTTACAAGTGAGGCAAGGTAGCTCGGGCAGGTTGGGTCGCATAGCGTGTGAAAATTAAACCAACAGCGTTTGTATGTAATCCTCTCCGGGACCTGGAGCCAATGAAGTCGGTCTCTAAGGAGCGGAGTTACGTGATCACTCTGGCGACAATCATAGACCACTCGCACAGCAAGGTTCAAGAGAAGTTGGAGTTGATGCACAAACTTGGCTGCCCTCCCAGTTTTGTAGCAGTAGTCGAGCAACTCCATGATGGAATGGCTGGGCACATTTTCTTAGCTGGCTTCCTGTCAGAAGCTTTTGAGATCGAAAACGGCCTCCGGCAAGGATGTGTCCTTGCTCCACTTCTGTTCATTCTTTTTTATGCCGCTATCATTCAAGAAGCGACAAGAAATTCAACAGTGGGTATATACGTTTGTTTTCGCACCGATGGAAAATTGTTTAATCTCGGCAGACTTAAAGCAAAAACTAAAGTCCTAAAGGAATTGATACAAGACTCACTGTATGCTGATGATTGCGCATTTTTCGCATGCAGTCAGGACAATCTTCAGGAATTATCTTCCAGATTTGCAAATGTGGCGAAAAATTTCGGTCTCACAATCAACTTATCTAAAACTGAAGTTCTCTATCAACCTCCCCCTCGAACTCCCTCTGTTCAGGGGAGGATAATGATTGATGGCACGGAAATTAAACAAGTGAAGAAGTTTGTGTATCTCGGCTCAACACTGAATGAACATGCCCTCCTGGATGATGAGATTGAGACAAGACTCCAGAAAGCGGCCGCTAGCTTCGGTCGCCTATGACAACGACTGTGGAAAGTTCGTGGCATTGAGCTATGCACAAAGATAAAGCCTAGTGTTGAGCGTTCTACTATATGGTAGCGAATGCTGGACTCTCTATCGGCGTCATATCAGAGCCCTTGAGGCCTTTCATAATCGCTGTTTACGATCCATCCTATCTATAAAGTGGCAAGACAAAGTGCCAAGCACTGAGGTGTTGAAAAGAGTGAACTGCACGAGTGTGGAAGCGACACTGGCGAGGATATGGTTTGGCGAGGATATGGTTGAGATGGACTGGACACGTTTCTCGAATGGAGGATGTTCGTTTGCCAAAAATTATTATGTATGGTGAGCTTGTCCATGGACAAAGGACACAAGGTGGTCAGTATAAGCGATACAAGGACCAGGTAAAGGCAACCATGCAGAAATGCAAAATCAAAATTAACAATTGGGAAGAAGAGGCCTCCAATCGCACTCTTTGGCGCAATGTCATCAACGATGGTGCGATGATTTTGGAGGCTAATCGGATAGCTGAACTTGAAAGAAAGCGTCAGGAGTGGAAGGACCGTGCAAACTTAGGCTCCGCCTCTACAATGGATTATATATGTAACCACTGTGGAAAAGTGTGTGCAGCAAAAATTGGACTATATAGCCATATGTGCAGTTGCGCACCCACATAAGAATGTTAACAGACTCTAGTCATAGATCATTTATGGACTCACAGGCGATCTGTCATCATCGATTTCGATGGACTGCTTATTATTATTAGCACTAATACCATCACTACTATGCTTTTAGCAGCATTTTACCTTTTGGGCTGTCTTGATTTCTGCTAGGACCAATGACATTCTGACAAAGCCCCACGTTGTTACACTCCTACAAAACATCAAACAATTCACAGTTTAGGTCCGTCAGCAGATTTAAATTTAACAGTAATGATTCATATCACAAAAATTTGGCATCAGTGATTCAATTTTCTTCTGTACAATGCTTCCAGATAAATATTGCGGCGACCCCGGCTTGCGGTCTCGTCGCCCGGCCAGCGGTTGGGCGGCCCCCAACACGCACTTGGTTTCCCGATCGCCATCTGCCGCCGATCAGGCAGAGTCGGCGGCGTCTGTTTGCCTTTCCGGTTCACCGACATCAGATGAGGTGTCCGCGGCTGCCGGGCAGGCCGCATACTGAGGATGACCGCTCCTCAACATAGGGTTCTGATTTTCCTCATCTGACGTCTCTCTGTCTGTCCTGTCTCTGGCCTCGTCCGAGAGACCATTTATCTGGCTCCCCTTATCTCTGGCCACCACTTGGTCTCGGCAGAGGCGTAGCGTGCACTCTAGCTGCCCCTGGAACATGTTTAATCCGCCGCCCCAGGACATAACAAAAATAAACATACATGATACAACGTCACACAGCATTATAGGACATTAGAACAATAGACTATAGTCACAACTGTAGTGTAATGTAATACCTATGAAATTTAATTTATTTAACAATACAAACAGTAACAACTTCATAAGAAGTCAAGAAGATAGACTATAAATGTTACCATTAGTCCATTACTGTGGTCTGTTACGTCTGTAGGCCTACTGGGTAGAGAACATTTAAAATAATCTATTTAATACAAGCCCTTCGCGCTTTCACGGTGGCAAACTCAGTAATAATAGCATCCAAGTCAAGCTTATCAATATACTTGTTTTCTATGGAAATCAGTGACAACGAGGACAACCTGTCTTCTAGCATTGTAGATTGCAAATAATTCTTTATTATTTTAAGCTTAGAAAAACACATTTCACAGCTTGCAATGGAGACAGTAATTGTTAAGTAGATTCGGATGGTCAAAACTAGGTACGGAACGGAGTCTTGCAAGTGATGTTTTACCAACCATCTAAGTACGTCCAATGAAGTATCACCTTGAACGTCTTCATCGTTTTCGTGGAAAGAGTTCCTGCTAACCTTATGCAGCCTCCTTATCATTCGAATTTCTGTTGTCAGTTCGGTGCAATCTATCTCGTCTCCATTCCGGCATTCAAAGGCAGTCATTCGATCTTCGAAGTCATCGTGACGCAGCAATACGAGTGGATTTAAGAAACCGAATAAGTCATTCAATTCCTGCATTCCACTAAATCTTTGTTGCACTTCCGTCAAGAATCTGTCCAATGCTAAAAACATACATCGCCTTACTTCCTCAACAAAGCTCAACCCAGCGTCACTTTCATTTTCGCCTGGCAATCTTTTTCTTCGTCGTATACGTCATTCTGTTGGAATGTCGTGGTCTTCGCAGATTTGCAGGGCTGCATCAACAGAACATTTGACTATCGCATCCCTCTCTTCCGCTAAAAAAGGACAAAAGATTGCATTTTATTAGCGCAGACCTTTCTGTTGACAGTATGTCTGGACGGCCTGAGATTCTTCTAAAAAAATTCCCAAAAGTGAAGGAAGGAAAGAAACGAAAACGATTGCATTGCGTCCAGGATACTTCGAGCGGCGCCACGTGTGTCAAGATTTTCTGCATTACCGCATAAAGATTCTAAAGCAGTGATGACTCCCTGAAATCCTGCATGAATGGCTTTCACAGAATTATAGTGTGCGCTCCATCGTGTTTGTATAACTCTTTTCACCTCAATTTTTCTTAAGTATGTCCCACCGATGAGTGGACGCAGAGAAGAAAGTAAATATTCTCTCTAAAATTGTGAAGAAGTTCTCTGAAATCTCGGATGATCTCACGGCATTAACTCCGGCCAGATTTAACGAGTGATTGCTACAGGGAACAAATACAGCTTTTGGATTGGCAAATTATTGCCGGAGGCAATTTTTGCCGCCCCTCCCCCTTTGCCGCCGCTCCTGGAACTTTCCAGACTAACCAGTGGCACGCTACGCCACTGGGTCTCAGCACCTTAAGCGATTCGGTACATATTTTTGGTCACCCGTTTCGGCTTGGTGCCACGTCTCTTCATTCTCGGTAATATAACCGTCGTCTGCTCTCTTAAAAACAGGCGCGTTGTCTATCCTCTGTTGCGGCTTCTCAGCACGCTTGGTACCTTCTGCTCTCACCCTAGATAGGCAGCGGCGTCTATTTGTTTCTTCACACTTTCACTAAAAACCGGTGTTAACCATGCCTGAATGGACGGTGGTCCACTCTTTTTCTTGACGGTCAATTCTCCCAAACTGACTCCCCGCGCCTCGACAGGCGGGCGTCTGTCTCCTTCCTTGGCTCAGAGTTGACCTCCTGGGCACAAACGTGACCTCAGGTAGGCGATTTTCATCACAGCCAAAACTCACCTTCACTGACAGTGCGCTGAGGCTCGGTCAACAGCGACTTTATAAGACACGAATGCAATTTGCCTTTTATTGGTTTATTATTATTTATTAACAAACCAAGCAAGAGTGAAAACAATGGCTACAGTGGCAACACGGGTAACACGGACAAAGACGCGTTAGCTAGACACACCCCCGGGGCTGCCAAAATAACTAGCGCCACGCAGGGAATTCAATCAATAGCCTTTGATACGTCAATATGAAACGATAAGCTTTTAGCACTTTATCGGGCTCCAATGCTCATTCGCTTTCAATCACTCAATTGCTGTGCTTTACTCTATTGCTTCACGATGATAGCAAGGGAACCGCGAATACAAGATCTCATATCTATAATTGCCAAATTTTCAGAGGTTTTAAATTTTTGAGACCGCGCTTGAGGGGAATCGGCTACCGCTGTCTGTATTTCCGCGTATTAGCCATCAGAAAGACAAAACTCGTACTCCCCCAGCGTCGTCGGCAGCGGTGATAAGAAGCTTTGCTGACGGCGAAGCGCATCGCTGACAGGCCCTGGTCTCCGGGTGCCAGTGTTTAAGCGGACATGAAAACAGCTGTACACACGGCCGCCTAACTACGATCCGGTCTTCAGGCAGACGCAGTGACTACAGCTGACTGACCGGCCGCTGCCGTCAGCCCTTCCATCCTCCTGTCTCCCATCGCATCGTCGCCGCAGTCAGTCGCCTCATCGGCCGTAGCGTCTGTCGCTGCTGTCTCCGCTAGCTGCACGCATCGAACAGTTAGACGCGTTGGTCTTCAGTAGAAGTTTCGCTTTGTGCAGCCTCTGTCAAATGCTACGGTCTTCAGCGGCTAAAGTTTCTAGTCGCTGAAGACCGAAGGCTCTCCCGGGACCTAGTTGCTGGTTTCCCACAACCCTCCCGATCTCAAGAAAACGTGTTGATTCTAATAATTTTACCGAAGTCTTAGCGTCTTAAACTCCCTTCTAGCCTAGCACGTACTTTGTCCGTTTTACATTAATTAAAACTTAATTAAATAATAAAAATTAGGGTACTTTCCCGTTATCCGGACCCCAGTGAAGAGATACTAAAAAATGCTTAGGGTTATGGTGGCGGTTAGGGTTAGGGTGAGGGTTAGGCTAAAACTCTAACACTCACCCTAACCCTCACCCTAACCCTAATAACTCTTCACTGGGGTCCGGATAACGGGAAAGTACCAAAATTAGTACAAATATACATTATTAATAAACGCTAATTAATTAGATTAGATTATTAACTAACAAGTTTATACAGTTAAGCAATCTTTAATAATTAATAATTAGGAAATAATTAATAATAATAATGCTCTCGCTATCTGTGGCATATAGTCACCACAATATTTAGTAAAAGGTTTGCTCCACCACTATCGTTACTCCTATGAGGACCATTACCACAACCACTAGTATCACCATGTATAGTCAAAATTTTGGTTTATAAGAATTAGAAAGTGTAGTTGAACCTCATTATCGAAACAAAGACCATTGCAAAGCTTTCTTGAAAGACTACTAATATCAGTACATTTCTGTGAAACACACATCTGAAAAAGAAATTCAACAAATTAATACAATGTAGGCATTTTATTGTTTGTGCAATGTCATAAATGCTGATGTACTGGTTCCTAAAATTTCAGCCAAAGCCATTTCTGTACTTTAAGGTTGACTTCAAATTAACCAGAGATTGATTTGTCAGCAGCTTTGCTATACATTATTCAATCAATCAATCAATCATGTCAATTTAGTATAGCGCAGTAAACATGGTGAGAGCTAAAGTCAAGTGCGCTTTACACAGTCAGCTAAGAGATGTTGAATAGATGAGTCTTCAGTTTCTCCGTGAACAGATCAGAGGAGGTCGCATTGGTTACTGCATCTGGTAACTTATTCCATAAGACAGAGTTACCGCGCATGACAGACCTTTCCCAGAATAAAGCGGTCTTTGACTGGAGAGGGACCACTAGTAGAGTCCGTCTGCTCAATCGTAGCTTGTAAGTCTTAGAGGCAGGTATTGGTCTATGTACGAGCTCCTTGATGTAGCGAGGGCATGTATGGTCATGAAGCGCCCGGAACATTAACCATCGTTTGTAGATTATACACTCCGGTATAAGCAAACCAGTGAAGTTTGTCTTTGAACAGTGGCGTGACAGATTTGTTCCACCTAACGCCAAAAATTAATTGATGTAAAAAGGCTGACAAGCAAAAAAAGGTCGTCAAGAAATTTTAGTCTGCACAGGCCCACAGGGGCCCGGAATTTCTCTTGGTGGGCCTGCCAACTGCGGTGGGGGCCGTTCGACTGCTGGCTGCCCTGATGCATGACTCATTGCTTAGCATCAGTCGATCACTATATTTCTTCAACCAATTGACCATCTACAATACTGACTCCAGTTAGCGGCCCCTTAGCGCCACTGTGACCCGGCACCAGCAGTCCATATAAGCGACTGTGTACTGCGGACCTGCACGATTTTCAAAAATCCAACGCGGCAACCGAGTTAGCTCACATCCATTCGATAGGCGGCAGCACCGTTTTCGATAATGCTGACTATATATGCAAGAGATATTGGCTGTGTAATAACCAAGGCTGGGAAATGTATAGGAAAAATCTTCAGCCGGAGGCTAGAAAGGCCATAACTACGCCAAATATGATCCGATCTTCAAAATTTTTGCACTATTCCGTTCCAATTACACATCACTACAACTTTCTCGCTCACAGTTGGGGGTCACCACTGAAAATTTTTTTTTATTGAGCTTTGAAAATTTTTTTCGGACATGGTCCGATTTTGGGGTGTAGAGAGGACCCTACCCCCCCTCAATTTTTTTTCGCACAGATGGTTCGAAAGACCAATAAAAATGCTCAACAATGGTGCAAACCGCATCTTTCTAGCTTCTATATAGCCTGAAATATACTGAGTTGTTCGGTTTTTCACATTGAAAATCCGTTCGCGTAATTGTCATTTCAACCAGCAATTGACACTTGGGTATGAAACTTCATAATTACCCCAAATATGGTCCGATCTTCAAAATGTTTGCACCATTCTGTTCCAATTACACTCCTCTAGAACTCTATCGCTCACATTTGGGGGTTTCCCGCTGAAGACGTTTTGCTATTGACCTTTGATCAAAATTTGAACAAAATGTTGGGGAGGGGTCCGATTTTGGGGTGTAGAGTGGTCCCTACCCCCAACGTTTTTCTTTTGGCACGGATGGATAGAAAGAGCAATAAAAATGCTCAACAACGGTGCAAACCGCATCTTTCTAGCTTCTATATAGCCTGAAATATAGTAAGTTTATAACGTATATGTTCACGTTTTCATACGAACGTCTTTTCCAAAAATTAATTCCCCCGTCGGGGGATGACTTAAAAAATTTAATTCCCCCTTTAAAAGGTTAAAAGGTTAAAGAAGTGGTTCTTAACCTTTTTATGATTATGTACCCCTGAAACAAGTATGAGAAAACAAAGTACCTCTTACCAGCATACCGTTTCCCAGGACAAAAGTTTCTGAAAAATGTGTACAGTGTTTGAACAGTGTACAGAGTATAAATTGTAGTAGGTTTTCAAGTCAGACTTTATTTCCGGATGATTCTTTGTACCTCACAACGTCCTTCAAGTACCCCTAAGGGCCACGAGTACCCCTGGTTAAGAACCATTGGATTAAGACAATCTGTATTTTAGTATTTAAAACCATGTTATATAACGAACCCAATTGTCTCAAGATGGACTTACCCCTTGACCTACAAATCACTCCACTAGGTATTCAGCAGGACTTTCAAATGCTGTTCCTCATTCTCATACAGTCATTGGCACTAGTTATTTCTCAGTGTGTGACCCTAGGTTCTGGAATTCATAACCAATATCACTTCATATACATGTAACTAACACTTTATAATCTTTCAGATCCGGTCTTAAAACATACCTGTTTGACTTGGCTTATCCCCCTTAGATTGCTCCCCCACAGTTCTTTCCAGATTGACCTGGCTCTAATTCAATTTGGATTTGGTGTGCCATCGGCTGATGCCCTAGGCATTATGTTAGTGGTGCCATAGGAGTTTATTGATTGATTGATTGATATCCAAGGGTATCTATCAATCGATGGTACTTCAAATTAGAGCTGGGTCGATTACGATTATTTTTTCCGATTACGATTATTTTTCACGATTACGGTTTTTTATATAATCGCGATTTCGATTATTTCACAGTACCTTTAGAAACTGGCTTTCCCGCCATATTTTACAGTATTCGGCAATCCTCTCTGTGTATCGATGTTCAGTTGGTGTTCAACAGGGATATTTCTACACCCCTAACACCTCCCAACACCCCAATTTGAGGTCGACACCCCTAAAATTTGGTAATGTGACAATGGTATGCATACAGAATGCATATTGATTAGCTCTGAACACCCTCAAACAGGCCCATTCAGAGGGGGGCCAGGAGGGCCATTCGGCCCGGGCCTCCATCATTTGGGGCCTCCCTTTGTTTCCTTGTCTAGAATTCTGGGAGAGCTAGAAAGTTAGATAGCTACTACTAGAAGGGGCCTCACAATTTGGTGATGACCTTTTTTGCTTGTCGACAATTTTGGGATTTTGGGAAAGCTAGGAAGGTATTCTGCGGTCCTCAAAATTGGTGATTACCTTTTTTTGCTTGTCAAAATTTTAATTGTTGGGAAGGCTAAGAGAGGCCTCGAAATTCCAACTGGCCTGGGCCTCCTTCAGCCTCTGAAGGGGCCTGCCCCCAAATGGAGAAATACACCCCACAACTTTTATCCTCGGATGACTTTTTTAGCTTGTCAGACTTTTTCGGTAGAGACTTCCAAATTTCGACACCCCCAGATTTTCCCGACACCCCCAAATTCACAATCCTACAATCCTAGAAATAGACACACCCCAGATTTTCCCGACACCCCACCCCAATTCACAATCCTAGAAATAACCCTGGTCTTCAATCTCCTTAAATAATCGAGCCTGGGTGGCAAGACCGATATCGTCAGCGTATCCAAACTTCCTACCTATGGTATCCGGTAAGTCGTGTGTAGGCCTATAAGCCTACAAATTGAATAACATAGGTGCTAGAACTGAACACTGTGTTAGACCGTTTCGCTGACGTCTCCAGGAGCTGACATCTCCCAAGTGAACTAAGAACCGTCTGTCAGAGATGAGTAATTCCACAAGTTGACAGAACCAGGGTGGCAAATTGAGCGAGAGTTTGTACATTAAACCCGCATGCCACACCGCATCGAAAGCTGCTGTCAAATCCTGAAAGATGGTGCCTGTCTTTATATGCAGTTGAATCCATTTTCAATGAAAATCTGATAATCAACGGTAAATTGATCTTTCTTTGAATCGGAAATATTGTATAATATAACTTACGTGAATAATCGAAAAATAATCGCGATTTCGATTATTTTTTCGACGATTATCGATTATTTCGATTTATTTAATAATCGTCTCGATTTCGATTTCAGTGTTGCCAAAAATCGCGATTTCGATTACGATTTCGATTAATCGACCCACCTCTACTTCAAATCCATTCGCAAAAGACCAGGTCATTCCAGAGATCAGTCAGAGGGAAACAGAAAAACAGACTATGGAGGAAATGCTACTTGGAAAAGATGTGTTTTAAGCCTAGATCTGAAAATACTCAATATATTGGAAGATATGATAACCAGAGGGAGAGACTTCCAGATTTTTGGCCCAGAAATAAAAATTTCAGTGTTAGTTCTAGGTACATTTAACAATAAATAAGAAAACCTTGTTGAGTGACAATGTTTCCATGTTTTAAAATAGATTTTAATTATTGAAGTTGGCCAGACTGCAGCATTTTAAAAACCAGGATACCAGTTTTAAATATAATTCTCCGTTCTACCGGCAGCCAGTGCAACTTTTGAAGAACAGGTTGACAAGGTGCTTTTAAAGAAAAATTACTAGGGGGGCCGGTCAAAAACTTTTAAAATTCCGGATAAAAACTAATTTTGGCACTTCCAGATTTTAGTTATTAATTGATTGATTGAAATTTGTTTATTTCAACTCAACTTATGACATACATACATTCACCATTAGTAACAATCCAGACTACTGAGCTCCAGTGAAGTAGCGAGGGGAAGCGGGGGCAAACCGCTCCAGGTGGCACTTGCTCTACGGGCGGCATTTTTGGGTATTTTTCCACACGTGCTAACATATACGGTGATCTCGGGACTTTGAAAAATGCGACGACCTTTTTTGCCCGTCAAGATTTTTGGGAATTTGAATGAAGGCGGCAGATTTGTGTGAGGGGCGGCATTTTCGGGTTTGATAAAATATAATTTTAAAAAAAATGCGACAACCTTTTTTGCTTGCCAAGATTTTTACAGAAGTTTGTGTGTCGTGTTTTTTCTGCTGCAAAAAGGTGGCACTTTTTGTTTTCGCCCCAGGCGGCACTTTTCCTAGCTACGCCACTGCTGAGCTCTAGTATACATTTAGTCCATAATGTAAATTAGTAATTTAGGTTCATTCCTTCTTGTCTTCTTTCTTCTTCATGTGCCATGTATTGCTACGTTGGCAACCATGGATTTCCACTCTTCTCTGTTTCTGGTTTTCCTTATCAGTTTGATGTTGTCTTTAGCTCTTGTTGCTTCTCTGAGACTGTCTGCATACTTTATTCGTTTTCAAATCTCTGATTTGCAAATTTGTCTTCCTCTTGCTCTTTTGCTCTCTATTTTTCCTGTTATAACTAGACTTTCCAATCCGACTTTTCTTATTAGATGCCCGAAAAATTCCAACTGTTGCTTTCTTGTGGTTTTTAGCAATTTTCTCTTTGCACCTGAGGCTTTTAATAAATGCTATTATCAAGGTTCCATGGTAATGTGCACAACCGCTCAGTTCAGCAATGCACTTGAATTCATCAAGACTGAGACCAAGACCACCATTACAAAGACCAAGCCTTAGCTGTCGAGACCAAGACTAGCCCACAAAAAAATTGGTCTTGAGCAGTTTCGAGACCAAGACCGTGGTCTCAAGGAGTCAAGGACTACATCCCTGGGCCTAACACAGATCCCTGAGGAACACCAAAAACTATTTTATTATTATTATTCTTATTATTATTCGACGACGATTTGTGAAGCGCCGTAACATGGCCATCAGCCAAAACCAAAAGCGCTGTACAGTCAACAGTCAACTATACGATATGGTGAACAAATGCGTTTTAGCTCTTTAGCAAATGTTTCAGGTGAAGTAATCCCGACCAGCGCATCAGGGAGCGCGTTCCACAGACGTGGGTTACCACGAGTCATAACTGAATTTAACTGAATACTGTTACAGTAAACAGTATAACAGTGATGTTGAAGGTAGGATTTGAACCACTCCAATGCAGTACCTGATATACCAAACAATGCTCAAGTCTATGGAGAAGGATTGCATGATCTATTGCATCAAAAGCCGCAGACAAGTCTAGTAAAATAAGTGCAGTTACCTTGCCATTATCCATAGCAGACAAAATATAATCACAAACATTAAGGAGAGCAGTTTCAGTTGAATGAAATTTTCTATATGCAGATTGTTTAGACAAAAAAAAATTATGATAAATATAGAAACCATTTGCAGACAAAATCTGACAGGAGCTCTACAACTGTGACAAATGAGTTAAGGGGCTGTCCATTAATTATGTCAACAATTAAGAGGGGAGGGGGTTTGGAAAAGTTTGACAGTTGTTGGCAGGGGAGGGGAGTCAAGACAAGTTGACGTCAACAATTTCACTTTTTTAAATAATCAAAAAATAGGAAATTTCATAGAATACTACTTATTACAATGGAAAAAAGCATTAGAAAAAGGTAATCACCACCACATTTTGACACTCGATGAGGAAAAAAGGAAAAAAATGATCATCACCACAAAAATAATAACCTTGTTATTGGGACCTGTCATTGATCTTGGGGGTCAAGAGTTGTTGACGTAATTATGGGGGTTAAGTGAAAGTTGACAGTTGTTGACAAGAAGGAGGGGTCAAAAATTGCCCAAAAATTGTTGACATAATTAATGGACAGCCCCTAAGGCACCCTTTAACACCCAAGTTGGCCTTTTTGGATATAAGAATTCAATGTTGAAACTTCATCAACATAAGGGGCTGTCCATTAATTATGTCAACAATTTATGGGAGAAAGGGGTTTGGAAAAGTTTGACAGTTGTTGACAGGGGGAGGGGGTCAAGAGAAGTTGGCGTCAACAATTTCACTTTTTAAATAATCAAAAATAGGAAATTTCATAGAATACTACTTATTACAATGGAAAAAGCATTAGAAAAAGGTAATCACCACCACATTTTGACATTCGATGAGGAAAAAGGGAAAAATTATCATCACCACAAAAATAATAACCTTGTTATTGGGACCTGTCATTGATCTGGGGTCAAGAGTTGTTGACGTAATTATGGGGAGGGGGGTTAAGTGAAAGTTGACAGTTGTTGACAAGGGGGGAGGGGTCAAAAATTGCCCAAAAACTGTTGACATAATTAATGGACAGCCCCTAACAAGCATGATTTTATATTAAAAAAATACTCAATAGCTATCCACAAACACAATATATAAGATGACATGACTGTTCATAAATACCAACTACTGAAAAACAAGATCAATGTTTCACGAATTGAGTGTTTACTTTCCTCTCAATTGTGGAATGATGCCTAGCTTGACTTCTCTTTCTGGGCTAATCATTCAATGGTCAATTTTTTTACAAAATGCACAAAATACTGATGAGACAAATGAAATACACTAAGTTCATTATGCTATAATAAGTAAATATTTTTCAATTAGCAACATATAGTTTCAATAAAAAATATATTATATATGTTTCAAATACAGTATCTAGAAGTATCTAAAACAGGGGTTTTCTGGCTGAATCTGCGGTTTGTGAAAAGTTCAAATTTTTTTGGAGCAGATTAACAGATCAAAAGTGGCATACAATTGATTGCCACATTTCCATGTTGACTATTGACTATAACAGTAATAATAATTAATATATAATAATAGGCAAACAGGCAAAATTATTTTGCCTGTTTGCCTATTTTATCATAGACCCCATAAAAATAGCAGCAGAGATTTAATAGAATTTTGCAAAGAATTATTATTATTTAAGACGATTTATAGAGCACAGTAAGCATAGTGAAGGCTAAAGTCAAGAGCACTTAACAAGGAACACTGTAAGAGGTGTTAAACATATGTGTCTTAAGTTACTTAATAAACAGTTCAGGGAGGTCTCATCTGTCATGTTAAACAGTCCGGGGGAGGTCTCAATTATCACATTCTTCCGCAGAGAGTTCCACAGGTCTGGATTGCCCCTCCGGAAGGACCTGCCAAAGACAGCCGTCTTGGGCAGAGGAGGAACCACCAGGTGATGATGGTTGCTTGAACCAAGTTGTGAGCGCCGGTCAACTGCCTGGACTTGATGATCAGGCCCGATAGGTAGCTGGGGTAGAAGGGGTCATACAGCGCCTGAAACGTTAGCCAATAATGCTTGAAGGCTATGTGCTCTGGGATCTGGAGCCAAGAAAGATGATCGCGTAGAAGCGGTGTCACATGTTCAGTCCAACTCGAGTCAAAGATCAGACGAGCTGAGACGTTTAGTTCCGACTGAAGACGATTTTGTTGGTTACCAGGAAGTGCAAGCAGAATGCTGTTACAATAGTCCACTTGCGCTAAGACGAGGGCATGAACAAGATTGATGACGACAGGCACCATCAGGTATCGGTGGATCTCCCTGATCCTTCGCAGCTCATAGAAGCAGGTATTATTATTATTATTATTATTATTAATTCTGACAATTTCATATAGCGCAATACGCATAGCGAAGGCTAAAGTCAAGAGCGCTTTATAAATGTCCCTAATAGGAGATGTTAAATAAATATGTTTTAAGGTTCCTAGTGAACAGTTCAGGAGATGTCACCCTAGTCACGTCCGCCGGCAGTGAGTTCCAAAGCAAAGGGTTGCCCCTCGAAACAGACCGATCCCCAAATTTTGCTGTCGTAGACGGGGGTGGAACCACCAATTGAGAACGGCTGCTTGATCGAAGCTGCGAGCGCCGATCAGACGACTTGGGCTTACAGACCAGAGCCATTAAGTACTCGGGGCAGAAAGGGTCATTTAACATCCTAAATGTAAACCAGCAACGTTTAAAGGCTATACGCTCCGGAATCCGGAGCCAGTGAAGTTTGTCTCGTAATAGCGGTGTCACATGCTCATTCCACCTAGCGCCGAAGATCAGACGTGCTGAAACATTTAGCACCATCTGAAGACGGTTTAGCTGGCTGACAGGAAGTCCGAGTAAGATACTGTTACAATAATCCACTCGTGATAGAATGAGGGATCGAACCAGTTTAATCACGTCCGGTAATGGCAGGTAGCGGCGAATCTCCCGGATCCTGCGTAACTGATAGTAACAGGTGCGAGTCACATCATTTAAGTGACTGACAAACGAAAGTGACTCATCCAAAAGAATGCCTAGAAGACGTAGTTCGGTACAAGGAACAATGTCTACATCTTCAATTGAAAACGGATTTCGTGGTATGAGATGTCTCCTTCTAGGTGTGCTTAACCAGAGTAACTCAGTCTTTGCTGGATTCAGGGATAACCGATTTTCATCCGTCCACTGTTGGTATGAGTAACGGTATGAGTAAAGGTATGAGTAACATTATCCAAATGTCCAACAAACAAGAGAGTCTCGTCGAAAAGAACTCTGAGAAGGCATAATTCTGTGCTTGGAGTGACCTCGACGTCACCGATAGGAAGCATATTTCGTCATATGAGACGTCTCCTCCGAGGAGTGCTTAGCCAGAGGAGTTCAGTCTTCCATGGGTTCAGCAAGAGTTGATTTTCATTGGTCCACCTCCGGACTGAGGAGATGCAGTCCATGATACAGGACCACAGACGTTCAACCCTGGTTGAAGGGCACGAGGTGTACACCTGGACCTCATCAGCATAGGTATGATAAGCAAGTACCAATGTTTCAATAATGCGTCCTATGTCGGCCACATAGAGGATAAACAATAGTGGACCGAGTACAGATCCTTGTGGCACTCCACTGAGGACATGGCATGGAGCCGACGTGTCTCCGGTTTGGTGACATTTAATCACACGACAGTTGATCACATGGACATTTAATCACGCGACAGTTAATCACATGGACATTTAATCAAAGTAGCGCGATTGCTTATAAGACAGTTAATATCGCACAGTTAATAACCTTGACATAGCGCAGTTTTCTCACTCCATCCTTAAATGTTAACCGTTAACCTCTTCAAGGGAGATATACAGTAGAAACTTTAATTGCTGGACTTTGTTTACATTACTAATCAGTCAAATTCGCAGCTTGTCGAGCGCTTATCCCTCGAAGGGTGGCAGGCAGCCTCCGTGGTAGGCCTCTAATGACCATATAGGCTTTGCCAACGGAATAAGATGGTTACAAAACAACGTGAAAATATTGAGAACTTATATAAATAGATTTGTAAAATATCGGTTATAACTTGATCTTCCATTATTTGTTTTTTAAATCAAATAGAAATTTCAGTGGAATAAGATTGTTATAGAATTATAAAATATCAGTTATAACTTGTTCTTCCATTATTTGTTTTTTAAATAAAATAGAAATTTTAGAAAATTCAAGACCCAAACCTCCAAACTGAGGTGATTAACTGCTGCACGATTAACTGTTGCGCGATTAAATGTTCATGTGATTAAATGTCCACTTGATTAAGTGTCGGTGATTAACTGTCGCGTGATTAAATGTCTTTACGCCGTGTCTCCCTTCCAGCTGACAGACTGAAATCTATAGGCCAAGTACTTCCGAAGTATTTGCAAAGAATTGGATCACGCTACCCCGTTTTCATGTCTAATTGTGGCAATGCGGCTTCCAAGTGTTTGAAAATTGCTATTTGCGGCTTGCAATTTCTATGGGTTTGGGCACCCCTGCTCCCTGGTCTAAAACATAAAACAGCTTACATGCAACTTTATACCAACCTTTCCAATCCCACATGAGGCTCCATTAGGCACAAGTCCAGGATCCTGTATTCTTAAACCAAAGTCGAATATCACTGAATTGCATGTTAATCCATTTATTGATGCTGATGACAGTAAGAAATAATTTTTATAATAAGCCAGCTGTTGGTCAGGAGAAGTGTCACAAAGAAGTTTTCCACACATTGCATCACTACACAAAAATGATTGTAGCCTAACTACACAAACAGGTGAAATTGAACAAATTAATTAATTAACAGAAATGATACAGTAGCGATAAAAATTATATTTAAATTAGAAGACTATTGCGACCATCTTCATAATTAATTCTTGGATTTTCTAATAGTGTTTTGAATTATCAGTAATCATCTTTTACCTATGTGGTGAATTACTTAATTGGGTGACTGCTTCTAAATCTGAAATCCTAGTTATGGATATGGAGTCATTTTTGTATCAATTTATTTCCATGCCTTATTATTGAATCAGCCATGACTTTATCAGAACAAAAGCAATTTCTTTTTACTTTAATTCCCATTAATTTCATCAAAATTCATATGGCGGCTGGTCATTTGGCCAAAAATTATTTAATTGACAATCATTTAGTCATATGTTCATTTCGTCTAAACTTATTTGGTGATAAGTTAGCAGAGTGGTAACAGCGTTGGACGACAGAGCATGAGGTCACGAGTTCAAGACCCGCAGGAGCCCTAAGGTCAACTCAGCCTCACTCGCTAGAGGGCGGTGGTGAAATGAGGGGCAGTGGTCAAATGCTGCGCTAGGTCAAACAGGTAGCTATGCGATGCACAAGTAGTTTTGCGATGCACCCCCCCATATCCGTGGTATTGCACGTCTGGCTGAGGGCTATAGTAAAGAAGATCAGCACTGCCCTATGAGTCCATGAGGCTTGGGAAGGACTTTGACTTTTTGACTTTTGACTGACATTTCATCACCAATAATTCAGTAGCCTTTTCATTTAGCCAAAATTGTTGTGGCCAAGAGTATGATGGTAAAAAATAGTCTTGGAATGCATTTGGTAGAAACTCATATTGTTTAATCATCCCAATGTGAATGCCACAAATTATAAAGGCAAAGAAATTTTGTGAACACTGACACATGTCATTAGCAAAATTGGGTAAAAATGGAGACGTCGGGTTCTTTGTGTAAATAAACCTAATCTCCTAAATGCACCTCAAATGTATGGAGCATTGTGGTTGTCAGAAACCTCAATAAGTCATGCTGGAATAATAGTTCTGTTGATTAATTATAACAATAATAATAATAGCAATAATAAGAGGGGTCAGAATGATTCAGTAGGATCTCTCCTTTGTGAGAACCACAATGTTTCACCCAATCACTACAAGATACAATGGAGTCTGTATTTGTAACTGAAATATATTTCTTAAAAGCTTATTTGTTTCATCTCAATTTTGGGGAGGCTTACCGTATTTTCACGCCAAATCGCCGCGGCTTATAGGTGATTTTACAAGAAGAGAACCTTTGATGCGGCATATAATAATAGTAAGCGGCTTATACAAAACATTTTTACAAATAGCAGAAGGCCCCTAACATAAATAATTCTATTGGTAACTATAAATTCAGCAACGCCCTAACTACTAACTTAGCACGTCACGAGGCTTGCAAAAATAATTTTAATTTAAAAGAGTCAAAAGAAGTTCATTCTATTCTATTCTATTCTACTTGATAATTTATGTAGTGCTATAGCATGGCCAAGGCCAAAAGCAAGAGCGTTGTACAAAAGGCAGTCATACAATATACGAAATAAATGAGTTTTAAGGTTCGATAAGAACGAATCGAAGTTGGTTGCCATGGTCACTGAAACTGGAAGTGCATTCCAAAGGAGAGGATTGCCCCAAGTCACGGATCTTTCTACAAGCTTCACGGTCTTGGACGGAGGGGGAACGTAGAGGTGAGATCGTTTGCTAGAACGAAGCTGTTTGTGACAGTCTGTCATCACCGGCCTGCGTATCAACGCCGAAAGATACATTTTACTTTATTACTAGCATTTTACCCGTGCTTCATGGTGATGCCATATACTTTTCTCAAAACACGCAACCGTTGATAGAGAAAGTAGCCCAAAATCCGTCTAAAGGCTGAAATCCGTCTAAAGGCTGAAACACTTAGGAGTCAATGAGTCATCCTGAGCCGACTCTCAGGGAATTTGGTAAACGAGAGAGAGAGAGAGAGCGAAGAAGAGATAGGGAGTGTGAAAGCAAAAGAGGGGGACAGAGAGGGAGAGAGAGAGTGAGAGAGGGGGACGGAGAAGAGAGAGAGAGAGAGCACCATGAGGCAGTTAGCCTGGGGCGACCCTGAGTCGATGACGTACTTCAAGACTGCCCTATATACTCGCGGACAGGTCGACCTCACCGATAGGTTGACTGTTTTTCGTTAAAAATTAAGTAATTTGCTATGACCCTCGTATAACTCGACAAGGAAAGTTTAGGGCTTACAGATTTCTTGAATTGCATAATTATACCTGAAAACAGCATCGTAGCATTCTCAGGTGTGTGCCTAGTCTAGAGTTCTACCGGTCACGTTGATGTAATGGCACCGATTGAACGATTCAAGATGTAACAATCAAGTGTCTTCAATGCCGTTTCCAAACATAATGAGTTTGTCAACAATTATATGATAACAATGATTCATTCATTCATTCCTAGACAATTTCTATAGCGCTGTAACAAGGCTGAGGCCCACAACAAAAGCGCTTTAACATCTCAACTATACCCCAACCTAAACAGATGCGTTTAGCAAATGATATCAACAATGATAAAGCAAAGCAAAGTAAAGTAAAATCTCGTGGATTTCTATAGCGCCTTGGAAAGCAGCACAACAGTAGCTGTATTCTTAGGCGCTCAGCTGTATTCTTAGGCGCTCAGCCTCTCTTAAAATAGCTAAGGGGAAGGTATGTTATCAGCCAGGCAATAGTCAACGTCCAAAGGGCAGTGAGGCTAGGTTGTTACAGCTATGGAGGATATGATTTTAGAAAAAGGAATGATTTAAGCTTAGACCTGAAGACTTGAGGAGATAATGCGGGAATTATAGGAAATGAGGAATCAGATTTTATTGTTTGAAAGTGTCCAAGTCTGCGGAGGGAAGCTGGGATCGAGTTCCAAAGTTCAGGTGAGGCGTATGAGAAGGCACGGTTGCAAATTTTCAGGGATGACTGATTCAGTGGGCGTGACAGAGTGAGGTAAGATGATGAACGTGTGGGTCGAGGAGGCTGAGAGGTTAATAGTGATCTAAGGTAGACAGGTTTTGATGACTGAAGTGAGCTATATGTAAGTGTTATTATCTTATATTGGATACGTTCAGTTATTTTAAGCCAATGTAATGATTTTAGTATGGGTGAAATATGGGAGAATTTAGGTGACTTAGTAACAGCACGAGCAAGTGCATTTTGTATTGATTGCAATTTGTTGATAGAGGCTTTGGGAAGGTTATAGTAGAGGGAGTTACAATTAGGGATGTAACTTTTCCGGAAAAGTAGAATGGCCGGAAATATTCCGGAAATTTCCGGAAATTTTCGGAAATTTCCGGAAAAGTTCTAAAAACCTTCAAGACTTCTCTTTTTTTAGAGGTAAACAGACAGCAGTGGACAAAATTAATTACCGCAGGGCCCACAGCTAAGAAAACGAAGTTTTATTATATATTTTTGGCACATAGCGGGGAAATTGGTCGAAAACGGGTTCTCCGATATTTTAACGAGATCTCGCCAATTTAAGTATTCTACTTGCTGCTCAGGGAACCAGCTTCACCTTATGAATATTCACGATTGTGTCGCATCGAGTGCTGGCGAGAGTGCGAGACTATGGGTAAAAACCGCAAAATAAACAAGTGTTTAGTTTTGTTTTGTGACAATTCGTTAATTTTTCGCCTAACATCGAGATTTATTATAGTTTTAACAAATCAGACAGCAAAACGGCGTCGCGTACTCTGGTAACTGGTTCTCTGCAACTTCCGACTCAGACATTATATAGCGCTACCAACTGACAGTTGTTAACTTGTTAACAAATGCCCAACAAATGAATAGTTATAAATAATAATAATGATAAAAATAATAATAGATATCAGTAATAGTAATCAGTAGTAATAAATACTAATAATAAACAGTAATAATAATTATAATAAATAACAATAATAATCAACTTTTCCTTTCCGGAAAAGTACCTCAGAAATTTCCGGAAATTTCCGGAAATTTCCAGAGGAAATTTCGAAATTTCTTACTCACATCCCTAGTTACAATAATCTAATTTGGAGTGGACTATTGAGGTGGCAATATATGATTAGATTGGACAGGAACAACAGTGGTTCTCACACAGGGCAGTCCCTACTGAACCACTTTAAACTTGTTATATATATATATATATATATATATATATATATATATATATATATATATATATATATATTACTGTATATGACCCGTAATGCATTGCAAATCAGACTGTCAACAGTGCTATTACCCATAATGCATTGCGAAGATGGCGTGGGGTGTAATAGCGTGGGGTATAATGATTCCTCTGGACCACCAGCCGGCCTATTGTTGACTAGAACAGACTGCTGATTAGAGCTGCGAGACCTCCCCCCACCCCCGTGAAACTGGGTCGAAGTCGGACTTTGAATAAACGATTAACAATCTGTGTGTGGTCTCGGTAGAAGCCTTCTTCATAATTTTTCATGGCAAAAAGCTCTAATTATTAGTTAGCAATAGTCTTGCTGGCATATCATTATTTGATAGACAAATGAAACCACTGCTGAATGATGGTGCCCAGTTAAGAAAGGAGGAGCTAGGCACCCATCGTGCTCTGACGGACGCGTCTTAAAATAGACAGAGCGTGCCTTAACGTTGTAATGCATTAGGCAGAGTTTCTTTAAAAAAAATTCTTAGGAGAATTGCATTGACTCTGTGTTTCAAAGAGAATTTTAAGGCATAAATTTCTCGATTTATCCGCTAGTACAATGTGGGAAGGGTCCATCCCTTATAAATAGCCTACGTAACAATTAAAAAAGCGCAGAGATTGAAGACTGGTTTACTCACACAAACATTAGATTCGAAAACAAATACTTTCTCACGGTCAAACAAAGGGTCATGAGTATTTTCCCCACGCTTATTAAATAATTGGCAGTGCTCAAGACGGCAGAGAGAGAGAGAGAGAGAGAGAGAGAGAGAGAGAGAGAGAGAGAGAGAGAGATACAGCAGAGAGATAAAGACATTGATGGATGGTTGTGAACCGGCCTCTCGAACCGTTTAATTAGTCCAGCTATTAAGCAAGATTAGACAGTAAAATCAAGAAAAGGCAACAGAAATTTGCGGGAAGATCGAAAAACAAGTGACGACAACAAACACAGGAGGGACAACGGAAGAAAGATGGGAAAAACTAAAATCTGTGGTAGTAAGAGAACTAGAACAAAAGTAGGAAGGAAGAAAAGAAGGAAAGCTAAAAAGCCATGGGTGACAAATGAAATGATAGAAGACATGGAGCAGAGAAGAAAATGGAAGAAGAACACAGAATATGCAAAAAAAGAATACAGGAGACTAAATAACCAGCTGCGAAGATCAACAGAAAAGGCGAAAGAGAAATTGTGGGAGAATAAATGTCAAGAAATAGAAAAGTTACATTGTTACAAGGACAAGGGAAACATGATCAAGTATATAAGGAAGCAAAAGATTTAACAAAAAAAGAAGGTATGCAAGGGAGCAGGGCAGGTATTAAAGACAAACAAAGAAATACACTCACAACTCAACGAGAAGTGGAAGAGAGATGGAAAGAATATATAAAAGAATTATACCTGAAAGACAACAAACCAACGGAACTCAATATAGAGGAACAGCAAACAGTTGAAAGCGAAGAGCTATGACCAGGACTGATGAAAGAAAAAATTCTGCACGCATTAGAAGAGATGAAAAACAACAAAGCAGAAGGAGTGGACCACATACCAGCAGAAGCAATAAAGATACTAGGAGAGAATGCAACGAACGAACTGGTCGAAATCTGCCAACAAATCTATATGACAGGAGAATGGCCGCACGATTTTCTACAATCAATAATGATTCCGATTAAAAAGAAAGTAAATGCAATGGAATGCAAGGATCATAGAACTATCAGTCTATTATGCCATGCGGCGAAGATAATACTCAAGGTCATTACAAAAAGAGTACAATCGAAAACAGATGCAATAGGATTCCTTGGAGAGGATCAGTTTGGGTTTCGGAAGAGAAAAGGAACACGGGATGCAATCGGATGCTTAAGAATGCTAAGTGAGAGAAGACTTCAAAATGGAAAAAATATCTATATATGCTTCGTGGATTACGAAAAAGCGTTTGACAGAGTAGACTGGAGGATTTTGATGAGAGCACTGAAAAGGGTGGGAGTGGATTGGAGAGACAGAAGACTGATAGCAAACCTATCCCTTGGACAGTCAGTGAAGGTGAGAATAGAGGGAGAACTGAGTGAATCGTGTATGATTGGGAGAGGAGTAAGGCAGGGATGTCCACTGTCACTGCTGCTGTTTACCATATACATCGAAGAATTAGTACAAGAGGTGATGGAGAATACAGATAAGGGAGTCAAAGTCAGAGGAGTACTACTAAAGACGCTGCGCTTCGCAGACGATCAGGCCATGCTAGCAAGCAATCAAAAAGGGCTTCAGGAAGTAATGGATAAACTGATACAAGTGTCAGAAAAGTATGGAATGAGAATCAATGCAAAAAAGACTAAAGTTATTGTAATAAGTAAAAAAGAAGGAATGAGAGTGGAAATAAAGGTTTATGGACAGATCATAGAGCAAGTGAAGGAATTTAGCTATCTAGGAAGTCTGATAACAACCGATGCCAGATGCAATAAAGAGATGAGAAGACGTATAGCAATAGCAAAGGAAGCTTTTTACAAGAGAAAAGAGCTGATGCAAAGTAAATTAAAACTAAACCTAAAAAATAGATTGGTAAAACATTGATATGGAGTGTGGCGTTGTATGGGGCGGAGACATGGACAATGAGAAAGGAAGATATAAAACGATTAGAGGCTTTTGAAATGTGGATTTGGAGGAAAATGCTAAAAGTAAAATACACAGAACATAAGACAAACGAAGAAGTCATGAAGGAGATAGAGGAAGAAAGAAGCCTGATAGATACAATCCGGAAAAGGCAGAGAAATTGGATGGGACATGTCCTGGAAAAATGGAGGGAAAGAGAGTGAGAGGTAGACCGAGAAAGATGATGTTGGAGTGGATGATGAATAAAGGATATCAGGAACTTAAAGAAGAAGCAAGCAATCGATCGGAGTGGGAAAACTGGATACCTGGACCTGTCGAGAGACAGAAACACTGATGATGATGATGAGACAGTAAATAATTTGGATTCATTTAACATATTTTTCACGCCCTGGGCTATAAAAATCTTGATCTGAATTAAATTTCTTCTTTTGTCTTATGAATGCTGATAAGATAGAAGATTTACTTATGTTTAATAACTCTCACCGTTTCTCCCTCCCTCCCTGGTCTCTCCCTCCGTCTCTTTCTCCGTCTCTCTCTCTCTCCATCTCTTTCTCTCTCTCCATCTCTTTCTCTCTCTCTCTGTCTCTCTCTTTCTCCGTCTCTCTCTATTTCTCTCTCCCTTCCCATCTTCCTCTTTCTCTGCTGGGAATAACTGCACGTGTATATATAATGATACTGCAACATCATGGCACGTGGCCTATATTCATGTACGGCTTATCTATGAATATATTTACATGGCACTGGATTTCTGCGGCCTGTAAATGTGGAGCAGCCTATAAATGTAAGCAGCGATTTGGTGTGAAAATACAGTAGGTAGCATGATCGAAGTGAATACATGAATTTGTGAATAACTCCTTGACGAGCCTTTTTTGCTCGAAACTCTACATATTCCCCCTATTTCGTAACCCTGGCTACGCAACTGGACTGAATAACTCCTTGACGAGCCTTTTTTGCTCGAAACTCTACATATTCCCCCTATTTCGTAACCCTGGCTACGCAACTGGACTATCTTCCTGGCAATAAAATTGTGATCCTACTCAATGCATATAAAGCCGAATTCTTGCCTACTAAGCTCCGATGTTAATTACTATATATTCGGTCTAGATCAGCAGCATCCAATATATATGAAATACATTGAATTTAACTTGATATATATATCGTTTTAAAATCAATGTATTTATTTTTTAGTGTAATGATGTCATCAACTTCCGGTTACTTGAAATGAGTAGAGCTCTAGTTCATTTCTGAGCATGACTACCAAATTTCATAGTTGTATCATCTGGAGCAGTTAATAGATGCTCCGGTGTTAAAAACTCAATGGACCCAAGTTCGCGGACCGAGATTGGCTGACGTCAATCCTTAATTTAAGAGGTCCATGAGATATATATATATATAATTATATATATATACAATATACATATACGTATATATATGTATATATACGTATATGTATATATATATATATTCCATCTGTCCACCACTCTTGCACTAAAAAAGCGCTGTTTGTATCTCCCAACCTGCTTCTTGAACAGTTTCGTGCTGTGTCCTCTGGTTCGATCATCCTGCTTCATTGTAAAAGCCTTTCTCTTGGCATTTCCACTTTGTTTGTTAGTATTTTGTATGTCTCAATCAAATCCCCTCTCTCTCTCCTTTTTTCCAGGGTTGTCAGTCCACAGTGTTTTAGCCTTTCCTCATAGGTTAGTTTATGATATCCCTTGATCATCTTTGTTGCTCTGTGTTGTACTCTTTCTAAGGTCTCTATGTCTTTCTTCAGGAATGGACACCATGCTTGAACACCATACTCTAAATGTGGACGTACCAATGTCTTGTAAAGTCTTATTATTACATCCTTCTCTCTGCTCACTATCGTTCTTTTGATCATACCTAGAATTTTGTTGGCCTTATTAGCTGCCTCTGCACATTGCCTAGATGGCTTTAAGCTGTTATGCATGATGACCCCTAGATCTTTCTCCTCGTTTGTAACTTTTAGTCCCTTCCCACATAACTTAAATTCATGATCTGTTCCCTTCTTCCCAATATGCATCACCGAGCATTTATCTGTATTAAAAAGCATTTGCCAATCTGCTGACCACTAAGATAGTCTATTTAGGTCTTGTAAAATTTTTGCCTCTGCTTCACTATCACTCTGTCCACACAGTTTTGTGTCATCAGCAAATTTTGAAATTTTTGACATTATATCATCATCGATGTCGTTGATGTATATTAAAAACAATAGAGGTCCCAACACTGAACCTTGTGGCACCCCACTTATGACCTCAGCCCAATCTGAATACTTGCCTCTTATGCCTACCTTCTGCCTTCTGTTCAGAAGCCAATTTTTTTATCCAACCAAGAACTTTACCTCTAATTCTACTGGCCTGAAGCTTGGCTGCCAGTCTTGAATGAGGTACTTTATCGAATGCTTTCGTTTAGTGAAGTTTGCAATCTTTATTAAATTGCAATTTTAACTTAGTAGTCAGTTACTAGAGTACTGCCATTGTGACTGCGAAAATGTATGAGTCAGTTCTGTGAGTGACTATTTTCTGTGGCTGGTGACATAGCTAGCAAAAAGTGGGTGTCTCTGTTGCCAACAAATGTCAACAAACTAGATTGCACATAAAGTCAGATCATTTTAATTTATGATTAGTTTGAAAACCCTTATGCTTAAGTAAAATAAATTATGAGGATATGAGTAAGTAAGCAAGTAAGAGAACGTCAAGATTATAGTGGTAACTTGTCTAAAAGACTGCGCAAACACTTTAAACAAAATTAAACTAAGTAGCTAGTCTTAAAAAGCCAAGACTTCAGTCGATTTCTGAAAATATCTAGCGATGATGACTCCCATATGTCAGCAGGAAGCGAGTTCCAAGTACGCGCAGCAGCCACTGGGAAGGCACGATCTCCGACGGTGACAAGATGCGTTCGTGGAACCATAAGCACCGAAGTCGCGGACGATCTAAGTCGTCTGTGGCCCGCGAGGTCAGAAACGCTACGAAACTCGGATGCAAGATAATTCGGACCCATCCCGTGAAGGCAGCGATATACAAGAGTTGATAACTTGAACATGATGCGCTCAGGCACTGACAGCCAATGAAGATCAACAAGAAGCGGGGTGACATGATCACATCGGGCCGAACGATAGATAAGACGAGCGGCACAGTTCAAAACAGACTGCAACCGGTCGAAAGAATAGGCAGGTGACCCCGCAAGAACAGCATTGCCATAGTCGAGCCTAGTCAGTACCAGAGCGACAACCAACGTCTTAAGGACGGCTTGAGAAACAGACCAATGCAGACTCCTAATCAAATGAAGTGAAGAGAAACAGCTGGCGACAGTCTTGGATACATGCAGCTTAAGGGTCGCTGCACTATCAAGGTAGATTCCCAAGTTACGCACTGAGGCAGCTGGGTGGAGCTCGAGATCGTGGATCTTGACACAGTCATGCGGCAACAGGTGCTGTTGCCTCTCGGTGGCTAGCCAGAGCACTTCCGACTTAGAGACGTTAAGCTGGAGCCTATTAGACTTAAGCCAGACTGACATCTCATCCAAGCACCGGGTGAGTACCAGTAATTAGTCTCATACGAAAGTCCGACATGATAGAAATGTGCGTTAAAACTGCGATTAAAGTGCGCAGGGCCGCCGAGAGAAATTCCAGGCACCTGTTCAGAAGGGCAGATAGGCCTCTGACAAGTCTTAAAAAGTGATGATGACCTATTTTTTGCTTGTCATTGATTTCACGATGCAAGTGTTGCAACTCTCGAAAACCAGTGATGACCTTTTTTTGCTTGTCGCTCTTTTACACGCTGTTTATGATGTCCTCAGCCCCGGGCCCCCCATTTTACTCGCCGGGTCCCTGTGCACATGACATGGTGACCTTTTTATGGCGTTATTATTGTTATTATTAGTAATATTACATCTTCATCATCAGCCCGGCCCCTTCCAGACCGCCAGGCCCCTGTGCATTTGCCCCCCTGCCTCCCCTCGGCGGCCCTGAGTGCACGATTAAAAAAATAAATCACGCAATTAACACCATTAAAAAATTAACGCATTTACAGCTCTTATACATATATATCATTCAATAGGCATAAATATATTTGTAGAAGTTAACGTAAGCCACTAGAGGTATGCACCAATCTCAGCCGCTCATCATACTTGTGGAATTATAGAAGAATAGTGTGCGGCATGTCAGGTCAATGTCAGATGAATTTGGGCCGGTATACCGGCCCATCGGTTTCAAAGGGTTAAACAAAGGCCAAATGTTGCATAGATTCAAGTTTCAAAGTTTCATGTGCTTAGTACTAGGATTATCATGTCTTCATTTCTATTTTTATTATAAGTAAAATTTATTTGTCCACAAATTATATTTAACTTGTCCACAAATACCGTATCTGCATGATTATTACCCGTGGGTAATACATGAAATTACAAATCGCAGCCCCCCTTTGTGGGGTATATTCGTATGCGGGTTATACTGGAAACTTGAAACAAAGGACGCCGCCATATGCACCGTCAACATCAAAGCGCTTTGATGTATGACCTATAGGACACCGCCATGGGCACCGTCAACATCAAAGCGCTTTGATGTATGACCCACAGCACGCCGCCATGGGCACCGTCAACATCAAAGCGCTTTGATGTAGCCGTGCCAGACGCCGGCTCCAACGCCGGCAATTTCAAAGTGCCTTGAAGTATCCACGGAGAACGCTGGCCTCGTCGAAACCTTCAAATACCTGAAGACTAGCATATGCAGGTTATATTCGTGTGCGGCTTATGCTGGGACGTCGGAACATAATTCGTAATTTTCCGTGGGTTATACACGTATGCGGGTTATATACGTGTGCGGGTAATAATTGTGCAAATATGGTAATATTTAACATACATTATAAAGTTTACATATATCATAGAGGGCGGAAGATGGCAGAGTGGGTTATGTGCTGGAGCATCAGGCTGACGGAGCGGGTTCAAGCCCCGTTAGTGCCCTTAGTGGCTTTCACACAGGCAGTAATGCCTCCTAAGCCACTTTAAATCATGCTAAGATAGATATCAGATCTGCCAAATGTTTCTGGGTATGAGAGAAGTGTGTGTCTTGGTGTATGCATAAATATCACTTCTTTGCTTCGGAGCACAATTTTAAAAAGGTTGAGAACAGCTGAATTACAGCATCAAGCACTAACCTTGATTCACAAGGAATATAAGTGATATTAGGAAGCCATTTAAGGCCACAGTTGCCATAGTGATAGCCAAGAATGTTGAATCTTTGATAGCATATTGGGCTAGAACTGCTGGTGCCTTCACCCCAAATCAGTTCACACTGAGACCTATGATTACGACAGTTGCCGCTGTAACAATGGGCAAAATCCTACAATGAAAACCAAAAAGATATGGGCCTAAATTTGCATAACATTTCTTATAATTTATTGGAACTCAAAGTGTCATGAATGATTGATTGATTCTATGTGATAATTGAAGGAGGGCTGAGAATGTATCAAAACTCATTTGATTAACTGGCTTTTAGTTCTAATGTATAACTGGATTCTTGATGACTAAAGGCAATTTTAAAAGGACACTTGCCCTTGTTCCTGTTGATGATGTTGCTGATGCACTTGGCCTGATAGCTGCAGAGATGCCAGTACCTGAAGAAATGGACGAACTTCTATCCTATTTTGAGCACACCTACATCAGATGTTGGAGACTACACAGCAAATCCACCAACATTTCCAATCTCGATATGGAATCATTATGAGTCTACTGGTGATGGTATTGCATGAATCACAGACATTGTGGATGGAAGGATGGCATCATGAACTCCAGTTGTTATTTATGTGCAGTCATACTACATTGTGGTTGCTGATGATTCTTAAAAAACAGAAAGCACACCTACTAATTATGATTTAATTGGCAAGGTTGGATGCGCTGTAGTTCGTTACAGTTGAGCTCGTGTTGCTGTTCTTGAAAGCAATTGCACATTTTTTGCACAACTAGCACTTACTAATAATGAACACTTAAGACTAAACTATTTATTAGTAATAATAAAAATTTCTCATACTTTAAAGTAATATATATATATTTTTTTATTTAAAAAAATTTTTTTTTATGCCCTCGGTACTTCATTCCTGAGGGACTTATGATAAAAAATTGTCCGAAGACATGAAATTATAGTGTGCTAGCTCTCGTTCGGTTGCATATTTGGAAATGTTCCTCGGAATGCGATGGCGTTGAAACGCTGAATCGTGACGGATATTCTTTGGAACAGAAAGCATCCTTCTCTATTGTCCCCAGATTGTAGGGCAATGAGTCGACCCAGATCGTTGATAAAGGAGAGGGCGTCGTTGTTGATGGGGCCAAATGTTTCAAATGCCAGCGGCAAGAAGATGTGGGTGGATGAGAGGGCCCGATATTTTGATGTCTTTCTAGCCGCAGCTGCTTCTGCGGCGGCTCCTGCTGCGAGCGCTGTGGTTGGCAAATATGTGGGAGCAACTGTGTCTACCACAGTTGCGTCCCAGATCAGGCTTCGGCCTGTCCGCCACGGGATCAGGGTCATGCCGTCTGGTCTTGTCCCATCGGTTCGGCAGGCGGCTCCTTGATAGCAGGGATCCCAGCCCTAACCAAGGCCCTCTGAACTATGTCGTTCAGCAAGCAGTGTCGGGGGACACGACCTGGACCTAGATGATACGAGAGCCCATGAGCACCGTCCTCCGAGACAATAGCACCACAGGGGCAAAGGTGCTTCTCGCAGATTGTGGCCCCTAGCCATAGACCGACGACGACTCTGATCGTCTCATCGTCCATGCGAAGGCCACAACATAATATATATATATATATATACACATCATATATACTTGAGATAAAGTCGATCCGAGTATAAGTCGACCCCTAGATTTTGGGTATTTGAAGGTGTCTAAAGTCATTGACCCGGCTATAAGTCGAAGTGACGTCACCGCGGCGAACCCTCTTGAGGTGATAGTGAGAGTCGGAACAATGGCGGACGTGAAGTGGGCATGTGGCGGCAGTGGCGCCATTGTTTTGATTGAAAAACTGCGTTTTAGCTTTGAACTATCGAGAAACTGAGCGATTTTGACATTCCCAGATTGATTCCTGACGATTAAGAAAATTTTAAACCTGCTATTCGCTCATTCTTGACAATATAAAAATTCTTAATTACCGGTAATCTTGAATTTTTATATTTATGTAGCGCCAATATTTAATTAATATTTATGTGGCGCCTATAATTATCATCAATCTTAAAATCGCTGATGTCAACTTTTATTTAGATGCCGTAGCGTATGTTGAAAATAATTACGCAAAGAGTTAGCTAAATTAATTATTTTCGACATGCTATGTATGGAAACTTTACCCAACAGTTAGTGCCTCGAGTATAAGTCGAGGTCAGGATATATAACCTGTGAATTGGCCTTAAATTTCTCGACTTTATCACGAATATATACAGAATATATATATATATATATATATATATATATTTTAGAAAGGCTTACAGACCAAGTAAATCAAACAAGGAGAAGATTTGGACTCCAGATTAATCCAGCAAAAACTAGTCATGGCAGTCAACAAAAAGAAAGAAAATGATACACATATCATTAGAAGGAAATAACATAAAACAAGTAAAGAATTTTACATTAATTAATTAATTAATTCTGACAATTTCATATAGCGCAATACGCATAGCGAAGGCTAAAGTCAAGAGCGCTTTACAAGTGTCCCTAGTAGGAGATGTTAAATAAATATGTTTTAAGGTTCCTAGTGAACAGTTCAGAAGATGTCGCCCTAGCTATGTCTGCTGGCAGCGAGTTCCAAAGCAAAGGGTCGCCCCTTTAAACAGACCGATCCCCAAATTTCGCTGTCATAGACGGGGGTGGAACCACCAATTGAGAATGGCTTCTTGATCGGAGCTGCGAGCGCTGATCAGATGACTGGGGCTTACAGACCAAGAGCCGTTAAGTAATCAGGGCAGAAAGGGTCGTTTAACGTCCTAAATGTAAACCAGCAACGTTTAAAGGCTATATGCTCCGAAATCCGGAGCCAGTGAAGGTGGGAGGAGAAATTACAAGCGATGGAAGACACGAACAAAATATTAAAAAGAGAGCAGCAAAGGGACTAGAGACAAGAGGAAGACTTATACATATTTGGAATGCAAAAGAAATAAAGATCAGCACAAAAATTCAAATATACAACACTATCATTGTTCCACAAATGCTTTATGGATCAGAAACATGGATATTAAAAAGAGCAGATGAAAACTGACTGTTGGTGGCAGAAATGAGTTGTTTGAAAAAGATATTGGGAGTAAGTAGATTAGAATAAGGAATGAAGACATCAGGAAAAGACTGGGGATGAAAGAGACAATAATAGATAAAATCAGAACAAAAAGACTTAGATGGTATGGACATGTAAATAGAATGAAAAGCAACAGACTCCCATATAAAGCACTCTATACATCCAAAGAAGGTAAAAGAGGAAGAGGAAGACCCAGGAAAAAGTGGATAGATAACATCAAACAAGACTTCAAAAGATATCAAATGACAATAATAGATGGAATGAGATTAACAACGGAAAAAGATAAATGGAAAAGTTTTGTGTCTAGCTATTGCTGCTAATGAGCTGGCAGAAAGCAACTATGATATATATATATATATATATATATATATATATATATATATATATATAACTTTTTCTTTCTGATTCTTGACATTGGGAATGGTCTCGACAATGACAATGGATAATGTTGTGTTGTCACAGAGCATATATGCCCACTTCTATGCTGATGACACTCAGCTGATATACCTACTTCTCTGCTTCTGCTCATCATCTTGCTGAATGTGTTGCCAGCATTGAAAAGTGGCTACACCTTAACCGCTTGAAGTTGAACCCTGCAAAAACTGAGCTGATCTGTCTTGGTCATAGAAATCAGATCTCTAAACTGTCATTGTCATACATCAAGCTCAGTGAGCTCAATATCCAGCGGTCAAACTCCTTGGCGTCATCATCGATGAAACCTGTTGATATCAGATCATATCAACAATGTCATCTGCAGCAGTTTCTACCAACTTCAACAACTAAGTGCAGCGGTTGCTTCATTGATGACCGAAACAGCGAAGACTCTTGTACATGTGCTGGTTAGCAGCAGGCTGGACTATTGCAACAGCTTGTCTTCTTGAGTGACCAACAAGCAAATACGGCACCTTCAATCAATCCAAAATGCTGCCGCTCGCCTTGTCACCGGCACTGGTCATATGCAGCACATCACTCCAGTGCTATGAACTCTGCACTGGCTACCAGTTCAACACCGGATCAGTTTTAAAAACATCTCTCTGGTTGAAAAGTGTCTGTGAGGTCAGGCTACCTCTCTGAGGACTGTAAGTTGGTACGAATGTTGCACAGACCATTCGTTTTATGCTCTGATGAAACTATGTACTATGGAGTATATGGACCCCACAGACTCGCAATACAATGGGTGACTTTTCCTTTAGTGCGACATGTCCTTCCATCTGGAATGCTCTCCCATCATTGATACGTGATGACAGTCTCTCGCACTATGTTTCTCTCAAGTCTGAAGACATATTATTTTGAACTAACAGCTGCAGTGCATTTGTAACTGAAAAATGTGCCATATAAATAAACATATTATCATTGTTGTCTTAAGGTCAAATGCCATTGGATGAATTGTCCTGTAGATGAATCGTCCATAGATGTCCACATACCGATAGTAGGCATCTAGAAGTTATATGCATAAGAGATTCACGTGAGTCCAACATTACGATGCCAATTAAATCTACCGTATTATCTCGGGTATAATACACACTTTTTCCCCCCCAAAAATGCTAAAAAGTCTGGGTGCGTATTATGCATAGGAATAAATTTTTTTTCACTCTTCAGTCAAATGCAGAACTAACGCTATGGTACTTTCCCGTTATCCGGACCCCAGTGAAGTGTAATGGTTGTTCGGACAGGAACCTGACCCTAGCCTAGCCCTGACCATAACCCGCTAGAAATGGTACCAAAAGTGGGGTCATTTATTTGTGACATTAGAGCAGAGAAGATTCGTTTAATATACTTTGCTAACGTCGTGGAAGGTTATTCACATGGTTTTTTATACCGAAGAAGCTATTTGTAAATTCGCTACAAATGGTACCAGAAGTGGGGTCATTTATTTGTGACATTAGAGCAGATGGAAAAAAAAACAAAAAAAGAACAAAAAAATTTAAAAAGAACAAAAAAACAAAAAATAAATAAAAAAGAACAAAAAAATAACAAAATAACAAAAAAAGAACAAAAAATAACAAACGAAGAAATCTTGGAGAGGGTAGAAGAGAAGAAAAGCCTAATTAACACTATTTGTACAAGACAAAAGAAGTGGATAGGTCATGTTCTGAGAGAAGAATCAAACCTACTAAGAGAAGTACTAGAAGGAAAGATGAATGGGAAACCACAGAAAGGGCGACCAAGGACATCGATGCTGGAGTGGATGTTCGACACTACGGAAAAAAACAAGTATTCAGCCCTGAAGATAAAAGCTCGATAGAGAGGAGTGGTGACGAGGGAGTATGGAACCTGTCTTTGGACAGAACACCTGAAGAAGAAGAAGATTAGAGTAGAGAAGATTCGTTTAATATAATTTGCTAACGTCGTGGAAGGTTATTAACATGGTTTTTATACATAAGGAGAGGTGATTTGTAAATTCGCTACATATGGTACCAGAAGTAGGAAGCTATTATTATATGGTTTTAAAAATTTCAGGTGCGTATTATACATAGGTTTAAAGATTTTTGCATTATGATAAATTTCGAAACTCAGGGTGCGTATTATACACGGCTGCGTATTATACCCAAGATAATACGGTATTTGTCTCAAAATTAGAAACCGAGGCAAAGTATAGGCAAAGAGGAGGACAGCTGAAGCCCTTGCTGAAATAACCAATTTGATCAACTGGGTACATTTTGACGAACTAGCCCATTCGTGGCTTCAAGACTATTTGACTGACAGAACTCAGTTCGTCAGTTGGGAAAATACTCTGTCTGCAGTGAGACCAGTTCGCTGCGGGGTTCCACAGGGGTCGGCACTCGGCCCTCTTCTATTTATCCTTTACATTGGCGACTTCGGGAAGATAACAGAATCGTTCGGACTTTCTTCACGCGTTTATGCAGATGACGGGCAGACCTATGCCTTCTGCCCTCCAGCGGAGGCTGAGGGTCTCCGGTCTCGTGTTGAGGAGTGCATCCGCGAGATTGGTCGGTGGACCTCAGCGAATTGAATTGCACTCAATCCCGCTAAGACAGAATTTTTATGGATCAGCACGGCAAGGAGAAACCACCTGATAAACCGTGCGCCGTTCCAGATTGGTGATGCAGTCATTCTTCTGTCCGCTGAAGTCCGCCTGCTAGGTGTTCTGCTGGACGAATCGCTGTCGATGTCCTTGTCCACGACGTCTGTGGAAGCATGCTGTCATACGTCCACATCTGAAAAAGACAGGCCTTGACCCCATCGATCCCGCAAGCTTTAGACCTGTTGCGAACCTACCATTTCTTTTGAAACTGATAGAGCGACTAGTAAGCAAGCAGCTTATCATGCACTTGGTTCGCAACGGTCTCATGCCTCACCACCAGTCGGTGTATCGAGCGGGCCATTCCACTGAGACAACATTACTTAAGATCTTTAACGACATAGTCGATGCAATTGCGAATGCGGAGAAAGCGCTCTTGTTCATGCTCGACCTCTCCATGGCATTCAACACTGTTGACCACTCCATCCTTATACAGCGTCTCGATCTTTCCTTTGGGATAAAAGACACAGCATTACTTTGGCTGCGCAATTACCTTTCCGAAAGAATGCAGTCCATCTCCTGGAAAAGTCACACGTCAGCCAAATGTCCCGTCCGCTGTGGAGTACCACAAGGTTCAGCTTTAGGTCCGCTCCTTTTTATCCTCTATGCAGTGGATCTGGGCCGGATCATATGGGTTAAACTGGTATGCCTTCATGGATGATGGGCAAGTGCATGCCTCCTGCCGTCCCTCAGATACGGGGCACCTGCGAACTCAGTTTGAAGATTGTCTACATGAGATCATGTCATGGACCGCGACAAATCGCCTCGCACTCAATCCAGGAAAAACAGAATTGTTATGGATCAGTATTCCCAGAAAGGCTCACCTATTAGATCATTCTCTCTCCTTTTACGATCGGTGACGCTGTCATTGCTCCGTCTACAGAGGTGCGCCTTCTGGGTGTACTTCTTGACGACTCTATCCCTCGCCGGCCAAGTGAGCTCCATAACTCGAGGTTGCTACTTTCAGCTGCGCAAGATCACAGAGATTCGACGGTACATTTCTACATCAGCAGTGATCCATGTAGTTCAGGCACTAGTGCTATCCAGGTTGGATTATTGCAATAGCATTCTCCTGGGGCTTCCGGACTACCAGCTAGACCGTCTCCAATCGGTCATGAATGCTGCGGCACAATTGATCTTCAGCGCAAAATGGAGGGATCATGTGACTCCATTACTAAAAGAAAGGCTACACTGGCTGAAGATCTCAGAGCGTATAGTTTATAAACGTTGTACGTTGACAGTCCGAGCACTGAACGATCCTTTCTGCCCAGAGTATATTTCTGCGCTCATACAGCGGCCGATGCCGACAGACTGTTGGAAACAGCTGCGATCAAACAAGCAACTTCATCTTTATGTCCCTCCTCCATCCAAGACGGTGATGCTGGGGAAAGATCCGTGACACGTGGCAATCGTCTTCTCTGGAATGCTCTTCCCGCCTCAGTGACATCAATTACATCCTTCAAGGCATTTGCGACTGCCCTCAAGACGCATTTATTTCGCACATCTTATGAACATTTGTAAATCGCTCTTGATTTTAGCTCTAGCTATGTTATAGCGTTTAATAAATTATCTAGGGAATAGAATAGAATAGATGTCATTATCATAGATACAAGTGAAAAAGTGCAGCCGTTGGTCGCTCTTTTGCCACTTTGGGCAAGAAGAGTTCAGACAGACAATTACACTGATTTCTAAACTATTGAGAAACTGCTTCTTCATCCAAATGACATTATGGATGTTGCCCTGCCATTGGCTTTAGAGCTTTGGAAACCCTGTGACCTTGAGGGCATTTTAAAATTTGAAAGCAAGTAGTTTGACTCCTGAATTCAAAATCCATTTGACTGTGGATCTTAATAGCATTGACAACAGCAACTTACTTAAAGGCAACTTGACTGACATGAGAACGACACAAATGATGCTTGAAAGTCTTGTCAAGTTTTGGTGTTCATCGGCAGCAGCATATCCTCTGTTGCCACTCAGAGCCGTGAAAATACTTGTTCTGTTCACTGCTATTTACCTCCGTTAATCTGGATTTTCAACATTGCCTAATTTGAAGACTGCACCAGTCTGCCAGTAGAAACAGACTGCATGCCATGCAGTGACAACATGGAGCGATCCAAAATGCATCCACAGTTCTCAGTACTTGTAGACAGCGAACAGCAGCATTGCTCACATTAAGGTGGACATCTCAATTTGTATAGAAAAATGTATTACAATGTGACTTACTTGGCACACTTACAGCTACCATAGCAATTTTTGTACAACAATAAAAATTCTAAGAAATATGACTTTCTGCCAATCAAGGTTATTTCTAGCATTATCAATTTGAGGGAGGGGTTTAGGTATATTCTGGGGTCCCCTACCAAAAACGCCTGACAAGCAGAAAAAGGTCATCATTGGCTCAGATTGGGGATTGAGGGGTTAGAGGGAGGTCTCGGATTGAGAGGTGTTGGGGAGTGTTAGAGGGTGTAAAAATATCACTGCTGCCAATGCACAATTTGTGGTTGTTGTATGTTGCAGATTGTTTTTTTACTACATATTTCAGAGCATAAACTCTTGCCCTTAGATAAGGCAGGCTGGTAGAGGTAAATCACTCTCTTATACTTGTTTCAGACATATGTGATCCTAAAAAGTTTAAGAACCATTGCACTATAGTCTCAAGTAAATCCAATGAAAGATTGATCACTTGTTAAGCACATACTTTGGTACATGAGGGTCATCACTCATCAACAAATGCCAAGCAATTAGGAATAAACAACCTATGACAAGGAACAGCGAAATGATATTAGGAGATACGATGAGAGGTGGTGTGGCATGAATAGTTAGTTAGTTAGTTCCTCTCGTGCCATAGGCACATTGGGCAGCAATAGATCTCCATTTCTGTCTGTCTTGCGCTAGCATCTGACTTCTTCCCATGTCATATTATTTTTTTATATCTTCTTTTATTGTTCTTTTCCAAGTCTTTATAGGACGACTCGCTTCCTCTTTCCGTTTGTGGGTGTCCATGAAAACGATTTTTGCAGGTCTTTCATTTGGTAGTCGTAGAATGTGTCCCATCATTCTTAGTCTGCGTTCTGTTATAATGTCTTCCAGTCTATTCAAGTTGCTCTTTTTTAAGATTTCCTCATTTGTAATGTGATCTTTATAGTAAATGTTCCAAATTCGTCTTATGCATCTGTGGTGGAATACATTTATTTTATTTGCTAGTTTGGTTGTAATTCTCTATGTCTCTGAAGCATAGGTCACTATGGGTAAAATTATACTTTTATAGAGTTTGATTTTGGTTTCTGTGTTTATCTTTTTGGCGTTTCCATATATTTGTCATTTTTGAATATCGCCATTGCCTTGCCTATATGGCTGTTAATATCTGCTTCTGTATCCCCGTCACTTCCTAAATATGGAAATTTGGTTGTTTCTTTGATTTCCTGGTCGTTTATCATGATTGGAGTCTTTTTGTTTTGTATTCCTATTTGCATGATTTTTGATTTTTCTCTGCTTATCCTTAGACCCACTTTTCCGGCAGTTTCCTCTAGACTTGTGGTCATTTCTTTAAGTTTTTCTCTGTCCGTGGCTAGCAGTGCTATGTCATGTGGCATGAATGCCAGAGTATAAAAATTAGCAATCATGATGGATGCAAAGAAAAAGACATTTAATGATATCAAGCAGGGTTAATAAGGTTGTGTCGGGCCCAGATAGCATCCCTCCAGAACTCTTGAAATATGCCATTGGACCACTCAGCTCTGCTATCCACTCAATGCTCACCGAGGTCTGGATAACAGGCCAAGTAGTTGCTGACTGGAAAGATGGAATCATTCTCACACTGCACAAAAGAAAAAGGTTCCAAGGCCGATTGTGGAAACTATTATTCTCCTGGGGGTGCTGACCCAGAGAAGCTCGGTCTTTCCAGGATTTAGTGCCAGATGGTTAGCAGCTGTCCACTGCTTGATGTCACGAACGCAATCGAGAAGGCGGGTCTGCAGGTGTTCGGTGTCAGAGGGTGGGCAGGAGGAGTAAACCTGCCCGTTGTCAGCATATGCATGCGAGGCGAGGCCAAATGAGTCCGCGATTTGACCGACATCCGCCACGTAGAGGATGAAGAGTAGCGGACCCAAGGCGGATCCCTGAGGCACCCCACAGCGAACAGGTCGCGGGGCAGACTGAGAGCACGCCAAACTGACTGACTACGATCTCTCCATGAGGTAATCACGGAGCCACGACAGAGCACGACCGTTGATCCCATAGGAAAGTTCAAGTCGGCATATCAGGATGTCGTGGTCGACCGCGTCAAATGCGGCAGACAAGTAGAGAAGGCAGAGGAGAGCCAGTTGCCCATTAGCGATCGCGTCTACGATGTCATTGACAGTGTTGTTTTTAATTGGCGCTCTTGCTAATTAATTAGAATTAGAATTAGCTAGTACTTTCAGCTAATTAATTAGAATTAGATACATGAAATATCTAATTAATTAGAATTAGTAAATTTTGATCTAATTAAGTTAATTAGCAGCTTAATTAGATCAGGAATGATGATGGTCATGACAATTAATGCAATCAAGTTATAAATAGTTTCAGCTTCAAATGACAAATAATACAGTTGAGTTATAAACTTTATAGTCTTAAAAGACAGACTGAGTTATAAATTTTAGTCTTAACAGCTATATGGCAATGTTAATCAACTAGTTTCTGTTGCACTTGCATGGCAATGACAAACAACTCCTTTCTTTCCTTTGTTTTTCTGCATCAAAAGTTTTGTACTTGTAAGATGTACATAGCTTAGCATGACTTATAAAATTCAACACCCTTATTGGTTTCCAATTGTCAGTTATCCCCTTCTTGCATGTCTTGCAGGACCCAGAAATGTGCGTTTTATTGTCTATTTGATTGACTGTAAAGTCCGTAAAAAATTGTCCAGATTGTCAGGTATTTTTTCCAAAAATCCGCCATGATCAGCCAACAATTTACACAGAGATATTATCAGGTTGTTGATATTATCATTGAAACGTTGACAGAAAAGGAAATACTTTTTTAGCATGGCGATCTAAGTATGTAAGCAAGCACTTTATTCCCAAAAAGTTGGATTATTAAGATTAAAAAATATATTTCGATTTAATTAGAATGATTTCTAATTCATTAGAATTAGCTTTAAAAATCTAATTAATTATAATTGTAATTAGATAAACAGTTTTTCCAATTAATTAGAATTAGTACATATTCTAATTAATCAGCTAATTAAGCTTAATTAGCTAATTAAAAATACAACACTGGTCATTGAAGATCCTTAAGAAGCCGTTTCGGTAGAATGGTCCCCTCAATATGCTGAATGATGCTTCGGCACGAGTCTGTTCCGGACCAGGTATGTGATGAGTTGCTTGCTAACTATCCTTTCAAGCAGCTTTGACAGAAACAGGAGGTTAGCAGCCGGTCGGAAGTTGGCCTCATCTGTTTGGTCCAGGTCTGACCGCTTTAGATGAGGACGGATGATGGCACGCTTCCACTTCCACGACTGAGGGAACTCGTCTCTCCCTAGAGAAGCCGTTAGTAGCTTCGTTAGAAACAGGGCAAGCATGTCAATGGACTCCTTGAGGAGCCACATTGGCAGTGGGTCGGTCAGACACTGTTAGGTGTCGACCTGATGCTCACCTTTACGTCCGCTACCGTCGGGGCCGTGAACGCCGAGTAGGAGGACCCGGCATGTGTGTGAAACACAGCGGGACCTGCATCGGCCATTTGGTTGCGAATGCCAGCGACTTTGTTGTTGATAAATGAATGGTACTCTTCAGCGGAAAAGCTCGAGGGTGGCCAAAAAGACTTGCCACTCTTGCCTAGCAGACTGCCCAGGTGTTTCCATGTCCGTTTGGAATTGGAGTAGGCAGAATCCAATGCGTGCCGCCAGTATTGGCGGCCCTTAGACCTTACTAGCCGTCTGCTCGTCTTCAGAGCCGTGCGCCATGAGGCCAGTGCATCAGATTCAGTGCTTGTCCCTTTCTTTCTCCGGTAAGCCCTCTCAAGACGATGTGCTTGTCATCGAGCTTGCCTGCAGTCACCGGGTACGCACGCACAGTTCCTTCACTGGTGCAAGGTCATCTAATATGCTCGTTATCACAGTCTGAAATCGGAGTGCTAGTTCGGTAGCAGTCTCACTGGGGTCGGTCGGAGAGCAGAGCAGTGATAGCTCCAGCCTCTCAGTGAACTGGTCTAGACTGAAGTGCTCCCAGCTTCTCCAGAGTATCTTGGAGTACACAGGGCGAGGGCTCGTGACTGATAGCGACCACTGAATCAGTTTGTGGTCAAACAGCCCAGACTTGACCACTGTGTCGTCGTCTGGAGCTCGATCGTCTGATGTTATCACGACGTCCAGCAGACCGCCATGATCGTGGGTCAGTTCGTGGACGAGTTGCCGCAGGTTGAAAGTGTAGATGAGCTGTTTGAGTTTTTGGTTGTGGGACGCTCGAGGTGAATATTAATGTCTCCTGTGATCAGTAACGCGCAGTTGAAAGTGACCAGTGATTCGAGGAGGGCTGAAAGTTCAGCGTAGAACTGCTCGCAGACCCATTGTGATCCTGGCCTATAGATAGCAACGATGAGGAGCGACTTGTGGCCGCTCCCGATTCGACAGCAAAGGTGCTCGAATGACTTCGTTTTCATCTTGGTATCGATCTTGGTGATGATAGTCCTGGGCTTGGAGATGACGGCAGCCCACCGTGATTGATAAGGTGTGCGCTACCTGGTCTGGTACTTGGCGGTATGGCCCGAGCCGCCTCAATAACGTTTAGGCCCATACCCTGAAGTCTCAAGATGGTAACACTGTCCCTGTCCTCATGCCAGGTTTCAACCAGAATAAGAACGTTCAACAGGAACTCGTCGAGGAGGTCCTGAACATTGTCCAGTTTGTTATTTATGGACCGGATGTTCAACAGTCCGGCTCTGAGCAGTCACACTGGAGGCCTGATGTGGTGCTCGAATCTCGGGTGCACCGGTGAAGATGGGAGACAGCTCCTCAGTCTTGGTGTCGGTGCATGCGGACGACAGGAGGAAGATAACACAGAGATGGGTCTGTAACCATCAACCAGCCCTGCATCCGCGTCCCGACCTCCTCCTCCAGGGGTGGACAAAAAGGTGGCCAAGCCACCGCGTATGGATGCAGGAGGACGCCCACGTGTTGCGAGCCTGTAGTCGAAGAGCTCGGCACTCGTGTAGGTGAGAGTTCCCATCATTGCGAGCGGGCACCACATCAACAGTAACACAATAGTTCCAATGTGTAGATCCAAGAAAACCACTCTTCCAAGCGATGGTGTAAAGGTAAAATCCCTTTGGCGAACATCGCAATGAACGCAACAATGGCGACAATGTGCAGGTGCCGCTAATCGTCGATCTTCGCACAGTCGAAAAGGCACTAACCGCCGACGCTGAAGTCCCTCATATAGTCCCGGGTGGACGAGGTGATCGGAGATGAAAATATCCAAAGGAATCTCACAAAAAGTTTGAAAAAACACACAAAAAGACATAACAATCAAACAGGTACAAACACATGCGGGCAGCTAGAAAGCGCCCCCAGCAAGATGCAGGTTCGCATGGAAATGGAAAATCGAACATAGCAATTCAACATGATATGAATAGTGCCAGCTTATGTTAGTATGGAACAAATTAATATTTCTAGAAAATAAAAGCCTGTTTGAATTGAAACACTGTTAACACATAACAAACCTTATAAATCTCTCATTGCTTGAAGGGTGTTTCCCCTCTTCATTTGCTCATGCAGTTGTTGCATATTTGAATTTGTTATGCAATGATTGGAACTTTTAGTCATTTCGTGCAATGACTTATTACATGTTTTGACTGTAACATATACATTATTACTAGGGATGTGAGCTCGGAGATTTCCTCTGGAATTATTCCGGAAATTTATGGAAAAATAGCGGTACTTTTCCGGAATTATTCCGGAAAAGTTGATTATTATTATTGTTTATTATTATTATTTATTGCTATTCAGGTCAGGTCAGGTCTTTGTCCTCCAGCTGTGTCCAGCTATTGACTTCTCCATGACATCTCTCCAAAGTTCTCTGTCCTTTGCTAATTCTTCCAAAGTCATTCGGTGTCTTCCATCAGTTTTTCCATCGACGTTCATCCCTGCCATGTGCAGATCCTCTTCCAAACCGTCCACCCATCGTCTTTTAGTCTTCCTTTAGATCTTCTCCCCTCTGGTTTGTGGTTGAAAATTCGTTTTGGGTTTCTTATTTCTTCCATTCTGAGTATGTGTCCAGTCCATTTCATTCTTCTTTTTCTGATAACTTCCACGATGCTCGGTTGCAGTGTTCTCTCTCTAACTTCTTCATTTGTTATATTTGGGGAGGAAGGCATCAGGGGAGGAAGGCATCAGCGTTCTCGTTCGCCCTCCCCGTGAGTACCTCGTTCTGAGGGAAACTAATGATGTCACCAGCTGACCGAATCCACCACGATCCCGGTCCATGTGCCAACAAAGGTCATCTCGACAACGGCAACGACTTTCTAGCCGTCGGTCCGGCACTGCGAATTCTGCAGCTAAACGTCGAAGGCCTCTCAGCCGCCAAGCGACAACTTATCAGCTCAATTGCCGAAGAACATCACATCGACGTTATCTGTCTTGAAGAGACACACGTTGAGAAAGACATATCCGACCTGTTCTCAATTCCAGGCTTCGACCTCGCTCCACGACCTTCACGCGAAATATGGTCGAGCTACGATATACCCGAATACCATCGCAGACGTCCACCACATAGAGTCCAGTTCACGATATGATTTCATTCAGATAGGTGGCTTCCACATTGGGAACGTGTACAAGCCGCCAACCGATACTTGGGATGACACGAACCGCCCACCAAACCTACTCACCCTGCCATCATAGTTGGTGACTTCAATAGCCACCACACGGATTGGGGATATCACCAGAGTGACCCAAATGGAGATTACTTGCAAGAGTGGGCATCTGCCAATGAGTGCTATCTTATTCATGATCCCAAACAAAAGGGACATTTCGCTCAGCAAGATGGCAAAGGGAGTATTCACCGGACCTGTGCTGGGTCACGGCGATACACGGACGTCCACTTGCTGCATGCGTCACAGTCCTCACCAACTTCCCACACAGCCAACATAGACCCTCCCACTACACGTAGGTGTACAACTTCCACTGGTTGGCGGGATCCAGAAGCGGCGATGGAATTTTCGTAAAGCTGATTGGCCATCATTCTCAGCGGATATAGAAAGAATCGTTCACTTGATTCCCAAGAATATCCCCATAGAAAGTGCCTATCATCGTTTCTCTCAGAGCCCTGCTAAAGGCTGCCCACTCCAACATCCTCGAGGCTTTCGACCAATGTACATTCCATGCCTAGACGAACAATGCAAAGTCCTCCTCCAACAATACGAGGAGGGAGACCCGGATGTAGCCGATCACTTAATTGAATCTCTGGATGCTGCCCGCCGCCATCGTTGGGAAGAGACAACCGCTAGTTTGGATTTCTCACACTCCAGTCGTAAGGGCTGGGCATTCGACGACTTGGCGCCGCCCAGTTGCCTCCAAAAACGTTCATCCACCAGTTAAAGCAAATTCCGTTGCATCTCATTTAACAAAAGTCGCAAAGCGCCCATTGAAAAACTATTAAAGCGACATGTACAATCGGAAAATAAAGCCTTCCTACGATCTGGAAAACACCAGCCACAAGAATCGGCTCCCGTGTTCTTCGACAATGACCTTCAAAACGCTTTTAAATCCATGAAAACAGGCACGGCTCCAGGGTACGATAATATTCACCCTGAGTTTCTAAAAAATTTGGGTCCAAAGGCATGCAAATGGCTGCTAACCTTCTTCAACAAAATCATAACGAGTAACAATATTCCAAAGATTTGGCGTAAAGCAAAGGTCATTGCCATCGAAAAACCAGGAAAAGACAAAACTCTTGCGGCAAGCTACAGACCAATCTCGCTACTCAGCGTCTGTTACAAGTTATTCGAGAGACTACTACTGAATCACATCGCCACATCGGTAGACGACATACCAAACCCGTTTCAAGCTGGCTTCAGAAAAGGTCGCAGCACCTGTGATCAGGTTGTTGCACTTACAACATACATAGAAAATGGCTATCAGAAGCGCCTAAAGACAGGCTCTGTCTTCTTGGACTTGACAGCAGCCTTTGATACGGTTTGGCATGCCGGTTTACGTTACAAACTCTCGATGAATTTCCAACCATGGTTCTGCTCAGATCGTGGATTTACTTCTTCGTGACCGACAGTTTCGAGTACATATGGGAGATGACATAAGTTCATGGAGATGTCAGAGAAATGGCCTTCCACAGGGCTCAGTTTTAGCTCCTATATTATTCAATCTGTATCTAAATGATATACCTGACACAGTTAGCAGGAAATACGGCTACGCCGGCGACATCGGCCTTGCTGTTCAAGCCCAGACATTCAAGGAACTTGAAGAACAGCTAACTATCGACACACAGCGGATCTCAGACTACTGCAAAAATGGAGGCTTAAACCAAACGCCAATAAAACTGTGTCGAGTGTATTTCATTTGAACAACAGAAAAGCAAAATACGAGCTAAAAATTCATATGGATGGGAAACAATTGAAGCATGACCCATTCCCTGTATATCTTGGCGTTACTCTTGATCGAACTTTAAGCTTCAAAACACATCTTTCAAAGTTGGCCGGCAAAGTCAGAACCCGGACAAACCTCCTGTCAAAATTAGCTGGTTCCTCCTGGGAGCAAACGCCGCTACTCTGAGACAGTCTGCACTTTCACTTTGCTACTCAGCCGCGGAATACTGCTGTCCCGCCTGGTATCGCTTCTCCGCGACACAAAGGCGGTGGACACGCAGCTGCACTCAGCCATGAGACTTGTCTCCGAACCCTGCGCCCAACAGCGCTCCAATGGCTGCCAGTTCTGTCAAATTTCCAACCACCATACTTTACGACGGGAAGCTGCAGTGGACAGATTTCTATCAAAGATAGCAGACCGTGAGGACCTGCCACTCTTCGAGGACCTGTCCAACCCTGCTAATCATCGATTGAAATCACGCCATCCTCTGCAGCTTAACAAGGTTCCTCAGATGTCGATAGACAGTGGAGACTTGACTGGGAGTCGGCTCAGGTGATCAACTGCCAATTGGTGAAGATCCCGCTATCCGACAACCAGGCTTTGACACGCTGCCCTCGTCACCTGTGGTGTCTGTTAAACGTTTTCGAACTGGACAGGGACATTGCAATTACTGTCATCAGAAATGGGGATTAACTGACTCGAACCTGTGCCCCTGCGGTGTCATTCAAACAATGTCGCACCTAGCTGACTCTTGCCCTATAACAAGGCTAGAGGACGTTGGATTACAAACTTTACACACAGCTGATAACGTCGCAATAAAATGGCTGACATCATTTAGCACATTAAGCATTCGATAATAATAATAATTTGTTATATGTTCTTTGTATCCAATCCTTAGTATTCTTCTAAGCCATTTATTTTCTGTTGCTACTAATTTTTTCTCCAGTTCTATTTTTATGGTCCAAGATTCACATCCATAAATTAGTATTGGTATTACACAAGTGTTGAGAATTCTTAGTTTTGTTTTCATCCCAATGTCATGTCTTTTGAAAATATTGGTATGTAGCCTGTTGAAGGTTGATCCTGCCATTGCTATTCTTCATTTAATCTCCAAGTCCGAGCCTCATTTTGCTTCCAATTCACTTCCCAAGTAAACGAAATTCTTCACTATTTCAATTTCTTTTCCGTTGTGTGATACTATTGACCATTCCCCAACTGTTTTTGTAATTGGCATAATTTTGGTTTTATTAGTGTTTATTTTTAGTCCAAATTTTCCACTCTCCGTTATTAAGGCCAATGTTAGCTCTACAATCCTTGAGAGGCATTCCGCTATTAGACATGTATCATCACCATATTCTGCATCATCTATGTTTCCTGGCTTTAGAGATGTTCCCAACCCATTCATGTTTTCAATCTGTCTCATGATGTAATCTAATATAATGCTGAAGAGTATTGGTGACAGAATACATCCTTGTCTAAATCCTGTTTTAATTTTGAACCACTCAGTTTCTTCTCCATCAATTCTGATACATGCTAAAACTGTGCTGTATAAATTTTCAATTAGCCCTATTATTTTGGCATGAATGCCATATTTCCCCAAGAGTTTCCATGCCCCTTCTCTCCAGATTGAGTCATAAGCTTGGGCAAAATCAATGAAGCACATAACCAAATCTTCATTAAATTCTAAATTAAATTGCTATTGCTACTATTTATTATTATTTTTTATTATCATTATTACTATTTATCACTATTCATTTGTTGGGCATTTGTTAACAACTGCCAGGATTGTAACGCTATATAATGTTTTTATGGACATGCACACGGGCGCTTCGGTTGCATTTTCCCGAAATTTCGAAAAATTTCCGAATAATTCCGGCATTCTACTTTTTCAGAAAAGTTACAACCCTAATTATTACTATATATATATATATATATATATATATATATATATAATTATATATATATATATATATATATATATATATATATCATTATATATTGCTATTATTATTCTGTAATATATATTCTACATATATACAAATATATACTCTGTACCATATATATACATATATATCATTAATACTGGTATACATATTATAATATTGTGCATTATTATTTATTAATAAGCACATACAATTTTCATAATAGATTATTATTACATATGCAACATTATATATTAAATACACTACATTCAGTATGTACACACAATCACACATATACTACATATATATTACCGTATATACTCGCGATAAAGTCGATCCGAGTATAAGTCGACCCCTAAATATTTTGGATTTGAAGGTGTCTAAAATCATTGACCCGAGTATAAGTCGAAGTTCCCAAGTCGCCAAGCTCCCTCTTGAGGTGATTGTGAGAGTCGGAACAATGGAGGATGCGAGCTGGACGGCGGTGCTATTGTTTTCATTGAAAAACTGCGTTTTAGCTTTGAACTATCGAGAAACTGACTGATTTTGACATTCACAGATTGATTCCTGATGATTAAGAAAACTTTAAGCTTGCTATTCGCTCATTCTTGACAATATGAACAATTTAATTCATCATCATCATCCATGCCGTGGCGATGCTTCTGCACGCCTTGACAGCCTCAGTATGGATCTCCATCTAGTGCGGTCTTGTGAAAGTCTCGTGGCCGCCGTTACATCTAGTCCAATTTCAGTGCAGTCTTCTCTTATGTTGTTGAGCCATCTTTTCCTCTGTCGTCCTCTTGATCTTACTCCTGTTACTCATCCAAACAGGGCTTTATAGGGTAGTCTGTTGTTATTCATTCTGTTGACATGTCCAAAGAATCTCTGTCTTCTTTCTTGGATTGTGTTGATTACTGATCTTTCTGCTCCTAGTCTTTTTCTAATATCTTCGTTTCTTTGATGTTCTATCTTGGATATGCCACCTATTTTTCTAAGGCAGTCCATTTCAAATACCTTTAGTTTCCGCTCTAACTCAGCTGTGAGCGTCCGTGTTTCTGAGTTGTAGAATAGTACACTCAACACCAGAGACTTATATACATGAATCTTTGTGGGTATTTTGATCTTTTTGTTCTTCCATATGGTCTGTAGTCTTCTCATTACATCGCTGGCTAGTTGGATTCTCTGTTAACATCTACTTTGGATGACCCATCAGAGCTTTTGACTCCTCCGAGATATACAAACTGTTCGCTTTGCATTATTACCTCTCCGTTTAACTTGACCTCTATCCTGTCTTTCCTTTTGAATATGAGCTGCGTTTCAGTCTTTTCTGCATTTATAATGAACAATTTAATTACCGTAATCTAAAAAAATAATTTTAATATTTATGTAGCACCAATATGTTGCAAATAATTTTTATGTAGCACCTGTATATTACAAATCTTAAAATCGCTGATGCCAACTTTTATTTAGATGCCGTAGCTAGCGTATGTTGAAAGTAATTAACCTCTCAAGTGGGCGCAACGTCGCTCCGACGTCGGCCACCGCCGTTCACTATTTGGGCGCAACGTCGCTCAGACGTCGTGTAGTTTCGTAGCGTTTCGTTATTTGGGCACAACGGCTGAGACACGTCCAATGCTATATATCTCTTTAGTATCTATCCATTCGATAGATGGTAGCTCGATTTTAGCTAGTGTTGCCACCCTAAGCAAGGAAAATAGGCCTTATTCGACCGAGAGTCGGATTATTGGCTTTGAAAAGAGACATTTATAGGGTTTGAAAAATGATAACTACGCCAAAATGGGTTCGATCTTCAAAATTTTTGAACTATTCTGTTCCTATTACACTTTTCTACAACTTTGTCACTCAGACTAGGGGGGTCACCGCTGAAAATTTTTTGCTATTGAGCTTTGAAAAAACTTTTTTGAGGGGGTCCGATTTTAGGCTGTAGAGTGGACCCTACCCCCAAAATTTTTTGGGGCACGGATGGTTAGAAAGAACAATAAAAATGCTAGACAACGGTGCAAACCTCATCTTTTTAGCTTCTATATAGCCTGAAATATACTGAGATGTTCGCTTTTTCAGATTGAAAAATTTTCGCAAAATGTTCATTTCTCCGAGCAATGAGTTCTGGGGTTTGAAAAGCGATAACTACCCCAAATTGGGTCCGATCTTCAAAATGTTTGAACTATTCTGTTCCAATTATATCCGCCTAGAACTTTGCCACTCACATTAGGGGGGTCACCGCTGAAAACGTTTTGCTATTGAGCTTTGAACAAAATTTTAAAAAAAACTTGGGGAGGGGCCCTATTTTAGGCTGTAGGGTGGACCCCACCCCAAAATTTTCTTGTTGGCACGGATCGTTAGAAAGAACAATAAAAATGCTAAACAACGGCGCAAACCTCATTTTTCTAGCTTCTATATAGCCTGAAATATGGTAAATTTAAAACTTATATGTTTACATTTTCATATAAACGCCTTTACCCAAAATTAATTACCCAGACTGGGGAGGGTTTGTAAAATTTTATTCCCCTGTTAAAGGATTAATTACACAAAGTTTTAGCTAAATTAATTATTTTCGACATCCTATGTATGGAAACTTTATCCAACAGTTAGTGCCTTGCATTATAAGTCGAGGTCAGGATATAAAGCCTATGAATTGGCCTTAAATTATTCGACTTTAATGCGAGTATATACTGTATTAATATACATTATGTATATTATATTTTTATATATATATATTAATATACATATATTATTAATATTATATACTATTATTATATTAGCTGTTAACCCGTCAAATATGACGGAGAGAGTGGCTATCTCCTTTCTCGATTTATTGCAGTTAGCCAAGAGCTGCTTCTATCGTACATGACGTATCCACCAGATTTGTCAAATTGCTGGCAAAGAAGTCGCCTCGCAACTGGTTTTCGCGTTTGTTCTGTCCAGACAAGACTATTGCAATTCTGTTCTTGCCGGCCTTCCAAAGTCTACACTGACCAACCTGCAGCGCGTACAAAATGCTGTTGCACGTCTGGTGCTGGACCTGAAACCTCGAGACCACGTCACTCCGGCGCTTCGTGAACTTCATTGGCTTCCAGTCATACAACACAAACGCTGATGTTCTGTGCACGGAATGGTCTTTGTCCGACCTAACTGGTCGATTTGCTCCAGTGGCGTAGCATGACTTTTGGGGGTCCGGGGGGCATCTTTGCCATGAGAGGGCCCCAGAGTTTCAAGCTGACGAGCAAAAAAAAACGTTATCACCTCTTTCTTTTCAATCCTGACGAGCAAAAAAAACGTTATCGCCTCTTTGTTTTCAATTCTGACGAGCAAAAAAAAAATGTCGTCAGCACATCATTTCTAGATTTCTATGGTTAGGGTTAGGGATAAGTTAGGGTTAACCCTAACCTAACCCTAGCTTAGACCCCTCTTCGGGGGCCCCCCGCCCGGGGCCCGGGGGGCTGTCAACAAAGTGCCCCCCCCCCACCCCCCACGTTACGCCACTGATTTGCTCCAGCCAACATCAACCACCATTGGTAGACCAGGCCTACGATCAGCCTCTACCAGAAACCTCGTCTTTGGACAGTCATGGGGCAATGAGCCTTCTCGTATGCTGGACCCCATGCCTGGAATGCCCTTCCACCAGCGCTACGGAACATAAAGTCGCCCGTCGCTTTTTGTGAACAGTTGAAGACACATCTGTTTAATTGTACTTATAATAATTGACATTAATTGCAATGTGCCTCACTGGGTGGTCTTGCTCCCAGCCCCACCACAGGGGGCTGCACATCATAACGGAACCTACGACTATGGTTTGGGCCTATGGTTCCAATGAGATTTGATCTCCCATGGGGGGATGCACCATCCAGTGTTACCTACGGCCCCTTTTGGGCATACAGCTCCTTTTGGGTTTACAGACACAAAGGGGCTTTGTCTCCCACGGAGGGCTGGGACTTTTTCTTCCCCGAGAGCTGTGCCCCAGTGGGGCTTACGGTCCCACGGGGGGCTGGAGCTTGGTCTCCCACGAGAGGCTGCGATCCCAATAAGGCCTATGGCCTCACATAAGGGCTGGGCCCCAGTAGGACCTGTGGCCCCACATGTGGGGCTGCATCCCTCAGTGGGGCCTACGGCCTCCCTCAAAGGGCTTTGGCTTAGTCTCCGATGGGAGGTTGCACCCCAATAGGGCCTACGGCCCCACGTCGGCTGGGGCTTGGTTTACGACAGGATGCTGCACCCCCTTGCAGTAGCGTCATAGTAGTAGGGCTACAGCCCAACATGGGGGACTGCGTCCCCAGTAGAGCCTACGGCGCCACACGGGGTACTGCACCCCCAGTGGTGCCATACAACGTGCAGCCAATCAGGACGCTTCCCCAGTGGGGCCAATCTGCCTATCAGGATGCTTCGTCAAGTTCCGCCAATAATAAAGTTTGGTTGCCTATAGCAACAACATAGTCCAAAATCTGCTGTGTAGCGTGAATGACAAACTTAATGGACAAAGGAAATTATTAGACATGATTTGCAACATTATAACCTATAGAAAATGAATTGCAGTCCTGGTGAGACCTACTCGTCATACATGTATGGGAATAGATTTTTATTACAAGAAAAACTTGTCATATGCAGCGAAAGCATTAATCAATTGGCATATCATCCCTGGTTAAAAGTAAATACCGGTACTTGTAAGATCACTAAGATGGTTTTCAGTGGTGGAAATACATATTTAACATATTGACAGAGTACAATAATGTTGGAAACAGAGCACAGCTACTGTTATTTTGACAATATGTTGTGTGATTTGGATGGTGGTGAAATAGCTTAAAATAAGGATACATTGGATTTAGTAAGAAAAAAGACTACAATGGTTTGGATATATCAACTGAAAGGGGTCTTCTGACTGAGACTGAGTTAAGAGCTTCATATAAGTAAGTAAGCAAAATCTCGTGGATTTATATAGCGCTTTAGAAAGCAGCACAACAGTAGCTGCTTACTCTTAGGCGCTTAGCCTATCTTAAAATCGCTATGGGAAAGGTGAGTGATCAGCCAGGCAATGGTCAATATATCTGGAGGGCAGTGAGGTTAGGTTGTTGGAGCTATGGAGGAAATGATTTTAGAAAAAGGAAGTATTTAAGCTTAGATCTGAAGACATGAGGAGATAATGCAGGAATTATGGGAAATGAGGATTATAATGAAGCACAGCAGAAACAATTTATTTTGGATGGAAGCATATATAAATATACAAATATATATAACTATGGGGGCGGGAAGTTAGCAGAGTGGTAACAGCGTTGGACGATGGAGCTGAAGGTCGCGGGTTCGAGTCCCGCAGGAGCCCTAAAGGTCGACTCAGCCTTTTTCGCGGTGGTAAAATGAGGAGCAGTGGTAAAAATCTCTGCGATAAGTCAAACAGGTACGCTATGCGATACACTAGCCCCGTATCCGTGGCATTGCACGCCTGGCTGAGGGCTATAGAAACGGAGATCAGCGCCGCCTTATGAGCCCGTGAGGCTCGGGGAAGAACTTTGACTTTTTTTTTGACTATATAACTATACAAATATGTTCTTAGTCCTACCAGCTGTTTGTGTATATGTCAGTGAGGTCTCTGCCAGAAAACTGTCATGATTCAGCAAGATGGCAATAAAAATCATCATGTTACAGTGAAATATTTTTTAAAGGAAAATAATACAATTTTATAGACAGATAAAAAGGCTGGGTGCTTGATAAGGCATATAGCTTATGATCTTATTCATCAGTAACAATATATATATATATATATTTATTTATTTACTCCATTGATTGTGCAATTTGTCCCATCTGGTTTGTACGTGTCTTCTGGGCATGTAGAAAGAATGCCATTGCAATATTCAGGGAGATCACAGTTACTAACATTGCGACGACAGAGATGATCAGCTTCAAAGACCTGAAAATTTTAAAATGAAATTCATGGTAAGATCAACTAATGAAATGTAATTGAAGCTTCATTCAGTTACATCATATAATGCCTCATCCTCAATAGGTCAGGATTAGGCATTATATGTTATTATCTATAATAATAAAATCCTTATTCTGTATATCTGTTACCTTCAAGCGTTCTGATTGGTTGACTATTGGTAGACGGTTTAGTCCTTACGTCGCGATGCGTTGGTGGGCGATGTTCGAAGACGACGTTGCTATTGGTAACAATTGTTCATAGTTTAGCACGGTTTAGTCGAGTCATTGCAGCGTCAGAGGGGTGGGCGTGCGACGACGTTGCTATTGGTAACAATTGTTCGTAGCTTGAGGAAGTCGCGCAATTTAACGTACATTTTCACGTACACAAAAAATACATGTACAGCGTCACAAATGGTCACAGTTGCGTGATTTTAACGCACATAGGCCTAATTGTTACGTGGCGCAGAGCTTGGCTAGGTGGCGTATGTACATATGTATGAACATCATTGAAATGTTGTTCAGCATGAATTCAATGATTGGGTATTAGGTATTATACAAAAGCCTTTGATTCTATCTCTCATGAAAAGCTCTGGTATGTCATGCTAGATATGGGATTTCCAGCACATTTAGTACATCTTCTAATGAATTTGTATAAAAATCAAAAAGGAGCAATAAAAATCAATGACATAATAACAGACTGGTTTAGAATTAGAAAAGATGTTAGGCAAGGCTGCATATTATCACCATTTCTATTTAACATCATATCAGAAATGATAATGAGAAATGCATTGAATGGATTTAAAGGAGGGGTCAAATTAGGAGGAAAAACATTCAACAATTTGAGATATGCTGATGATATAATCCTAATAGCAACATCAGAAGAAGAATTATAGCAACTGGTTGACAGAATAAGTTTAGAAAGCAAAAAATATGGCCTACGCCTTAATGAAACTAAAACAAAAGTAATGACAACAAATGGAAAGAAAATTAAGATTACTGTTAATGAAAAGAATCTTGAACAGGTGGACAAATTCACATATCTAGGAGCAATATCTTGGGAGTCCACTTCGACGCATCGCTTTCGTTTGACGTTCATATTGGAAACGTCTCCCGGTCCTGCTATTATCAGCTGCGGCGGATCAGGGAGATCCGACGTCACCTACCAACCTCGGCTGCGATTCTCCTAGTCCGGGCTTTCATTGTCAATCGGGTTGATTACTGCAACAGTATTCTCTGGGGCCTGCCCGACTACCAGCTCAATCGGCTGCAGATGGTTCTTAACACCTCTGCCCGGATGATCTTCGGAGTTCGAAGGGGAGAGCACATCTCCCCTTTTCTGAAAGAGAAGCTGCATTGGCTTCGCATCCCGGAGCGTGTTGCCTACAAGAGGTGCATCCTCACGTTCCGCGCCCTACACGATCCAGCTTTCCCGGACTACCTGGCGTCGTTGGTCCTAAGACCATCGTCTACCGACAGGCGTCTGCAACTGAGGTCCAGTCGAGACGTCAGACTGGTCGTTCCTCCTCCGTCTCGAACGGCAAAGTTTGGCGAGAGGTCGTTCTGGCGCGAAACCCTATTCTTTGGAATGCACTACCCGGCCATGTGACTAGAGAGTCCAATCTTGAATCGTTCGCTAGTAAACTTAAAACTCACTTCTTCGAGACATCATATTAGTGTAAAGCGCTCTAGCCTTTGACTTTTCGTTATGTTTTTGCGCTATATAAATCGACTTTCTAACCTAACCTAACCTAATAATCAGCAGTAATGGAAATCTTGAAGAAGAAATAAACTCACGATTAGGAAAAGGCAGAGAAGTAATGAGGAGATTAAAAACTGTCTGGAAAAGCAACAAAATCAGCATGAAAAACAAAGGAAGATTAATGGAATGTATGGCATGGAGTGTAGCAACTTATGGATGTGAAAGCTGGACCATCAAAAAGAAAATAAGACAAAGACTAGATGCCTTCGAAATGTTCTCTCTCAGAACAATGCAAAGAATATCATGGAGAGAAAAACAAACAAATGAAGAAGTCATGAAAAAAGCAAATACCAAACGAAAAATCTTTAACATCTGCCAAAGACGAAAACTGAGTTATTTTGGTCATATACAAAGAAACAACAAAGATAGCCTACAGCAAACAATACAACAAGGTATCATGCCAGGAAAAAAAAAAGAGGTCGGCCGAACAGAAGATGGGTGGACGACATAGAAGAATGGACTGGAATGGCTATAACAACAGCAATCAAAGCATCAAAAGAAAGAACTACCTGGAAGTGCCTGATTCATGACGTCACCTCATCTTCAACTAATGAAGGAAAGAGGAAATGATGATGATGATTGGATTAGTATTATCCTGCACTGCGAGCGAAGCGAGCGCGAGCGAAGCGAGCATCTTTCTAGTATTATAATAAAGATTGATATTTTGCAGGCTTCTTTGTAAAGATAGACAAACAGGTTCAAAAATCAAAACATCATAGTTATGGTCATTTTCATCTGATATCTATAGATTCAAACCATCAACAACAAAATTCTCACTAATTTTTCAAATTTTCGCATAAATTGTGCATGAAAAAAAAGATTCCATGAAGATTTAGACTTAAGTCACTTCAATTACTTAATTCTTAATATGTGACAACTTGATTTGTAACTCACAAGTTACAATATGTGCTATTCATCAACATTTGGTTTGAACAAAATATCAGATTCTATAGTTTTTGCTAGAGAATCTGATACTGTACTCTCAAAGATCAACAGAATAAAACTATGCCAATTTTTGTTAGTTTAGTTTAAACGACAATTTATATTCATGCAGTAACAAAGTCAGAGGCTTAAGGCAAAAGTGTTTTTACACATTGCACTTGTATGAGATGTCTAACAGGTGCGTCTTAAGTATTTTTAGCAAATAAATCGCTGTTAGTCTCATTAGTCACAGCTTTCGGCAGAGAGTTCCAGAGCATGGGATTACCATGGGTGACGGATCTTTCCCCACATTTCGCAGTCTTGGATGGTGGAGGGATGACCAGCCTGATGGAGTCGCTGGATCACAGTTGAATGCTCCTTTCGGTGCGCTGTGTTGTGCGGACCAGTTCAGATAAGTATTCGGGGAATCCTGGTTCATTCAGCGCTCGGAAAGTGATTCAACTTCTCTTTAAGGTGATTTGCTCCGGAATGTGCAGCCAATGGAGCTTATCTTCCAGTAGAAGGGTGACATGTTCGCACCACCTCGCTCAAAAGATCATATGAGCGGAGGCATTGAGTATCATCTGCAAGTGCCTCAGCTGACTGGCGGGGAGGCCCAGAAGGATGCTATTACAATAGTCAATCCTAGTGAGGACGCATGCACAGACCAGTAGGATCACAGTCGACTTTGGGAAATGGCTACGGATCTCTCTTATCTGCTGGAGCTGATGGTATTCTTATTATTATTAAGTCATCACATATTAGGAGTTGAGTATTATAGGGATGGGAAGTTAACAGAGTGGTAACAACATTGGATGATAGAGCAAGAGATTGCTGGTTCGAGACTGATCTGCAGGAGCCCTAAGGCTGACTCAGTCTTACTCGCTAGAGGGCGGTGGTAAAATGAGGAACAGTTTCTCGTCCTCCAGCTGTGTCCAGCTATTGACTTCTCCATGATATCTCTCCAAAGTTCTCTGTTCTTTGCTATTTCTTCCAAAGTCATTCGGTGTCTTCCGTCAGTTTTTCCATTGAGATTCAGCCCTGCCATGTGCAGATCCTCTTCCAATCTGTCCACCCATCATCTTTTCGGTCTTCCTTTAGATCTTCTCCCCTCTGGTTTGTAGTTGAAATTAATCACGTGGTAGTAGTTGTAGTTGAAATTAATCACAGTTAATCACACGGACACTTAATCACGCAACAGTTAATCACGCAACAGTTAATCACGCGACACTTAATCACGCGACAGTTAATCAGGTAGGTGAAAGTTAATTACATGTATGTAATTTTATCAAATGAGATTTATTTGGTAATCAGACTGTTAATATCGCACATTTAATCACGTGAACATTTAATCAAATGAGTTACCGTAGTTGCTCATCAGAGAGTTAGTTGGATTATACTGTTATTATTTGAATTGGGCCAACAGTTATTTTGTTTATATGACATTAGGCTATGTATATCTTCCCGACCTACCTTTAGTTACTTTGCAACGGACGGCGCCCAGCTGCTTTAATCCCTTGAGTCTGTTACTGACCGCTGTATCTTTAAACAAAGATAGCGGGGTTTTCTCACTCCATCCTTAACCCGTCAGACGGGCGCGACGTATCCCATACGTCCACCGTTATCTTACCGTATTTGGGCGCGACGTATCCCATACGTCCAGTCACTTTCGTAGTGGTTCCTGTACCGGGCGCGACGTATCTGATACGTCTTATGCTATCAATCGCTTAATTATCTATCCATTCGATAGATGTCACCTATTTTTTGGCTAGAATTGCTCTAGTTGAAAAGAAATATATGGTCTTTGGACCAAGGGGGTCAGTAATTGGGACAAGTCTAGTAGAAAACTACGAGTTTCGGCTGAAGATCTTCGGCGTTTGTGGTCCGATTTTCAAAATTTTTGATTTATTTTGTTCCTCCTACATCTTCCTACAAGTTTGCCGTTCACCCGATTGGGGTTACCGCTGAAAAATTTTCGCTACGGAGCTTTGAAAAATTTTTTTGAGAGGGGGTGCTATTTTAGGCCGTAGAGTAGACCCGACCCCAAATTTTTTTGTTTTGCACGGATGGTTAGAAAGAGGAGTAAAAAGGCTAAACAATGGCATATACTTCATCTTCTTAGCTCTTACATAGCCTGAGATATCGCAAATTCAAAAAAATTACACAGTTTTCTCAAAAGTCGTAACCAATACTTAGGTGTTGACACAGGTGTCCAGGTTAGACTTCAGGTATCTTCACCAAATGTTGACCGATTTTCAAAGTTTTTGGTTAATTTTGTTCCCCTGATATCCATCTACAACTTTGCCGCTCATCCGATGGGGGTCACCACTGAAAAACTTTCGCTACGGAGCTTTGAACATTTCGGGGGGCGGGGGTGCTATTTTTGCCCGTCGAGTAGACCCTACCCCGAAATTTCTTTGTTCTGCACGGATGGATAGAAAGAGGAGTAAAAAGGCTAAACAATGACGTATACTTCATCTTCTTAGCTCTTATATAGCCTGAGATATTGCAAATTCAAAAAAATTACAGTTATCATTTTGGAATAACGTTATTTTCAAAAATTAATTCCCCGGTACAGTTACGGTGTCTAAAAAATTTAATCCCCGGCTGAAGGGTTAAATGTTAACCTCTTCAATGGAAATATACAGTAGAAACTTTAATTGCTGGACTTTGTTTACATTACTAATCAGTCAAATTTGCAACTTGCTGAGCGCTTATCCCACCAAGGGCAGCAGTATCTGAGGTAGGCCTCAACTGACCGCAAAACAACAAAACTACGTGAAAACATCAAGAACTTATTTAAATACATCTGTAAAATTGGAAAATGTCGCTTTTAACTTGTTCTTTCATTATTTATTTTTCAAATAAAGTAGAAATTTTAGAAGGCTTGGACCTATAAACCGAGGTGATTAAGTTTTGGTGATTAAGTGTCGCGTGATTAAGTGTCGCGTTATTAAGTGTCTGTGATTGTCGCATGATTAAATGTCCATACACCCAAAAGACATCGCATGAACTCTATCTGCAATGCCCCATGCAGCTGACCTTCACCTGTTCTACTTGGAAGCTTTGCCACAGGAAGACATTGACGTAATTGACCATAAACTACTATTACATAAACTTGACTATTATGGTATCAAGGGATATCCCACCAATGGTTTACTGATTACCTCTCTAACCATATGCAATTTACTTATGTTAACTCAACTACCTCCAAACAGGAAAATATAAAATTTGGCATTCCTCAAGGATCCATACTAGGTCCTTTACTGTTTAATCATATTTATTAATGATTTACCAAATGTATCATCTTTTTTTAATAACCTCCTTTTTACTGATGATACCAATGTTATTGCAAATCATAATAATCTTAATGAACTTGTATCATTAATTAATATTGAAATGGAAAATTTTTTGATATGGTTTAATATAAACAAATTAGTCCTAAATCTAAGTAAGACCACCTTTATAAATTTTCACCACAAACGCATGTCTCAAAACTTAACCTCACTAAAAATGCAACGAAAGGGGGGGTTTTCTGGCCCCCTTTACACCCCAAGATGGCAAACGATGTCCGCGATCTACCCGTTAGGTTCGTGCCTCGTCGCTTAGAAGGATGAGGACTTGAGTTCGATGTAGGTCGTCGATTCAAGTAAGCGAACGCACATGCAAAGACAGATTTTCGATATCTCTTATTATTATTCCACATTCAGTTTAAGTGTGACATAATATTCAAAACCACTCTTAAAGGCCAAATCAAGCAAAACTAGCAACTCAAGCAACTCTAGCCAGCAACCCAACCAAACTAAACACCCCAAGCCGAAAGAAAAAGAAAATGGCCAGGTCTCAGTTTTTATACTCCATGTCACCATCCAGCGACTGTGGGTGAAACGACTGAACCCTGCCCTCTGGTGACTGGGGCGAAATGCGGTTTGCTCCAAAAATAAAAATTAATAATATTGAAACTGTACAAACATCCTCAACTATATTCTTGGGATTAGTCATAGATCAAAACCTAAATTGGAAAGAATACTCTGAAATTTTAACCCACAAAAATTGCTAAAAATATAAACATAATTAAACATACACAATCTTGAATCTACATCTTTCAGACAGTCAATGGGTACAGGCTATGCTCCTATCAGAGATGGGGACTGAGATTCGCCGGGTGTCTGCGCTTGCACCATCTGCCTTTTTGGCTTCAGCTGCAAGCACCATAGATCTCCAGTCGTCCATTCTTCTGAAGGCAAGTCTGCCTACGGACCCACATGAGGCCAAGGTCATTAACCATTGGAGGGCTATGAGCCAAAGTGACAATCCAGCATCGGGCCCTCTCCACAAACAGTCCACCTCGGATCACCCACTGATCCTCAGAGAGTTTAGTCAGCTGCTCCAATCCGACCAACGGCAGTACCATCAGGCACGTCTTAGGGCCGTATCATCGGAGCATGTCGGGGACTGGATTTATGCACTGCCCATAGCTTCCTGCGGTATCCGGACGTTTAATCTCAGGACGATTCATCTCAGGACGATTCATCACGGACGATTCATCTCAAGGATTATTCATCTCAGGACGTTTCATCATGAGGACTACGGTATTCATTTCAGGACACTTCTAAGCAGACATTTGCCGGGGCCCCTGAACTCATAACGAAGATGACCTTTTTCCGTTGTCAGTGTTTTTCAGGGTTCACACTTTTAACACATCATCACCGGACCCAGGCCCCGTTGAGCTGTATGGGCCCAGGAACAATGTACCGGCTGCACCCCCTCTCCTCAGGTCTAGTCTAGCATAAGCAACCCTCCTTAATGCATTACTCGGGCTAGAAAGTAGGCGGGGTGCATATGTATGGATAAGACGCACCCTACGATAACTTGGTCGTTCTAGAGATTTGGTATGTAATACGCTGCTTTCTTATGCAAGAAATTTTAACATTTATTTCAATATAGAAAATATCACAAATCTGAATCGATTAATCGCTTATTATAATCAATCTTAAAACGAAATTTAAAGCAGTCTTCCTCTATACTGTATGAGTGTATGTAAACAGAAAACCAGAACTCCTTGTGCGCGCAAGACATTATGGGTACCCGTGATAAACTGAATTAGCGCATCATGAGGCTTGTAAAAATAATTACAATTAGAAATAGAGTCAAAAGAAGTTTGTTTTACCTAATTATTAGCATTTTACCCATGTTTCGTGGTGTTGTTGCCGTATACTTTTCTCAAAACATGCAGCCGTTGATCAAGAAAGTACCCCAAAGCCCACTCAAAGGTTGTTATCGGACTTAGGAGTCAATGAGACATCCTGAGCCCGACAAACTTGTCCCAAAAGACTCTCTGACTGGGAAACCAGAGAGAGAGAGAGAGAGAGAGAGAGAGAGAGAGAGAGAGAGAGAGTGAGACAGACAGAGAGAGAGAATGAGAGAGACGGGGAGAGAGAGAGGAGAGACAGGAGAGAGAGGAAGGGAGGGAGATGGAAAAAGAGAGACGAGGAGAAACAGAGACGAAGAGAGAGAGACGGGGAAAGAGAAGGGGAGAGAGACGGAGAACGAGAGAGACGGTGAGATAGACGGTGAGTAAAGTAAAGTAAAGTAAAATCTCGTGGATTTCTATAGCGCCTTGGAAAGCAGCACAACAGTAGCTGCTTATTCTTAGGCGCTCAGCCTCTCTTAAAATAGCTATAGGAAAGGTGTGGGATCAGCCAGGCAATAGTCAATATCCGAAGGGCAGTGAGGCTAGGTTGTTACAGCTATGGCGGAAATGATTTAAGAAACAGGAAGGATTTAAGCTTAGACCTGAAGACTTGAGGAGAAAGTGCAGGAATTATAGGAAATGAGGAATCAGATTTTATTGTTTGAAAGTGTCCAAGTGTGCGAAGGGAAGCTGGGATCGAGTTCCAGAGTTCAGGTGCAGCGCGTGAGAAGGGCACGGTTGCAAATTTTCAGGGATGATTGATTTAGCGGGCGTGACAGAGTGAGATGAGATGACGAACGTGTGGGTCGAGGAGGCTGAGGGATTAATAGTGACCTAAGGTAGACAGGTTTTGATGACTGAAGTGAGCTATGTGTAAGTGTTATTATCTTATATTGATACGTTCAGTTATTTTAAGCCAATGTAATGATTTTAGTATGGGTGAAATATGGGAGAATTTAGGTGACTTAGTAACAGCACGAGCAAGTGCATTTTGTATTGATTGCAATTTGTTGATAGAGGCTTTGGGAAGGTTATAGTAGAGGAGTTACAATAATCTAATTTGGAGTGGACTATTGAGGTGGCAATTGTGGAGGCAGTTTTAGTATCTAGGCAAGGACGTAGGCGCGAAGGTCACGAATATGAACATAGCAGGCTTTTGATAATTGGGAAATTTGTGATTCAAGTTTAGAAAAGAATCAAATTTGAATCCTAGATTTCTAGCAGTTGGAACAGGGATTATTGTGGTGTCAGAAGCCAAAACTAGTTTAGGATTGTCAATTTTTTGAGTTGTTGGGGTAGTCCAATTAAAAGAAACTCTGTCTTAGAAGGGTTAAGAGCGAGGAGATTAGATGACATCCAAGCAGAGATTGATGAGAATGCAGATTCGAGCTCAATAATAGAAGCATTGAATGAAAGAGGTGAGAAGGAAAGGAATAGCTGAGTGTCATCAGCATAGAGTTGGTGATTTAAATTAAGGGAATTGATTAAAGATGAGAGTGGTGTAGTGTAAAGGCTGAACAGTACAGGCCCAAGAACAGATCCTTGAGGCACTCCAAAATCTACAGTGTGAGATAGAGAAATTTGGCTAAGACAGGACACTTGAAAAGACCGGGGATTTAAGATAAGATGAAAACCAGTTATGAGCTATTTCAGATATTCCAAACCAGAGAGAGAGTCGTTCGAGCAGAATTTTGTGATCTATAGTATCAAATGCAGCAGAGAGGTCAAGGAGACAAAGGCCAGTAACTTGTCGGAGACCAATTGCAGTTAAGAGTCTGTCATGAATGTAGGCGAGAACGGTTTCAGTTGAGTGATGTTTAGTGTAGGCAGACTGATGAGCATTATATAGCGAGTTATTTGAAAGGTGTTCGGTCAGTCTAGAAAGTACAATTTTCTCAGTAAGTTTTGATAGAAGTGAAAGATTTGAGATGGGGCGATAGTTATTAAGATCTTCTCTGTCAAGACCAGGCTTTTTAGGAGAGGAATGACAAAAGAGTTTTTTGAATGAAGATGGGAAAGTGCCTGAGGTAAGAGAGAGGTTAATGATTCTAGTTATGATAGGCGTAAGCACGATGGCACACTGTTTGAGTAAAGAAGTAGGTATGGGATCTAGATCACATTGTTTGTTTGGGAGAGAAAGTAGCAGTTTGGATACCTCTTCATCAGTTGCAGGAGTGAAGCTGGATAAATTGCATGGGGTTGTGGGGGGAGAAGGGTAATGAGGAGAGGTGGTTTGAGTAATAGTGAAAGACTTAAGGACACTGCGAATCTTAGAGATTTTTGCAGAGAAGAAATTAGCAAAAGATTCAGCAAGTTCTGACAGAGAAATGGATTGAGGGAGAGGTTTTGATTCTTTGCGATGGAAAAGATCATTTACGGTTTTCGAGAGCTTACGTGGGTTAGAGCTATTTGTTGAAATGATGTTAGAATAGTACTTCTTTTTGGCAGATGTAAGGAGATTATGGTACCGGTTGGTGGCGGAACGAAGATTTAAAAGGTCAGATGGAGAATGTGTTCTATGGTATGTTCGTTCAAGACGTCTACGAAATGACTTGAAAGCATGAATGAAAGAGTTATACCAGGGTTTGCTGTTGTGTGATGAAATAGGTCTTGTGATGATATGAGCATGTTTATCAAGAAGACCGGATAACACAGAATTGTATTTATTGATCAGTGACGGCAGAGAAGTGGGGGGGTTAGTAATTAGTTCAGATGATTTAATGTTGTCACAGAACAAGGCTACGTCAATTTTGTTAAGACGGCGAAATGAGTAGGTGCCACGAGGCGGAGGAGTTGGCGAGCAGATACTTAAAATGGAGAAGATGGGAAAATGATCAGAAGGAGAGAATTGGCTAATTGCTGAAATTGGAGATAGTGATGAAGAAGAAGACGTGATGAGCAAGTCTAAAGTATGTCCAAAAGTGTGAGTAGGAAGAGATATGTGTTGTGTGAGGTTAGTCTGAGTGAGCAGTTGTATGAATTGGATAGAGTTGGGATCATCACACTTATCAACATGTACATTAAAATCACCGGTAATTAAGAACTCATGTGGAGTTGTAGCTGCAGAGCCTAAAAAGGAGGAAAAAATTGTCGAGAGGAATGTCATGAATGAGGTTGAATATTTTGATGATGTAGGGGCGGTAAATGTTAAAAATAGTTAGTTTTGAGAGAGGAAGATTGAGAGTGACAGATGAACATTCAAATGAGGAGAAATTAATTGATGAGGAATTGCTAATTTGTATATGATCGCGAATAAGGAAAGCGGTGCCTCCACCTAAATTACTAGAGCAATTGGTAGACTTTTTTTGAACGAGGAAAACTTAGGAGGGAGAAGCCAGGTGGGGTTACCTCAATCAGTTGACATGAAGTAGTAGACGGAGATACCCAGGTTTCAGTTAGTGCAACTATGTCTATGGTAGAGGAGTGAAGTGTGTGCGTTGGAAAGGGAGTCTAATTTTATGTTAGTGAGTTCATGTAGTGAATGTGTGTGTTGAGGATTAGTGAGGGATCTAATGTTGAGAGTGCAGAGTGTTATGTGTGGTTGGGATGGTCCAGGATTCGGGTGGATATCGCCTGAAAGAGCAAGAAGGATGAAGATGATATCTGAGCGTCGCATGAGACGGAAATGTGAACGGTGAATACGAAGATGTGAGCAACGGAGGGTTAATGAAAAGGAGATAGGAATTTTGTTCAAATGTGAGTATTGATCAACGGCAGTGCGGTAGGTCCAGTGATTAATCGGTTTGCGTGACATCAAGTTTCGAGGAAAAGAAATGAACAGTTAGAATAAACAAATAGAGAGGAAGTAATGTCATGATGTCAGGATGAGATTAACGAGGAAAGTAAAAATGTGAAGGAAAGTCAAATTGTCTTTCAGCTCATGCAGCGATTCACAAGCTCAGCATGAGGTCAATAGTGCAGCCGATATTAGTGTGGAGTGAAATAATTTAATTTAAAAATTTAAAAGAAAAACTAAAAGAATGCTTAGTTAAATTACAAATAGTAACGGTAATGAAATGAGCGATGATAGGTCATGTTGATTTCTACGGAACAAAATCTCGAGCGTTTAGTCTGCATCACTGCCCCAAAATCTTCAAGAGAGAGAGACGGGGAAAGAGAAGGGGAGAGAGACGGAGAACGAGAGAGACGGTGAGATAGACGGTGGGAGGGAGGAAGAGAGAGACACGAGGCGGTTAGCCCAGTGCGTTCACGCTTTTACTGAGGCCACCCTTTTCTCCCCCACCCACTTCGCTGGCCCTACTACACACCGTTGTCGCTCGAGCCATTGAGGGAGGGTTGTGAAACGGCCTCTCGGACCATTTAATTAATCCAGCATTCCAGCTACTAAGCAAGATTAGACTGTAAATAATTCAGATAATTCATTTAACATATTTCTCATGCCCTGGGCTATAAAAATACTTGATCTAAATTAAATTTCTTATTTTGTCTTATGAATGCTGCTAAGATTTATTTATGTTTAATAACTCTCTGTCTCTATCTTTCTCCATATCTCTCCCTCCCTCTGTCTCTCTCCATCTTTCTCTCTCCGTCTCTCTTTCTCCGTCTCTCTCCCTCCCTACATCCCTCCTCCCTTCCACCCTCCCTCCCTCCGTCCTTCCCTCCCTCCGTCTCTCTATGTCTCTCTCCGTCTCTCTCTCTCTGTATGTGTACCTCTGTACCTCTATACTATACCTCTATACTGTACATGCCCCAATAAAGCCAGGGGCAAAGGCAGGTGGGTTGTGACCAGACTTGGAGTCAAGGCCACAACTTTCGAGGCCAAGAACTTGTAACATGAGGCCAAGGCCAAGACCAAAAACAGCAGGTCCGAGGCCAAGGCCATCAGGTCCGAGGCCGAGGACCTCACATATAGGCCTTTACACTACAAAGTTTGTTTTTTTGCCCCTCAGGAAATGAAGAAATAATGTATTAGCTAAATAAATAAATGTGAAATGTGCAAAAAATCACCTAAATTTGCCCCAAAATTGCCAAGAATTTGACAACCTCCTAGCCTAAGCAGATGCATCTGTTTAGAGACAATCATAGGCCACCTGTTACTACATACATACATAAGTTAAATTTTCTGTGGCGCTTTGTGACACCAAAGCGCCACTGCAGATTCAGTCAAACATAAATGTCTTTAGCTTTGATAGAAAAACAGTTCTGGATACTTGTGAGTCACGAAGAAATGAAGGAAGAGAGTTCCATATGTTTGGTCCAGCCATTCTAAACGACCGATCTCCCATCTTGGTGAAAGTCCGCTTATATTAGAGACCAGCATACGTGTGTCATCAGACCTCAACCGTGAGCAGCGGTTCGTCATGCGGAGGAAAGTGCAGTCTTCGATTAGATATTTCGGGGATTCTTGACGTAGGCACTTATCGACAATAGAGATGAGTTTGTAATTTATCCTCTTCTTTATCGGAAGCCAATGTAGATCGCGCAAGATTGGGGTGATATGTTGCTATCGTCCGGTTCCAGTAAGTAGTCTAGCTGCCGAGTTCTGGACCATTTGGAGACGCTTTAGTTGTGCTTCAGTGGTTTGAACAAGCAGACTGTTACCATAATCCAGTCTAGTGCTGATCCATGCATGAACCAATATTTCCACCGTTTCCATTGACAATGAAGAAATCACTGTTTTTAAATTTCGTAGTTCGTAGAAGCATGTTGAAACAAGGTGAGAAACATGGTGTGTCATTGTTAGATTTTCATCCAAAAAGACACCAAGGTTTCGGATTTGCTTCGATCTGAAAATTTGCACTGATCCTATATTGATGCTGGTAAAATTTAACTTCTCAAGATGCGATTTTCTTCCAAAACATATTAATTCAGATTTCTGCGGATTTAGCATGAGCAAGTTAGCAAGCTAGTATGATAGTTATTTCAACAATGGCGATTGAAGAATACAATGTTGCGGGTCAAGAATGCAAAGCAATGACATTGGAAATTACTGTGCTAGAATGGACGCAATATATAAATTATATAGATTCCAGCCTTTAATTTGCAAGAAACTCATTTATCTGGTCCAAATGCCTTCTTCACTCCCCGAGGCAATGTTCACTTTACACAATAGAAGCCTTGACAATGCAAGCAACATAATTACATATTAGCAGAGTTCTCCAGGTGTACGGTTTGCATTGAACAGAGGACATCGCATACGTGTTCAGGTATTATTCGTCTCCTTTATAATGACTAGAGGGCTGAGGCACACTTCAAGCTGATAGTCCAACAGTGTGAATGCCCGATTTTCTTGTTTAATTCTATGATGTGAGGGCTTGGCCCCGATTACAAGGCCAAGGACTTTACTCCCAAGGCCAAGGACATCAGGGCCGAGGCCGAGGTAAAGACCAAGGACTTATATCCCGAGGCCAAGGCCAAGACCAAGGACAGCGTCACTTGACCTCAAGGCGCCTCGAGGCCAAGGCCGTGGCCTCGAGGACTCCAAGTCTGGTTGTGACATGTGGTCTGTTCACCGTTCATGGTATTAACCTGTGAGGAATGTTTGCAGCTGTCTGCAGCCTTGTACCTGCATCACCCAGCACAGACTCTAATTGGTAACATTTCCAGCACCAAAGATATGCAGTGCCATAGCTACCAGGTAGTCAACACGGAACCTGAGCAGCTGACCAACCTCAGGCAGCTGACCATTTGACAGGTAGCTGACCAACCCCAGGCAACTGATGCCTGTCTACTCTGATGGTATTACGGAAAAGTAAAAGAAAATAAAAGAAAGTACAAAGTATAGAAATGATGGTGCCACTTAAGGCTACAATGGTTGGTAGTAGAGCTGTATCGATTCTACTGACTCAACATTCCTCAACAGTGCAGTCTTCCAATGGACACTGTCATCAAGATCTGACCAGACGCATCACCCTAGCCTCTACTGCCATGTTCTCCCTGCATAATATCTGGAAGGACAGACGTCTATCTCTGACCATCAAGCTCCATCTGTACCAGACACTTGTTCTGTCTGTCCTACTTTACGCGGCCGAGACCTGGACTTTACTCGCCTCGGAAGTAAGGAAGTTGGAAGCCTTCCATATGAGGTGCCAGCGTCAGATCCTTGGAGTATGCTGGTATGACTTCATTACCAACGCGGAGATATCCTCGCGGACAGGATTACCATCACTCATTGATCTGATAAGTAGGCGCCGCCTTGCCATTTTTGGACATGCAGTCGCCTCGAAGAGACAGTTCCTGTTCATCAAGCCCTCCGCTGCCACGTCGACCTATCCATCGGTCGTCCACCTGACCGATCATGGAAGCGCTGTCCTGGTCGTCCCAGGAAAAGATGGATCGACCACATCTGTACCCAGACCAGTGAGATTCCATCTACTCTCTGGAGTCGTGCCATCCGGTGGGGTCATGGTCAAGGGGTGATGCAACGGCCCCCACTGGCCATGTGCTTCTGATGATGATGATGTATCGATTAATCGGCAGCATTCATAATCGGACCAATTATTGGGACAATCGGTAATCGGCCGGCAGTCCGGTTCCGATACCGATTAATCGGAAACATTCATTTTCGGGCCGATTATAAGGGTAATCGGAACAATCACTTATGAGGCGCCAATTATTTTTCTTATGGCCGGCAGCTGTATGACCTCTCGGCCCCAGTGAATGGTGACTGGTGAGTGTCGCCCTCTGGGAGTCCTACTCCTCACTGCTTTGTCGCTTCCTTTGGGCCGATGTTGGCACCATCTGGGAAATTGGCGGCGGCTGTGAGTTCACATAACTGTCGATGGAGGGAGGGATGAGGGAGAGCCACCTTATTCTGAATCGATAGTGGGTAAGATGCGATTAGTGTCTGATATGACTTCGTCGACATATCTTGACTTGACCATAGGTAGGAGGCGGCTAATGTCCGATGATCCGATCTGACTTAGTCAACATTATGCAGACGTATTATTAGTACAGTACAGTGTGTTATAAGCCTCAAAAGCTAACTGCCCGCGTCGATGTTTCAAGTTTCAAAATTAGCATCTTTCTGCTATTTGACTACCACTTTTGGTTTTAAATTTAATGAATACATAATTTCATAGTCACAACTTCAGATATAAAATTATAAATTACTATATGAATATAGAAAACATTGTTTTGACACTGTAATGTGTTCATGTAGTCCTTCTGGATAAGTTACCACAATAATCTTAACTTTAATAATAATAATAATAATAATAATAATAATAATAATAATAATAATAATAATAATAAGCTGGATCAAGGTCGTATTTCTTTATTTGCAAAATAATGAAGGCAGCTTTGAATTGTATTCCAGTTATAGACATAATGACCTATAATCATGACTGACACTCTAATTTCACTGCCTAAATGCTCAGCAAAATTTTGCTATATAATAGGGACACTTTTCCTGACAATCTTTTTTAATCAGCTTATGTGCATTTGTCAGGCTACAATAAATTATGCACTACATTTACCTGACAACGTGCTGTGTCACAGCATCTTCCTGAGGCACATGATGCTGAATTTTCAAGTTGACATGTGGTTGCATTACAGCAAGCTGAGTTGCATTCCTACAAAATATTGAAGACACACAGGTGTAATCATGATACTTGTGACTACAAGCAACTGATGTGCACAATAGATATAACATGCCAAAAATTTGAGACTCAACCACCATGAATGAATAAAAAAATACTAAACAATGATCATAAACAAAGTGGCTTCAAATCAGGCCAACCACCCAACATACATGTACCGTATATACTCGCGTATAAGTCGAGAAATTTATGCATAAAAATTCACTAAAAAATGCAGAGTCGACTTATCTGCGAGTCAATGCAATTTTTCAAAGAATTTTGGGAAAGAAACGCCATGCATAACGCATTGCAACGTTAGGCTATGCAGCGGAGGTATTCTATTGTCGTCGTTGGCGTTGTTGCTTCCTTCGATGCAAAATGTGTAGTGACTGGCAGAGATGTCTGTTGACTCTTTCTCGGCCCCATTGGCTTGAGGTCGCTCACGATGTTACTCAAAAAGTAGGTTACACGGTCACTTAGAATTGCTTGTGGGGGTCCATACTGACTGATTATCTGTGTGTATAGCACTTCCGCAGCCGACCTTCAAGCACTTGGACTCGGTGTTGGCCCGATTTCAATGTTGACCTGGCATAATTATGCATTTAAAAAACATGTAAATCTCTAAATTTTCCAAGTCGACTTATACGCGGGTCATAACAAATTTCTTAAATTTTGGCCTAAAACTGGGGGTCGACTTATCTGTGAGATCGACTTATACGCGAGTATATACGGTAAATTGTGCAAGCTATAAGCTATAACACATCTATTTGGAATGAATTAGTTCTTTACATTTATCACTAAAAATGCTATTGGTTTATTGGTTTCCATCAGAACATCATACAAGTTACATACATAAGTACATCAATTTAATTTATCACATTATATATTCATTAGAGCACAGAGAAATAGAGCAAAGAGAATTAATCCAATGATAATTAAGAATAAGTGATTGATATATACTATCCGCATCCCTAGCGAGAGGCGAGTTTCCACCGTCGTGGAAACATGCTATCAAGTGCCCGCATCTCAAGTGGTCAGGCCTGGATCAAACCGATGTGACCAATTTCCACCTGGTCGCCAACCTCCCGTTTCTGTCAAAGTTACTCAAGAGGATGGTGAACAAGCAACTCGTTGTGCATCTGGCCCAGAATGGACTCATGCCGAGTCACCAGTCGGCCTATAGGGAGGGCCATTCTACTGAAACAGTCTTCCTGAAGATCTTCAATGACATCGTTGATGTGAGAGCCAATGGAGAACTGGCCCTCCTCTGCCTTCTCGACCTCTCCGCTGCATTTGACACGGTCGACCATGCAATCTCACTGCCTTGAGCTCTCCTATGGGGTCAAAGGTCAAGCTCTATCTTGGCTTAGTGATTACCTCAGGGAGAGATTGCAGTCAGTCAGTTGTGAGGGTACCTTGTCTGCCTCGCGTCCTGTGTGCTGCGGGGTCTCATGGATCAGCCCTGGGTCTGCTACTCTTCGTACTTTATGTAGCAGACGTCGGTTGAACTGTGCACTCGTTTGGTCTCACCTTGCATGCATATGCTGACGACAGTCAAGTTTACTCCTCCTGCCTACCTTCGGACACCGAATGACTGAGGACTCGCCTTCTGGACTGCATTCAGGAGATCAAGCAGTGGACAGCAGCCAATCTTCTTGCACTAAACCCTGGCAAGACCGAGCTCCCTTGAATCAGCACACCTAGGAGAAATCATCTGATAAACCGTACACTGTTCTCGATTGGCGACATTGATATTTCTTGTTCACTGAGGTGCGTCTACTAGGCGTCCTCCTGGATGACTCACTGTCATTCGTCGGCCACTTAAACAATGTAACTTGAGCGTGCTTCAATCAGCTCCAGAAGATCCGAGAGATTCGCCACTATATTTCAACATCAGCAGCAATTCAACCCGTACTCACTTTAATCCTTTTGCAAAAAGATTACTGCAACAGCGTCCTCCTGAGCCTTCCCGACTACCAGCTGGCTCGCCTACAGTCGGTCCTGAACACATCCACTCGGCTGATTTTCAGCGTCAGGCGGCATGACCACGTGACCCCACTACTCAGGGATAAGCTCCACTGGCGTGATGACGGATGACATGCACGAGTTGTATCGCTGCCGATGTGGGAAGGTGCTGGTGAATTGCCCTGATCTTCCGAAGCTGATAGAAGGAACTCCGAGTGACATTGCTAATGTGGCCGTTGAGCGAAAGCAATTCATCTACTAGGACCCCCAGGAGTATGGCTCTATATTGCAGATTAACATTTGTCGTTACATTTTTTATCGCTAGATTTTTTTAATGGACATTATCTGTAGGATGATTCTTTGTGTTCAATAAACGTTGAAGCCTGGCAACAGCTGAAAGTGGACCTATACATGCTTTCTTCCATGTGGTCACATCTACTAAAGAGATTAGGTGTCGTGGTATTAACCTCTTCCAGGACAGTGCCGTTTATAAACGGCACGCGTCAATCGTTCGCCAACGGACAGCGCCGTTTATAAACAGCGCGCCACTTCAGCATCTGATCCGCAACAGGGTTCGCTGTATATAAACGTTCTAATGTAATAATGCAATATAGTTGTTATCCATTCGGTAGATGGTAGCTCTTTTTAGCGATTGTGACCAGTATAAGCTAGGAAAATAGGTTTCATTCGACAGAGGGTTGGATTGTGGCTTTGCAAAAGTGTCATTTCTAGGGTTCGAAAAATCCTAACTACCCCAAATGTGATCCGATCTTCAAATTTTTAAAACTATTCTGTTCCAGTTACACCCCTCTACAAATTTGCCACTCACATGGGGGGTCACCGCTGAAAATTTTGTGCTATTGAGCTTTGAAAAAGTTTTTGGGGGGTCCGATTTTAGGCTGTAGAGTGGACCCTACCCCCAAAATTTATTTTTTGGCATGGATGGTTAGAAAGAACAATAAAAATGCTAAACAATTGTGCAAACCTCATTTTTAAACTTCTATATAGCCTGAAATATACTGAAATGTAATTTATTTCAGGTTGCAAAATTTTTTAGAAAAAAAAATTTATCTCCAAGCAATGAGTTCTAGGGTTTGAAAAGTGATAACTGCCCCAATTTGGGTCTGATCTTCAAAATTTTTGAGCTACTCTGTTCCAATTACACCCCTCTATAACTTTGCCGCTCACAAAAGGTTGGTCACCGCTGAAAACGTTTTGCTATTGAGCTTTGAAAAAATTTGGGGGAGGGGACCGATTTTAGGTTGTAGAATGGACCCTACCCCCAAAAATTTTTTTTGCACGGATGGTTCGAAAGACCAATAAAAATGCTAAACAACGGTGCAAACCTCATTTCTTTAGCTTCTATATAGCCTGAGATGTACTAAATTTACGTTTATGTTCACAGTTCATATGAACGCTTTTCCCCAAAATTAATTAAACCAAATGGGAACGACTTTTAAAATTTAATTAAACCTTTAAAGGGTTAAATGTTGCGGGATCAAATGTCAGCGGGATTAAATGTCCGGGGCCAAATATCGCGGTATTAAGTGTCGCGGGATAAAATGTCATGATACCAAAATATTGGCATATAAGTTGCGTGATTACTGGTAGGTCTGGATCCAAACTGATCAGGAGAGAGCATATTATATTCATTTAGATATAATTATGAAGTCTATTGAACATCACTTTTTCAAAGACTTTAGATAAAATAGGTAATATAGATATAGGCCTGTAGTTAGCCATATTAGACTTATCTCCATCTTATAAAATAGGGATTACTTTGGCAATTTTTAGGTCATCAGCAACAATTCTAGTTTAAATGAAGTGCTAACAATTTCACATAGAATTTCAGAAATAAATGGTGCACTTTTAATAATATTTCGATTAATATCATAGCCCGTAGTATTTTTAGGTTTCAAATTGTTAATTATGTCATTAATTTCATGTGGAGTGGTGGGATATAGAATAAAAGAGTGGTTATCAGGGTTATCAAGCAAGGTAGGCCTATTATTTACATCATCTGTTAGATTAAGATTAGGTAATTTCTTATTTAAATTTGTTCCTATATTTACAAAGTAATTATTAAAAAGCTCAGCTGTAGTCAGAGATTCATTAATATCATTAGTTATGTTAGATATATTAATTTGACTCTGCAGTAATATATTTATTTAATAGCTTATTAATTAAATTTCCATATTTCAGTATTATTATTTCAGTAGTTAATAAGTTAATAAATTTAGAAACTTAAATTTATTTGCATAATATAGACATCGCTGTTAAAACATTTCCTGAAACTCTTTGGATTCTGATAATACTGACGTAAATAGCAAAAGGCTCTAGGTAAGAGCATGTATAATAATATACAAATAGTTTTATGTACCATTGTAACAGAATATTGGTATAGCACCACTTCTGAGGAATCACTCAGAGGCACTCCTGCTGCGATTACTGCATTCTGATAAAGAGATAAGTTTCAAGACGTTTCAAAAAGAGGGCCATAGAATCAACAGTTGCTAAATTACATATGCTGGGGTCAAGAGCATTCCAGAGAATAGATCTAACCAATTCAAAACTTCATTTCTGGAATAAGGAGCTTCATGCTTGAGGCACACTGAGAAGACCTTGGGTTGTGGACCGAAGACATGGCTGACCAGGGATAGAGCTAAGAGGATGGAGTAGCTCTGATAGATAAGATGGAGCGGCACCAACAACAGAAAATGCAACCACTCTCAACAAATGAAACTCAACTCAAGCAAGATAAGGAAACCAGTGTAGAACAGACATCATATATAGTCCCTGCGGTCCGATGCTCAAAGTCTTATGAAGAAACCTCACTGTAAAATATCACTTGGTTCCAGGTCACTTGCAGTGTCAGGGCCAAAGACACGGAACGATCTACCGATAATTGTGAAATCATCCTGTTTTAGAGCTGACATCCTTTAAGAAAAATCTTAAGACTTACCGGTATTTGTTTAGAAAATCTTAATTCTCTTCTGCCTTAGATTGTTTTCCATTTATGTTTTTTTTGCTGATGGCTGTTATTTTATTTATTTTTATTGGACTCTGTAATGTGCCCTTGCTCCTGACATTTTGGTAATATGGCGCACAAGAAATTGTCAGTTTAATAATAATAATAATAATATATTCACTAATGGGTATACCTCATAGATACACTGACCTTTGCCCGGCCGACAAACCACCTTGCCTATAGCTATTTCAAGAAAGATTAAGCACATAAGAATAAGCAGCTACTGCTGTACTGCTTTCCGGGGCGCTGTATAAGTTTACGAGATTTTACTTTGCTTTACTTTAATGTGATTATGTCTTGTGACACCAGCGATCACCCTAGCTGCCGAACGAAGAACCATCTGCAGTTTACCAAGTTGCACTGACGGAAGACCAGCAAAAACTAAACCACAATACAGTAGTCAAATCTAGGGCAAATAACAGCATGAAACAATGTAAAAGCGGATGGCTTGTTTAACAGATGCCAAATTATTCTGAACTGCTGGAGGTGATAGAAACAGCTGTGACAAAGTGAGTTAATATGATCCATAAAAAGTTTAACTTAGAGTAGAGAATTGTGCCAAGGTCACGGAGAGAAGAGAAGAAAGTTGGGTTAGGGAAGGCAAACTGCAAAGACAGGTGGTTGATTTTTGAGAGCTGACCTCGAATACCAAACCCGATGAGCTGAGTTTTAACTGGATTAAGTAAAAGATGATTTGAGTGCATCCATGAATGAAGTACCGTATATACTCGCATATAAGTCGATCTCACAGATAAGTCGAACCCCAGTTTTAGGCCAAAATGTAAGAAATTTGCTATGACCCGCGTATAAGTCGACTTGGAAAATTTAGGGATTTACATGTTTTTTAAATGCATAATTGTGCCAGGTCAACATTGAAGTCGGGCCAGATAATCAGTCGGTATGGTGCACCAAAAGCATTCCTAAGTGACCGTGGAAGCAACTTTTTTAGTAACATCGTAGCCGACCTCAATCCAATGGGGCCGTAGAAAGAGTCAACAGACATCTATGGCAGTCATTATGCATTTTGCATCGAAGGAAGCAACAAATTTAGGGATTTACATGTTTTTTAAATGCATAATTGTGCCAGGTCAACATTGAAGTCGGGCCAGATAATCAGTCGGTATGGTGCCCCAAAAGCATTCCTAAGTGACCGTGGAAGCAACTTTTTAGTAACATCGTAGCCGACCTCAATCCAATGGGGCCGTAGAAAGAGTCAACAGACATCTATGGCAGTCATTATGCATTTTGCATCGAAGGAAGCAACAACGCCAACGACGACAATAAAATACCTCCGCTGCATAGCCTAACGTTGCAATGCGTTATGCATGGCGTTTCTTTCCCAAAATTCTTTGAAAAATTGCATTGACTCGCAGATAAGTCGACTCTGCATTTTTTAGTGAATTTTTATGCATAAATTTCTCGACTTATACGCGAGTATATACGGTAAGTTAGAGGCTTCAACAAATTCACGAGTGATCTGCAGTACATTACTGTGGCTGGAATGTGAATAGGCCTGAGCCCATCAGCATACATATGCATTTTAAAATTATAAGGAGCAAACAGGCGTGCATCATCAGCAGTACATAGTATATACAGAAGCGGCCCAAGGACCGAACCCTGGGGGACTGGCACTTCACGGGAGTAGGTAGAACCAAGCGAAGCAATCATGAGGCATTCAGACATATAGGATTTCAAACAGGCCAGAGGAACACCAGAGAGACCAAATGAGACGGAGAGGTGCTGTAGAAGAATATCACGGTCAACCATGTCAAAAGCAGCACTGACATCAAATAGGGCAAAAAGAGTGTCTTCTGACTGGTCAGTGGCCCTATAAAGATTAGAGACAAGATGCAGGAGAAACGATTCTCTGAAGTGTGAAGCACAGAAACCAGACTGGTATTTTGGCAGCAAGTCATTAGCTTCAAGATATGGAAGGAGTGACAATCTTCTCAAGGACCTTAGATAGGAAACTGAGGTTTGAGAGGGGACTACAGTTTGACATTTCAGACTCATCAAGGCCAGTCTGGTTAAGCCTAGGTTTAGCTATTTCCAGTTTCTGTGATGCAGGTAGGTAGCCTTCATTACGAGATGCACTACCGAGCAACACTAAAAGAGGCAAAAAAACAGTCAATATAGTCTTGCACAATGAAGGTCAGAATTGGATCAAGATTGCAGGTTTTCATAGGCATAGAAAGGATGACACATCAAAGAACATCCAACATAACTTCGTCAAAATCCAGTGGACAGACATTTCTTGGTGTAAACTCTGGTGGTTAAAAACCAGCAGTAGCATCCTAGCATCCCTCACACGGCAGACTTTAAATAGCAGATAATCCACCAACTGATTTGCATTAAATGTTAATTCTGCAATGAGTTGTAAATTTGAAGTCTTTGTCTGAATAAGAGCATCATTGAATGTGTTCCAGAGTTTACAAGAGGAGCAAGTGTTATGTGAAATTTGAGACTCTCTATGGGATTTTTTTTTGTCACGTGTATCATGTCCCTGATCACATGCACAGTCTCACAACGGTCATCCAGGTTCTTTGTTTGTCTGAAATTGTGTTCACAACTTCTAAAATTACATCAAAATTTTCTGCATTCTGCATCGAACCATGGTGACAGAAGCTTATGACCTTGCATACTGGAAGGAGCATCGGATAATTGCTTTGTTGTTGAGTCATATAATTAAAATTGGGTACTCACAGGAGCAAAGGCAAGGTCTTCCAGATTTTGGCACAAAAGACTTGATTGGCAAAATGCTTTTCCATCAAACTTTTCCAGTTACCGGTACTCACATTCCTGAGGGTCTAGATAGGCTTGCTGGTAGGAAGCAGAAAGGGTGATGAGACAAGACCATAATCTGATATTGCAGATGTAAATATTTAGACATCAGATTCAGGAACATCCTCACGATTGATGATGAGATTTAAACATCCTCCGTTGCTGTGAGTTGGCTCATTGACCAGTTGTACAAGCCCAAATTGGCAAAGAAGAGCATTGAGAGTTTTAACACCTGGTGAAGGTCTTTCCATGTGTATATTGAAATTCCCAGCTAATATCAAATGAGAATTGAAAATAGCTAATTTATTATTATTATTATTATTCCAGGACAATTTATATAGCGCTGTACGCATGGTTTAAAATCCAAAATCAAAAGCGCTTTGACAACACTGACATGTCAATGAAGGTGAGAAGGTGGCGATGTTAACCCGTTGCAGGGAGATTTAATTTTTTCAAGTCGCCCCCAATCGGGGTATTTAATTTGGAGGAAAGGCGTTCATGTGAACATACAAGTTTTAAACTTACTATATTTCAGGCTATATAGAAGCTAGAAAGATGCGGTTTGCACCGTTGTTTAGCATTTTTATTGCTCTTTCGAACCATCCATGCCAAATAAGAAACTTTTTTGGGGAGGGTTCACCCTACAGCCCAAAATAGGACCCCTCCCCAACATTTTGGTCAAATTTTGTTCCAAGCCCCATAGCAAACATTTTTCCGCGGTAACCCCCAAACTGTGAGCGAGAAAGTTGTAAAGGGGTGTAATTGGAACAGAATAATGCAAAAATTTTGAAGATTGGACAAAATTTGGGGCAGTTATGATTTTTCAAACAATATTACTCATCGCTCGAAGAAATGACAATTTTGCGAACAGATTTTCAATCTGAGAAACCGAACAACTCAGTATATTTCAGGCTATATATAAGATAAAAGGATGCGGTTTGCACTGTTGTTTAGCATTTTTATTGCTCTTTCGAACCATCCATGCCCCCCAAAAAAGTTTGGGGGTAGGGTCCACAAAAAAGATTCAAAGCGCAATAGTCAACATTTTTCAGCAGTGACCCCCACTGTGAGCGAGAAAGTTTTAGGGTGGTGTAATTGGAATATAATAGTGCAAAAATTTGAAGATCGGGCCAGAATTGGCGGAGTTATGATTTTTCAAACCCCAGACTTGAGCCTTTTTCGAGGCATTTCAATGCAAAATCCCAGCATTTGGACGATCAACGGCAAGTTTTCTTGCTTATATAGTCAACAACAGCGAAGAAAGTGCTGCTATCTATCGAATGGATAGTAACTAAATCGAATAGTCGCTTTTGCGGCGGTTTAAAACTTCAATGTCCGCAGTACACACATGCTTATGTGGCGCGCCGTGCGCGCCGTCTATAAATGGCGCTACCCTTTTGGATATGATTTTCGGGCGCCGTTTATAGACGGCGGTGCCCGTAAACGGGTTAAAATCCACTGTGATGATGGAAAGAACTTTGCTGCTGTGAAGAAGTCCAGTGCAGAGTCCTTTAGAAGCAGTCCTTCAAAGAAACTGTAGCCCCACTGACATGCCAATGAGGAACGGAAAATGATGTAAGAGTCCGAGAGTTGGTAATAGGAGTTATCCACACAGATGTAACCATCGGTGAGTTCCTAAAGAAGCGGTCTTCCGCAAGAAGATAGTTCGTTGTCGTAATCGGCAAATCCGACGAAGATGGAAAATCCAACGAAGTCCGGAACGACAGCCAACCGCAAATCCGCCAAATTTTCACGCGGCAGCCAATACGGCTGACTTTGGCACACACCCGACGGACGGCGACTGACTTAAACTTCCAGAGCGATGTGGAAAGGTGGAGGACAGCACGAGACACGTCGGAACCGAAGACCGGAACGCAGTCCTCGCGAAGATGAAGGCTCGAGCGAAGTCCGGAATGACCGTCGATCAATCACATGGCGCTACAACAATAGCCAACATGGCGACATCCTGCACAAAGTGGTGAGACTGACTCGAGGCTTCCAAAACGACACGAAACAGTTGAGGATGGCTAAAACTCCTCAGAAAACCAACGGACTGGAAGAAATCCTCATCATCATCGCAAAATTCGTACACGAAGCATAAGAAATTGCAAAGAACGATGACGAAACATGGCATGCACAAATGCATCCTGGCCGCCATAGAAGGCGCCAACCATAGAATTGATCCATGCAATGTTCCAAATCATTGAAAAAAATTCTGTTGGTGCTTGTTAGTAATGCTGTTTTCTGGAAGATTAACACTTAAGCTTTACTTTCAAGAATTCAACCACACAAAAGCCTTTGGAGTAGAGAGTGACAAAGGGACAACTTTTTATCTCCATCCCCACCCAGCACCCAAACATCTCTCCCCGCTCCCACCCCATCCCCGTATTGCTTCTCCCCATCCCCGCCCCATCCCTGCAGCATTTGTCTTCATCCCCTCCCATTCTCGCGCCAGCCTTTTCCATACCCGCATCATCCCTGCAGTAAGCAGTTCAAATATGTTAACAAAAACACTTATAGTAATATAAAAGGTAAAGGAACATCCAAAGGCTCATCGCCCGTAGGAGAACCGAAGGGTTAGCGCCTTCAGTTTTACATGGCAATGGCTGAATGAGGGCGGTTGCCAGCCTTTCCCTCGCCGCCTTTCCTTCCACCGAGTTAACACCCGATGTACTCATTCGCAGCTGAGTAGACTGGGGGCGCTTGGGGCAGAAACAACCGAAAAGTTTCTGCCGCGGCCGGGAGTTGAACCACGGACCTTAAGATTGGCAGACCAGTGCGCTAACCACTGCTCCACCGTGCACCCCTTGCTCCACCGTGCACCCCATATAGTAATATACTATGTTTTTACTTCTAAATTATAACATAAAGTTCTCAAATCTTAAATAGTAATATAATTAAAGTTTAAGCCCATGAACAAAAAAGACGGACAACAGCATCAGCATAGGGACCTGCGAAGCTTCGATATTCGATTTGAAAATGAATCGCAAGAAGTTATTGTTATTGTTTATGACAATTTATATAGTGCCGTAACATAGCAAGGGCCAAAGTCAAGGGTGCTTTACAATAAATGTGGAAACGAGATGTTGAATAGGTGCGTCTTTAACTTGAAGAAGTATTCGATTCGGAGGTGAGCCGATAGATTCGAAAGTTTTCAAAGCAGCATTCTTGCTCGTTCATTTGTCGCAAAGATTTGTTATTTTGACAATTGACACCTAGCCTAAACAGTAAACTTCTTGAACTTGGCTAAAGCTTAAAACAAATCTAGTGCAAGGAGTCTAGTATGGTAATATTACAATGATTTTGTTGATTAACAAGTGTACTTAGATATAGGCTATTCTTTTAGGCCTATCTGTCAGATTGCATTTGCAAGGCAAGTTAAACCTGTATTACACACTATCCCAACCAGAGAATGGCACTCACTGATTCAATTCGACATTCGATTCGAATTCGAACCTTAACAGTTGATTTGATTCGTGATTCAATTCGAGTGCAAATTTTTGATTCACAGGGCCCTACATCAGCACTCAGCTGAGTGTTGCAGTCTTCCATTGTGCAATCTTCTCGTAGTGTGGCTACACATTACTCACTCCGTTATACTTATGAAATGATATTCACTATCTTTTAATTTAATCATTTTATCGATGTCACATTTGCCATTTATAACTTTGAGCAATGCGAAATAACAAGCCATGTGCTAAAAACAATACAAGTTAAAAGGGATACAGGAAAAGGAAATACAAGGCAGTACTTCCGGCACAATGCTAAGTCAGTCAGCTGTTCTTGTGCTGTGTATTAATTGCACCCATACATAATGAATAACCTACTGGGTTACTAAACACTCTACATACAGAAAAACATGAACACCTACACAGCGTCATCAATAATATTATTATTGTTATTAACTTGATAATACTGATACTGTTACCGCGGTATTACCGTAGCAAATGTCCCAATCCCCATGGTATTACCGCATGACAAGAATCCATTACTGTGGTAATACCACACTTTTTTGATAAATTTTCCCCATTACTGTGGTAATTACTGCACTTACTGCAGAAATTCACAGTAACCATTACCGTGTCACTCTCTACTTTGGAGCACTTTGCTAGTTGACCATTGGTAGACTAAGACACAAGCTTACTAAATGGCAATTCAGCTTTATCAAATGCTTCGATATATCACAATCTGCTGCAGACATTTCAGTGGAAGTAAATTAAAGTAAGATGCTCAGAATAAAGATGATGTTGCTGTTAACCTAAGCCAATGTGATAATTACTTGTAAGATCACTGATGAATTTGTTGAAGCCTCTGACTTACTTCATTCATGGATGCACTCAAATCGTCTTTTACTTAATCCAGCTAAAACTCAGCTCATCTGGTTTGGTACTCGAGGTCAGCTCTTAAAAATTGATCATATGTCTGTGCAGTCTGCCTTCCCTGGCCTCTCTTTCTCCTCCTCTGTCCGTGATCTTGGTATAATTCTTGACTCTGAGTTAACCTTTATGGATCATATTAACTCACTTTGTCGCAGTTGCTTCTATCATCTCCCCAGCTTAGAGTGATTCCACGTACACTAGACATGCCATCTGCTTCTACTTTGATTCATGCATTTATTTGCTCAAGGCTTGACTACTGTGGTTCACTTTTTGCTGGTCTTCCATCAGTGCGACTTGATAAACACCAGATGGTTCTTTGTTCGGCGGCCAGGGTGATTGCTGGTGTCACAAGACGTGATCACATTAGTGATTATATGACGTCTGTTTTACACTGGCTGCCTTATCCTGCTCGAGTTTCGTTTCGTATTTTGAGAGCGGTTGCACTCTCTCTTTATGGTGCCACTCCATCTTACCTTTCAGAGCTACTCCATCCTCTTAGTTCTATCCCTGGTCGCCGTGGTCGGCCATGTCTTCGGTCCACAACCAATGGTCTTCTCAGTGTGCTCCAAGCATGAACCTCCTTGTTCCTGAAACGAGGTTTTGAATCAGTTGGCCCTATCCTTTGGAATGCTCTTGACTCCAGTATGCGTTGCTTAGTAGCTCCTAATTCTATGGCCCTCTTTTTGAAACGACTTAAAACTTATCTCTTTGTCAATATACAGTAATTTGCTGTGGGAGCGCTTCTGAGTGATCTTTCAGAAGAGGCGCTATACAAATATTTTGTTACAGTACATTACATTACATGGACATAATACTTCTATCAACAGCACTTCAAGTGCTAAACATAGTCATTCTAGAACGAATCAAATACCGGTAAGCTGTAGATACTAAATTAGAGGAAAATCAAGCTGGATTTAGACAACATAAACAATGCCTGGACCAAATCCTCTCCTCATGGATACAAGGTACACAATTGGACAACCTCAATTCAGTGGATGATCTGGCACTGTTATGCCATAATGTGCACCACATGCAAATAAAAGCCAGCTATCTGGAGAATATTGTGCCCTCAATAGGACTGAACATTAATCAAGCTAAAAACAAAGGCAATGATAATAAGTAAGTATTAAGTACCGGTAAGTAAAATCTTGTGAATTTCTATAGTGTTTCTAAAGCAGGTACAGCAGTAGCTGCTTATTTCTAGGTGCTTATAAATAATAACAAGGTTTAAAGTGGTTCAGTAGTTTCTGCCCTTAATCTATAGTCGAAATCGCTAAAGCCAAAGTTTAGTGCTCAGCCGGGAAAAGTCAATTCCAGAGATCAGTCAAGAGTGGAGTGGGGAAGCAGCAAGGCTGACTTTGAAAAGATGTAGAGATAGAAAGTCCTGTTGTACTTAAGTAAATAAGTAAATGAAATTTCTATAGCACTGCCCGAAAGCTTTGCGCAGTGCACCAGTTTATTCACAAGTGCTCAATATGGCTCATGTAGCAACTCACAAGTTCAGCACAAGACAAATAGTGCCAAACAATGTTAATATGGAACAAATTAATTAATTTAGAAAGAATAACGGATTATTAAATTACTGTTTGAAATGGTAATGGAGTGAGCAATAACAGATCAAATTTTAAATTGTATTATTGCAAAGCCAAAAATAAATTCTAACCAAATGAGAGCACACCGATATAATCCAGAATACAAAAAGTTAATATTAATAATTAAAATTACAAATGTCTCCAGCGCAGTTGTGAAAATTTAAAGTAAAATCCAACAATTCAAAATTTGAATAGTTCTAGTCTGCGTTACTGCTTCCTCAAACGAATAAATAGTAAAGAAGACCAGAAACTGGAACTAGCGACAGGGGAAATAGGATATGTACCCAAGTTCACCTATCTAGGAAGTGGGATGTCAAACACAGGTGGAACGAAAAACAATGTTAAAGGTAGGACCAGGAAAGTACAGTTCGTATCTGGATAATTTTCAGTTCTTATTTTTGGTGTCACATCAGGATTTTATGCCTGGATCTCGAAATCGTGTCTTATCGACTTCTCAACTCTGGATATCTTTCTGTTTTAACTGATTTTTGTTGTTTTCATGCCATCGGTAAATAAGGTTGTATATGGAAAGGAGTGCCTTCTTTTGCTCAAACATGAGCGGCCACCACCGTGTACGACTAGGAAGGCGCTATTTCATTATGGCTAATGGTGGCCTAAATGGAGGTGGCAATTGCACGTGGTATGGCCACTAATAGCAATCGGAGAGAAGCCGAAGAAGTGTACTATGAAAGTTGCTGAGAATGGGATTTCTATTGGTTGGCTTAATGTCCAATCTATCAACAATAAATCAGCGTCGATTAGAGAACTCATTGATGATCGTAGGTTCGATGTATTCGTTGCATCTGAGACTTGGCATCGAGAATCCAGTGACGTCAGTCTCAAGCACATCTGCGGTCAGGATTATTTAGTTGTCGAAAGCTCTCGTGACTCTGGTAGGGGCGGCGGCCTCGCCGTCTTCTTCAGGTCATTCTACAAACTTATTCTGATTACATTACCGGCAGTATTGTCCTTCGAGTATATCTGTTATCATTTCATTATCGGTCCAAATTCTTTTGTTATGCTGGCGATTTACAGACCTGGATCTGGAAGACCATGCAGCAAGTTTTACGATTAAATGGCAGAGATACTTGAGATACTCGTTCTTCAGCCTCATCCTGTGTTTATTGGCGGTGATTTTAATAGTCATGTGCAGAAGGAAGATGATCTGGATGTGATACGGTTCCATGAATTATGCTCTTCATTTGATCTGAAATAGCATGTTGAATTGGAGACTCACCATGCACATAATACACTTGACTTGGTGTTTACTTTTAATAGCGACAGGATTGAAATTGAAATTGCAGTCGATCCCTACGGGATGATATCTGATAATTCGTGTGTTGCTTCTGTTCATCAGTTACCCCGGATAACTGCACCGACATGCTACAAAGCGTTTCGCACGTGGCCTGCATTTCAATCGGCTTACAGACAAAATCACTCAACTGAGATGGCGCTTCTCAGAATTTTATCAGATGTCTTTGAAGTGGCCGATCAAGGTAAAGTTACATCACTTGTTATGCTGGATCTATTGGCCGCTTTTGATTGCGTAGATCATGACATTTTGATTATTCGACTCGAGAGGCGTTTGGGCTTCGCAATAAAGTGCTTCAATGGATAAAATCATATTTAATGAATCGGGTGTTGAGGGTTCTTTACAATGGAGTGCTGTCTCGATCCTCAATGATGCTATATGGAGTCCCACGAGGTTCTGTTCTCGGTCCACTATTTTTCGCCATGTTCCTAAGTGAGCTAGAAGATGTCGTGCTTAGACATCAACTAAAGATGTACTTTTATGCCGATGATGTCCAGTTGTATTATAGCCATCAAATTGACCATTTAGCTGAGGCGGAAAGCTTATTGTCGAGCTGTATAAGTGATGTCGAGGATTGGCTTCTTAGGAATAAACTTAAACTAAATACGAGTAAAATTGAATTGATCTGCTTTGGTATGAAGAAACAACTGTCTAACTATACATTCTCAAGTTTGCGATTGGGTGACGACGTGATTCGTCGATCTGATGTTGTCAAAAATTTAGAAGTTCTTCTTGACGAAAATCTATCTATGACAAAACACATCAGCAGAGTGGTGTCCCAGAGTTTCTATGAGCTATGACAGATTGGAACAGTTATATATTCGTTGTTGGTTGAGGCTGCAACAGCATTAGTGCATTCTTTCATCAGAACCAGATTGGACTATTGTAATAGTCTATTACATTTCATTACAGATACACAATTGCGTCGACTACAGTCTGTGCAAAATGCTGCAGCTTGGCTCATAACGACTACACCTCGTTGGATTCACATCAAACCTGTTCTGAGATCTTTGCACTGGCTCCCTGTAAAATTGAGAATTCTTTATAAAATTAACTCCTTAGTTGACAGCTGTCTCAGAGGAGAAGCACCACTCTACCTGATAAAGGACTGTAGACTTGGTTGTGCAACTCAAAGATCAATGGTGCTCAGGTCTGATGACTCAAGATTACTCACCACTTACAGAACTCACAGGAAAATTGGAAACAGGTCCTTCAGGGTATCCGGTCCTTGAAATTGGAACTCCCTTCCTAAGACCTTATGTGATCAACCTGTCTCACGTGCCGTCTTCTTGAGCAGATTGAAGACGCACTTTTTCAATTTGGACTTAACTCAGCAGTAACGGCGCATTTGTAAAAATAGTGCCATGTAATTAAGTATCTATCTATCTATCTATCTATCTATATATCTATCTATCTATCTATCTATCTACAGGCAGCATTTAGAATGTTCCAAAATCTTGCAATATGTTAGGAAATCGAAGCAAGTGACCATGTGGACTGAGTTGTGGATATTCAATCCAAATGTTAAAGTCAGTACTGCTTTATGGCTGGAAAAATTGGAGGTCAGTTAAAAGTGCTAATAGGAAACTACTAAGCTTAGTAAACAAATGTCTATGAAAAAGCATTGGGATCTGGTGGACAAACAAAACCAGCAACGAAGAACTGTGGAAAAAGACACCCAAGAACCAATAGCAGAAGAAATAAAGAAAAGAAAATGGAAATGGCTAGGACATACCTTGAGAAGCTATGTTCCTGAGGGTGATCCCGGTCTGGCCAATAGCGTGCTCCAGGATCCAGTCCATGGCCCTGCAAAAGAGTGCTGGAGCCATGACACAGCCCTGACAGACTCCTGAGGCAGTGAAGAATGCCTCAGATAGCATGCCATTGATGCGCACTCTTGCAGTCATGCCCTCGTGTAGGTCTTTAATTAAGCTTAATAAGAACGTTGGAACACCAATACCTCTGAGTGCCATCCAAAGTGCCTGATGGTCTACAGAGTCGAAGGCTGATTTCAGATCGACGTAAGCCACCTGCAACGGTCTGTTAAATTCCCGGTGGATTTCGGACAGAAGTCTGAGTAGTAGTAGTAGTAGTAGTAGACTTCTTTAGCGCCATTGTAGTAGTACATCTGCACCAGTCGATGGTCGCTTCAGTGAATAATCGTAGTCGTGAATCATTGTCCGTGGTGAATCGAGTCCGTGATGAATCGAGGTTGTAATCCAAAGGTCAGTCCGTACTTCCAGATTCCAGGTTAAGGCGGATATGCAGTCAGGAATAGATGTGTTTTAAGTCTAGACCTGAAGGTAGTAAGACAATCAGTTTGGCAGACCTGTACTGGCAAAGAATTCCAAAGTAATAGAAAAAGCACGTTTTCCAGTAGTAGTCCTGCTATAGGGTATGTAAAGAGTAGTAGCATCAGATGACCTCGTTGAGTGCTGGGAGCGAGAATTGCGTCCATCGTGGATCTGCCCGCTGTGAATCCGGACTGCTGTGGGCGACATTTCGCTGTCAGAAGTGGATTGAGTCTCGCAAGAAGCACGTGGGCAAACACCTTCGCAGGAACGGACAGGAGCGTGATTGGCCTGTGACTCGAACATTTGGTCTTTGGTCTTCGGCCTTTGTACAGTGCTAGAACAGTTCCCTCTTTCCATTGAGCTGGTACATGTCCAGTCGTCCACACCCTTGAGATGAGTTCATGGAGAGCAATGCTAACTGGCTCAATTGCACACTTGAGTAGCTCTGGTGGTATCCCATCTGGACCAGCGGCGCGGCCGTGACGTAGTTTCTGAATGGCTGTGCGTACTTCACTGAGGGTTGGCATGTCGATTGATATGTCAGGACTGTCAGAAGCTGTGGACGCTTCGTTCGCTAGTTCCGTGCTTACTTCTGCTGGTGGGTGATTGAGCGCATCGGAGAAGTATTCACGCCAACGACTCAATGTTTCCGCCTGGTTAAGGCAGGGAGATCCGTCTGCCTTAAGTGTTGCTGCAACACCCGTGGACTGGCGTGTACCTCCTCGTATTCTATTGACGGTTCTATAGGCAGCCTTCAAGTTGTTCCACTGCAGTCCTTCCTCTGCCTTAGTAGCCAAGGACTGATAGAACGCTTCCTTATCACGTTTCGACTTGGCCTTGAAAACGCCGTTCAATCGCTTTTGCTCTGCCTGATGTCCTTTGAGCCGGGCAACGGCCTTTTCTTCGAGGGTGTCAAGTGCATCATCAGATAACCATGGCTGCTTAGTGCTTACGGGTTTTCCTATAACCAACGACTTCTTCTGCGGAGCTTCGAATGATGTCACTAATTGACGTCCAAGCAGCTTCCACGCCATCTGAGAGGTTTCCGAGGACCTCGAATTTGTTATTCAGGGTGATATTGTATTGAAGTGCCCCGTCAGGATCATCTCTAAGGCATTGAATGTTAAGCTGTGGGCAGCGCTTTTGCTTATGCGCATGATGAAATGCAATTGCGATTTCAGCGATAAGTACCGGGTAGGTGGTGGTCAGTATTTGCGGGTGCTTCGGCTCCTCGGTAGACTCGATACGATCTGACAATACTGAGAGGACAGGCCAGGATATGATCGAGTTCCTTTCTTGTATGTCCATCATTGCTTATCCAGGTGAATCGATGGATATCGCGCCTTTGAAACCAGGACCCTGTTGCCATCAGACCCAAAGACGAGCATAGTGAGAGCAGACGATGTGAGTTGTCGTTTGTGGTTCCTGTGCCAAATGGGCCAATGACATCCTCAAAGCCAGGGATCCGCGGTCCAGGGTTGGCATTCATGTCACCAAGGACCAGGAACTCGTTGTGCTTTGGTATGGACTGGATGGTGGCTGCCAATTGGTTGTAGAAGTTGTCCTTTTCCAGAGTGTCACTGTCCTCTGTTGGGGCATAGGCGGTAACCAGTGATAGATGTCCGTAATGGTGGAGAAGTCTGGGATCACCCTACCGGAACATAGCTTCTCCGACCTAGACTACGCTGACGACATTGCTCTTCTGGAAACATCCGTTATGAACCTAGAAACATCCCTCAATCCAGTGTGATTCCCGTTAACTGAAACTGAAATATCCGTTAACTGATAAATAATAAATCCGTTAATGGGAACTGGAACTGGAACTGGAAAATACGCAAAACTGCAACAAAAACTGAAACTGGAAAATAAGCAACTGAAACTGAAAAATCGAGTCATATCAGTATCGTTTCAGTTTCAGTAATCTGAATATGGTAGGCGAACATCAGTGCAGCTGTGTGCACGACAGGCTGGCTATTGATCCACATGTATGTCAGTACTCATCAATAGTCCAGTTGTTTACTGCTCGCTCGACCTATTGCCGGCCTGCGCAACAGGACGTCACGCCCCCCGCAGTGACAGTAGTTCTTTGGCCCCTTACTTGACGGTATTCGTCTTCCAAGCCTGTAAGGCCTGCACGGAGTGACGGAGTACAGGCTGCTTTGCTGATTGACCTACTTTGATCATATGGACATACTATTGGAATAATGCTCTTTTTTATGTACATGTACTCTAATGAATGATTAATGTAAGCAATTTATTTACTTAAGTTATGTATGTAACTGGTATGATGTTCTGTTAGAAATAAACCCATTCACAAATAACATTGTTTCTACTAACTTTAAACTTCACATGTGTAATGTAGAGACTTTCAGGTTGTGTGCTCTTATAACCAGTTGAATAAAAATAAATGAAATAAATGAAATGTCAAATAAACGTTGTGCTGTAATGCTGCTGTTGCTACAGTATTTAAATATAGGGCTTTCATCCTATGTCTGCGTTTTTATTAGAACGACTAAAAACTGGAACTGAAAAATACCTGCAACTGAAACTGAAACTGAAAAATACACAAAACTGAAACTGAAACGGAAACTGAAAAATAAGTTTGCAAAACGGGACTGAAACTGGAACTGAAATATAATGAGCAACTGGAATCACACACACTCAATCAGATTGAGTTGACAGCATCCAAACTAGGGCTACATGTGTCCTGGACAAAAACCAAGCTGCAGAATCTGGGTTCTGGAGGAGACGCGGGAGACATATACTGTAGGTTAATGGACATCAGGTGGAAAATGTGTCAGGATTCACTTACCTGGGCAGTGTCCAGAGTTCTGATGGCAGGTGTCAGCGGGACATTACTCGCAGAATCGGCATAGCTGCATCTGCCATGAGATATCTTCAAAATCTATGGCGCCAAAGACAGATACAGCTCGGTACCAAGATCCGTATTTATCAGTCCTGCGTCCTGCCTATTCTCCTATATGGTTCTGAGACTTGGACTCTGCTGACACGAGACTCTCAAAGACTACAGGCATTCCATATGCGCTGCCAGAGACAGCTTCTCTGCATTCACTGGTTTGACTTCGTGACCAATGAAGCAGTCTCCAAACAGACTGCCCTCCTGCCAGTGACAGAAATTATCACGCGACGCCGTCTGTCTCTCTTCGGTCATGTGGCTCGCCAGGACAACAACATTCCGGCCCACCGCGCTCTCGCCTGCGCTATTACTCGACGTACCGAGACGCGTCCTCCTCCGAGCTGGAGAAGACCTCCTGGCAGACCACGCCGTACATGGCCCCAGCAGATCGGCGATGGTCTTCCTTCCACAATTTTTCACGAATGGCACTCAGCCATCGGTCGCGGTCACAACTCGCGCAACACGAGATTGGCACAATGGGCCTCTGTGAACTAATGAATGAAATGAATACCTTGAGAAAACCGACTGAAAACATCACAAGACAGATGTTGACATGGAGCTGCCAACGAAAAAGAAAAAGGGGAACACCAAAAACCACATGAAAAAGATCACTAGAAAAATAAATTTAAAAAATGGATACACCTGGACTGAAATAGAACACTGGCAGCGGATCAAACGAAATGGAATGATCTTGTTCTTGACCTATGCTCCACTGAGAGTGCAAATGACTGAGGAAAAGAAATAGAAGGATGGAAATCTTATACTATTCTAACTACCACATTCAAGTCACACAGGATGCATCCCTGCCTCAGTCCTTTTTCCAATCTTGATCCATTCTGTATTTCCATATTCTGTTCTTACTGTGACTTCTTGATTTTCAACAGCGATAAAGAATTTACAACATCGGAATTTACAACATCTCATCCCGTGTTTTTGTTCCTTTGACGTGCCTGGTGCGGACGGTTCTACAGCGGAAGGCTCCTTTCTACGGGATTGCTGTCGTGGGCGTTTGGGCGGCGATTTCCGTCGTTTCCATCAGGGCTGACTTTACGCTGTCTCTGTTATCCGACGTTCCCCATCGGCATGCCAAAGTATGTCAAAGCGCCTTTGACTTCGACCTTCGTCGTGCGTACGGCGCTATAGAAGTCGTCAAGAAGATAAAGATAAAGAATTCGTGTAAAAATGAAACTCATTTAAAATATGTAGCCGCAATATAGATTAGTATTTATTTATGAAAATACAATACGCAGATATAAAAATGGCTAAAAATTAATGGAATGTGGCTCACTGCTTTAGGTGATTTGCCACAATCACACTGTTCATCATTTTCTATAATCCCATTGCCACAAGTGGAGACTGTCTTTTCATATAGTATATGTGGCACATCATATAAGCAAATATCAAGACCTTGCTTGAATCCTCTGTTAAATTGGTCGATGGAACAGTCTGACCAGTTTGTTGCTGTGTTAGCACTACAAAATTTGAACGAAATTCACTGTCACATCCTGTTTTATTCATTTCAATTGTTTCATTTCAAGAGATCATTTTTAAACAATTATTACAACCTTAAGATAAATGATGACTTTGGAAGTACATGGTTACGATATGATAATTTAAATTGGAATAGCAGCAATGATAATAAGAGTGAAACAGAGGTTATAGTGAATAACTCTAGCAGGGAGATGAGATGAATTGTGAAGGAAAAGCAAAAGTTACAATATATTGCCATGAATAGAAAGCAGCAAAAACATTTAAAACCAAGAAAAAAATTGTTTCAGGCTTTCTTAATATGATGCTGCCTGCTATTTAATATCTCAAATTTGTTAAGGCAAGAAAAAATTGAATAGCAATTAAAATCCTGAAAATAAAATTAGACACTCCATAACTTCATGGTAGGGAATGAATGTTGAAGACAACAGTTTATAAACTCGAGTCTAAAGCCAAAGTCCACACACAGAGACTGCTAATCATTTTTTAAAATAACAATATAGTACCGCAAAATCTCGAGTATAACGCACAATATTTTTAACTCAGAATTTTCCATAAATTTAGAGGTGCATACTATATTCATATAATACCAAAATTAGACAAAAGTTAGGTAGGTGCTTTTTTAGGTAGGTGCTTGGTAGGTAGGTACTTTCCTCATTTTCCATAAAGACTTAATTATACTGGAACTTTTCTTAGCATTTAGCATATCATTAGAATAACAAAGCAGGACCAAGAAAGTAGAGAGTGAAATGGGGACAGAAATTTGTCCCCATAACCACCCGAAATCATTTTGGTTTCCTCGTCCCCACCCCGTCCTCGCGTTGTCTGTCACTGTCCCCACCCCTTTACTGCGGCCACTGGCCAACTTTGTACCCATTACCGCACCGTTACCGTTTGTTTCAGAAATGGTCACCTACCTAACTTTTGCCCTTTGTTCACTAGTGGTGCATCAAACTGTTAGACTGCTGAAGCCGTGGCGAGATTCCCATCGCAGTAACGGCATGCTTACAATTATGGGCACGCTTTACACTTTACGTATATAGTATTATATACGCTATGTATAAAATTCTCTATAAAATTAACTCTCTAGTAGATAGTTGTCTCTGAGGAAAAAATCCGCTATACCTGATCAATGACTGCGCAACACGGTGCTTAGGTCACCAAGGTACTTAGGTCAGACGACTCAAGATTACTTTTTACTAAGCGAACTCACGGCAAGATTGGAGACAGGGCCTTCAGCGCTTCTGGTTCTCGCAATTGGAACTCCCTGCCGAAGTCCTTACAGGATCATTCTGTCTCGCGTGCAGTCTTTTTGAGCAGACTGAAGATGCACTTTTTCGATTTAGAGTTTTACACTGCAGCAGCGGCACATTTGTAGAAATAGCGCCATGCAATTTAGTATCTATCTACCTACCTATCTATATGAAGAATACTTCCTATCGATTAAAACTTTCACGAAGTTCGGCCGTACATCGCTTCTTCCAGAACACTGTTCGATTTTAATGCGTTCGCTGAAAGAAGTTTTTCGTTTTCACAATGCTCCATATTTGTTTTATCCTAACGAGTACTTTACTTTTACTTTGAAACGCACGTGCCACATGCCACCATAAGACAAAGGACCTCTACTGAATTATAATGTTATAATTCTATGCTACCAAGTTCCAACGGCCAGTGTTTGTGCAACTGGTGCCATAGATTGCAATCGAGGGCGTAAGTGTTACCACTCTCGCAAAATGAAAAAACAGAAGTTCGGACAATGATAAGCAAAAGAATACCCAAGATGTTGTAAAAGGAAATTCTTTTAAAACTACAACACCATTACCACGGTAATACTACGGAATTTTATACCATTACCGTGGTAATACCGTGACTTTGGGAACCGTTATCACAGTAAAATGGTATTTATTTAATATTTGTCCCCATTACCGCGGTATTACGCAGTTACATGATTTTACGCAGTAACGGTTACCGTGTCACTCTCTACAAGAAAAACAAATTATAAGAGAGGGGAGGAAAAGGGGATGAGGACATGGAACCACATTAATGACTTTATTGACAGCTTAGTCTATTGTTGGTACAAAGTGTCTACTGTTAGTGTCAGAGGGAGAAGAAGAGATGGAGAGAGGCAATTTGCAGGGAGAGGTGAGGGACACAATGACTTGAACTACAATGTGGATGGTATTAACAACTTAACTGCTGGCTCAGTTAACTCCATCTAAACCGGTGGCAAGCTCATGTTGAAAAGGAGGAGCCAAAGCCCAGTAACAGGAGCGGTAATTAATAGAGTGAGACAAACCATATGTAACTCTGTTATGTTATTCATGAAGAACTTGACTTATTTGTTTAAAATCTCCTACATGTGACATTTGTTAAAGCGCCTTTGACTTTGGCCTTCAACTATGCCCACTGAACTATAAAAATTGTCTCCATAATAATAATAATAATAATAATAATAATAATAATAATAATAATAATAATAATAATAATAATAATAATAATAATAAATGGTTGTTGCCACAGCCAGACAATACTAAAAAGATGCTCCCTCATCTGTTGATCAAAAAAACTCTATTTCAATATATTATTTTTTTATGTCTTGGGTTCACAACTTTGAATAAACTGCTTACAAAAAACTTTAGAAACTTTAGTATTCTACTTTGAAAAACTGCTTTATATATATATATATATATATATATATATATATATATATATATATATATATATAGCAGACTAATCATTAAAGCCTTCAGTCTGGAATAGCATAGTTATGCACAGGGGTGTGATGCCAATTGATTAACAACCGGTTCGCTGACGTTGACAAAGAAGCTTGACCATTATGTGTAGGCCTATATATAAATACCAATTTGACATACTATACATATACACACATATACAATTATACATATACATATATATGTATATATATATATGGTATGTTTCCCAAGAAATACCCAGACAACAATTCATAAGTCACGGTGTGAGGCTACGGACACGAGTCAGGACCTTCAAGGTGTTGATCCACTAATTATAATGCCTCGTCCAAAGGAATCCTTCCACCGTCTCAGTTTTCACATAAGGGACCTACTATAAATATATCATCATTGAGCACAGACATCTATTGTAGTCTGAACTCTCAAGTATCTTTAGAATTTGAACCTAGATTTTGTCTTTGTCAGGTTCTAATTTTGGGTGCCAGCTTTGATCTGGTATGTCCACTGGATCAGGGTGCAATGAAGCTGAAAGTTAGATGGGGATGACATGGACCACATGGTAGACGCTTTTAAGTTTTAACCTATTGTGATGGTAGGAGATATTAATGAGAATGTAGTAAGTAAGTGGAAATGTTAGTAGGTTTGGAACAGTAACTTTATTATGTGTGCTTGTATGTTTGTGTGAACCAATAGGAATTGGCTTTATGGACGTTACAAAGTGCAGACGGATGTGATTGGACGACGCACAGTTGTTGTGGTCGGTTGGTTTTTTGAATCGAAAACGTTCGAAAGAGGAGTTTAATGTTCGGG
>CM030850.1:12242880-12622880 GCA_018105865.1 Metaphire vulgaris
ACATGTTGTGAATTGATAATCGAAAAATGTCATGAAATATGAAGTAGCTGTTGTTAAGTGGCTTCACGTAGAACGTCTGGCTGAATGCATGTGGAGGATCATCATCAGTCTAAAAAAAATTCAACAAATCAACAACTTCTTCACACAATGTAGTGAAAATCATGGTTTTACAGTATCATCAGAACATCATTACCCTCATTTAAATAAATAAAGTTTCTAAGAACAGCAGCATTAATTTTTAAAAACTCATTAATTGATTTCAAATTTATAAAATCCTATACAGTAGAATCTCGATATATTGAACTGGCTTATATTGAAATCCTGCTTATATAAAAACCCCGAATTTGAAGCACCGATCCCGCCTAACACAATGTTAATAAATACAAAGAGACCCTGATATATCAAACTCGCCTCCTTTTAAATCATGCCTTATATCAAACTGCTTTAAAGTCCCTGTCGATCAGAAACCCGTCGATCAGAAACCCGTCGATTTATCAAAGTTGCATTCAAGTACAGTACATATTGAAGTACGCTTGTTATCACGGTCCATTGAACTTTGATATAATGTAACGTAAAGTAACAAAATATTTGCATAGCGCCTCTTCTGAAGAATCACTCAGAAGCGCTCCCACAGCAAATTACTGTATATTGACAAAGAGATAAGTTTTAAGTCGTTTCAAAAAGAGGGCCATAGAATTAGGAGTTGCTAAGCCACGCATACTGGTGTCAAGAGCATTCCAAAGGTTAGGGCCAACTGATTCAAAACCTCGTTTCAGGAAGAAGGAGGTTCATGCTTGGGGCACACTGAGAAGACCATTGGTTGTGGACCGAAGACATGGCCGACCAGGGATAGAGATAAGAGAATGGAGTAGCTCTGAAAGGTAAGATGGAGTGGCACCAAAAAGAGAGAGTGCAACCGCTCTCAACACACGAAACTCAACTCGAGCAGGATAAGGCAGCCAGTGTAGAACAGACATCACATAGTCACTAATGTGATCACGTCTTGTGACACCAACAATCACCCTGGCTGCCGAATGAAGAACCATCTGGTGTTTATCAAGTCGCACCGATGGAAAACTAGCAAAAAGTGAACCACAGTAGTCAAGCCTTGAGCAAATAAATGCATGAATCAAAGTAGAAGTGGATGGCATGTCTAGTGTATGTCGAATCACTCTAAGCTGGTGGTGATGATAGAAGCAACTGTGATGATGTGAATAATAACTACAAAGCGAATAATAATAAGTGAATAACGGGAATCAACTGTAAATATTTGACTTTGGTTCATGACCCCAGGAAAGCTTTGTTTATCTTACCGCTCTTGCATGTTCTGCTGACTGCTGGATACTTCTGCTACGACGCTAAGCTCAAGCCCCACCACCCAGAAGCTAGGCAATGCAAGGGGAAAGGCATAGGGCATAGGCAACGATCATGGAGAGGTCAGAGGTGTCAGGATACCCCAGGTCTGAGCCAAAGGGTGTCCAACAGATTCTGGATATCCCTACATAAATGTTGCAATTTTAGCATCTATGAAAAGTTGTGTCAAGTTTGGCTGTAAGCTGCAGTCTGTGAGGCTGTAGTATATGCCTAGGTTAGACACTGTCCATGTGTGCCTTCTTGAAAGCTGACTTAAATGACCGCCTAAATGGGTTGTCCAGCAACTGTTGTAAAGTAGGAAACTGCAAAGTAGGAACATGGAATGTCAGAGGACTTAACAAACCAGGTAAATTAGTGAATATAATACAAGAAATGAACACCATGGAGCTAGATATAATAGGAATAGCAGAAACATTTTGGAAAGAATGTGGAAATTTCACAACGTGTATACCAGGGCAAGAAAACAACTATAAAGTGATATACTCTGGAGGAAATCACAATCGAAAGGGCGTAGCCCTCATTCTAAGAGAAAGGATTGCAAGTACAATCATATACCACCAAGAAATATCCGAGAGAATTATACTGGTCAAACTCCAGGCTAAACCAAGAAATATACTCATAATACAAGTCTATGGACCAAATGAAGATGCAGAAGAATCAATAAAGGAAACCTTCTACGAAGAACTAGATAAAATCATCAAAGAACATAAAGAATACAAAGATTGCCTAATCATAATGGGCGATTTCAACACCAAGGTTGGGGAAACAAAAGAAGACGACACAGTGGGACCTTTTGGCTTGGGCAAAAGAAGCGAGGGAGGACAACTGCTGGTGGATTTCTGCAGGAGAGAAAATTTATGCATAACAAATACATGGTATGAGCAAAAAGAAAAAGCAAGGCACACAGCTCCAGACGAAATACACAAAAACCAAAATGATTATATACTCATCGACAAAAAATATCAAAATGGTGTCAAAAACTGCAAATCTAGACCAGGAGCTGATTGCGAATCAGACCACAACCTGGTAGTCATGACACTGAAACAAATACTCTGAAACAAATTAAAAAGAAAAGAAATACGAAAAGCTGGAACATAGACAAATTAAAGGATCAATCTATAAAAGAAGAATACGAAAGGGCTACAAACGAAAAACTGGAAGACACAAAGAAAGAAAAGGACCAAAAGATAATCTGGAAACAGCTAAAAGAATGCATAACAGAAGTAGCAGACAACTTATGCGGAAAGCAAGAACAACACATGAAGCAGCCATGGATAACAACGGAAATACTGAATAAAATGGAGGAAAGGAAGAAGCATAAAAATAATGATTCTGACAAATCGCAACAAACGTATTTACAACTAAAACATGAAATACAAAAAATGTGCAGAGACACAAAAAACAAATTTATTAATGAGAAGTGCAAGGAAATAGAAGAGTTAGACAAAAGGCACAACCCTCTAGTATATAAAAAAATCAAAGAGCTGAACATGCAGAGAAACAACAAACCACGTTATCAGAGATAAGAATGGGAAATTACTGGTAAAAAGGAGGACGGATCAGATGGAAAGAATACGTTAAAACCTTGTACAATGACAATGAGGAGAAATTCCAAAAATTAATCACTCAAAGGAAAAAAACGATTATAACTGAAGAAGAAATAAGACAGATTATAAAGAAATTACCCAAAAAAAAGCAACTGGAGAAGATGGAATTTATGCAAACTTATACAAAACTTTTAGGTCTAGGATATGAAATAATCACAGAGCTAATAAACATAATATATAAAACAGGAGACATACCGGAGGATTTCTTAAAATGCATATTCTCCCAATTCCAAAGATAAACAAAGCACAAGACTGCGACGACTACAGAAATATAAACTTGATATCGCATGCATCTAAAATCTTACTACAAGTAATAAAGAACAGAATCACACCATTAGCAGAATCAATATTATCAGAAAATCAACTGGGTTTCAGAAAAGGCAAGGGAACCAGAGATGCCATCTTTCAATTAAGGATACTTTATGAAACTAAAAAAATGGGAAAGAAATTACACATATGCTTCATTGATTATAAAAAAGCATTCGACAGAATAAATCATCAAAAGCTATTGGAGACACTAAAGTGGACAGGAATACAAAACTGGAGCAAAATTTAATCTGTAACTTATACTGGAATGAATACATACCATAAGAATAAAAGAGGAGGAATCAAATAAAAAAAGGAGTCAGACAAGGATGCATACTATCCCCTTTACTATTTAACCTATATACAGAACTATTAATAAAGGAAGCATTAGAACAAACTCCTGGAATGAAAATCAATGGAACAATCTATAACATACTCAGATATGCAGATGATGGTTGGCAGAAAAAGAGGAAGACCTCCAACTCATAATTAACAAGCTAAACGACAAAAGCAAAGAATTGTAACAGAAAGAAAACAAAACGATGATAGTAAGCAAACACAAAAATGAGAAACACAACATCCAATTGATAACACTAAGTTGGAACAAGTAAAGGAATACAAATATCTGGGCAATCATAACAGAAAACGGACGATGTACAAGAGACATAAACGCCAGAATTGCTATGGCCAAAGAAACCTTTTGAAACAAAAAGAATTACTAAGAAGAAACCTAGACCAAACACTAAAACTACGAATCCTGAGATGCTATGTATACTCGGTTATCACATTCTCCTGCGAATTGGACTCTAACAAAGCAGTTGAAAAATAAAATACAGGCCTTTGAAATGTGGTGCTTCAGAAGAATCTTGAAAATTAGCTGGCAAGAGAGAATAACAAATGAAGAATCTAAAGAAAATTGGAGAAAAGACAACTCTGACAGAAATTATAAACAGGAAAACTCAGTATGCTGGACACATAATGCGGGCTCAAGCACAGAACAAGCAAAAGTCCTATTAGAGGGCAGATATGAGGGAAACAGAGCCAGAGGAAGACCTAGAAGAGACTGGCTGGACGACGTTAAGGAGCACATACAGGAAAAGAACTACGGAAGACTAAAAGGATTGCTGAAGACAGAACAGTGGAAACAACTCATGACCGTCAACCTTCAGAATGAAGATGACACATGATGATGATGAAATGGGTTGACAGCTGACAGTCATTTCCGTCTTGCTCCCTCCCTCCCTCTCTCAGAAGCAGATACTGTACTTTGTCCAAAGGGTAATTGAGTTTGTTTGCTGCCAGCAGAATGGTTGGTATATATTGACCTCGTTAGTCAGCTTTGATAAAACAGTAAAACTTCAAAATCGAGATTTCAGAAAAATAGATTTTTATAATTTATCTGATTATTTTAATATTTGTTTATGTAAATCTTAATGCTTTAGCTTACAATCGATATTTTAGATGGTATGATAGGCTGACAAGCACATTTGTCAAAACCTAAATTTGACTCAATATGATGGAGCTAGGACAAAATGTCACGGACAAAATGTTATGGACGAAATGTCAGCGGACAAAATGTCATCCTAACTCTAACCATAAACCGTGACATTTTGTCCGCTGACATTTTGTTCCCATGACATTTTGTCAGTGACATTTTGTCTGCGGACATTTTGTCCGCCACGAATATGACTTGTGGAATAGGATATATTGAAACTTGGATATATCAAAGTACTTTTCACAGGCCCTTGAGCTTTGATATAGAGGGATTCTAGCTAGTTTACATAAAGTTCAAAAAATTTTCAACTCATAAAGATATGTAATGATTTCAGTTGATAAAATTCTATGATTTACATAGACAGCTGTCCACACAAAAGCACACTTTGTGATGAGACTGAGTTTGGCGATTCAAAGGGAATAAATGAGATCTCACAGTGATACCTAGAGACATCGCATGCAAAGAACTGAGTGGAGTGAACAGCATAAACTGGTGAAACAGCAGGGATCACACATAAGATGGTTGGTACAGAGCTGCTTTGTGTGTGATAGTCATGCCTGCTTGACTGAATCAGTCAATCATTCTGGCGGGTATCAATCAAATGACTTGTTCATGTTTACCAACAATATTATTTCATATTGTTTATAATATGAATTTTATTCTTTGTTTATAAACAAACAATAGATTTGTGTCTTAAATTGACCCCTCTTATCTCTTCTTCAATCAGTAATATGAACAAAACTATCAGTTTCATCAACCTACTGGCAACCAATTATAAAAGCCAATTTCATTAATAATTTTAACAGAGTTTTATTGTTGTACACTCTGCATGCAACGAAGGCCATGGCAATGGCTGGCTTGGCTATCTAAGCAATGGTGAGACACCGACATCACGTTACATAGGACCACAGTCGTTGGTGTAGAGGCAGGGGAAGAGGTGAGGATGGGTTTTTGAGGCAGAGGGGAAATCTGTTGCAAGAGGTGAGTTCAGTGGCTTAATAGAAGGAGTGGAGGGAAGAAAACAAGGCTAACTGTACCTTAAGTCTTCCAGTGACTAAGACAAGGATTCCATTTTCGGCTGTTGGCTGACAATCCACCTTAGTGACAAGATGTTGGATTGAGGTAAATCGCAATTTCTCCTGCAAACAGAATCCATTTGATTTATTCAGCTAATGAAACTCAAGTCAGAATCTATTTCAAGTCTATGTTTGCATCTATAAGTACTGTAGACCTTAAACATTTACGAGAAGCCAAACTGCTCTGCCATACAAGAAGGTTTTTAATGAATTGCTTAACAGCATTTGTTAGCAGCAGTAACATTCCATTCCATAAAGTTAACACAGGTCTGTTGGTTGTCAGTAATTTGATATTATGAAATAAGAAGTACAATTAAAAAGGTAGGATAATGAAAAATGAAAAGCTAATAGCCAAGTTAAAACCATATCTACAAAATCCCAAAGGTATAAAAGTCACAAAGGCAGCAAAATTGCCTCAACATGCGAAACCCACTGAAATTATGTTTATAGGAACTCTTAGTGCATGCTAGATAGTATTCCAGGTCTTATAATATATTTGTCAAATACAGTCTTATCCCATTATCCCATCCATATCAATCTGGCATTCTACAGTGGTGTGAAAAAGTCTTGCATCACTTGCAAAACCAAAGTATTTTCATAATTTTTTGACATTATTGCCAGATTTTCTTGTAGAATTGGTGGTTATCATATATACTTTTCCCACGACTTGTATGAAAAATATGACCACTATATGATTTCTCGAATCTAGTAAAATGGTCACTTGGGAGTTCGCATGAAATGGTGTGCGTTCTAACTACTTTAACTCAATAACTGTTTTTCAAATTTATCAGGTAACCCTGAAATGGGCTGTCTTTATTCATTGTGGTCATTGGTACTTTATGGGCCAGCCCTTGTTCTTTCTGACTACCGGTAAATGGCATCTGTGTGGCATGGAATGGACCAGTTTGACAAGGTGCTCTTGTGTTATGATGCGATTCCAGGATGCAATTAGAGAATCAGCTTACGCTTTGTCTGCGGCGGCTTCTTGGTAATCTGGACTGACACTTTATACCACAAGTTCTAAATAGGGTTAAGATCAGGTGACTGAGCCGGCCAGTCAATGGTGCGAATTCCATGAGTCCATGTTTCTTCTTCCAACAGGCAACAGTTTTCGCTCTGTGACAGGATGCATTATCGTCCTGAAACAAATACTTGTCAGGAAACAGCTGTTTAGCTGATATTTCTCTGCATTCACCATCAAGTTAACAATATGAAGTCTTCCAACCCCACTGGCTGCCAAGCATACCCACACCATAACTTTGGTTGAATGCTTCACTGACATGTTTAGGCAATCCGGCTTGTATTCTTCATATGCAAACCTTCTTACAAAGGTCTTGCCATGGTTCCCTAGAATGCAAAATGTGCTTTGATCACTGAAAAGAACTTTCTCCCAGTCAGCAGTTATCCATTTTGAATGTTTGGACGCCCGCTCCTTGTGTCTCTTCCTCTGTTCACATGTCAGCAAGGGCTTTCTTAGTGCCTTGCAGCCCGAGTCCATACTGCAAGCACCGTCTCCTCACTGTTGCGCTGCAGACTTCAACATCACATTTTTCCTTCCATTCCATCAGAAGTTCAGGAGACATTACCTTTTGGTAACCAAGAGATGTTCTGATTAGGCTCTATCGTCTCTGGTGGTTGACTTCCAAGGCCAACCTCAACGGGGTCGATCTTTCGTACTGTTGGTCTCCTTAGACTTGAGTAAAATGCACACAACCATGCTTTGATTACAGCAGTCCTTTGCTGCAATGTGTCCACAGGAATAAGTAAGTAACGTTCAGATTATTGTGGCGCCTTGTCCACAGGTGGACTACGTGAACACGTTACAGAGTTAAAGTTCATAACTAGTATGGAACAACCAAGTCTTTAGCCTCTTTTTGAAAATGTTGAGCGAAGGGGAAAGTTGAACGGATGAAGGTAGGCCGTTCCAGGCTCTAGTGGCAGCCACATGAAATGTGCGGTCTCCTGCGGTGTGGAGGCGCATCCTCTGGACAACCAGTGAGGCAGACAAGGCGGATCTCAGGTGTTTCTGACCTTCCTGGTCGGCAACACGTTTCAGTTCGGTCGTCAGATATGCAGGACCTGCACCATTCAGGCAGCAGAAGGCCAACGTCACATGCTTGAAATTAATACGTTCCGGCACAGACAGCCAATGTAAGTCATGGAGCAGTGGTATGGTTCCCAAGTTTGGCCTGGTAGATCATTTGCACAGCGGTGTTCAGAAGCAACTGAAGGCAGCTAAGTAGGTAGTTGTGTATCCCTGCATGAGTTGCGTTAGCATAATCGAGCTTGGTCAGCACCAATGAGGAGACCAGTGATTTGAGGACATTGGTGGACACTGATCGGCGAATGCCTCTGATTAGTCTTAAGGCGTTGAAGCAACCCGCAACGGTTTTGGCCACATGTGTCTTCATCGAAACCATACGATCGAGATAGATTCCGAGGTTCCTCACTGAGGACACTGGCTGCACATCGAGTTCATCTATACAGAATAGCCTTCCTTGCTCAGAACCACAACACGGATTCGGTCTTTACTAGATCAAGATTGTCTCTTCTTTGCCATGTCAAGATTTTGAATGGAAGGCCACTGACACGAACGTTATTTATACCTTACGAGATGTAGAAATACCGTGCACTGATTATTTGAGAATATGACATCTCATTGGCTGAGGAAGCACAGAGTTTCACTGGTTAAGTTTGATCCATTTTTACAGCAAGATCCTGTATATTCTGGTGCAATATCATTTACTTGTAATACAACAAGCAGAAGTACAAGTTACAATCTACTCACAAATGGATGCAGAATTTAATTTCCAATAAAACGATATATAATAAGACCGTTATTATATGAAAGAGCCTCAAAGAGGTAAAATTTTCAAAATGATGTAGAAAATCGCTTAGTAATCCAGGTGAAGCAAGACTTTTTCACACCACTGTATTTTGGCGAGGGGTGGGGTGGAGACATAACGAGGACAAGTCAATTGAGTACATTGAACGGAAGTGCTTATCTTATGAGCAAGCAGTGGAAATAGGCTAACGTTCATCATAGGCATTTCCTATGATGACTGGATAAAGTTCTTTCACCCCTTCCTTTATCTCCATCTCTCCCTCCTTTCACCTCTGTCTCTCTTTTTCTCCCTTGGTTCAAAAGTTGATCAATTTCACAGACAATACCTCTCTTTCTCTCCCTCTCTTCATCTTCATCTCTCTGTATCTCTCTCCCTCCTCTGTCTCTTTTCTTCAGTTAAACACAAATGACTTTCTGCAGAACTGCTGCCATCCAACTGCAATGGGGTAGGCAATGGTATGGACAGATTTCCTCTATTTATTCGTACTCATTGACAAGCGAGTGGGGGCAGATTGCATGGGTGGAAATAGGGCTGCGCTAACCGAGTAGTTTAGGAGTCGAGTAGGAGTCGAGTAGCTTAGCGAGTACTCGAGTACTCGCATAAAACCGGAAATACATGATTTGCAAACGTTACACGTCACTTAATGCTTATTATTTGCCTTCATGGCCCTCTTTTAACCAAAGCAGAACATTAGATACAGTTACATATCAATTTTTCAGATATTCAAGTGTTTTCAAATTTAGTATAACAGAAGTTACAGAACAGAAACTATTTTACCGGTACTGGCAAAAAATATGAGGTCTTCACTAGAGTTGGCCCACTGTGAACAACATCTTAACTAACTGGGGCATAACGAATAAGAATAACGTAAATAAGACTGATTAATAATTATTTGTAAAAAATAACGGTAGGCCAAATTTTAATGAATTTCTTTGGTTATTCTTTATTTATCTATTCTATTCTTTGTTTAGTTATTCTATGCGAATACTCAACTCCAAAAAATTACTCGACTCCAATTTGGAGTCGAGTACTCGCGTTACTCGAGTTACTCGGCGCAGCCCTAGGTGGAAAACACATTTCTCCTTTCAGGCTTGGTGACAAACGGGGAGGAGGAGCCCAACATAAAGAGGGAAATAACATGGAAAGAAATCTGTTCTGGGCCTTTCATTGACAAGAAGCGAGTTTGAGAGAAAATGAGAGTGAGATAACGGGGTAGATTTTACAATCATAGACATATTAGCTTCAATCACCAATTAATTATAGAAGTTTGCTGCCTTTATGAGTTATTTGCTTTGTTTCACTTAAAAGCACAGGCCAGTTTCTTTGTAAAAGTTCTCCAAATTCTTAGAAAATTAAAAATCCTAAATTAACTAATTTGTGTAGGCCACCAGCATGGCAACGTGACAAGCACCAAACATGCAAGCTTCATTTCTGCATTCTAAAACTGCTATTATTACATCAAATGGCAGTACAGTATAATCCCGATATACTGAACTTGCTTATATTGAAATCACACTTATATCAAATTTGAAGGTCCGGTCCCGAATAACACAAAGTTAATAAATACAAAAGAGACCCCGATATATCAAGCTCTACTATTTTTAAATTTCACTTTATATTGAAGCTACTTTCAAGTCCCTGCCAAAGAGAAGCCCATTGGATATATCAAAGTTACGCTTAGTAGTGGTCGACTGAAACAAGTTTTAGGCTGCTGCACCAATACAGATACTTTCAGATACATTAGAAAAACCGTATCGGTTAGATACCGATACCGATACTCTAGGGCTATCCATATAGTACGCAAGCAAAAAGGTATATTTCCACATCCCCCTTGTTGCACACCGTACATTTTTGGAACCACCTATGCGTACATACAAATTAGCTACCACCACCCCTCCCAGTACAAAATTAATAGAACTCGCTTTAATATTGGGGCCTATGTTTTGGTGACCGCTGGATACTTCTATTCTAATAGGCCACTACGTTCTAGCATTGAAGTAAAAATACTTGTGATAGGCCTACATATTTTGCTGTCTGTGAATTAACAAAGTTTATTGGCGAGAAACCAGAAATTCAAAGGACATGATTTCATTTACAGAATGTACTCAAACTTGTGGATATCAATACGTTTTAAAATTTTGATGGGGTTATACCTCTGGAATCCTGTTAAATAGGGAGGGAAGAGTTGAATGTTACCGTCCCATGGGAGGTCTGGACACTCAAGTTTTGTAGCAGTTCACTGATTTTGACATAAGGGCTGGACCCCCACTGTTTCACCAAAGTTTACACCTATGGCTGGACATGCATGTCATCAAATAATATGTTACATGTAGTACGGGTATTTGTTCCCGTCCAACATTAACTGACTTCTAAACAGGGCGTATCTTCGAGGTCATTTCTCTCTACTGGGTTGACAGCTGAATCTGTAAATAGTCATTTCCATCTTGCTCTCTCCCTCTCTCGGAAGCAGATACTGTACTTTGTCCAAAGGGTCATAGAGTTTGTTCGCTGCCAGCAGAATGGTTGGTATTTCTTGACCTCATTAAGTCAGCTTTGATAAAACAGTAAACTTCAAAATCGAGATTTCAGAAAAATAGATTTTTATAATTTATCTTATTATTTTTAACATTTATTTACTTAAATCTTAATGTTTTAGCCTAAAATCGATATTTTAGATGGTTGATAGACTGACACATTTGCCAAAACCTAAACTTGACTCAATATGACTTGTGGAATTGGATATATCAAAACTTGTATATCAAAGTACTTTCCATGGTCCTTTGAGCTTTGATATAGCGGGATTCTAATGTAATTAAAATTTAAGACCTCTGGCCACATTATAACAAATATCTTGAGGTAATTAATTCTATGATTATCGTAACGGTAAGTTTGTTTGCAAGTCACAGGTTTGAGATGTGGAACAAAAATGTTACGAGAAATTGCATGTTGATTCTCAAAAGTCTTCTTGCAATGAATCAACCATATCTTACCATGAGCACTGCTATATAGAGGTCTACCAATCAGATAACTGGTGACAAATCTCAAAGGTTCAACCAATCATAAAATTGCAAACTCCATTGTAAAGTGCATACTACAAACCCACATAAAGTTCAACAATTTTGACTGGTTTAATTATTTAGTAAATGGTTCAATATAACTATAAAATAGTTGTTTCTAATTATTTAAGTTATTAAAATTAACTCTTAAGACACCTCTAAGTTGATTGTAAGATATTTCGTAACTTTATCATAGGATTGTCAGATATTTCATGAATTAAGAAAAATACCTTAATATTACATTGTAAGAAAAAATAATCATAAGAGTATTTCAAGACGCTTCAAGAATTTGGCCTTTGACTTACTGTTAAAATCAGTTTGATTCCTGCCTGGCCTTGTGCTCTGTGCTCTTCAAAAGTGAACATGGCATCAGGCTATAAAAAAACACCAATCAAAAACATTTAACCTTTTCCAAGGGTTAGCCGTTTAAAGACGGCGGCGGAAAACCATAACAAAACGGCATTAGCCGTCTATAAACGGTGCGCTATATAAGCGACTTTGTACTGCGGACCTGCACGATTTTCAAAAATCCAACGCGGCAACCGAGTTAGCTCACATCCATTCGATAGGCGGCAGCACCGTTTTCGATAATGCTGACTATATATGCAAGAGATATTGGCTGTGTAATAACCAAGGCTGGAAAATGTATAGGAAAAATCTTCAGCCGGAGGCTAGAAAGGCCATAACTACGCCAAATATGGTCCGATCTTCAAAATTTTTGCACTATTCTGTTCCAATTACACATCCCTACAACTTTCTCGCTCACAGTTGGGGGTCACTGCTGAAATTTTTTTTATTGAGCTTTGAAAATTTTTTGTCGGACATGGTCCGATTTTGGGGTGTAGAGGGGACCCTACCCCCCCAATTTTTTTTTTGCACGGATGGTTCGAAAGACCAATAAAAATGCTCAACAATGGTGCAAACTGAATCTTTCTAGCTTCTATATAGCCTGAAATATACTGAGTTGTTCGGGTTTTCACATTGAAAATCCGTTCGCGTAATTGTCATTTCAACCAGCAATTGACACTTGGGTATGAAACTTCATAGCTACCCCAAATATGGTCCGATCTTCAAAATTTTTGCACCATTCTGTTCCAATTACACTCCTCTAGAACTCTATAGTTCACATTTGGGGGTTTACCGCTGAAGACGTTTTGCTATTGACCTTTGATCAAAATTTGAACAAAATGTTGGGGAGGGGTCCGATTTTGGGGTGTAGAGTGGTCACTACCCCCAACTTTTTTCTTTTGGCACGGATGGATAGAAAGAGCAATAAAAATGCTCAACAATGGTGCAAACCGCATCTTTCTAGCTTCTATATAGCCTGAAATATAGTAAGTTTATAACGTATATGTTCACGTTTTCATAGAAACGCCTTTTTCAAAAATTAATTCCCCCGTCGGGGGATGACTTAAAAAATTTAATTCCCCCTTTAAAAGGTTAATGCAACATTGTGGTTATTAAAGCAACAACTCTTCAACATTCAAATCTACTTAATCCATTACAAAGACACATATTGACAAACATCAACAGCAAATATTTCTTCAAGCCTTCAAAAAGTCTACTAATACATGCTTGTGTATACATGATCCCTTGACATTAAGCTCAAGAAATTGATAAATTATTCGGTAATCCTCCAGTTTAGGTGCGTAAATTATTTCAATTATTTTAGATTATATTTATATCATTAAAACCTCTGTATAACAAAAAGTTTTATTAACTCATAAAGTTAACATAGCAACAACTCACTTGTGAATATCGCTATCATCAGGATCGATGAAGTGATGTTGATGGACCACAACATCATGCATGTATATGACCGATACGGACCATACGGTCAATATTTGCATAAGACGGCCAACCATCAGGAATTATATGTGTACCAGGGAGAATAAATCTCTGAATTAATGGTTCCAGCATAGCAGCTATGCAGTTAGGAACCTCGATCAGAAAGCACTTACCCGTGCCGCGTTCAATGCGGCCAAAACACAAAATAATTTATGCACCTAAACTGGAGGATTACCAATTATTCTTTTATTTCTAAAGTTTTAACCTTTGTGCGAAATTTCACTTTTTCAACTGCAATTACTGGTTACCTTTTTTGCAATCTGTATTGTGCTGCTAGGAATTATTTGTGAGCTTAAACACTGTTTAATGGGACCTAAATGAGCGTGACACGTCTATTAATTAAAGAACACTAAAAGTCACAGCAACACAAATACAAACATGTAATTGGCAGATAGCAGAATAAATCAAGTGTATTATCGCTCATTTGATCATTGAAATTTTGACCAAAATCTTTGTTTTTCAAGTAAAAGACGATTTAATTCAATAGATTTCATATTTGGAGTCGCTGATGGGACCGTAAGTTTGAACTTTCTTTTTCTAAAAATGACAAAATAGGTTTTTACGAAGCACTTACAGAATAGAGACCTAGAAGCTGCTCGCGGTTTGTATCAAAGGCGTTGTAGTAGGCTTTTACAAGCTCTTCTCCTAAAGTTTCCCACGGCGCTTTCGCTGCGTTCATCTTTATCGGGTTCAGTTTCTTCAATTAAACGCAAAATTTAACTTTTGTTTTTGTTTTTATTACAGATTTTTCAAATTACTCAACTAAGACTGTTACAGCGAAATAGAGGCTGCGTTATATTGCCCCTAGTGATTCATATTGGAACTATATGGCACGACCGGCGACCCTAGCGACTAGCTGAGAAATTGGACGTGATCCCATTTATAAAAAAATCACTGAGTGAAGACTTTAATATAAAAGGTAACGGTTAACGCCGGCGGAATATATATAGGGCATATATATATATACACCTCCTTATATATAGGGCATATATATATATATATATATATATATATATATATATATATATATATATATATATATATATATATATGCCTATATATATATATATATATATATATATATATATATATATATATATATATATATATATATATATATATGCCCTATATATAAGAGGTGAAGCAGAGTGATAGACAGAAAGTTAGAGAATAGGGTAAACTAATGGAATCCTGGCCACCTTAAATGTTTGAAAGCTCCAAACCAGTTGTCAGTACAATTTTTATCCAATTTTGCGCTATAATATCATGAAACGGACGGCAAATTTACTAAAAATGCTTTTAAAGTCACATAATGTATAAAATTCTATTTTTAAAAGAATAAAAACGGCAAAACGAGAAATTCACAATTTCCTGGCCACATTATTTCAATCCTGGCCATGTGGCCAGGATTAGAGCATAATATTTTAGCAAGCTCTTTTATCGAAGCGATGTCAAATTACCATTGTAAAATTTGAATGATCCACTATGGCAGTGGTTCTCAAGTCTCAACCCGTGGTCCGCCGACCAAAAGTGGTCTGCGAGAGGGGCTAGTGCCTAGTAGCCGCGGCAAATTCTTAAAAACGCTAATAAAAATTACACATATATTTTCCATGTCAGTGGCGTTGCCATGGGTGAGTTGGGTTAACCCCCTTGGGTGCCCGGACCCAACATGTTTTAGAGCAAGCAGCACAATTAAATAAGGTGACGCCCCTTTTTTTTTGCTTGTCAGGGGCACTGGGGAGGAACGAATATCACACCGATGAAATTTTTGCTTGCCATGATTTTTCTCAATTTTCAGGTGGCCCGTGAGAAATTTCTTATCTTTAAAAGTGGTCCGTGAGGCAAGGAGATCTAAGAACATGCAGATTCAGGTGTAACTTGTTTCTGTATTTGGCATGATCTTGTTCAAGTTGTTCTCCTCCATGCACTATGGAAACCCACTTAATCATACTCACAAAGAACTATGGGTACTGAAAATTGGATTAAATGCGTTTTTAACTTAGCATGATTAACTTAGCATGATTTAAAGTGGCTTAGAAGGCATTACTGGATAAAAGTTTTGTGTAAAATAATCATTTATGATCTACAAAACAGCTGCATTAAGTGAACTTGTCTTGCATTTAGCCTAGTATACAGTAGGCTACAAGAATATATAATATTCATTAATTTTATATTTAATAAAATTCTGAAAACAATTAATAGCCTAACTAGGCCTATTTAATAAACTAGATGTCAGCTCAGCTGAAAATAATAATCAAACAGCTTTCATTGACTATCATAGAGGCTGTCATTGCCCATTTAAAGCACAACTACAATATTCATAACTAACTTCAGGTTTTGAAGATATAAAACACTTGGTGTAGGTATATGCAGTCCAAAGAGTCTCTGTCAGAACAAGCTTAAAATTTTAATGCTAATTTATTAGTGCAACTGTTCTTAGAAGTTCTGATCTAGAGCTACTCTAAAAATCACATCAGGTCTTACAACTCGCAGCAAGAAGAAAATGCAGACTAAACTAATTATAATAAATATCAATTTAGAGAAACATTTTGGTAGAAATGTTTTGGCATACAACCAAAGAACATTAGGCCTATACACACTTTTCACAAACAAATATATTGTTCTCAACATTAGCACACTCTTCATGAACCCATGAAAAACAGTCACTGCACTGAATCCATTCTTCTGTTGGCTGATCAGTTTCAGATTCGCCACAAATAAAGCAAAAGTCAGACTTGTGCTGATTCCTACTAGGCCTAGTTGTACTACTGCAACTCATTCTCTTTTTTGGTTTCCTTTCTTGACATCCAGAAGTATACACACTTGAATGTGCTGCCTGATAGTTTCCGCTATATTGGTTCACTTTGCCAACATGTTTATCTGTAATTTTTAATTCGGCTTGACCTTTCTTTGCTCTTTTGTAGTCTCATCCGTCATCAGTGGTTTCTTAAAATCTTTGCTGATCTGTGTTGATGATTCATCTTTGCTTTGCTGCAGAATAGGTGCAATGCAGGCTTTTGAATTATTTGCATCCTCTTGGCATTTTATTCTTAGACTGTCTTCCATGCATTTATGTCTCACAGCCGCTGTTCCTTCAGGCTGTCGAAGTCGTAATTCAGGATGGCGTCGTTTTACACCACTCCACCACTTTTCTGAAGGCAATCCATTCACGAATTTTACTCCAAACTTTTCTGCAAATTGGCTTGCATAAACAAAGAAAGGTCGCTTTCCAAAACCAATGCCAAGAGAAGCCCTGTTTCCAGCATAATCCACTAGTTTCATTTCCTGCTCAAAAGATAATTTTGTTGGATGACCTGGTCGTGCACTAAGCTGGTCTTACCAGCCACCCGAGTGTGTAGTGTACATCGGGTATTCCAAACATTTGGCTCGCCCTTCTCTGTGACATGATGCGACTTGTCACAGCACTGACTGCCGATTTCATATTGTCATCTGTCCAATTTAAGCATTTCCCTCGTTTTGTGTGTGTTTTCTTTTTACATAAAGGCCCAGTGGTCTTTGAATTGCCTAGAGAATGGCTGTTCATCTTATGTTTACCCATAATAAAATGTAAGAGATAGATGCAAAAATCCTATAAAATCAAGACAAGTGATTGCTGTAAAATCTGTAACAATCAGTACTAAAACAAATTCTTACATATTTCATTTTAATAATAAATAATAATAATAATTATGCACTTCTATAGCACCATTTCTAACACTCAAGGGTATCAATTGATGGTACTTCAAATCCATCTGCAAAAGACCAGGTCATTCCAAGCTTAGCTGCCAGAAAACAAGTAAGACTCCAGGCCTTTGGGGATTGACTTGGCTGGAGGGGAAGAGACTCAGTTCAATGCAAAAATTTGTGTCGGTGTTGGGATCTGGGGATTGAGGTTTGAGGACGGAATTTCCCCCCTATGAGGCCTATATAATACACTGACCATGAAGTATCCCATACTTGATAAATATAACTGCCATGCCAAAACAGTAGGAAAATTTTTAATAGGCTAATAGGAAAATAAGCAAACTGGCACAAGGAATAAAAAGTATTGAATTATCTATTGTAAATATAAATCATAATCATCATGTACATGTATATAAGCAAACATGTATATAAGCAAACATTTGCTATTATCACATCACCAAGTGCATACTGTTTGCGTTTAAACTAATTCTGGCAACAAGAACACCAACCCTGAGCTGGGCAAACTGGCCAGAATTATGTAAAATTTCGACCAGGTTTGTATTAAACAGACAGACGTTAGTTTCGCTGGTCTCAAACGCTCCGTCGACGATCGGATGCCTCAAAATTTTCAGCAAATAGTCTAGAGTGTTATATTTACAAAATTTAAGCGCTACAGTAATAATAAATGACGTTAAACGACCATAAATGTAATTTGAAAAAGTTTATTCTGTCAAATATGTTGTTGAAACTCACTTCTAAATGCTCAAACTTTGATACGAAAAAACCTCGAAATTAGCAAAACCAAAAATATTTAAAATATTTTCGGCGAATAGAACGCAGAAAAAAATGCCTAGATTTCAAAGACATTAATGCGCAAAGCACAATTATCGCGCATAAGTAGCATTTCAAAAGTGGCCAGGATTGTAATGGATGGCCAGGGTTCCATTAGTTTACCCTAATGCAAAATTGTCCGTAAAATTGATTTTTAACCAAGTCCAACTAGGCCTATTTGATTTTTCTTTTTTGAATTCATTCTCAAAAGAACGGCGGTGAGCAGAGAGAAGCATGCAATAATAAGACTTTACCATACATTGCATGGTACGCCAACAGTTAGAGTATTGTGTTCAAGAATTGTGTCCATTCCTGAAGAAAGACATAGAGACCTTAGAAAGAGTAGGCCTACAACACATAGCAACAAAGATAATCAAAGGGTATCAGAGACTATAGCTATGAGGAAAGGCTAAAACATGGTGGATTGACAACCTTGGAAGAAAGGAGAACTAGAGGCGATTCGATCATTTGAGGCACACAAAATACTAATAAAAAACTAAGAGCAAATGCAGAGAAAAGGTTCTTCACAAGGAAGCAGTATGACGGAATCAGAGGACACAACATGAAGCTGTTTAAGAAACGGGTTGGAGACACAGTCGACAGGCTGAGAGACAGCACCTTTTAGTGCAAGAGTGGTGGAAAGATGGAATGAATTGGACGAGAAGATAATAGGCCTACTGGCTACGGGTGTGAATGCTTTCAAAATAAACCTACTGTAAGTACTATAGAATACTAGATTGGAAGGGCGCAACAGTGGTTCTCACACCGGGTAAACCCTCCCGAACCACTTGAAACCTTGCTATTATTATTATTATTATTATTATTATTATTATTATTATTATTATTATTATTATTATTATTATTATTATTATTATTATTATTATTATTATTAGGGGCTGTCCATTAATTACGTCAAAAATTTAGCGGGAGGGGGTTTGAAAAAGTTTGACAGTTGTTGACAGAGGGAGTGGGGATCAAGAGAAGTTGACGTCAACAATTTAACTTTTTACAAATAATCAAAAAATAGGAAATTTCATGTAGGCCTAATACTACTTATTACAATGGGAAAAGCATGGCAAAAAGGGTCATCACCATCACATTTTGACACTCGATGAGCAAAAAGGGGAAAATGGTCATCACCGCAAAAATTAATAGGCCTAACCTTGTTATTGGAACCTGTCATTGATCTTGGGGGGGGTCAAATTTTTTTGACATATATAATTATAGGGGGTAACTGAAAGTTGACAGCTGTTGACAAGGGGGAGGGTCAAAAATTGACCAGAAATTGTTGGCAAAATTAATGGACAGCCCCTTATATATATATATATATATATATATATATATATATATATATATATATATATATAGTTTAGTTCATTAACTACAGTTTAAAGAAGACTATTATTATTATTATTATTATTATTATTATTATTATTATTATTATTATTATTATTATTATTATTATTATTATTATTATTGATAAACTCCAGATGGTTCTTCGTTCGAATCGGCAGCCAGGGTGATTGCTGCATGGTGTCACCGTGATCACATTAGTGATTGTATGATGATCGACTGTTCTACACTGGCTGCCTTATCCTGCTCGAGTTGAGTTTCGTGTGTTGAGAGCGGTTGCACTCTAGCTCTTTATAGTGCCACTCCATCTTAATTACCTTTCAGAGCTACTCTACCCTCTTCCCCTGGTCGGCCACGTCCTCGGTCCACAACCAATGGTCTTAAATTCTCAGTGTGCTCCAAGCACGAACCTCCTTGTTCCTGAAACGAGGTTTTGAGAAATTGAATCAGTTGGCCATATATCCTTTGGAAGTTTGGAATGCTCTTGCCGTCAGCAGAGATGTTAATCCTTGTCCTGGGCCTTGTCCTTAAGGACTCCTTAAGGACCAATTTGAAGCCTTGTCCTTGTTTTCGTCCTTGGGGACTCAGTCCTCGTCCTTGTCCTCGTCCTTGGGGGCTCAGTTCTCGTCCTTATCCTCGTCCTTGCAGATCGGTCCTTGTCCTGGTCCTTGTAACTTAGTCCTTGAAAAATCCTTATAAGGACCAAATTACTTGCATACCATTTTCAATTGTTCTGATAATTATGTTTCAAGGTAAGAGTAGTATTTGGATTCATATTTACATACTTGCTTTGAGTTATTCTAAATGTGTAGTCATTGTTCCCTTTATAATACCAGTTGAGCAGCTGAACTTCCATTTCCTGTTTGAAAGCGTATGAACCAGACGCATGCGTTTTTACAATTTCTATTATTCTTTAGTTGTATCTTAAAATACTGGTGTCATCAGGGCCGGAGCGACCCACTCCGCGAGCTCCGCGAGGCAGGGGGGCGCACGCTTTTGAGGGGCGCCAAATTTTCCAAATTTTCGAAGTGATCAATTATTGTGATGACGCTCTGTTAAGTCTTTAGCACAAATGATCAGCTACTTCAGCCTACTATACTGTTCTTTACATAGAATTGAACTATAATATATATATATATATATATATATATATATATATATATATATATATATATATAATTTAAATAAGACGAGCAGAAGGCTTACGAATTTTTATGAACCGGCGCCTAGTTAGGCTATTTGTCACACGTGACCTGACTGCTTTTATGAATATTCATTTCTACGCGCGGTAGCACGGGTTAACTGAAGTTAGAATATTGTGTTCAAATTCATGTAATCCTTGATTACTTGGTATATTAAATCGAGACGAACACGTGGCATTTGTGCTCCTTTTGTTTTGACAGTTTTGCCATCTGGAAACCGCCGTCACACCGTACCCTCGACGTTTAGGTTAACTTAAATAAAGACGATGGCTAGATTTTGACCGTTCACTCGAATGCAAGATATGATTGGCATTGATTGCATTGATTCAATTTGATCGCCCGATGGGAGAGAGATATTATCTCAGTAGTAATTACTAAATGCGTGAATTTACTGTGATTAAGTAAACGAATTCAACTACATTATGTAATAAGTTTACATAGTTTTTTCTAGACATATAAAGAAATATTCAGAGCAGGGGAGGACGGGGTATTTTCGGCCAGCGGGGAATTTCGGCCATGTCCGTTCTGCGCCATCAATCGACAAGAGTGCAAAAATAAATTACTGATACCTCCCTTTAGGCCTATTAGAGTAATCATTTCTAGATTGCGATTATTAATATGGATTCCAAAAAGAAACTCTCCGATGCAGCAAATAGAAAGCGAAAGGCAGCTGCTGTTGAAATCGCCTGCATCAGATAATTAAAAGATGTAACGGGATTAGAATTATTTTAGGAAATTTCATCTTTTAGAGTTTTATCTAAATCGAGTCTAATCAGCTTCTTAATCTACGTGAAACTCTAAAGTTTAGTCATTTAAACCATCTCACTTTCCCAAACATGACCATTGCTTTACGGATCTTGCTTACACTTCCTGTCAGTGTGGTCAGTGGAAAGCGATCATTTTCCAGATTAAAATTAATAAGAATCTATTTGAGATCAACTATCTCTCTTGAAAGACTTTTGGGCCAGGCCCTAGTTGCATTAGAAAATGATGTATGTTCTAATGTAATTTGGACATACTGTAACTGAACTAACAGAGTGATTTGCTAACATGAAATCCAGTAAAGCATAGTTGTTGTAGTAGCTACATCTTTTTCTCTGTAAGATAAAGGTATTATTGTTATTATTATTATTATTATTATTATTATTATATTGTATTATAACGAAGAAGTCCGTTATGTGTGCAGATCGCTTCGAAGATTGTTTATATTGAGTTCATATTGCCAATAGAATTATGAAGTTAAGGTCTGTCACTGCCGGGGGCGCCAAATACGAAGTTGCAGGGGGGCGCCAGATTGGCTAGCTCCGGCCCTGGGTGTCATTGTCTACAAACTTACAAAGGAATGGAACAAAGCATGATCAGCAATGGAGATTGGCAGTTGAACGAGTTTTTTCGTAAAGTGGTGTCATAATATTAGGCCTCATCGTGCGTGCATGACTGATCAGCTGTTGGAAACACTTGTACATTTGAAATACAACATTGCTGTTGACTAAATTATGTTTTGCAACATTCTTTTTTTGCTTTTGATTTTGTGATTCGATTTGGAATTGTTTTTGCTTTTTTCCTTTCTGACTTTTTTTAATCTAAAACAGAGATCGGTCCTTGTCCTTGTCCTTGATCCTTGTCCTTGGAGGTCAGTCCTTGTGGTCCTTGTGCTTGAGGGGTAAGTCCTGGTCCTTGTCCTCGTCCTTGGAGGGTCGGTCCTCGTCCTTATCCTCGTCCTTGGGGAGTCAGTCCTTGTTAACATCACTGGCCGCCAGTATATATGCGTGGCTTAGCAACTCCTAATTCTATGGCCCTCTTTTTGAAACGACTTAAACTTATCTCTTGTCAATTAATATACAATAATTTGCTGTGGGAGCGCTTCTGAGTGATCTTCAGAAGAGGCGCTATACAAATATTTTGTTACATTACATTACATTACATGATTACAGAGCTCTTTAGTTACGCAGTAATACGCACTAGCCATTTATATCTATTAATAGAAGTCAATGGCACTAGCATACCATTGACATCTAATGTAGCATACGCAGTTACGCAGTGATACTAGAGCTGGGTCGATTACGATTATTTTTTCCGATTACGATTACGATTATGTTCGATTATTTTTCACGATTACGATTTCGATTACGATTACGGTTTTTTATATAATCGCGATTTCGATTTCGATTATTTCATAGTACCTTTAGAAACTGTCTTTCCCGCCATATTTTACAGTATTCGGCAATCCTCTGTGTATCGATGTTCAGTTGGTCTTCAACAGGGATATTTCTACACCTCTAACACCCCCCAACCTCCCCAATTTGAGGTCGACACCCCCTAAAATTTGGTAATGTGACAATGGTATGCATACAGAATGCATATTGATTAGTCCTGAACACCCCAAACAGGCCCATTCAGAGGGGGCCAGGAGGGCCATTCGGCCCGGGCCTCCATCATTTGGGGGCCTCCCTTTGTTTCCTTGTCTAGAATTCTGGGAGAGCAAAAAAGCTAGATAGCTACTAGGCTACTAGAAGGGGCCTCAAAATTTGGTGATGACCTTTTTTGCTTGTTGACAATTTTGGGATTTTGGGAAAGCTAGGAAGGTATTCTGCGGTCCTCAAAATTGGTGATTACCTTTTTTCGCTTGTCAAAATTTTAATTGTTGGGAAGGCTAGGAGAGGCCTCGAAATTCCAACTGGCCTGGGCCTCCTTCAGCCTCTGAAGGGGCCTGCCCCCAAATGGAGAAATACACCCCACAACTTTTATCCTCGGATGACTTTTTTGCTTGTCAGACTTTTTGTGAGTCTCTATAAGGTTTTTTTGCTTGTCAGCCTTTTTCGGTAGAGACTTCCAAATTGCGACACCCCAGATTTTCCCGACACCCCCAAATTCACAATCCTACAATTCTAGAAATAAACACCCCCCAGATTTTCCCGACACCCCACCCCAATTCACAATCCTAGAAATAACCCTGGTCTTCAATCTCCTTAAAGGATCGAGCCTGGGTGGCAAGACCGATATCGTCAGCGTATCCAAACTTCCTACTGATGGTATCAGGTTAAGTCATTTGTAGGCCTATAAGCCTACAAATTGAATAACATAGGTGCTAGAACTGAACACTGTGTTAGACCGTTTCGCTGACGTCTCCAGGAGCTGACATCTTCTCCCAAGTGAACCGTCTGTCAGAGATGAGTAATTCCACAAGTTGACAGAACCAGGGCAGTGGCGGCTCCACCGGGGGCCAGAGGGGCCCGTGCCCCCTATTGAGTGTCTGGCCCCCTAGTGGCCCCCCAGTTGGGACCCTATACTTAATGCTACATACATTAAACAACAAATGGTTGGCCCCATCATTAGAAGTTGGCAAGTTGCCACCCCAACGGCCCCCCACTTGCCAAATCTTAGAGCCGCCAATGAACCAGGGTGGCAAGTTGAGCGAGAGTTTGTACATTAAACCCACATGACACACCGTATCGAAAGCTGCTGTCAAACCCAGAAAGATGGTACCTGTCTTTAGACGCTGCTGAATCCATTTTTAATGAAAATCTGATAATCAACGGTAAATTGATCTTTCTTTGAATCGGAAATATTGTATAATATAACATACGGGAATAATCGAAAAATAATCGCGATTTCGATTATTTTTTCAACGATTATCGATTATTTCGATTTATTTGATAATCGTGTCGATTTCGATTTCGGTTTTTCCAAAAATCGCGATTACGATTTCGATTTCGATTAATCGACCCACCTCTAGTGAATACGCACTAGTCGAAAACCAGGTCCGGAAATTCCAGAGCTATATATCTATGGAAATTTCATAAATTTTAATATCTATGGGAATTTCTGCGCTATTCGAAGGGAATCGAACAGCGATAGAATCGAAGCCCATTCGAAGGACGGTCTTTGGAAGGCAATCCTTTTGTCTAAATGTCTGTTTTTGTGAGTTTTAAAAAATATTTAATTTAGAATTCTATAGATCTCATGTCGAATTAATGGAATATTTAGCCAGGTAACTATGTCATTGACCCTTTAGTAATTGACCGTTTAGTAATCTTATAGAATATACTAATTTTCGAATAGCTTTCTCGTCAGTCAGCTGTGTATCGAGGCAGTAAGCGCCTTAGGGCAATTAAACGTAATTAGACTATGTTAGCATTAAGTGAATGGAGATTCCTCGGTCTAGATATAACTGTGTTAACGGATTTAGAATTCACAGAATCGTGAACCCAAGGTAAGTAAAATCTCGTGAAATCTGTAGCACTTTTAAAAGTAGCACCGCTTATTCTTAGGCGCGTATTCTTAGTATGAAGAGCAATAGCTAAAGGTGGGGGTCATTCACGCAAGGTCATTTAATTCAAAGGGTCATTTTGGTTGGGACTTTACAGCTATGGAGGAAATGATTTTTTGAAGAGAAATGCTTTGAGTTTAAAAAGAAAAAACTCGATGAGATGTTGCAAGAAGGCAAGGAACTTGCAATTTGCAACTCAGAATTTGTTATTTGACCATGGTATAGACAGTGGAGGGATGCCGAAATTGCGTTACAGATCTTGAGATTTAGAGCATATTTTCAGACTATATGACAGCATATCAGCAACACCCAACTCTCAGATCTATGAATTTTGTTTGGGTTTTGCACGATTTTCATGATCAGTCTAGGCCTGAAAGATGAGCCCCTTTCCTGTGCCTCATTCTGGATTCGTTAATGGTTGTTAGCTGGGGCATTCCTCATCAAATCAACACAGTCATTGGACGTCACCGTCTCGGATGTTGATGAAAATTGGCACAATTGTTCAACCCCATGAGTAATGTTTGAAACTATAATATTAGAGTTTTGGGTCAGCCCATGTCCAAACTATGGGTCATGAAAGTTTGGTCAAAAGGTGCCACCTCGCGACAGTAAAACTGTAATATCTCCACTTCTGTGATAGCTAGAGACATGATCTTTGCACCAAACTAGCTTTTTGAAAGCTCTATCTGGGCCAATCAACAGGTACACCAAGAGTTTGAAAACCAAAAGAACAAAGGCAATTGTAGCACATAATTTGACATTTCGACCAATGTGTATTCAACAATATTTATGATATTATTTGTTATTGAATTATTGTTATTGAATTTATTATTATATCCTCACATTGTGAGGAATAAATGGTGAAAATTTCAGAGTGGGAACTCTTATATTTTTTATGCAATGATTAAAAGAATATTCGCCTCCAATGCAAAATCGCAATTAAAACATTCCTGTTGGACATTGCATTCACTAAGTGACTAAGTTTATTTAGTATGCTAGTGACATCTGACACTTACACCCATCTGTGACAGTTTGCCATACATTTAACAGTATTTTTATTTTTGTTTCCAATTTAATAAACTGTAATTAATACAGTACCTTTCAATGAGATAATTATAATTATTTAATTGATTTAATCATTAATGTCACTACATTGCTGATCATTATAGACATTTTTATACAGAAAATATCTGTAGAATCAAAATGTTTATAATATAATATACTTCATAATTAGTTACCATACATTGGTATGAAATCTTAGTTGCTGTAACAAAGATCAGTTTGGAGCATATAATAAATTTATGACTGTTGACATTTTAGTACTGTTATAAAGACTTTTTGTTTCTACTATTTATGACTTATTTTGCAATAAAATTAAATCAAGAGGACTCATTGAAATGTTCTTATAGCTGTTTATTGCTATAGCTCAATCTTTTACCTGAATCTAAGTAATATATTGTTTGGTAAATAAGAATTTGATGTTCAACTTGTTTTCAGTTCAGTGATATCTGCTGTAGTGTGACTGAGAAATGGATGAACTGATATTGTTTGTCAACGGAAAGAAGGTAGCATTGTTATTTATTGAAATAATGTTTTACTTAATTTTTTGATTGATCTGTGCAACATCGTTGTCAACAGTTGCTGATTTTGCACTGATTGTAGGAATTAAAGCTAATTCTGAAAGGCTCCGCTTAATTAACATTTGGTTGGTCCTGTCAGGAAATAAGTATTCAAAATTTATTTTACATTAGCCAAAAGAAAAACCCAATTTGCTGGACATATAATTATTATGAGAGGCTCCTGCTCTAAACAAGCCCAAATCATTCTAGAGGGGGAGTTGGTTCTAATCCTAAAGAAAAACCAAGATGAACCTAGATAGATGACTTCAAAGAGTGGACTGTAAAATGTAAACTATGGTACAATGAAAATACCTGCTGAGGACTGATTCAGTCGGAGACAGAAGGTATTTGTCAACTTTCGAGTCAAAGGTGGCACTTGATGATGATGAAGGCTAAATTTGCATTTTATTCTTAGTCGGCCTGCAAGAAAAAGATATATTTTGTTGCATAAATTGATCAGTAAGATAGTCAGTCAGTCACATTCTGGTGAATAATTTTGTATTATTTAACGTATCCTGACTTCCTGTGGAGAAATGCCGAGTCATGCATTGAGAACTTTTTGATATAGATGAACATTTGAAATCTTAAGCCTTTAGTTTGTTGTCCTTTTAACAGGTTTCGGTGAAAAATCCCGATCCCGAGACAACACTTCTTCAGTTTCTTCGAAATGATCGTATTCTTTGATATTTGATTATTTGATTGATTTTGTTGTCATCTTTAATTCCACATATTCTATTCATGAATGCATTTGTTAACATTAGAATGGCTCAGTTTGTTTTTGGATTTGTTCTGTTTGCCATATATACTCCTGGATAGGTCGATCTCGCAGATAAGTTGACCCCATTTTTAGGTAAAAAATTGAGGAAATTTGATATGACTCGTGTATAAGTCGACAACAAAATTTTAGGAGCCTACAGGCTTCTTGAATTGCATAATTACACCTGATCTACATTGAAATTGGGTCAACAGACAGACACTCTATTCCCCAATCCCGGTGTCTCCAAGCCGTTTGCAGGCCAACGTGGTTGGGGTGTTTGTTGTTCACTTGCTATAACCCATAATGCCGGTTTGGAGCCCTCCGGCTGCTTAGTGCGTGTGTGCACGTGCCTTGGAAGATCATCGTTCTAAGATTGTCGTTCTTGGCAGTTTTCCGGTATCTTGCGCTGAGTTTTAGAGCTAAATTTGTGGAGTGCGGACTTCTCATCGTTTTCATGGGGTCCTCTGCACTTTCTCTGGATAGATTTGGATGTTTTTGGTCGTTTGCCGTCGAGTGTCTGGACTGCCATCTTGGACCGGCCTTCATTCCATCGACGTTAGTTATAGGCTGATTTATGTAGCACTATTGCCTAGCAGACGTGGCCGGTTTGAACTGTGAACATGTACTTTTTAAACTTACTATATTTCAGGCTATATAGAAGCTACAAAGATGTGGTTTGCATCATTGTTTAGCATTTTTATTGTACTTACCATCCATCCGTGTCAAAAAAGAAATAAAATCAAATCAAGAAAACGTTTTTAAACAGATTAGTTCAAAAATTTTGAAGATGGGAACTCACTACACCGTGGTGGAAAGAGCAAAACAGTTATAGTGGCGTTTTTGTACTTAACGCGTTGGACTCTTTGGACCCGTTCGCATATATGATTTCCGGGCGACGTTTATAAGCGTCGAACCCCGGTAACAGGTTAAGAAAAGCTGTTGACAATTAATGTTTCGTCCACCATCAGAATTATCCAGATTGTAATCAGAATACTAAGGTGTTGTTATTTGTCACTTTGTCCTTATACCATTTGAGTTCATGTGGATCATTTGAGTTCATGTTCTTGTGAATCACTTGTTCACTTTCAGTTTGCAGTCAAATAATAGGAGTCAAACAAGCGAAATTGTTACTGTTATGTGGCAATTGTAGGCCTCTGCCGATCTGTTAATCCGGTAATCAGCTCCACAAAAATTGTTTAAACTTTTCATGAGCCGCAGATTCTGCTAGAAGGGCCACAAGCGGCACATGAGCCACAGTTTGGCCACCTCTGGTCTAACCCATCAATTTTTCACTTGTTTGCAGCCAGATAATAGGAGTAGATTTAAGAATTCTACTATTTTGTTGAATATTTTTAACATGCACTGGATGCTGATATCAAAGTATTGATGGGTTAGACCAGAGGTGGCCAAACTGTGGCTCATGTGCCGCTTGCGGCCCTTCTAGCAGAATCTGCGGCTCACGAAAAGTTTAAAAATTTTTGTGGAGCTGATTAACAGATCGGCAGAGGCTTACAATTGCCACATAACAGTAACAATTTCGCTTGTTTGACAATTTTATCATTGGTGCCATAAGAATAGCAGCAGAGAGTTTACAAAATGTTGTCAAAAATTGGATTGCATTTCCTCATTTTCATGTCTAATTTTTGCAATGCAGCTCCCAGGCTTTTCAAAATTGCAATTTGTGGCTCGCACCTTTTATGGGTTTGGCCACCCCTGGTTTAGACCTTGTTTCCCAGTTGATTAGTATGGTTCATTTTATGCTGAGATGTAGTATAGTGGCTCCCAGTGCAAATATGAGGCCATGAATACTTGCTCCAAGCCAAATTGCTAGCCTATCCTAATATTGGAATTTTCTAGTTAATAGTAATTTATAAGCAGCTTTGGAATTGGTTTGTTGTGTGACCAGGCCTGTTGTGCAAACGGTTCTCATCAGAACACCAAAGTTAGGCAATGTTCATGGTTAGTACTTGGATAGGTGACCATCCCGAGATCTAAACATGGTGCCGCTGGCCAACCAAGCCATTCATCACTTAGATGTCGATAAATTGGTAGTAGTGTTAAGCTACGTAGGTAAAATGCAGGTCTAGAGAAAGTAATGGCAACCTACTCTAGATTAATGGTGTAAGCCACCTGTGTTGCTGCTTGCCTAGTACCGGAGATCAGAGCCGTAAAACCCACTCTCGTTCGAGTACGGGTTTACCTTTACGTTTTTTATTATGTGGGTTGATGATTCTTGACTAAATTAATAGTCCAGCTGAAAGGAACGAAGCTGGGATGTGGGGAAGGAGGGTGTGGTGCTTGTACTGTTATGGTGACACACTTTCATCACAAAGAAAGCAATTACGAGTATCCTTTGTTCAGTATTAATTGACAATGTATTTATAATCTATTGACATTTTTGTTTAAAAAGTTATTTATCGTTTAGTTTAGTTTGGTTTAAACGACAATTTATATAGCACAGTAACAAAGTCAGAGGCTTAAGGCAAAAGCTCTTTACACATAGTAAATGATGCAATAAGGAAAACTATTGGCAGTGGTGTAGCAAGGGTATCCAGCATCTGAGGTAAGATGTACCAATGGTGCCCTCAGCTTCAGAAAAATTCCTAACAGGCAAATAAAGGTTGTCATCCTTGGCGTCGACAAAAATGTGAGCCACAATTTCTGAAAAGCCTGACAAGTAAAAAAGATCCAGCTCTTTTGCTTACCATGCGTTTAAATTCTCCGTGTCCAACCATGGTAAAGGGCTGTTCTATTGAGTATAGGACTTTCTCCCCTGTACATTATCTCTCTAGACATTATCCCCCTTTGGGCAAAGAAGTAATGAACAATGTAAATCAATATCATAGATTTTGATTTTAAAAATTTGAAATGGTAGTGTAGTTTTATGCTTAATCAAGCATTTGATAATGTCAGTTTAAACCATCACATTTCTGGTATATTAGTCTGGAATTCTAAAAACGAATTAGGTGTCCAAAGCCAATTTCATAGCACCGGCTTTATAAGGAAAATCATTAAGGAGCATTGACTAGAACAAATAGGTGAAACCTTTAAAGACCAGTGAGTAGAAATGATCTCAATTTTGATTTAAAGAAGATTTCAACAGAGAACATTTCAATAGTGATAGCCACACTAATTCTCTTTCAGCGCCTGTAGATTTCGTCAAAGCCCATTGAATAAACAAAGGGGGATTATGTCCGGGGGTTTCATTTCATCAGGTGTACCAGAGGGGATAATGTCTGGGGGGATTATGTCCAGGGGAGAATGTCCATTCCCCGTTCTATTATATTTAAAAAAAATTTGTTGGTTATCAATATGGCACCCCTCGGCTCCTGACTTTTTGACTGATTTGCAGTGGAACTGCAGTGGCTTTTGTCTACATAAAGTGAAAAATTCATGTGAATTACTTGAACATTACACAGGTTTTTGGCTATTATGCTCAGTACTGTCACTGAAGTTAACTTGACTTCTAGTTCTTATTTTGAAATCCTTCCATTATGTTGTTGTTACATCATTTTATTTGCAAGCACTGTTGTCAAAGCCTATTTTGAAAGTGTACAGTTCATTATTGGGGGCGGGAAGATAGATGAGTGGTAATATCATTGGGCAGGCATGCCGACGACACGGGTTCAATCCCGTAGGAGCCCCTAAGGTCGACTCAGCCTTAATCGCTAGAGGGCGGTAGTAACATCAAAAATGAGTAGCAATGGCAACATTGCGATAGTAACCATAGGTTCGGCGGAAGAGACTGGCCACCGTCCGCCGATGTATGGCTTAGCCACCTATGGGCTGCTGGCTACTAAATACGGGGATCAGCACCGGACCCTACGGGCGTGAGCCTACGGGTGAAAACCTTTACTTACTTTACAGTTCATTATTGGTATAAAATAGTCAGGCTTATATCACAGAGGCATACACTGTTGAGTGATTATTGTATCAAAATGGAATATTAATGGTAACCAGTTGGCTGTTAGTGACATTATTTATGCAGTTATGTTACTGACTGCAGTTATATTATAGGGAGAGGGAGTAGCTGGAGGAGCCGGTAATATGGGTTCATCTGGTCGAAGTCTCTTTTATGGAACTGCTCAGACCCAGCAGTTGTAATTGAAGTAATCCTTGATAGGAGTTGAATATATGGGTTGGTTAGTTACTGGTAATAGACAAGCCTCAGTGATGTGAATTAAACAGTGTGTCATTAAATGGTTATTGATGCTTTCATGTGTGCTTGCATGCATGTGTGTGTATGCATGTGTGTGCTTGCATGCATGTGTGTGTGCATATGTGTACTTCATGCTAGGATGCTTTGCATTTGCATAATCTACATACAAGTGTGCTTTCATTTGCATAATCTAAAAATGCAGGAGACTTATTGTGTCATTGATGTAAACTTGGATGAAAAAGTGGGAAGCATAACCCATATACCTTCCCCTTCTCTATGATAGACTCTCAAAAGTGAGGGGTTTGAGTCTAGAGGCCTAATAGAAGTTTATGCCTATGCATTGTGTTGGGTTCTGTTGACAATAACTTTATCAGACACTTGTCTGTAAATGCCTGTTTGGCGCCTCTCTGTTCAATGCACGGTGTGGCTGTGACTACTGTGGAAGGAATTGGAAACATTAAGAATGGTCTGCACCCAGTTCAGGTATCATTCTCCTTCGTTTGCAGAATATTCCATATTCATAGAATGCTAAGTAGACCTCATTGTGATGAGAATATGTTGAACCTTAAAAGTTTTATGTGTTACGAAAGAATTCAGAATATTTTGCAGGTTTAACCCTTTTCCAATTTGCCCCAAGAATACTTGTCCATTTTACATTACGTTACAAATAAATGAACAGGTAAAAGGTTTAACTAAAATTTGTATTAATTGTATCTCTGTTTTGAAGCTACGTAATCATTTTCATCCAGTATTTGAAGTCCTTCTCACTCGGCTGCTGTTAAGCTTTTGTCTTCCCAATTATATTCATTTCAGTGAATTAGTGTTTATTTTAATTCTGCAGAAAACTTTAAAATGCAATGTTTTATATGTAAATGTTCTCTTGTTAATGCTATGTTATTGAAATTTCACTTGTGCAGACCAAAGCTATTTGTTTGAAACCTTCTGTATATATCCCTTGATTGCATATTTAAGCTTGCAGCCATTGCTACCATTTTAATAAGCTAATTTTAAGTGCATAATTTGATCTAAATAATAAATGCCTGTCTCTTAAATGTCCCTAAACTCCATTTATGACCATACTATAATACTGAATTTGTCTTGGCAAAGGTTAATAGCTGTTGAAGTGTTTTGTTTGTTGACTTAAGCAGCTGCTAAGCAGCTGTTAGTTGTTTGAATGGATCATAAATTCAAAGATTTGTTGTGTTTTGAGGATGCATGCTTTTTACACACTTGTGTTTGCAGTATTTCAAATTTCAGTTTATGATGTTTGTTAGATACATAATAAAAATGTGAGACTGACATTGCAGAAGCTGTGGTCTTGCAATGTCTTGAGAATTAAGGTGGATTTTAACTGTATTGTTTTATTGCAACAAAATAATTCTAATATAAAGTCCACTTTTGAAACTGATTTTTCACTGAAGTTTGTATACTGAAATTTGAATTACCGGTAGTTCAATGAAGATGTTGACCCTTTGAACCGTGTCAGTGTGTACATAAAACCATTAACCCTGGATCCCTGAGACCTAAAATACCTCATCCCGCTACTGTGGGAAACCAGGGATTACGATTATATGGTCATCCTGCTAGAGCGGCATCACCTGTTCAAGGTTTATTATCAGTCCAAGTGTAGAGAATTTCTGTCCACATTGTTAAAATGTGCTCTGAATCTTCCTTTTTAACTCTTCAGCGGCGAATGCGGTCGTTAACGACCGTATATGAAATGCGCACCCATTTCTAAATATAAACCGCTATATTTAGGATTTAGGGCTATTCTAACGAAAGCCAACATGCTTTCACTTTTAAAACTTGCTAAAAAACCGCTTATTTCGCGATTTTGACTGCAAAAATATGTCGATTTGTAGGCAAGATTTGCGGTCCTTCTGGCATTTAAATTTTAAATACCCTTCTATACACAGGGGCAGAAATTTTATTCAACTAAAGAAGTTTTGGAAGCGATTGAAAATGGTAAGTTTGATGACATGGGTATTTCCAGGTGTGATGACAACGAAAACAAACAAATTCTGCTGGAAAATATAAAAAAACCAAGTCTTTGAACTTATGTGACATGTGTCAAATATATATATGTCATAATTGCTTCAACATCTTTCACACAAGATCCTTTCTAAACTAAAATATCACATTTTACATAATTTCTAATGTCTATTACATACGTCTACATGTTTCAGATAGTTTGCCACTAATGTCTTGTTGCTAAAAACTTTTTTTAGCAACTTTTTTGAAAAGTCCCAAAAATACATGTGTTATAATTGCTTTGAGACCATTCACACAAAATCCTCTGTAAAATAAAATATGACACTTATACATCTATATATAATTTTAAAAATGTTTATAACATATGTGTACATGTTTCTGTTAGCTGACTTACACTGTGCTGTTGCTGGCAAATTTTTGATGAATTTCAAAGTCCAATTTTAATTTTTAATTTTTTAAATTTTTTATTTATTCCCATGAAATATGAAGAATGTAATTGTAAATTTTACATGTTTATTTTCATATACTTGTAGATAATCAAAAACCCTTTCCATTGAGATATATACATTGTCAATATTGCTGTGATATTTGATTTAAAATATTTCTGGAAACTGTTGAGGGGTAAATTCTGTGAAAACAACATAGCCGCCAAAGAGTTAAAGACCAATCATGATAGTAGTAGTAGTGGTGGTGGTGGTGATGGTGGTAGTGGTAGTGGTAGTAGTAGTAGTAGTAGTAGTAGTAGTAGTAGTAGTAGTACCGGTAGTAGTAGTAATCAGTCTCACATTTTTTGTTATTTATTCAAGTCATGTTACCTGTCCAATGTCCATGTGTTTTCCTTCTTATTACCGGTACTCCTTTTTTATTTTGGCTGTACAGCGTACATGGTTGCCATTTTCTGTTAAAACCCTTTTACTCCACACACAGAACCTCTCTGATGTCAATTTCTTCTTTCTATCTTTTATGTTGCATATCTGACCATTTGTATATTTGCCCTTTCTTGCTTTCCTTTTGAGTATTTAAACACTCCTCTAGTTTTAATTTTCTTATCTCTTCTAAGATATTGTTTGACCTCCATTTTTATTTTTAATTTTTGATTTGTTGCACCTTGGTTTCCTTGCTAATACTGTTGCCTGTATGATATTGTCTCTGGCATACTCTCTAACCTGCAGTCAGGGCATTGATTTCATTCCTAACTTTATTCTAAGGCTCTCTTGATTTAACTTTTCTTTTAAAATTCATTCTTTGATCTTTAGTAGCTTGCAGAAAATCATAGTGCTATGTGGTTTGCTGCTTTTAATATGCAACCAAGCAAATCAGGAATAATAGCATAGTATCCATTTTAAAAATTATTTTTCAGTAGCAAGTTCCACTATCAAGTATGATATTTAATTGTCATGCTTAATTCTGTCTCTGGGTTCATACAGGAACGGTTGGCTAAGTCTCATGGAACACAGTGTGGCTTCTGTACGCCTGGCTTTGTCATGTCAATGTACTCTCTGCTGTGCAATGATCCACAGCCATCAGAAACTGCAATAGAAAAAGCCTTTGAAGGTATTATAATTATTGCCACTAGTTTTATTATTGTAAACAAGTTTTAAAAGTTATTAACACATTGATGACTATGCTACAAAAATGACAGATAAATAATGCATAAATCAAATGGAAATATCAATTCACTGAAATCAACCAGATGCATTGCCATTGATGCATTTGCTGAAACATAAAAATGTGTTGACATTTCCTTATTTTGTTTTTTCCAAAATGGAAAGCAATGTGAAATAGTTATTTTCTTTGAGACTGATTGGTTTACTGAATGATATGATATTCGCAATGTGATGAATTTTTGTAGTGTGATTGCTAATAGTTAAGGCTATGATGTTCTACATCTGTTTCTGAGAGAAAGGTTTATGGCTTTAATTTTTGAGGTGAAATTGGTAATTATGATGGCTCATTAATTGGATTCTACTGTTTCTACATGACTGAAAATGTATAGTCTTCAATTTGAATTCAATATAAATTTGTAACATCATTCACTGTTCTGAAAATAAGTTGTATTTTAAAACTTAGTTGTAATGGCATTTATAATTTTACCATTGCTTTCATGGCCAGGGGTTTGACAGTTTTATGATTTCTTTGATTTAAGGATATGTGCTTGTCATTGATAAAAGGATGCTGGGTCAGAGGATGATTCAAGAATTACATCTTTATTTGCAAAATGAGAGTTCTGGAAATTAAATTCTGTTGCCCAGCAAATCAACAAAAAATAATCAATCAGTCAATTTATATAGCAACACTATTATGCTGGAACACTATTATGCTGGCAGAGTACCGTATATATTAAGTGATAAAGTCGAACCGAAGGCCAATTCACAGGTTATATATCCTGACCTCGACTTATACTGTTGCAAAGTTTCCATGATAATTAATTTAGCAACTGAATTATTTTCAACATACATAAAAGTTCACATCAGCAAGATTGGTAATTTAGGGCGCTCATAAATACAAAAAAATTCAGGATTACCAATTTCTTTTATATTGTCAAGAATGAGCGAATAGCAGGTTTAAAATGTTCTTAATCGCTCGGAATAAATCTGGGAATGTGAAAATCGTTCAGTTTCTCGAGTTTAAAGCTGAAACGCAGTTTTCAATCAAAACAATGGCGCCGCTGCCGCCAAATGCCCACTCAGATTGTTCCGACTCTCACTATCACCTCAAGAGGGTTCGCCACGATGACGTCACTTCAGGTCAATGACTTTAGACACCTTCAAATACCCAAAATCTAGGATCGACTTTATCTCGAGTATATACGGTAAGCCTTTCAGCAAAATTAGCAACCAGGTCAAATGTCTCGAGAGCACAATGATTTGGTGAAGTCACATGCTGCATGAGGGCAAAAGTGCTCAGTGTAGGTACTTTACATCGGGATCTGTGATTTTCTGCATGTGGATGTTGAAATCACCTCTAATGATTACAGGGCAAGACTGGAGGATGCGCACTTCAAGGACTGAAAATAATTAATTATTCATAGTAGAATTGAAGTGTAGGACATACAGATCCTGGTCGATACATGGCTATGATGGTGAATGTGCTGGCGCTCGTTTTGAATCGACTACAGACACATTCGAAGGTTGTTGTCATTGGAATGCTGACAGGAGCACTTCTGAAATACGATCGGAAGAATATCGCCACTCTGCCGGCCCAACCAGTTTTGCGACTAGTCTCTGATGCCAAATATTCCAGCTCACGGATGCGTCTAAGACTTGATGTCATCATTTGACTGATGCCAGGTCTCTGTAGGAATGAACACATCATATTTCTGGTCTTTAATGAATTCACTAACCTCCATAGTCTTGTGATACATCGATTGAACATTTGGCCATCCAAATTGAATACCATTCTTAGTCGATTGATGCTTATCATTGTTTTCAACAGGGTCCGGACTCTCGACCACTTGCATGCACAAATCTGTATGCACTGCCTTGTGCCGAAAATGTTGCCATTTAGGCCTCCATAGGTAGTATTGAAAGAGCCTGGTTCGAGTCCCTCAGTTTGGCGGTTGTTCATGGTTGAGTGCGCACAGTCTGTCACAAGAGTAGGACAAATGAGAATTTAACAAAAAGGAATGAAAGTCAGATCAAGTCACAAGATTTACTGTAGTCAGATTGACAGATTAGTAGGGGATGCAATTTAAGGAGCTAGGCCAATTACTGGCAGGTAGTTTTTGAGATCTAAATGACGATAATGTGCTAGTTATACAAAGTGATGCTAGTAATGAATTCCAGAACCTGGGGTCACACACACCGAGAACAACAAGCACCAATGACGGTATGAGTGTGTGCAGTTGTACAACAAATAGAGCACAGATCATTAGCTTTGCTTTTGACAATAGTGTTATTCTAAACATCTGCTTTGATTGCAATTTTTCCGATATGTGCAGGTAACTTGTGCCGATGTACTGGATATCGGCCAATCCTGGAAGGTTTCAGAACATTTACAGTGGTAACGATTCTATGAGAAATTATTATTTGTGAATATGACATTTAATTATGATCATGAATGAAATGAGAGAATTCTCACCAAGTGATGATAAACTTTTTATGTTTATCATCACTCTTGATGAATATACATTACACAAGTAGCTATGACAATGCACTTTGCCATTTGTATATGATTCTATCATTGAACTATTAGCGTAATTTTATTTTCCTGGGCATGCTGCTTCATCCATAGCTCCATAGTATATTAACCTTTGTCACCCATTCAAACAAACAAATCAAAAGGAGGTTACAAAACTCATCAGGAATCTACTTTTACTCCAGTTTGAATTAAATGCCTTAATACAACTAAAAATTGAGGAGCATGGTAAAAAATCTGGGTTAAAGGTCATGTGAAGTGAGTCAGGAGCATTTAATTCAGGATAAAGTAATGATGTGTTTAAAAAATTCTGTTTGTGTATGAATGAGAAGCAGGCCCATCGAGAAATGGGTATGGGGAGGCAAATTCCCAGTCGGGTCTTCAACAAAGATATCTCATGCAATATTACTTATTATTATGAACACTTTGGGCACGCTGGGGCCCACATTGTGTGTTTTTAACGTCTTGGAAAGTCTGACAAGCAAAAAAAGGTCATCACCACTTTTTCACGCTTATTTTGTTTATTTTCGGACCTGGTGAGGTCCGAACATCATTATTAGAAAGCTGATGTAATGGACATAATTTTCTGGAGTAATTTCTTTGCTAATGTCTGCTTTCATGATAAAATTAATGGTTTTCTTCAATGTATAGCATCCCCAATTTTGTTAAAAGAATTTTTTCAATTGATGAAACTGAAAAATGAAAACAAATTATGCTGAATTACTGTAAAATTTTGAATATAATGCCCACAGGAGTATAATAGGCATGGCTTTCTGGCCAGCAGATCAAAAAGTTAAATTGATTTTCATGAATATAATGTGCACCCTTAAATTTCCACCCTTGGTAATGTCTTATTTGACTATCTGTAAGCTTAGTTATTGCTGTCAGAATTGTGAATGTTACAAATATCAATAGATTTGTTATTGCTGTCAGAATTGTGAATTTTACAAATATCAATAGATTTGTAAGGAGATTCACTGGTAGAAGTTCCTGAGCCTGTGTTTACTGTAATGAATGGGAGAGTATGTACCCTGGTATAATATTAAACAGAGACTCCACTGTTAGACTGTCATTAGTTATAGGCAGAGTCTGGCTACAGTGACACCTGGCTTTGTTTACCTGAGCTAGTAGCCATCAACAAAGTCCTTAATTGTTGTTCCAAATGGCATTGTTGTTCCAAGTCATGGTCTCCCTCTTCTTTCCTTCTTCCTGCAAATTGTCTCCATCTCTTTTCATCTCCCTCTGACAACAGACACTTTGTACCAACAATGACTAAGCTGTCAATTATAGTCATTAATGCAGTTCAACTTGTCACCCTTCTTTGCCTCTGCCCTTCTCCTTACAAATTGTCTCTTTCCCTCTCCCTCTCCCTCATTAAATTCATTCACTGTAGCTGTTCAAATGACACACTAAACACTAATGACAGTGCCGGTAAAATTAAGCTTATGGGGGAAATTTAGGAAAACTTTATCTAATTTTGGTATTATATGAGTATGATATGCACCCCTAACTTTATGGAAAATTCTGACATAGAAAATTGTGCACCATACTCGAGATTTACGAAGAGGCCAAGCCTCATTTGTTAGAATTCAAGGTTAGGTACAGACAGTGGTTATTGCTTATAGGAGGGTCAGCTTGGCCAAAAGGACCACCTGTGTGCAAGTGGACAGAATAAATGCAATGGATGCAATGGAATCGGTAGGAAGGAAAGAGAAAAGGCAAGTCTGCTATGATATTCATTCTTGTTGATTTTATATTGAGGGATTGTCTTTTGTGGCTATGTTTAATAGATGAATTCATTGCAGTAATTATGCTCTTCAGTCTTGAAATTTACAAGATACAAAGTATTTTAATGATTTTTTAAAATGTAATTAGAGAGGCTCTCTTGTCATTTTGCATATTCACTGCCATAAAAGTTTGTCATAATGATATTATCTCATGCCAGCATGGACTACTGGTTTGTGTAAATTATAAAATTCTCTCGTAGAATTACTAATAAATATGCAGTTAGCCATTTGTTATATTATGCTGTTACTGGTCAGTATTAGTCAGGAATAAAATGCTAAATCTCTCTGTCTACTTAAATATTGGATGTTTTCACTGACAGCTTTCAGGAAATCTTGTCAATGTTGAGGAATTTATGCCATTAAACAAAGACATTCATCTGCCTCAGCCATTTAAAGAGCTTGAAGTAAGATTTTAAAGAAATGCTTTGAATTTCATGGCTTTTCGTTAATTTAAACAAATTTCTTCTGCTTATGTGTCATGTAATTCTTTTCTTCTTTAGTAACAGGTAGAACTGGTAGATGTTTTTTTTTTCATTTTAATAATAGTCTACCAATTTATAGTATTTTAAGCATGTGTTTGAGTCTGGATTTTAAATGGATTCAATATTTGAAGTATTGAGCTTTTCTTTTTAGGAAGCTGCTGCTGCTTGTGAAAAGCAGTCTCTGGTGTTTAAATCTGAACGCATGACTTGGTACCGACCAACTTCATTGGATGAACTAATTACTCTGAAGAACAAGCATCCAAATTCTAAAATTGTCATTGGAAACACTGAAATAGGCAGGCTGACATGTAGTGTATGATGCACCCCTGATGACTTTTTCTTTGTTTTGCAATAATCTCAGGCATCTTTCAAATTAATTATGATTACATTAATTATTTATCAGAATATATTGGCCGATTTTGTTGTTAAAGCAAAACCTTTGAAGTTTGGATGATGGTTATGAAATGTCTAACGATTATAAATACTTTCTGCTATCCTTATAATGACTTCTTTTACACAATCAAAAAAAAATGATGTCATGACAAGCCTCTTTTGACTATCACCTTGAATTGATTTAGTAAAAACTCATTATTTCATAGTAATTATCAAAAGAATCAATAATTATCTATTTTTAACATTGTATTTATGCTATTTAGTTGTATATGTTTGTATTTATTGTGAAAGGCTTATAATTTCATCTGTGAAAAACTGTTTTGAAGGAGTTGAGATCAAGTTCAAGAATATGCACTATCCGGTGATAATAGCTGCAACACATGTAGCAGAATTGAATGCAGTTCAGTATCTGGACAATGGAATTCGAATTGGAGCTTCTGTGACTTTGACAAAATTAGAGGAGGTTCTGAAGAATGCAATCAATAGCATGGAAGGTGATTATTAGAAATTACAACACATTGAAAGTCTCAAAATAAACTGATTTTCTTAGGCAACCATCGTAGTCGGTACATTATGATCATTTGTATTTACATGATTCACACACATGAAATCAAATGGCGAAGCTTTTGCAAATCTTTTGTAATTGTGCCAGTATCAATTGAATTTCATTCAAAAGTACGAGAAGTAAAGATACACTGTGTTTAAAAGTTGATTGCCAAGGTCAGTCAGGTCAGGTCAGGTCTTCAGCAGCTATTGAACATCTCTCCAAAGTTCTCTGTCCTTTGCTATTTCTTCCAAAGTCATTCGGTGTCTTCCATCAGTTTTTCCATTGAGGTTCATCCCTGCCATGTGCAGATCCTCTTCCAAACCATCCACCCATCGTCTTTTAGGTCTTCCTTTAGATCTTCTCCCCTCTAGTTTGTAGTTGAAAATTCGTTTTGGGTTTCTTATTTCTTCCATTCTGATGTGTCCAGTCCATTTCATTCTTCTTTTTCTGATAACTTCCATGATGCTTTGCAGTGTTCTCTCTCTAACTTCTTCATTTGTTATATGTTCTTTGTATCCAATCCTTAGTATTCTTCTTAGCCATTTATTTTCTGTTGCTACTAGTTTTTTCTCCGATTCTTTTTTTTATTCTGCTACATGTGTTGCCAAGGTGTCGATCTAAAATAAATAACTAGCGACAGTAATGACAATGGATGCACGTTGTAGCCAGATTGTCTCAGGATTGAATGATACAGATAAAAAAAATTAACTCAGCCTCTGGCCTTCTTCTAGGTGTCCTGCAGGTTGACTGCATTGGCTATCATGGACCTCCATTTCCATCTGTCTTCTGTTGCATGGATATCAATTGTTGCATAGTTTCATCCCTGTAGATAACATAAACTATCCAGATATTTTTTCTCCTTTATCTTCCTCTATTCTTTTTTTCGAATTCATTCCTGTTTTATCATGCTTCTCTATTCCATCTTTCCTCATTACATGGCCAAAAATTTCCATTTGTCTTGTTATTGTTGTTCCCATATAAGCTTCTTTGGATTCCCGCTTTGACCAACACTTCATTGTTCTTCATCATGTCTTTTCAACTGATTCTCATCATCCTTCTAAGAAACCGCATTTCAGATGCTGCGAGTTTTCTCCTCATGATTTTGGACACTGTCCAAGTCTCACTTCCATATAGCAGTATTGGCCATACATAGGATTTCAGCACATTATTTTAGTTCACATTGTTGTGTTTGTTTTCCAGAATATTCATAAGCTTGCTAAATGATGACTTGCCAATGCCAATTCTTTTTGTGATTTCTTCATTGCATCTTCCATTGCTCGTGATTTGTACTCCTAGGTATTTGAACTGCTATACCTGTTGAATTATGTGTTGTTGGACATATACTTTGCAGATAAGGGTTTCTTTCATTTTGGAGATTACCAATGACTGTGTTATTTTGGATGTATTTTTAATCCTAGTTTTCCTGCCTGTTCTTCCACTTTGTCAAGCAGTCTTTTAAGTTTATCTTTGCTGTTGGCTATTAGTGCTGTATCATCGACAAATCTGAAGTTCTTGATGTTTCTTCCTGCAACTGAGTCTCCTCCACACTGCGTAGAGATTGAAAAAGTCCGGAGAGAGACCACATTCTTGTCTGGCTCCTTTCTTAATCTTCATCCATTTCCCTGTTTTCCATTAACTCTTGCTGATGCTTCCTGGTTCCAATAGAGCTCTTGGAATAGATGTAGTTCTTTTATTTCCAGGCCTATTTCTTTAAGAATTTTGAATAGTTCTTCATTTTTGATATTGTCGAACGCTTTTTCATAATCTATAAAGCATATGTATAGGTTTTTTTTACCACTATTGCTCTTTCTGCCAACATTCTTAAAACGTATATGGCATTCCTGCAGCCCCTTTTTTCTCTGAATCCAAACTATTCTACTATTTGTGGTTTTATCTTGTGTTTTGCTCTGGCCAGGAGGATTCTCATTATAAGTTTTGTCATGTGGCTGATTAAGCTTATTGTTCTATAGTCTTCACATTTTATGGATCCTGTTGTCTTTGGGGAAATCTAATGAAAACTGACTGATGCATTTTGTGGGGTAATTGTCTGTTTTTATATATGATATTTGCTATTTCAGTCACTGTCTTGATTCCAACCTCACCAGCATTTTTAATCATTTCAGTTACATTGCCTTGTCTTTTTTCATCATCTCCATGATTTCTTTGGCCATCCTTTGTTGTTTTTCTCTAGGTTTGACTTTTTCTATTACCGGTAAGTTGTTTGTTGTCATCATCAGGGTATTTTTAAAAAAATTTCCATTTTCCGTCGGTATCCTCTTCCTTTTCCAGTAGCTCAAAGTTTTTCTTGACTTCTGCTTTATAATTTCTCTGTAAGACAGTCTGCTCTCAGTAACTTTCAATCATGTTTGGCACATTTCTTACCTTTTGGTACATGTTTTAGTTTTGTTGCAATCTTGTCACAATTAGTGTGTGGTCACTTCCAAAGTCAGCTCCTTTTAATTACACTCACATTGTGCTGTTTTAGAATATGGTATTGTTTGATGTTATTGGTGGAATTATCTAAATATAAAGATTCTGTGAAATTGCATTTAAATATTATGTAATCTTTATAGAAAGCAAAATGAGGTTCTTTGCGGCCATTGTTGAGATGTTGAGATGGTTTGCTGGCCCACAAATTCGTAATGTTGCTGTAAGTAGACATAATTATGTCTCTTTGCAGCTACTCGTGTATTTATATTAGCGAAATGTTTCCATTTGTAATGTTGAGTGATTTGTAAATCAGTTTGTGGTTTTAGTTATGTTTATTTTTTGATCTTTGATTCAAATGCAGTTAAATGGATAGACTGAAACATAAGTTTTGTCAATTTTTAAAAATGTACGTTTGATACCATACTTCATACCATGAAACTTTGCTTGCTAAAGTAGGCTTTTGGTTTCTTCTTTCATTTTTAGGCGATTGGTGGAAACATTGTCACCGCCAGTCCAATATCAGATCTGAATCCTTTGTTTCTTTCAGCTGGATGCATGCTTACATTTGTGTCAATAAGTATGTAGCATTCTTTTATTCTAACAGTCCAGTAGAACAGATTATCTTAAATTTTATAGTTATTGCCAATTAGGTTGTAAGCTTTTTCAAAATAAAATTTTAACAGACAGCGCAGAAGCAAATAGTGACTGATGGATGAATGAATGAATGGATGATTTTAGGTGGAGGCAGACGTACTGTGAAAATGGATCACAAATTTTTTACTAGCTACAGGAAATCTGTAATCAAGCCTGATGAGATTCTTCTGTGTATTCAGTTGCCATTTACCACAGAGGTTATCATTTTATCATGTTGAAAGTTTTAAAAGTAAAATTTATTTTTTACTTTTTGATTCTCTAACACTTGATGTTTATTTATGCAAATAGTTAATTAGAAAAATATATGTACTTAATCTTGGATATGTATGCTGTTATTTTAAATTATTTCATGACAAAACTCTCAAAATTTCAAATCTGGCCTGTGACATTGTGTTCAATTCAAGTTTTTTTACATATTTAGCAATAATGCTTGTTATTGGACCAAATATTGAACATTTAATTTTTATAATGGATGATTGCACACAAATGGAAGCAATAGTAATTTGTTTTCTAATTGCTTGCTGCATTTGAAATTTTCAAGCGTTTCTTCAAGAATTCACAATGTTCCACCTGATATCACAGAACATTTGTTGACATTAATATTTTATTGACTTCTAATGTTTTCATTCATATTCCTCGAAAACTATAAGATCCTGTATCATGAAATGCTTTTTTCTGGCAGAATGAGTACTTCTATGGCTATAAGCAATCGCAGAGGAGAGAAGATGACATTGCGATTGTCAATGCTGGCATGAGAGTTCTATTTGAAAAGGACAGCATCATAATTAAAGATATGACACTCAGCTATGGTGGAATGGCTCCATTCACTGTCATGGCTACAAAAACAGCCAATGAACTTAAAGGACGGTATGGTGACACTTGGAAAGTATTAATTTGTTAACTGCTTCGCTTGAAAAAATTATCTTCCTGTTGTTTATGAAGTTGAATTGTGGCTGTGCACATGCTCGAACTGACCAATCTTTCCTGCGTCTCTAAGGCTGTGAATCATTACAGTCAGATATGATAGGGCCAATGCTTTGCAGGCCATTGGTCAGTTTGAGCCTACCTTTCACAAACATTTTGCCAATGATGCTTCAACTGACTTTTGTCTTACTTATTCACCTCCAATTGCATTTAATTCTTTGCAAGGCATCTGTATTTCTGATGTTGGATAATACATTTTACTTTTGCTTCCCACTCAGCGCTCGCTCAACATGCTGCCATGTTACCTCCTTGAAGAATGCTTCTATTTTTTATAATTATCTGAGTCCAGTTCTTCTGCATCTAATACATCTTTGACTGAGAGAAGTTTGCTTTCCGATTTCATTTGGTGCAGACTTTGATCAAGATGTCGTCACTGCCCAAATGATTTAGCAAATTACCAACCCCTACATGATTATAGTGTTAACTCAATGGATAATGGTAAAGTCACTGCGATGATTCTTCTCGCTGTATCTACTGCCTTTGCACTGTCGACCATTCAATCCTCTTGCATCTTTTTCAGCCTGGCTTAGTATATACTTGAGTTCCCATGCTCAGTTTGTCAGCATTAATGACAATGTTTAATAATAATAATAATAATAATAATAATAATAATACTACTACTACTACTACTACTACTACTACTACTAATAATAATAATAATAATAATAATAATACTACTACTACTACTACTACTACTAATACTAATAATAATAATAATAATAATAATAATAATAATAATAGCTGTGCTATGTTTTAAGTCAGGGGTACTCAAACTTTTTGAAGCCGGTCCACATAAAATTTTAACAGATGCAGAAGCAAGTAGTGACTGATGGATGAATGAATGGATGATTTTAGATGGAGGCAGATGTACTGTGAAAATGGATCACAGATTTTTTTACTGGCTACAGGAAATCTGTATTATTTAAGTATTTAAACTGTCAAGTCTGCTACAACTGTTGCCTATGAGTCTCATCTACTACAAAAATAGCCACATTTTGTAGTACAATGCCTTAACGACTCACATAGTGAAAACATTTGTTATAGATTATGGCACTGCCAGTTTTTGGTCAATATTTGGTATGTCTCTATTAAATCTCACCTTACTCTTCTTGTATCTAAAATAGTCAACCCACAATGCTTTAGCCTTTCTTAATGACTTAATATTTAATGTCCTGTGAGCATCTTGGTTGCTCTCTGTTGAACTATTTCCAAAATCTCTCTTTTTCCTCAAAAATGGATGCCTGAATGCAACATTTCAAATGTGCACATACCATTTCTTATATAATCTCATTATTATTATTATTATTATTATTATTATTATTATTATCATCATCATCATCATCATCATCATCATCATCATCATCATCATCATCATCATAGATGCTTTCTGCCAACTTGTTAGCAGCAATAGCTAGACATGAAACTTCTCCATTTATCTTTTTTCGTTGTTAGTCTCTTTCTGTTGATTACTGATATCTGGTATCTTTCAAAGTCTTCATTGATGTTATCCATTAACTTTTTCCTGGGCCTTCCTCATCCTCTCTTGCCTTCTTTGTATGTATAGAGTGCTTTATATGGGAGTCTGTTGTCTTTCATTCTATTTACATGTCCATACCATCTAAGTCTTCTTCTTCTGATTTTGCCTATTATTGTCTCTTAGCTTGGTCATAATTTCTCCTAAAATAATTTTTTTATTCTGTTTCTATGTGTTACTTGTACTTTTCATCAATTTCAAATCAAGTGCTACTATCTGATGACCAATTGTTCCTAAATTCTCTCCCACATTCGCATTTTCTACCAACTGCTTCTCTGATGTTTGCTGAATGCATTGTTGACATAGAAAATGGGACGATGAACTTGTTACAAAGGCAAGTCAACTTCTTGCCAAAGAATTGCCTCTGTTGCCTGGAACTCCTGGGGGAATGGAAGCATATCGCTGCAGTCTGACAACCAGCTTCTTTTTCAAGTTTTATGTTTCTGTGCGCTTGCTCTTGGAGAAGAAATTGGTTGGTTATTTTTTGGTCAAATCTTTGATTTGAATCACATTAAGTGTATTCTTAATGGCATTAGACCTCTGACAAATAGCAAAATTAAAAGGCTTGAATAAACTTTTTCTATAACGTAGAATTTTAATTTGGACTGGGTATAGATTTTAGCATTATGACCTTTTAGTTTTATACTTGTCACATCAGTTATTGTTTTTATATGACTAAGGTTAAACCAGAACGTTTTATATATGTTACAGTCAAAGTGTGAAATCAGGCAATGTTGACATTGCCTGAAACGAACTCGACATAAGCCGTTTCACTCGGACAATGTAAGCATTGACTGAAATGTTTAGGCATTGTTTAACAATGCCTGAAATTTGACTCAAATTTTATACACACATTTCCTGAAATCTTTATCTGTGATGGAATAGCATAATAAGTAACATAAAACAGTTCTTATGTTTCTTAATGGTTCAAATGAAATAAAAACAGGCAGTAATAGAAAAAGTTATACACAACTGTAAAAACTTCAAATGCAATAAAGGAATGAATTCAAAAAACTTTATAAGGTTCTAACGCAATAAAGAAAAAGCAGTCATATAAAACAGTTCTACAACATTAATGAAGTCAACTAAAACTTTATAAGGTTCTAATGCAATAAAGGAAAAAGCAGTCATATAAAAACGGGCTAAAATTTAACAGTTCTTATTGCAGCAACTTAAAACTTGAATCAAATGTTTAGTTCTATTTGACCCTCACAATTGCATGTTTTGCAAAACCTTAATTTGATTAGAACAGCAGCCCTCAATGAAATCTCGCTGTGTGACATCATCTTCATTTAGCAGTATCTGGGTGCTCAAATCAAAATTAAAAACACCAGCTCTTACATGTCGTTGCAATCAAGAATGACACCCATTTTCTATATCAACTAATGGAACAGGACGGTAACATTGTTACCAGGATTTCCAGCTGCAAATTCTATTCTACTACGCAAAACCATTCGTTTAGCTTGGAAACCTTCTCGAGGTCTTGCGATGAGACTGTATACTATCATGCAGGTGATCTATGAAATCTGATGCTTGCTGGTTACTAGTGGTTTCCGCCTGTTCTTCAACCGTTGTACTGTGACTGGCTGTGGTATGATCCGCAGCAGGTGAATAAGCGTAAGCTGTTTCAGTGGTTGCAGCTGATGTACATCACAGTTCCAGCAGCCGGAACTGAAAATTTGAACTGTGACAGGCGACACCTTGAAAAGACTTCCGCAGTTATTCACAGCTATAGGGATACAGCGAACAGCTCCCTCAGCCTTAATATGGCCCTGACAGCGAAGCCTCAGATCTTCTTAAGTCCAAGTTAAACTTATTATGCTATTCCATCACAGATAAAGATTTCAGAAAATGTGTGTATAAAAATTGAGCAAATTTCAGGCATTGTTAAACAATGCCTAAACATTTTCATCAATATATAGTGCCGAGTGAAACGGCTTATGTTGTTTCAGGCAATGTCAACATTGCCTGATTTCACACTTTGACTGTAACATATACATATATTATATATACATATATATATATATGTTAGCTCTTTTGATGCAGTATATATATTTTATTTATTCTTTAATGTTTTCTCAGGAACAAGGTTAAATAAGAAATAAGCATCATTGTTTGTGGGCTGAAATATTCATGTATGTGACAATGTCCACCTCGTATGTTGTGCTTCTTTTGAATCTCTACTCCGACATTTAGCTGGGCAAAGAGATGCAATCTGTTAAATGCTGATGTGCCGAATGTGATCAATTGCAGACATTGCTCCAGTTGCATTGCTTGTGCAAATGCTCAATGCCACTGTACTCCTTTAGGCTTTTAGAATTTCTTTGGCATTGCCAAAAGTTATGTTAGGTACGTTTTGCATGTTTGAATTAGTCTTGGAACAGTGTTCTTAATATTAAGGTGAAATGTTGTAATATGGCAATGATGTTACATTTTATATGCATTGTACTGCTGGGCATATAATGTGTGTTAAAATGAGATGAATGTAACATATCTTAAACTGGCTCATTGTAGTAACTTATTTTAGCAAAATATCAAGGAGCAGGCAGCTGCTACTACAGTAAATACCGGTACTGAAGACTTTATGACATTTACCTTGGCTAATATTTCAGGCCTCTCTCTCTCATCAAGGTGATCGCTTACTGTCTGAGAAATATCAGAGTGCTACAAGAACGTGCCATCGAGAGCCAAGTAGAGGCGTCCAAGTGTTTGAAGATGCTCCACAGGGTCAGATTGTGGTTGATGCTGTTGGTCGACCTCTTCCACATGTTTCTGCCGTGAAACAGGTTACCGGCGAAGCTCTCTTTGTTGACGATATGCCAGTGTTCAAAGGTCTTGTTGTTTCTTTGGCTTGGTTTGTGTCATACTGTATGCTTGCATTGAGAGGAATTAATTTTGCAGATATCTTTGTAATAGAATACTAAAGTAGTTTTTGCAAATTGAGTCGAGTTGCCAACATACCAGGCCTTGTATCAGTTTGTGGACAAATTGTTAGAGTCACAAAAATACATCAAAATCAACCAAAATTTTTACTTATTTTGTTACATATTTTGAAACTATTGAAATAGTTTTAAGAAATCATACATATCTTGACTTATGTTCATCATATATGTTAATAAGATATTATTTTATTGAAATCTATCTTGTCTTTTTCGAAATTGTTCATCGTATAGAATTGTGATTTGTTTATTTTCAGTATTGTTTAATTATATTGTTATCGAATTTTTTATCTTTTTCATGCAATTCATTTATTTATTTGTAATTTTTTTTAGATGAATATTATCTGTCACTAGTTGTAAGCGCAAAAGCACATGCGAGAATAGTGAATGTGGATCCATCAGAGGCTTTGAAGATGCCAGGTGTTGTCGATTATGTTTCGTGGAAAGATATCCCTGGTGAAAATAAATGTGGAACCGTCATTTCAGATGAAAACGTATTTGCGGTTGATCTGGTATGGATAGAGAGATTGTTCATATCCATGTTAAATGCAGTGGAATTAATTGACACTGTGGTTGTTTTTGGGGAATTATTCTACTCTGATCAGGATGTGTTTGTACGTCATAAATTTCAAATATTCAGACTGATTTTTGGAATTGCATATGCACGTTTGTTAGAAATGCAATTCAGTACATCGCATTGCTAATGCAGAACCATTCTTGCAGCGTTGATAAGGATCTTAAGTTTTATCAACAGGTGATGAGTCAAGGCATGATCATTGGTGCAATTTTGGCCGACAATCAGTCGCATGCACAAAGAGCAGCAAAAGCTGTGAAAGTCGAATATGAAGAACTTTCGCCCATCATAACGATTGAGGTCAGTCAATTCTTGTAAATTTGCAGGATTGAAACTTAAGTTTAAAGACATGAATATTTTAGACTACAGTATGCTTTTGGTTGTTTGACATTTTATTTAAAATACGAAATTTTAGCACATAATCTCGGTTTAGTTTTAATTATGTTTGAATTATTGGCACAGATGTTCTTGATTGGCAAGTTGAATGATGACTCAACATTGTATTTATTTTTGGGATAGTTGCCCGAGATACGAAGGGAAGCCATTTTCTAGGCATCCAGAATTAAGCAGCCACTTTCCTGTGGCTTATAATTGGGATTGTAGTTTTTTGAGATCTTGCAATAATATTTAACTACCGTTAAATATTTTGCCTTACATTGCTGTCCACAATTACCTAATATGTTGCTGGATATTCTGAACTCCAAACCTCTTAAAGTCAGTTGTAATGCAATTGTTCTGTACTAAAAGCTTGGTAATAATTATCTGATGTATTCAGTCTTGTCTTGTCTTTAACCGTCTTTGCTCCGAAGATTGGCTGCATTGTGGACTGCCTTCTTCCATGTGTTACGGTCTTCTGCTGTTCTTGTCACCTGCTCTACAGTGAGTCCTGTCCATTCTTTTATCTTATCTTTCCACTTTTTTCTTGGTCTACCTCTTTTTGTGACCCTGGCATTGTGCCTTGCATTATTTCTTTCTCTAGACAGTCCTGTTTTGTTTGCAAAATATGTCCCAGTAATTCAATTTTCTTTTCTTTTCTGTTTCCAATAGGGTTCTTTGCACCCCTGCTTTATCCAATACCCATTCATTCGTTTTCTTTGCTGTCCAAGAAACTCTCATTATTTACCTTAGGCCTTTCATTTCAAATACCTGTATGTGCTGTTTATCTTCTTTCATTATTGTCCAGCTTTCACAGCCGTATGTAGCGACCGGCCACACCTTTGATCTCATTAACCGGACTTTTGTGCTCACAGGGATGTTGTGACTTTTCCATATCTTATTTAGTGATGCTCCTGCCATTCGTCCTTTATTAAATCTGCTTCTTATTTCAGCTTTACTTGAAGTGTCATGTGATATGATGGACCCTAGGTACGGGAAGGTGGTGACCTGTTCCAATATTGTATTCTTATGCATTCAGTAGGTGAATGAAATAAGTACTTTTTTGCAGGATGCAATTGCTGCCAATTCTTATCTGATGCAGCCGAAGACAGTTAAGTCTGGAGATGTTGCTAGTGCATTGGCTAAATCAGACCACGTGATCGAGGGTGAATTGCGCATTGGTGGTCAAGAGCATTTCTATCTAGAGACTCAAGCCACTTTAGCAGTTCCAAAGGATGGAGGTGGAGAGATGGAAATATTCTGTTCATGTCAAGATCCTGCCTATCTTCAGGTGAATGAAGAAATTGTTGATGAATCATTATGAATATAATTAATCTATATGTTCTGAATGTAACTAATCTAGTTTTTATACATATAATTAATCAAGGGCTTGATCTTGTATTGCCTCAATAAGGGGCTTACTAAAAATTTCATTCTACTGACACTGCTCTTTGGTCTGTTCATGATTATAATTTGTCTGCTATTCTGTTAGATAGTCAGTCAGTCACCTTTGATGCAATAGAGAATACACCTAAAATCACCAAAAACATTCTTTCTGAATTTGAATTGTTTATTTGTTGCTACAGGCTTCTAGAAGTAAAACTGAAATTAATACCTTAGTTATTAAAACTAGAATTCTAAAAGTGCCTTAAAATAATAATTAAAATATTAATAATAATTGCTATTATTATTATCATTGTGTGTGGGGACATGGTGGAGTAGTGGCAAATTCTTATTCAGTTGGAGGTCACGGGTTCAAATTCACCCCACCCCACTCACCACTCATCTCATCCTGGGTTTTGATTTGAATACTATTGATTGATACCCTTGGGTATTAGAACTGGTGCTATAGAAGTGCATAATAATTATTATTATTATTGGGTGGCAAAATGCCAGTTGGACCTGCCTTAAGGCAGAGAACATTGTCATTAACATCGTCATTGATGTACTCATTATGTACTCATGCTTTGGATGTCCTTGAATTTTATAAATTGCTGGACTATCTATTTTGTTGTCTATATTCGGCATATTACTTCACTCCAATTTATGCGTCTGTAATAACCAAAATTCAGTATTCAACAGTCGATTTGCTGATTTTAAAATAATTTGTTGGTTATATGTGGACTTGCTTTATCTTGTTCTACAGATCAGTAGAAGTGTGCAGAATGGTTGCACTGCAAAATACTGTATTTTAAATTATTTCTAAAAAATACATTTTCTGAGTATACAGAAAAGCATAATGTAGATAGTTTGGATTAATATTTTTTATGCAAAATAACTGAATGGAACTGAATTGTAATTATGTTTGTAATTGTGTTATCTTTCATTGCAGAGAGCTGTGGCTGATGTGCTTGGCATTGACTGCAGTCGGATAGTGGCTCGAGTGAAGCGACTGGGTACCCTTTGTGTCTTATGTTTTTGCTCTTATATGTTTGACCAGTGAAAATTCACATTGATTTAACAGTGATTTATGTTAATTAATAATTTTTATGTATTGCTTCAGCTAATTTTGTCATTTTTAAACAGTTGAGGATTGCATCTTTTGAAATATGGAAAATGGAGTGTGGTGTGTATTTTGTATCACAACAGTTGTATCAAATGTGTCAATTACTGGTATGTGTGTTTGCATAATGATTGACAGTTATGACTTTTACTCCTTGCTAGGTGGTGGATTTGGAGGCAAGGAAAGTCGCTTTGCCCTATTAGCGCTTCCAGTTGCCATTGCTGCATACAAGTAAGCCATTTTACTAGTTGGACTACTGCCAAATTCTCAATTTCTGTCACAGATCTAATGGAAAATGCACGATTACAGACCACTGAATATTATGTGTAAATTTTGTTGCAGAGTTGCCATATTATGCTTGCAAGCCATATTTTATCTATTGTTCTATTGTTTTAACAAGCTGGTGGAATTTATTAGGATCAGTTAATTTTAGAATCGGTAAGCAAATTACCATGTTGGCTAATTGCTGTGTTGGCAAGATGGCTGTAGGTAAATGACTGTGTCAGCAAAATATACTGTTGCCACCAAATTGATAGTGTCACAATAAGTGAGTCTGAATGTATGTATGTACATTGTACATATAATATCGTATATGTATATATTAGATTAATTTTACATCTGACCTGACAATGTTCTTTTAACATTTATCATAATTAATGTGAATTTTGTTGTTGTGTGTTTTAGGCATAATCGTCCAGTGCGTTGTATGCTAGATCGAGATGAAGACATGATCATGACTGGTACAAGACACCCTTATCTTGTAAAATACAAGGTAATTTGCCATGCAGAAATTCTGTTTTTGATGATGAGAGCTCTTGTTATGTCACTGTCATCATCTTCATCATCAGTTCAAAGTTCTCTCTGGAACCATCAAGACCAGCCACTTGTCAACTGATACTTTTCCAATTTTTTCCAGTCTTGTACCGCATGAATCGCCTTTCCAAGATTTAATCCCGTCCGTCTTCTGGGCCTTCCCGGAGGGCATGTTCCTTCCATTGTTCCCTCAATTGCAACTAGACCCCTGCTGCGGGCGGGCTCAAAGTGATGACCAAATAAAACTGGCGGGCCGGATCTGTTAACCCATTAAAGAACCCCCGATCAAAGGAACTTGCCAATTGTTTCCGGTATAACAAATTAACCTTCTTGAGCATTCTCTGGCACTTTTCCATGCTCTGTTTAACCCATTAACACTATTCAGTGGAACCCTTTGGCCGAAGGGCATTGGATATTGGAATGCAATAATTGGCTCAGATCAAAATACCTCGGAACTTCCATTTGGTTGGGCCAAAACAATTGTTTCGGTATCACCTCCTGCTCCTGCAGCTGCATCTGCTCCACTGGAAATGAATCCCTAAAGATGAATGTCACCGCTTTTAGTCATCTTTCTCAACTCGTGTAATAAATTAAAATCCCCAAAGATGAATCACTTTATTCTTTCTCGACGAATAATATTAACACCCTTTATTCTGAAATGTAATAACTCCCTCTATAGTGATATGTGATATGCAGTAAAATGTATAAATGGAGTCATCAGATATGAAACTTAGCCAATGCACAAGAGATGGAATGACGTAATTTGGGGCAAGTAATGTAGGGGAGTAGAAATTCTAATCCCGTAGAGTCTTCAAAGGCAGAGTCTGACCGATTATATTAGCATTACGCAATACGCATTGTCCTTCTTGTCCAGATACGTATTCTAGTGACTAGCGTTGGGGCCTGTGTAGTGCCAGGATCGCTTGAATGTATTGTTTGAAATACTTTGATCTCCTTGCCTTTGCCTTCTCTTCGTCACTACGTGGAAATCTTTAGACAGACAGACATTCTAGAACAGTGAGCTATCTTACTGAACGTTGCAACACTTGATAAATACTTGGTATTTATCCAGGCTTCCTTGGCCTAACCAAGCAAGCCGATTCTCAGTCGGCTTACTCGGCTATATGTAGTATTTAATGTGACTAAAATAGCTCCATCTGATGACGCTGATCTCTCTAGTAAGGCGCCAGACTTGGAAGTCTTGGATATTTACTCTTGTCCAGTGTGGCAAGGTAAAGCCTTGCAATTCCAGCGTCCAGTGCTGCCAGTGAACGGTCATTTAGCACAGCTGGGGCAACCATTACACAGCGTCGCACTGCTTTGGACACGGACACCATTGAAAACATACTATTTTTGCATTCTAATGCTTAAACTTTATCGATGGGCTTCAATTTTGTTGCATTATGAGTTGTTTTCAGTAGACACTACATTTTAGTAAGAAGACTGTTATTAAAACGTCAACTGAATCATGACTGATTTCCCAAAAGTTAGGTTGCAAATTGTAATCGCAAATGAGCAGGCCGGGCCGGAAATTTGGCGGGCCGAAACGGGCCGGACCCTAAAGAAAAAAATGCAATGAAACGGGCGGGCGGGCCAAAAGAGTGACTAATTGCAACGGCCTTCCATGCAACAGGGCTGCCAAACATCTAAAGCCTCGTTTTATTGCCGTGCAGGCTTTTACTTCTAATTTTCATTCAATATCGTTCAGAATACTCTTCCATGCAACTGAGTACAGCACAGAAGACAAAGTGACCAAACATCTAAAGCCTCCTTTGTTTTATTGTGGTAATCACATCGCTGTCAATTCCGATTCTGCTTTTTACTTCTTCATTAGTGATTTTCATTCCCCGCCATATCTTTAGAAGCCGTCAATAGCATCACATTTTGATGTCCAGGTTTCCCCTCCGTAAAGGAGCACAGCACAGAGAAGACAAAGACTCATAAAGGCTGGAGCTTTGTTTTGAGAGAGATCTTTCAAGAGCTCCATAATTTGCCAAACCGGCCCAGTGCTGAGCTGGCCAGACCAATCCTCCATGATCTCCTGACTACAATTCCCATCTGCTCACACCATTCTCCCAAGATATACAAACTGTTCAACAGCTTCCAACCGTGTGCTGTCTAAGGTGATTACCACCGGCTCCTCCACGCTACCTGCCATCATGACCTTTGTCTTTTTGACATTTATTTTCAGGTCTAACCTTTTGGTCTCTTCATTTAATGTATTCAATATCTTTTGTAGTCCACTTTGCATGAAGGACATGAAATCGACGTCAGCAAATCACAAATCCCCTTCAATGTCTTCCCATTGAGGTTGATTTCTTCCTCTTCTTGCTCGTCTAGTTGCTCCATTGCTCACTCTAGCAGCAGTGATATTGCTTCTCCTGTCTTAAGCCCACTGTCGGTCTGAACCAGTCTCTGGTTTTCTGTTGACCCTGACTGCAGCCATCACCAAATTATACAGGTTTTGGATGATCCTCAGCAACTTGACGTCCACCCTATAACTCTCCAGCGTTGCCCACAGTCCTTCATACCAGACCAAGTCAAATGCCTTGGTGTACTGGTAATCCACGAAGCAGTTGTAGATACATTTTCCACATTCTCTGGCCTGTTCAATCAACAGTCTTATTACGTCACTTGTTAGCCTGTTGTACGGCCTAATGTTTGTATGTCACTGTGAATTCATCTGGTGTAGTACAGCAAAAGTTTAATTGTTATGTTTTCTTTTTATGTTCTTGTGCAATCAACTTTATACTAGATCATTGGCTTGAATTCTGACTTATGTTAGACTGATCTGGGACCTCTGATACCCGACTAGTAAAAACTCAATTGGTTGACATTGTTTTATTTCTATAATGCATCACATTGTCCAACTCATATTGGCCACAGGTGCATTGCTAATGTCAATGCTGTCAAGAGTAATTCTGTCATAAAAATTTATTCACAGTCATGATTTGTGCATTTTCATTTTATAATTGCCAGGACAATTATGACCTAAAATGCAGTTGTGCCTCTTTGGTAATGCATTATGCAGTTTTTGTAGTTTTGTTTTAATACAGAGCAAAATGAAATGTTTGAGCCAACAACTTATATGATGCTCTTTATCATGCCATTTTAAATTTGTCAATGTTAGAGTTACTAACATAGTTATTTGTATAATTCAGGTTCCTGTTCTTTAAAATATGTTAGTTATTTTTGCTGAATGCATAGGAATGTATCTGTCCGTTAGCCTATTGTACGGCCCAATGCTTGCATGTTGAACATAGTGTCTTTAATGCCATGAAGATCTGTTTCTCTTATTCTTGAAACTTCTTGCCAACTCAAGAGTGTTTTGCTAGAATACTTAGCTGAATAACAACAGCTCACAGATTGTGTGAGTTTAATTACAATGTTCAATAGTCCTTATAAGCAATTAAGACAGACATTGTTAAATTTTTATTTGAGTGTATTATTGAATATATAACAGATTGGTGTTACTAAAGAAGGAAAGATTGAAGCCCTGGATATTGATTTCTATCAGAACAGTGGCTATTCACTTGATTTGTCAAATAGTGTATGTTCTTCAAATCTTCGTATATTTAAAATCATTATATACAGTTATTTGGCATGCTTTTATTTCATTTATTTATTTTGGCATTCTTTTGTAAATCATAATGAATAATTATTTGAATTTAGCATTTAGCCAGTAATGTGACATGACTGCTGATCTGTTAATTTAAAGTTTACATATGTGTTATTGTTAATTAGTAGGCATTCTCTATAATTACTAAACATCTTCCATGTTTATAGAAACCTCTTGATGTAGAAATACTTGACTTGCTCCTTTCTGTAATGCAGCTTGGATATAGATTGTCAATCCATTATCAACATAAGTGATCTTTTTTACACAAGGTTATGGATAAGACGCTACTACATATAGATAATGCATACAAAATTCCAAACATCAGAGTTACCGGACACTTGTGTCGAACGAACACACCATCCAACACAGCTTTTCGAGGATTTGGTGCACCGCAGGCAATTTTGACGTGTGAACACATAATTACTGAGATTATACACAAGCTGAAATTATCACCAATTAAGGTATGATGCTTTAATATGAACATGCTGTTCTTTATGCACAAAGCAAATTTTTTTTAGAACAGTTTTACAGTGTTATGACCTCTGCTGCATACAGATGGAGTTTGTCAGCTATCGTACAACTGTTATTAAGTAGCAGAATTTTGTCCTTTATCAGTTGTTAACTGACCAAATTTGGATGAAGTCACATGATTGCTGGATAATAATGTATTTATTTAGTGCTCTCATAAGTTTATTTTCAATGTTTTAATGGTCTCTTATTTTAGAATTGATATTAATACTTTATTCTCCAAAATTATATATAATATTATAGATATCATAGATTGTTACATAATTTTAAATATAAAACAATTGAATAATAAACAGAAATTGCATATTATTTTAAAATTGAAGGCAGTGAGAGAAAGAGAGAAGATTGGGTTTAATATAAATATGTTGATTTTCCTTCAAATTTATTCCAGTAAGGTTATTAAGAAATATACCCTAAGACAGGATCTCAGACACACACCCAGGGCAGCACAGATGGCCCTTGACAGCATTTTGCAAAGCCTGGAATACATTTTTGAATTTGCAGAAATTGAAAATTCATTTTTCTCAGTGCCATTTAATGATGGCATAATCTTGATCATGACCATTCATTTGCACATTACAGATTTACCAGTAATAAATGGATAGAATAAAATTAGTAAAGCAAACAATTTGTTCTTGTCAAATTGTCTTTTTATTGACTTTTTATCATCCTAAAAATGTTCCGATGATGCGACTCTCAGGTTATCTTACAGGTCCTCGTTTTCCCCTCAGAGCAATTATTTGAGAGTGTGACTGACATCTGTCATAGGAGATGGTTTTAAATGCATTCTGTAGGATTGACTGTTAACTAGTCTAATGACAGCATGTCAGATGCACATTCTGACAGATATTTTCAATCAGGCTGAGGGTAAATTGAGCTTATTTTATGGACATAGAGCAAGTTATTTGTTGTAAACCGTCTTGTGTGTTTGAGGTGCAAGTTAGCAAAATGTTGAATGCAGATGTTCTGTGTTCATGGCTATGTACATGTGGGGTGATGATTTCTGCATTTGCTGGCCAATCTCTGCATCCACTTAAAGTAGTCCTGATACGGGGGCTTTGTGACAATGATACCCATTGGTCAGTTGTATTTGTCAGCCATATTTGTGTCATTAATGATTAATGTTCAGAATGTTCAGAACTCAAGCCATCATCAAAACTCCCAAGCTTAATCACTTCAGACCTGTTCTTAAAAATTTGATCTATTTGCCTGCTTAACAGAGACATTCAAGTCTGGCCTTCTGGTTCATAAACATTGCACCAGTATTTGAAATCTATGGTGACTCACCCACAACATTTGTACTCATCGTGATTTCTTGACCGGTAAATGCACCTAGAATCAACACTGAACTTTTTGAAGACGAGCTTTTTCTGTTACAGACCCAAAAATCTGGAACTTTTCCTTTGGCTGTTAGATCCTTCACGTTTGCCAACCGAGTGGTACAGGGCACCTAAAGAAGAAAAAAGATACAGGACATAGTAAAAACTTTTATGAAAACTAATGTATGGAGGATATTGAGGCTGCACCTATTGTTATGGTCCAATGGTGTCCAAGAGGTTGGTTCCAGTCTTTTGATGCTTTAGAAGTCCAAGCTGATGTTTCATGAACCTGTTGCTATGAGAATGATCAGTGATGATGTGATTTAATCATCGCCCTACACCAGACATATGTGAGGTGGATAAGACGACTATGGGTTGAATCATATTTCTTACAAATACTGGAATAACGTTTGCATGCAACCATAATTCAGTAGGATGTAGCTTTGGAATAAACCGTTGAATAGGAAAGCAAGTGGATTGTATAAAACAGAGGCCAGATTCTTTTAGAGGAAGCTCAAGAATGGTTTTTTAATGAGGAGCATCGATTGATTCTTTTGTTGAAGGAGAATGAACATATCATTACCACATTAACATGAGTGTATTTTTTTGCTTATTGTGCTTGGTTTTACATTTCGCAGTGAACTAGATACAATTTCTTTTGCTGTAGGTTCGAGAATTAAATATGTACAAAGAAGGAGATCTAACCTTTTATAATCATCCAATTGAAAATTGGACAGCACGCAGATGCTGGGATGATGTCTTGAAGCAAAGTGATTATGAAAACAGAAAATTACAAGTGGATGAATTCAACAGGTCATTTGTGAACTCAAAATTTCTATTATGCATTTTATATATATGGGTATGTATATTGATGTATATTGATTCATTCTGCTATCTTGGCTCAAACATGCACAGTATGGCTAACTCACGAGAGGAATCTTGATTGCCTTGATTGGCATCGACCTCGAGGAAGACCACCGATCACCTGGCTTCATCAAATCTGTGATAACTGTGGACTAACAGCCACCAAAGCACTCCAGTATGCTCAGGACAGAACTTTATGGATAGCAATTGCAATGGCCAATTCGGTTATGTGTGACTGATGATGATGATGATGATGATGATGATGATGATGATGATGATGATGATGATGATGATGATGATGATGATGATGATGATGATGATGATGCATATTAAGTCAAGAAATAAGATTAGTAGTGGGGTATTTTAGTGGATTTATAATAAATAAATAATAAACTATGGTAAATGAATACTTTGCTATTTCGGCATTGTAATGGTGTGGCTGTTCATTCCAAATTAATATTATATTCTGGATGAAATGTTGATTATTTTGTTTAAAACTATTGTGAGGCATATTTGAGCTATCTGATGCACTGCATTACTATTTGTGTAGACATAATCGTTGGTTGAAGCGTGGCTTATCGGTGATTCCACTAAAGTACGGCCTAAGCTTTGGATTTGCACCATTAAACAGGGTTTGTGGGGGACATTTTTCACATGCACAGTATTTCCTGAAGTGATTTAATCGATTCAGTCATATATACTAAAGTTCTTTTTATCCATAGTGTCTCATTTGGTAACTGACTGCCTCATGTTAGATTTTCCTATTCAGTGACTGGACTAAAATCCTTTTCTGCATTGGGCCATTGTATGCTATGCTATTTTTCTTCTAAAATGTGACCAGAATCACTCTTAGGACTGATGTCGAGTATTTGCTAAGATATGACTTCGTCTTTGCATCTTTAGTTTTAAAAGTGACAACTTTTAAAAGTTTGCCATGATAAAAGGTATTAGTTAATAGAAAGTTAAATATATTCAGTTCACTTTCATCTCTTGAAAATTTAAAGTATTTTTAAGAGCAGTGCTTCACTCCTCTTTAGATAAATTGAGCATCTGTAGACATTGTGGACACCAGTATGCTGCAATGTGTCTGTTTGTGTGTGCAAGTGTGATTTTACTTTATGGACTTGTAAAAATTTCATATGAATTTAATAAAGTTTTATGTCATGCTTTTTTATAGGGTTGTGCATTAGTTCACATTTACCTTGATGGTTCTGTTCTAATTTCATTTGGTTCTGTGGAAATGGGTCAAGGACTTAATACGAAAATGATTCAGGTTTGCTCCAGCTTATGGTCAAGTGATTAACTTACTGTGGAAACTTTCACATATTCTCTTCTGTTTAAAAACGAAGCAGTATTTATTAAGATTTAGATAGATGTAGAAACACAGGATGACACTTAAGATGCTGTGTGAATTTTAAGTTGTGCAATGAGCTACTGATTTTTAGACATTTCTTCCATTTTTAACAGCTTTTTCATGCTGCATCCACTTGACACGTGGATCCCTGTATTTTGGCGTTAACAACCATACGCTTGCTTTGAATTAACCAGAATTATGTGAGAATAACTCGGCAGAATGCTAAAATCGAGTGCAATTGTTGATTGCCAGTACATCGTTCTTTAACTTGTAAAGACATACAATTAGCCTTGCCCTTAAGTTCTTTCGTTAATTTGAAGTGGTGATCACATAGGTTGCCAGTCGAGTGTTGAGAATTCCAACATCAAAGATCTATGTAAGTGAATGTAACTCAAGTCAAGTTGCAAACACTTCGCCAACTGCGGCCAGCATGGGATCGGATTTGAATGGAATGGCTGTCAAGGCAAGTATCCTCTGGGCAGAATAATTACTTTGCACTCTTAGCTTTGTGCTTGTTATTTATGTTATCAACATTTGCCAGAGCACCAAACATTTAATTATACAGCTTCCAAATAAATTGCTGAATTAATCCAGCACCAAGTAAACAATGAAGACAGTTATTGTATCGTTGGATTATGTTATTGCCAATTGTGTAATATTAAGATTTGTTGCATTGTTTGATCTTTTGCAAAGTATCAAAGATTACCTGTCTGAGGTGTAGCCACCACTAGGCAGATAAGCAGAGACAATTTTTAAGTTTCAACTGTGAGTTCTAAATTCTGCTGTCTGTCTTGCATTCACTAAAATATGGTTAAACCTTTATAAATCAGTAACGTTATGATTTTGAGAAACATAATTTCTTCATGATTGATGGCACACTGAATTGAAATGTATAATTACAGAAATTAGTTTTCTTGTTTAATGCACACATCCACATCATTTGTCCAATCAGAGCATACATAACCCATGTCATTTGGTTTATATTCTGTGTTCTACCGTATTCCAGTGTGCATTATAAATATGAGAGGCATATTTTAGTATATTGCTTTAAGCCTTCCTATGTTCGTGTTGTTCTGTTTTACATTCAATAGAATGCCTGTGAAACCCTAATGGGTCGCTTGGAGCCATACATTAAATCAAAGCCTGAAGGACCATGGGAGTCGTGGATTAACAGTGCTTACATGGATTTGCTCAACCTATCAACCATTGGATTCTTCCAGTTAGCATAACACGTGTGTTGTTGCTAATATTAGTTTGAATATTAATTAAGCATTATGCAAATTTTATGATTTGGCATGAATGCCAAATCAGAATCCAATGACAGCCAAAGTGGTTGTCTTTGTAATTTTCACAATTATTTAAGTTTGAACTCTATAACCTTTCTAAGGAAAATTTTTTGTTAAGTTTAAAAAGCGAAAACATCAAACAGAAAGTCAAGCAGTTGCAATCAGAGTGCAATATTATTAATTATGCATACATACAAATGTGCCTACATCCATGTATTTTACTACACATATACACTGCACTTGGCAAATGCAGAGGATGTATAAGTTTAGAGAACATTTTCTTGTTGGGACCCTATACTTAATACTACATACCTAACAACAAATGGTTGGCCCTCATGATTAGAAGTTGCCACCCCAACGGCCCTCCACTTGCCAAATCCTGGAGCTGCCACTGCTCATAGGCCCTAAATATGCGGGGGAAATGCGGAAATTTCCCATTTGTGCGCCTAAATTTCCTATTTATGCACCACATATTTGTGGAAGTTGTGGTGATGAGCAAAAAGACATCCAGACAGGCGCTTATCCCCTGTTAAAGAGAATAAAGGACAATAGTAAAAAAGTGCTATATATGTGATGAAAATAGCTAAAATGCAGAAAGAATTGTCACGTATTTGTGCAGAAATCGCATGTGTGGAAAGACCAGCTGAAAATGTGTGCATTAAATTTTTTAAAATATGCAATCGGATAATCACACAAAACTAACAGTCCTAACCTGTTAAGCATTTTCCTAACTATTGTTTTTATGATAATATTGCATTTGTGCAGAATTCCAGGTCTGGGATATGATTGGGAATCCAACAGTGGCCGTTACTTTGTATACTTTACTATGGGAGCAGCATGCTCAGAAGTTGAAATTGACTGCCTTACAGGAGATCATACGGTCAGCATTTTGTCAAGACGTTTGTATTTGTCTTAATTGGATGATGTAAACTACTGCACTAATACTTTATAATAGCTATACAAACAAATTGGTCATTAAGACTTTATGATAACAACAAGTTTCTTACCAGAAAAACTGAAATGTGATGCATTGAATATTCTAATATTGTTGCCATAGAAATTACTATTTTGTATTATCTGTAATAATTGTGTGATTCATGTCTGAATCTTGAACAGGTATTAAGAACCAACATTGTTATGGATGTTGGTAAAAGCTTGAATCCAGCTATTGACATTGGACAGATTGAAGGAGCATTTTTACAGGTCAAGATTTCTTCCCTATTGCAGAATTGGTGATAAGTCTTTAAAATCTTTCATAATTTGCATCATAACTCCTGTTTTGCCTTGATAGGAATGTAATGATAAGTAAAGATGAATTAAAATGCTTCGGTGTAATTGATTGTTGCGCTAAAGAAGGTCCGTTTCTTTTTTAAACAGCAGGACTGGTTCCTTTCAACTTCAAGCTCTCTAATAGGATACTATGCATATCCTCATTTTCTATGACTATAATATAAGGTCACTCTATGATCGTAATGACAATATCCTGTACTTAGGTCTAGGGACTTATTTAATGGAATCTTTCTTATTTGTGTTGTATTAGATGGTGTAATTTGTGTTGAATTCGACAGTTTAAAGTTTAAATTGTAAGAGCTTTATTATTATTATTATTATTATTATTATTATTATTATTATTATTATCAAAGTTAAGATTATTGTGGTAACTAATCCGGAAGGACTACGTGAACACATTACAGTGTCAAAACAGAATCATAATTAGTTCGAAATAGTCAGGTCTTTAAGCACATCTTAAACGTATATACCGGTAGTGATGGTGAGAGTTGAATGGCCAGTGGTAGACCATTCTAGACCCGTGCTGCTGCCACGGGAAATGCGCGATCACCCACGGTGGAAAGACGCATTCACGGGACGAGTAGCGCTGCAGTGGAGTCTGATCTCAGATGTTGTCGACCTTAGAGATCTGAGACACGATGCACTTCTGTCTTTAGGTATTCAAGGCCCATACCATGCAGACACCAGAACACCAGCAACGCCAGTTTGTATTTGATACGTTCTGGCTCTGAAAGCCAGTGAAGGTCTACCAGTAGAGGTGTAATGTGATCACTCCGTCCGGATCGGTGAATCAAACTTGCAGCAGCGTTCAGCACCGTCTGAAGACGGTTGAGGAGATAACTAGGAGTCCCTGTGAGGGTGGTGTTGCCATAGTCCAGTTTTGTCAGCACTAAAGCAATAACCAGCAACTTTAAGGACTGTAATGGAGACGGATCGTCGGATGCTCCGTATCAATCGTAGAGCAGTGAAACATCCAGCGATGGTATTGGCCATGTGTTGTTTCATCGATACAGTACGGTCTAAGTAGATGCCTAGATTCTGCACTGAGGTAGTCGGCTGCAGCTCAAGATCGTCAATGCAAACACACGCTGTCAGCAGCGATCCATGGGACTTCTGTCTTGGCAGCATTAAGCTGGAGTCGATTGGATCTCAGTCAGTTTGTCATCTCTGCGGTGCACAGTGTCACGCATTGCTGCATTTGTTGAGTGGCGGCGGCATGCAGCTCCCATAAATCTGTGTGTCATCAGCATAGAGATGAGCCTGTAGTCCGTATTTTTGAGCCATGCCAACCAAATCAGCCATATAGAGAACAAAGAGGATGGGTCCAAGGACCGACCCCTGTGGGACTCCACGATTGACTGAGGATGGCGGCGTCGAAGGAGTTGGTGCAGCGTATGAATTGAGTTCGTTGATCTAGGTAAGATGAGAACCACTGCAGAGCTGAGTTGCAGACCCCATAGGATGCTGTCAGCCTCTGTAATAGTGTAGTATGATCTACCATGTCAAATGCGGCGGTGAGGTCTAATAGTACCAGCACCACCACTTTACCAGCATCAAGTTATAATATGGGGCTGTCCATTAATTATGTCAACAATTTTTGGGCAATTTTTGACCCCCCTTGTCAACAACTGTCAACTTTCAGTTACCCCTCCTATAATTATGTCACAAACTTTTGACCTCCCTCCAAAATCAATGACAGGTCCCAATAACAAGGTTATTATTTTTTGTGGTGATGACCATTTTTACAATTTTTTCCCTTTTTGCTCGAGTGTCAAAATGTGGTGGTGATGACCTTTTATGTCATGCTTTTTTCCATTGTAATAAGTAGTATTCCATGAAATTTCCTATTTTTTGATTATTTGTAAAAAGTGAAACTGTTGACATCAACTTCTCTTGACCTCCCCTGTCAAAAACTGTCAAACTTTTCAAACCCCTCTAAATTGTTGATGTAAATAATGGACAGCCCCTATAGAGTTTTCTTGAAATTTGAAGCATGTGATTCTTTCAAATGTCATCTCAGACTAGCCTCCTCCGAGCCCACTAGATAAATTTCACTTGCTTGCACTATTGTCATTGTCAAGACTGGGGTTTGACAAATTTGCTACAAAATGTCTCTTTGATACCAAGAACATAGAAGAAAATCTGTTAATGACCAGCATTTTACTGAATAGATTAGTATTTTCCATCATTATTTTTGGCTATGCAAATTAATTGAACACATGATTTCGTGATATGAAACAGCTTCAGAAGTAAATGTCTGTTTTGTCTAGGGCTATGGTTTATTTACACTGGAAGATATTAAATATTCTCCAAGTGGCTATTTGTATAATCGTGGACCAGGAGCATACAAAATACCGAGCATTGGCAACATTCCAATTGAGTTTAACGTCACTCTACTGAAAGAAGCACCAAATCTGAAGGCTGTTTACTCATCAAAGGTACTCAATATTTAACTGAAAGGTCTTTTTAGTTTCAGTGATTGATGCTCACTTTGTAGTAAATGTTCTTTGTAAGCAACATAGCATACAGTGCAACTTTTTTCCTCTCATGAATTTATGAATGTTTCTAATTTTATTTCAATATTGCATTCTGATCATTTTATTTATTTTAGTATAAGAAAACACTTTATTGAAGAAAAATCAGTACTGATGATATAAAGTATTTCAATATTTTTATCAGAATGTCTGTACTGTATGCAACAGACTTTTGTGACTTCAGGTTTTAACTTATATATGGAAGTGGTAAGAGCATACAGGATTAAGTAAGTAAATATATTCCTGGGCATTTATATATTACTTTCGAACTTTATACCCCAGTATCTGATTATTCTTTAATCTGATGTTAAAATATTATTACTGAAATGTAGTGGTCGACCAGGCAATGGTCATTAGATTCACACAGTATGATGGCTGGGATTTTTATTACAATTTAAAAACTTGAGGAATTGTTACAGGAATTGAAATGAATGATTTCAAACTTTTTATTGGACTATGGTGTAAAAAGTTGATGGGGGAATATCAGAATTGGGTTCCAGAGTTCAGATGCAGCATATGGAAAAGCACGGTTGATATGTTTGAACATTTTCTGCTTTTTGGTTGTGAAAGAGTGATGTGAGAAGACAGTCGACTGGGTTGAGGATGTTGTGGTGTTATTAACTTTTTTGCAAGTAAACAGGGCTTGACGAGTGGAGGAAATTACAAATCAGTAATATTGTTTTGTTCTGAATTATGAATACATTTTGTTATACTCAGCCAGTGTAGTGATTTTAGCATTAGTGAAATAAGACTGAATTTGAGTGACTTGGTTACTGTGTGCACTAGTACATTTTGAACAGATTGTATCATTGTAGTCTTGCAAAGTCCCATGGTTTTGGTTTAATATGGAATAATCTATACACAATCTTCATTCACATATTTTCGTGTTTTGTGCACTTAACTTGTTAACATTATCATTCAACTAGATTTGCTGATTATTTGTTAAATGCACCTAGAACAAACACTGAAATTGGTAAGAGAGCTTTTTCTATTTCTGGGCCAAAAATCTGGAACTCTCTACCTCCGGTTGTCAGATCTTCCAATAAATTGAGCATTTTCAGATCTAGGCTTAAAACATTTCCTCCATAGTCTGTCTTGCTGTTTCCCTCTGACTGATCTCTGGAATGACCTGGTCTTTTGCGGATGGACTTGAAGTACCATCGATTGATACTCTTGAGTATTAGAAATGGTGCTATAGAAGTGCATAATTATTATTATTATTTAACTTGATTTGGTTTATTGAAATATTTAACAGTATCAGTGACAATTCTAGATGGTTTTTGGCACATCTGCATGGATGCATTAATTATGACTAATTATGTACATTGTGCCAACTCATCAAATCATACTCAAGTGATATGTGGTGTTCTATAGTGATCAATCCTTGAACCTCTCCTTTTCTCTCTGAATGTTGCTGACCTAGTGCCCGTCATTCAAAAACTGGGTCTGCATGCTCAACTGTATGCAGATGACACACTTTAGATGAGTTTACTACATGAATTAATCTTTAATTTTAAAAATAACAATAATAAAATGTGACGATGAAAATTCTAACTTTCGTGCATCAAAATGGCAAGCTTATTGAAAAAGTCAAAAGTAGTCATGAAGGGCTTATCAAGTAGGCTTCTGCACGTATATTTGATTTTCGTTTCAGGGTATCGGAGAGCCTCCTTTATGTTTATCAGTGTCCATATTCTTTGCCATAAAAGAAGCAATTGGAGCTGCACGTAAGGAGGTTGGGTTGGAAGGACCCTTTTCCCTCGACAGTCCTGCCACAGCAGAACGAATTCGCATGGCATGCGTTGATGAATTTACAAAACAGGTATTCAACAGTAATAATTTTGTGTCTTTGCTCCATTTAGGCTCGATGAATGTCTCTTTGCTCTTGCTTTTTCACTTTTTGCAAGCTTACACATACTTTTAATCTGGGTACAGATGCTTTATTTAACCCCTTCACCGTTCATTAAAATTTTAAAATCCGTTACTATGGCGGCCATTTATTTTAGTACGGCAATACACTACTTTAAAATATTTTAAATACTTCCAACTTTGAAGCGTAGAAGCTAAGACAATTTTAGAAATTGATATAAAGGTCAGATTTAGTATCCTTAAAACCTTTTATCACTTTACATCCTCAATCATTGGATTTCTACTTGGAGATCGAAAGAATAAAGTCTTAGAAATGCTATGCGAAAGGCCGCTACTGGAACCAAGATAATTCCAGTTCAACACCGTACAATTCCATTCAACTATGACCAGAAACCTCAAAATTGCTTTTATTCTATTTAGGTTTGCTTTGGAGTTTTATTTCCTGCGACTTATCCCCACTTTCTTGAGGAATTTTGCCGCATGGCAACGAATCTCCAGTCGCTAAGGCACCGCCATTACAGGCAAAGTCCAAGGGTGCTATTGGAAAATATCAATATTCTATAGAGTTAGCGGCATAAATATTCGAATAAATAAGTGCCATCAGGCAAATAAATGGATAATAAGCCCATATATGTTCAATAATGAGCCACATTCATGTGCAACAGTTAGCTGTAGGCCAGCAAAGTGCTGCCCGAGTCCCTCTCGGGGTAAATGGCTAAGTGTTGATTACGTAACCCGAGTCTGGCTCAGGGTAAATGGTAAAGGGGTTAATAAAAGATTTTGAGACTTTTGATGAATTTCTTTAACTTATTCAGTAGGCCTAACTGGACTTTCTTATCAGCAAACTTTGGTTGATTGGTTGATCACTGGCAATATAAATTTCTCTACATGATCTTTTTCTTCATCTTTCTGGCCGATTGTGTACTTTAATTATGACAGGCATTGTCAGAGTTTAGTGACACACTACTATGAATGATTTTTTATGCTCATCAGACTTTTTGAGAAGTTAAGGGTGCAATATGCATACTTTGCCCTCGGGTGCCACCAAACCTCGATATGCCACTGTGTCAGCTTATTAGCTTCCATTATCCTTTAAATATAGAATGGACAATTGGCAAGCGATTAGTTTGCTTTCGTCAGACTGGTTGATTTCAACGTTGCAACTGGTAGCTGTTCTCATTAATTGCACAGTGTCTGAAGTTCCTCAAAATCCAAATACATCTATTCAGATTCAAATGGTTTTGTTCTTTGCAGCATCCAGAACCTAAACCAGGGACATTTGCGCCGTGGTTTGTGAAACTCTGAAAATTCAAAGGACTTAATTTCTTATATTGAAATTCTGTTCATCTCTGATTGAAACATATTGAGAGAAAAGATGTGAATATTTTGCCAAACTTGGGACATTATGTTAATAAATATTAATATTATTTGATTATTAAGTTTTACTTCAAATATATTGAGAGAAAAGATCTGAATATTTTGCCAAACTTGGGACATTATGTTAATAAATATTAATATTATTTGATTATTAAGTTTTACTTCAAATATATTGAGAGAAAAGTTGTGAATATTTTGCCAAACTTGGGACATTATGTTAATAAATATTAATATTATTTGATTATTAAGTTTTACTTCAAATATTTGTTTTGGGCCCATCCATATATTACATTCACAAAAGGCATATTTTCAGCCCCCTCCTGTTGTAACCCATACATTTTTTGGGCCCCCTATGTGTACATACAAATTAGCTTCTCTACCACCCTGGTTGAAAAATAAATTTGTTGCCATTGTCACGAGGCAATTGTTTTACTATTAAGTTAGAGTTTTTAAGTATATATATTCTAACTTTGATATTTATTAAAGAAATACAATAGAACATTCAAATGTTGCACAATTATTGCCCTTTGATGGTATTTCAAAATTGGCCAGGATTGTTATTGAAGGCCAGGGTTCCATTAGGTTACCCTATCTAAATGTGTGTTTGTGCATATGTACACATTCAGTTGAGACCTTCACTCTCCATATGCATCCGTACGCAAAATCTCTTAAATCAGTGACCCCCTCAATGCGTACGTAATATATGGATGGACCCTATTCTTAAATCAGTGGATAAATTGTACTTAACAAGAATCTTCAAACTTTCACTTTAGAGTAATCTTTGCTGCCTACATGTTTAAAATTTCATGACCATGTCATTAGTGACAGTAAGAAGGTAATAAGAGTAAGAGCTGCCATTTTATATATATATATATATATATATATATATATATATATAATTTTTTCAAATGCCTGTTAGTTTTCGTGCGTGTGTGTGTGTGTGTATGCGCGTTCAATAACGCCATCATCATTAGGCAACACGTTGCTATAGGCAACGTAAAATTTCATAATGTGTGCGACGTTATTTTTAATTAAATGCTTGGCTGGACGCTGCAATGTATATGTATATGTTACAGTCAAAGTGTGAAATCAGGCAATGTTGACATTGCCTGAAATTTTTAGGCAATGTTGACATATCTCAATTCACTCGGGCAATGTCGACATTGACTGAAATTGTTAGGCATTGTTTAACAATGCCTGAAATTTGCTCAGATTTTCTACACACTTTGCCTGAAATCTTTATCTGTGATGGAATAGCAGCAGGTAAATGAATGAAGCTTAATTAACTTAGAATCGGGATATGTCGACATTGCCTAAAAATTTCGGGCAATGTCAAAATTGCCTGATTTCACACTTTGACTGCTATGACGATTGATTGGATGACGTAATTTGACCGATGTTTTGAGAAATTTTAATCGTGAAAGGGTTCCCTTAGTTAAATTCGCAGAAATAATACTTAGTTGTCAGGCATTCAAAAGAGTTAATCTAATAAGAATAAGTTTAGGGGTTAGGTTTAGGGTTTGGGTTAGGGCTAGGTTTAGTGTACGGGTTTGGGTTAAATTGGTGGTGATTTAACCGACAATCCCTTACATTTACCCCTTGTTGGCGGTGAATTAACCGAAAAGTACCAAAAACCTTATCAAGTCTCCAAAAAACCTTGGCAAGCAAAAAAGGTCATCTCTGGCTCAGCTTGGGGGGTGTTTGGCGGTCTCAAATTCAGGGGGTGTAGGGGGTTTCAAAATATCCCTCGATTGGGGGTTGTCGGTCTCAGATTGGGGGGGGGTATTGGGGTTGTTAGGGGTGTAAAAATATCCCTGCTTTCCATGCATTATAATTTATTTGTAGAAATTTCATTTACATTCCCTTTATTGCATTTGAAATTTAGACAGTTTTTTTGAAGTTATTAATGTTGTATAACTGTTTTCTGTTACGGCTTGTTCCTTTATTTCTTTTGAACTTAATAAAGTTTTGGCATTTATTATTGTTTTAGAACTGTTTTATATTACTGCTTGCAGCATTTAATTTGCAACTCATTTAATTTTTGTTATGTTACAAGTAACTTTACACATTGGTGCATGCATAGCTCCATATACAGTGCTATTCCATCACGGAAAAAGATTTCAGGCAAAGTGTGTAGAAAATCTGAGCAAATTTCAGGCATTGTTAAACAATGCCTAACAATATGAGTCAATGTCGACATTGCCCGAGTGAATCGGGATATGTCGACATTGCCTAAAAATTTCAGGCAATGTCAACATTGCCTGATTTCACACTTTGTAACATATACATCATATAGCTTAGGGCTGTCCATTAATTACATCAACAATTTAGGGGGGAGGGGGTTTGAAAAAGTTTGACAGTTGTTGACAGGGGGAGGGGGGTCAAGACAAGTTGACATCAACAATTTCAATTTTTACAAATAATCAAAAAATAGGAAATTTCATGGAATACTACTTATTACAATGGAAAAAAGCATGGAAAAAAGGTCATCACCACCACATTTTGACACTCGATGAGCAAAACAGGGAAAAAATGGTCATCACTGCAAAAAATAAGAACCTTGTTATTGGGACCTGCCATTGATCGTTGGGGTTCAAAAGTTTTTGACGTAAATATAGGGGTAAGTGAAAGTTGACAGTTGTTGACAAGGGGAGGGGGTCAAAAATTGGCCAAAATTTGTTGACATAATTAATGGACAGCCTCTTATAGGTCTATAACATTCTAACTATGTGTGCATTGTGCATGCTACCCGTACCAGTACCCACGGGTACAAGGACCTGCACCCATATCCATTCCTAGAGACTATAGAGAGGCAACACCATTAATGTAATAATGAAAGCAGGGTAGGCCTACGTTTTTTAAACATGTTGACAAGAATTTTTAAAAGAAGAGGCACATGTTTAAATAGGACAGATATAGGACTTAAGAATCAGGGTAGGCCTAATCCACTTGGCAAATAGTAGGCCCGGGTTCTTTTTGGAGTGCTGGACTACTGGTTGGTAACATTGTGTAATACAGCTATGGTAGTCAGCTAACCTAAACCTACATGAATGTCGGACATGGACTAGAACAGTGGTTCTCAATTCCCTTTGCCTCGCGGACCACTTCTGAAGTTAAGCAATTTCTTGCAGACCACCTGATAAATTGAGCATGCATCTGCTCCTAAAATGCAATGATGACCTTTTGTTCTTTTTTGCTTGTCAGACTTTTTCACGTTGAAAATGCACGAAATACACACAAAATGTGCCGATAACCTTTTTTGTGCTGATGACCTTGTTTTGCTCATCGCACTTTTCAGATTTTTCACATGAAAAATATATATCTAATTTTTATTTACGTTTTATCACTAGACCCCCTCTCGTGGACCACTTGTGGTTCGCGGACCACGGGTTGAGAACCACTGGACTAGAAGACTCGATGGGCCTGTTTAAAATATTTTGTAGATATAGTTTAGCTACAGTATAAGCAGACAATGGAGCTCAAGTTAAACAACAAAACGATTTACCAAAGGAACATTATCACTGCAGGACGTCATTACAATGATTTTACGTTTGATCATGTTTGGTTGTTTGCTACTTTACTGATGACAGTGGTGTAGCCAAGGGGGGTTGGGGTTACCCCCTCCTTTGGGCGCTGAGGAAAATAATAATAATATTATTATTATTGTCTTCTTTTGTCTTCTTGTGCGCCATGTTACCAAAATGTCAGGAGCAAGGGCACGTTACAGAGTCCAATAAAACTAAATAAAATAGCAGTCATTAAAAAAATGAATGGAAAACAATCTAAGGCAGTGGTTCTCAACCCGTGGTCCGCGGACCACAAGTGGTTCGCGAGAGGGGTCTAGTGGTCCACGGCAGTCTGAAAGAAATGCAAATAAAAATTAGACATTATATATTTTTCATGTGAACAATTTTGAAAAGTGAGATAAGCAGAAAAAGGCCGTCAGCACATTTTTTGCATTTTCAACGTGAAAGTCTGACAAGAAAGGCCATCGCCGCATTTTAGGAGCACACGACTGCTCAATAATTATTATCAGGTGGTCCGCAAGAAATTTTTGAACTTCAAAAGTGGTCCACGAGGGAACCGGGTCTGAGAACCACTGATCTAAGGCAGAAGAGAATAAGATTTAATAAACAAATAAGTCTTAAGATTTTTCTTAAAGGATGTCAGATAACAGGATAATTTCACAATTATCAGTAGATCGTTCCATGTCTTTGGCCCTGACACTGCGAATGACCTGGAACTGAGTGATGTCTTGCAGTGAGGTATCTGCATAAGACAGGGTCTCCAACTCAAATCAGATGGCGGGACGCGTTGGACCACAAACCCAACGTCGCGGGCAGCACATGATTACAAGTACCGATTATATAATACCTCGGTCTAAGACAATCTATAAGTCTAAGACTCTCAGTAATTAACTGTGTAAAGTGTAAATGTAGGTTTAAAAAAGCACGATGAAACATTGCATTGCACATTGCTATATATTCTTGTTCCGGGTCCTTGTGGCTAAGTAAGCAATTTGGTAACCTCCTAGTCTTAGAAATAACGATAATAACCGGTCCTATGGCTATAATTGTTATTTTCCCTAACTCGGTGGCGGGCCGGATGAAACTGTCCGGCGGGCCGGATAGGCCCGCGGGCCGCCAATTGGACAACCCTGGCATAAGACTTTGAGCATCCGACCGCAGGGACAGTTACAAGTAACTTACAACTTTCGTTATGTTGTCGATACGAAATACTCCTGAAGGTACCCTGAAGCAATCTGGTTTATGGACTTGAATGCAAGAAGAGAATGTTTTTGTATTCAATTCAATTTTCGAACTTTGAGCCGGAGAAGCTTTCGCTTTCACTCAGTAGGTATGTGCGCGCGCGCGTATGTACCTCACCCTATAGTTCAGCAGGATATGTGCGTACGACGAGTGTTATAACTTATAAATGGTTAATTGGTTAACTGGTGATGGACTGGTCAGGGAGAAGTGAAAAAATTAAGGCCTAAATGTCCGGCCATGCTTGAAGCTTATCACTAATGTATTGTTACGGAAGTAGGGCGGGAAGTTAAAAGAGTGGCGACAACGTTGGACGATGGGATAGAAGGTCGCGGGTTCGAGTAACTTCGAGACCCGCAGGAGCCCTAAGGTCGACTCAGCCTTCGTTCGGCAGATGGCGGTGGCCGGATATGAGTAGACGGATTAATCCGCAATAGTAAAACAGGCGCATTGCATGAGAAAAATCTTGTACCCGTTCATGTAATCTGCACCAGTTGGGACCCTATACTTAAGTAACTACAACTTTAACAACAAATGGTTTGCCCTGAATGATTAGAAGTTTCATCCCCCACGGCCCCCACTTGCGAAAACCTGGAGCCGCCACTGCTCGTCTTGTCTTCAGCCATCCTCGCCTACGAAGGTAGATGGCATCATGAATGAGAGTGTTCCATTGTTTTCTGTTGTCTGTCATTCGGATCACCATTTCCATTTCTTTCCCACTGTTCCAGTCCATTGCATGATGTTATCAAATGGCTATCAGCGCCGCCCTAGGAGCCTTGAGGCCCGAGCTTTGAGGCCTCTACCGGCCCGTAGCCCGCTGCTGAAACCTTGCCGCCCGGCCTACGAGGTACGGGCTAATTTTAATGGTTCTGCAAGGCAGCAAGAATTCCATAAAACTATAATCTGCTAACACGATATTAAATACAATATTCATTTGTAAACTCAAAATCAAATAAATTTCATTAATTATATTTTAAAATTATTTTCTTAGCTGTTCCCTAATTAAAATTTTATTACAGCAAAGTTGTAGCTATTGTATAATTGTCAATAGAACATTAATGTTTTGTTGCTGTTAGGAAAAGAGGAGGAAAAGGCAAGACTAAACAAATATAAACTTGGATTTATTAAAGAAATATTGTTTGTTGCCTGGCCCATTAAAGGCCCGTAGCCCGTACATTTGCGTCCGTAGCCCCCGGTACCTCGAGGCCCGTAGCCATCGTAACGAGGCGTTCCATTGGCCCTGTTGTCTGTCATGGGCCCCACCATTGTCTTTCCAGTCCATTGTTATCAGTCCATCTGGTTCTGGGTTTGCCTTTTTCCTTTTCCCGTCAGTTGTGCCCTGTATCATTTCCTTTTCCAAACAGGTGCCTTTTCCTTCATGATGTGGCCAGGTGTGATTTGTAACCCAGAGCAGTGGGGACATTAGGGGAACATGGCGAGCAGTGGGGGGACATGACGAGCAGTGGGGGCATGGGAAATGCATGGTTTAATGCACAGTACTTTGCTCTAACTTTTAATATTATTTGTATAAATTGTCACACACCATTTATTTAAACCATAAATGTAATAGTGCAACTGCAAGTTGCAACAATTGAAAATCTGCAACTAAATCAAATTCAAACAAGTATCATTAACACTGGGGTGGAAAGTTAGCAGAGTGGTAATAACACTCAACGATGGAGCAGAAGGTCGCGGGTTCAATTCCTGCAGAAGCCCTAAGGTTGACTCAGCTTTACTCACTAGAGGATGGTGGTAAACTGAGGCAGTTTGTTGCAGCACAACCATTAAGCTGTGAGGTAAAATGTGGGTCTGGGGAAAGTATTGGCAACCTACCCCAGATTAATGGATTATACCACCTACGTTGCTGATTGCTCAGGCCGGAGATAAGCGCTGGAACCCAACGCTCGGACTCGAGTATGGGACCTACCTTTACCTTTTTATCATTAACACTAATACAGAGTTGCCATGGCAGGAATTGACACAGATGTCTTGTCAGTTTTTTTGACAGTTGGTGCATCTTAGGCAGCATGTTGCCCATCGCATACCCAAGAGATGAAAGTGTATGGATAATGAGTTGATTTCTTACTAATGTATCATTTATATTCATGCACGAGAAGCCCCACTCACATTTAGCTGATGAGATAGGCAGAATTTGAATTCTACTGAGTACTGAAACAAGCACATTGCCGATTACTTTCACATTGTTCTTCTTGCACTGTCGGAACTGATCTAAGGCTAGTGACGGATCTACTCTGCATAGTTCTGCTAGGTAAACTATTGCTCTGTCACCAAATAATATGATCTCTGTCAATTTTATTGTCTGGCCATGACGAAGTATACATGTTTAATCAGCAGCACCCTCTCGTGCCTAGCGTCCCATATATTGGACGCTAAATAAAGTAAGTAAATCTCAATTACTACGAAAGCTTTCTTTAAAATCTGTAATTAGGGTCTAATAGTTATGTCTTACTGTATGTAGAATATTTTCACCCTTTACAAACAAAAAAATTTAGGCATGAATGGATTAAGGCAGAAGATATTATAGGACCAATAATATATCTACATGCTATTTTCTGCACAGTTTCTGAACTCTGACTTAATGAGAAATTTGTGCTAAAAGTTTTCAATGGATTGGCACATATCACAGTGATTGTCCTGACTATGTCTAAGAACCTGGCCTCTGAACGGACTGCTGTGTGAAGTAAAATTTTGTTTGGAGAAAGTTACAAAGTAATTTGTTATTTCTGTCAGTTGTAAAGAATTATAGTGTGTTTGTAAATGCCGGTATGTTGCTGCTGTTTGGCAATTACAGAATATATGTTGGGAATGGGCGATGAGATAATTATTTAATTAATTTAACATCTAATAAATTGCAGTCATTGTCGTTCTTTGTGGTGCAACTAACCAGATGATGTTTGAGTTTCTCATAATCACTGACGTCATTACATTGCTTATCATTATAGGTATTTTTATAATGAAAATATCTAGAAACAAAGTGCTTATCATATAATGTACTTGCTAATTATGCCTAGTCACCATACACCGGGAGTTATTCTCACTTGCTGTAAAAAAAGATCATATAATAAATTGATGACTGTTGAAATTTTAGCACTATTATATGACTTGCTTTGCCTGTACTGTATATGACTTGTTTTGCGACAAGATGAGGTTAAGAAGACTCATTGAAATGTTCTTATAGCTGTTTATTGCTATAACCCAGTCTTCAGCTAAATCTTGGTAATATATTGGTTGGTAAATAAGAATTTGATGAAATATTAAGGTGCAGCATAATGGTAAACTTGTTTTCAGTTCAGTGATATCTGCGGCAGTGTGACTGAGAAATGGATGAGCTGATATTGTTTGTCAACGGAAAGAAGGTAACATTGTTATTTATTGAAATAATGTTTTACTTAATTTTTTGATTGATCTATGCAACATCATTGTCAACAGTTGCTAATTTTGCACTGATTGTAGGAATTAAAGCTAATTCTGAAAGGCTCTGCTTAATTAACATTTGGTTGGTCCTGTCATGGAAATAAGTATTCAAAATTTATTTTACATTAGCCAAAAGAAAAACCCAATTTGCTGGACATATAATGAGAGGCTCCTGCTCTAAACAAGCCCAAATCATTCTAGAGGGGGAGTTGGTTCTAATCCTAAAGAAAAACCAAGATGAACCTAGATAGATGACTTCAAAGAGTGGACTGTAAAATGTAAACTATGGTACAATGAAAATACCTGCTGAGGACCGATTCAGTTGGAGACAGAAGATATTTGTCAACTTTCGAGTCGAAGGTGGCACTTGATGATGATGAAGGCTAAATTTGCATTTTATTCTTAGTCAGCCTGCAAGAAAAAGATAAATTTTGTTGCATAAATTGATCAGTAAGTTAGTCAGTCAGTCACATTCTGGTGAATAATTTTGTATTATTTAACGTATCCTGACTTCCTGTGGAGAAATGCCGAGTCATGCATTGAGAACTTTTTGATATAGATGAACATTTTTGAAATCTTAAGCCTTTAGTTTGTTGTCCTTTTAACAGGTTTCGGTGAAAAATCCCGATCCCGAGACAACACTTCTTCAGTTTCTTCGAAATGATCGTATCCTTTGATATTTGATTATTTGATTGATTTTGTTGTCATCTTTAATTTCACATATTCTATTCATGAATGCATTTATCATTCATTTCATTTCATTCCTTGGCATTTATAGTGCGCCTGTGCCAAATAATGTTTGCAGGTGCATTACAAAAGTCAATCGCGGTATAGGCACTGTTAAAGAGGTAGGTATTCAGCCGTTTCCGGAAAGTCGTAATTGTTGCCAGGTTCTGGATTTCCTGCGGTAGAGCATTCCAAGCAAGCGGTCCTGAGTAAGAGAATGCTCTTCTTCCCATTGTTGTACGGAGGCAAGGCATGCTGTATCGACTGGTATCTACCGATCGTAGGCCTTTTCTTCTGCTTGCTGCCGCTTGTGGTGTGATGAGGTCTGATAAGTACGTCGGACTGAGACCATTTCGTGCTCCATACATGAGCACGGACAGTTTATATTGAATCCGAAACTGTATAGGGAGCCAGTGAAGTTCTCGCAACGCGGGAGTGGCATGGTCATGATGATTGATGATTGTTGATCATTCTATTCTTCTTCATCGTCTTGAACATTGGTTTGGAATCTCTGACATTGCTTTACATTGGTTTTCTTCATATTTACATCCCGTCAATCAGTGATAATAAATGAGAATCTCTCAACTCCCACTGATCTGTCTTGTGGTGTCCCTCAAGGTCTTCTTGATAAACCCCTTGGGTTCAATTCTTGATGAACATCAAGTGGCATATCATCTTTATGCTGATGATACTCAAATTCTCATCTCTTCAATCTTCTTCAAACTCTTCTCTTAAGACTCTATCCACTGTCTTTACTAATATTCAGTCATGGATGGATTCAAATAAGCTTCTTTTGAATTCATCAAAAACTGAGTTCTTGCTAGGCTCAATTGATAAATTTGAATCTCTGAAATCCGTAGTATTAGGAGATTCCACTGTTGTCCCCTAAAGTACTTCTGCTCGCAACCTTGGTGTGATATTTGACTCTTCCTCTCTTTTGCTAGTCACATAAATTCAGTCTGCAAAATTTCTCATTATCACATTCGGGACATCTATCGCATCAGACATCTCCTCCCTAAGCCTGTTCTTATTCAGTTAGCTAATGCATTGGTATCTAGTCCATTGCAATTCCCTGCTTTTCGCATCACAAATTCAAATATGCAGAAACTCCAGAGAGTACAAAATTCCTTAGTTAGAGTAATATCCAAAACTCCAAGATTTGAACATATTACTCCAGCTAGACAGTCCCTACATTGGCTTCCTATCAAATACCGAATTAATTATAAAATTTGTCTTTTGGTATTTAAAACCATATTATATAATGAACCCTATTACCTTAAGATGCGACTAATCCCTCGACCTACTATTCAGTCAACTAGGTATTCGGCAGGACTTTCATTTGTTGTTCCTTATTCTCGCACTGTCATCGGCACTAGTTGTTTCTCAGTGTGTGGCCTAAGCTTTGGAATTCATTACCAATATCACTTCAATAAAACTAAAAATTTATCATCTTTTAGATCTGGTCTTAAAACTTACCTGTTTGACTTGGCTTATCCCCCTTAGATTGCATTCCCCGCTGTTCTGACTGATCTTTCCGACTTGACCTGGCTCTAATTCTATTTGGATTTGGTGCCCATCGGCTGATGCCCTGGGCATTATGATAGTGGCGCCATAGAAGTTTATTGATTGATTGATTGATTGATTGGTCCCTAGGTTTCAAGTCCAGGACTAGACGGGCAGCGGAATTTTGCACCTTCTGCAGAATTGCAAGCGTAGACTTTGGTAGCCCAGCTAGGACTGAGTTGCAATAGTCAATTCTAGACAGTACTGTCGCAGAGACCAGCTGTAAGGCAACTTGTTTACCCGCAATCCTGCAGATCTGGCGAATGCAGCGCAGGTGGTGGTAACAGCTCTTAGCCAGTTGTCCAACATGTTGTTTCATTGTCAATTCATCATCGAGGATTACTCATAGATTTCTGATTGCTTTGGAGGGTCGTACAGTGATGACCTGAATTTCAATGTTGCAATCAGTTTTAGCCAATTTGAGCATGTTGGCATGTGAACCAAACCATGCAGGCTCAGTTTTCGAGGTGTTGAGTTGCAGTCTTCTCGAGGAGCACCAGTCTTGAACATCCATGATGCATTGCTGGAGTCGACTGAGGGCAGAGCCCACGTCACTGACTGCAGTGGCTGCATATATCTGCTTATAGCAAAATTGCCATATGCAGTGGCTGCATATATCTGAGAACCACTCTAATCTATCAGGATTAGAGTGGTTCAGTTTGCTTTTTTGACTTTGTTCTGTTTACGTATCAGAACAGCTGAGTTCTAGTGTTGTCACTTTGTGTGTGTTTGTGTGACAGTGCACCTAATGGGTGTGATTTTTTTGAAAGTTTCACAGAACACTTTTGACAACTAATGTTTCATCCACCATCAGAATACTAAGGCATTGTTCTTGTCACTTTGTCCTTATACCATTTGAGTTCATGTGGATCATTTGAGTTTATGTTCTTGTGAATCACATGTTCACTTTCAGTTTGCAGCCAAATGCAGTACCAGATAATAGGAGTTAATGCAAAAATTCTACTATTTTGTTGAATATTTTTAACATGCACTGGATGCTGACATCAATGTATTGATGAGTTAGACCAGAGGTGGCCAAACTGCGGCTCGCGTGCCGCATGTGACCCTTCTGCGGCTCTCAAAAAGTTTAACAGATCGACAGAAGCTTGTAAATGCCACATAACAGTAACAATTTTGCTTGTTTGACAACTTTATCACAGGTCCCATAAAAAGAGTAGAAGAGATCTTATGAAATTTTGTAAAATATTGGATCACAATTCCTTGTTTTCATGCCTAGTTGTGTGGCATTACGGTTCCCAAGCTTGTCAAAATTGCTGTTTGCTCTTCTATGGGTTTGGCCAATCCTGGGTTAGACCTTATCTCCCAGTTGATTATTATGGTTCATTAATATTCAGCAGCAGAAATATAGTGGCTTCCAGTATAAATATGAGGCCATGAGTAGGCTACTTGCTCCAAACAAAATTACTGCCCTACCCTAATATTGGAATTGTCAAGCTAATAATAATTTATCTGCAGTTTTGCACTTGGTTTATTATGTGGGTTGATGATTCTTGACTGAGTGTATAGTCCAGCTGAAAGGAACAAAGCTGGGATGTGGGGAAGGAGGGTGTGGTGCCTGTACTGTTATGGTGACACACTTTAATCACAAAGGAAGCAATTATGAGTATCCTTTGTTCAGTATTAATTGACGATGTATTTATAATCTATTGATGTTTTGTAAAAAATGTTATTTTATCATAAATGATGTAATAAGGAAAACTATTTTAAGGGGGATAAGACAAGTCAAACAGGTATGTTTTGAGACCTGATCTGAAAGCCTATAACATGGTTTTATATACTAAAGGACAGATCTCATAATTAATTCAGTGTTTGATAGGAAGCACTAAGGATATATGTTCAATTTTGGGAGTTTTTTTAATATTACTCTAGCCAAGATTCTTATCCTGCATATTTGATTAATTGTATGAATTTTGAATGATCTATGAATCTATGAATTTTTAGGAAATAGACATTCCCTGAAAAATACTGTAAGATCAAAAAAATTCATTTATTCACTTCTTAGGGACTTTGCATGTACTTGTAATGTAGCTATAAATAATTAACAGTTCATCGTGAACCATTTGCCGTGAACTACCGGTATTTGTCGTGAACATTTTGTTGGTGAACGTTTTGGCAGTGAACGTTTTGTTGTGACACCATGCATTGTGTTGGGTTCTGTTGACAATAACTTTATCAGACACTTGTCTGTAAATGGCTGTTTGGCGCCTCTCTGTTCAATGCACGGTGTGGCTGTGACTACTGTGGAAGGAATTGGAAACATTAAGAATGGTCTGCACCCAGTTCAGGTATCATTCTCCTTCATTTGCAGAATATTCCATATTCATAGAATGCTAAGCAGACATCAGTGTGATGAGAATATGTTGAACCTTAAAAGTTTTATGTGTTATGAAAGAATTCAGAATATTTTGCAGATTTAATAGAAATCTGTATTAATTGTCTCTCTGGTTTAAAGCTACATAAACATTTTCATCCAACGTTGTATTTGAAGTCCTTCTCACTCAGCTGCTGTTGAGATTTACATCTTCCCTATGATGCTCATCTACAGTGTAATTGAACTAGTGTTTATTTGGGATTATACAGAAAAGCTTTATATGCACTGTTTTCTAAGTAAAAATTCTCTTGTTAATGCTATGTTAATGAAATTTCACTTGTGCCAACCAAGGCTATTTGTTTGAAACCTTATGTATGTAGACTATACTTTGATTGCTTATTTAGGCTTGCAGCCATTGCTACCATTTTCAATAAGCTAATTTACCTATTGCCCTTCAAACGCATAGTTTGACCTTAATAATTATTACAATGTTATATCTCTTAAATGTCCCTTGAAGTCAATTTATGACAACACTATTTCGCTGAATTTATCTTGACAAAGTTCAATAACTGTTAAAGTGTTTTGTTTGTTGACTTAATCAGCTGCTAGTTATTTTAATGAATCATTAATTCAAAATTTCATTCAGGCTAATTGGGCCCATCCATATAGTACCTACGCAAAAGGCATATTTTAACCTCCCCTTCCCTGTTGCACACTATATATTTTTGGGGAACACCCCCACCCCTATGCATACTTACTAAGTAAAATTTGTCACCCCTGATGAAAAATTAATAGAACTTGCTTTAAAGTAGGGGCCTATGTTCTGTTGACCGCTGGATATTTCTATTTTAATAGGCCACTACGCTCGAGTAGTGCTGTTGCGGTTAACCGAACCGAAACCGCGGTTTTGACCATGCAAATTTGGACGTTTTTTTTCTTAGAGAATATCAATCAATCAATCAATCAATAAACTTCTATGGTTTGATGCCCAGGGCATCAGCAAATTAGAATTAGAGCGGTCAATGTTTTCTTAGAAGAAACAGGTAAAAATAATAGCAAAAAAAAAGAATAAAAAAGAATAGTAAATACAATGCATGATTATGCGTGACTTTAAGACACCTCCTCAGTAGGGCGCAATACTAGTAGTAAATAATTGCAACAGAACAATTTTGGCTACTTAAAAAAAACAGTTCAGTTCCAGATAGTTCTAAGCGGAAGATGACAATGGCCCAGAAAGATTTCAAAATAAGAGCGGCGGTCGTTTTTGCTCGTCAACCATCAGATCAGAAAGAAGGGGGCGCCAAAAAATGTTTGGCCCTGGGCGCAAACCACTCTGCACGCCACTGCCTTCTTTTCTCAGTTGATGCAATTGCCAATAATTTTAAACTCATCATGATTTAAAGTGGCTTAGGAGGCATTAGGCCTACTGTCTGTGTGAAATCAACTAGGGGCACTAACAGGGCTTGAACCCGCTCCGTTATCCTGACGCTACATCACGTAACTCACTCTGCCATCTTGCTACATTGGAGTAAATCTACATAAAATTTACACCACTTTCTCATAGGCAGTGCTAAGCAGGAGCCTCATTGACCCACCACAGCACAGCTACTAGCATAAACAAAGACCAATATAAAGCAATTAAAGAAATAAAATGTAAAAACTAGCAGCAGCAACACAAAATAAAGGGTCTAATACAGATTGGCCAGAATATTTTTATGAAGAATTAACATTTATGCCGGCAGTGAACCTCAGGAAATTATCAAATTGTAGAGTTCTTTGCTTGTAAAATGCTGTGTCAAAGGTGAAATATTCAAATGATTTTTGTTGAATATGTGAACAACTGAATAACAAATGTATGCACTTGATTCAAAGAGCATAGCTAAATCATTAAGAAATTGACAAGAATACAATGAGAACTCTGACATTCTTACACTAAGTTTGATCAATCTTATCTGAAGTCATACTTAATAGAAGGACTATACACTGTATGTGCAGATAGCCAACTGCAGTTGACGCCTATAATTAAACTTAATTACCACAGAGTTAAGGCAACTAAAATTCAAGTACATCTGACCTTGGAGGAATGCATCTGACAGCCTTCAACTAAACGTGACTTCAGTTTCAAGTCGTCAGGCATTGAGACAAACACTTATTTTAAAATGCTATACCATGCCACATTATAGCTATATTTCACATGTTCTCCATTAAATAAATTGTCTGATCTGCCTTGCTTGGCTTCAATGAACTGCACTTCTTTCTAAAACTGGCACTGCACAACACTACTAATGAAGCCATTTTAAAATTGTTTTTACTGATATCAGTAATGACGTCAGACTCTGACTCATCATAGAGACATAGACATGACAGAAGAACAATGCTTTCCTTATTTTTAATGCTCAAAAGCTGTGCATTGATTGAACTGCATTGAAGTGCATTAATGATTCTAGTGACGTTCAAAAAACCGAACCGAAACCGCGGTTTTTTGGTTAAAACCGAACCGAAACTGACCAAAACTGCACGAGGTGAAACCGTAACAGCTCTACGCTCAAGCATTCTGCACCCCTCCTAAATGCTACCCCTCCACCAAATCTGCCGGCCAATTATTTAATAACCGTTGGAGCAATATTCGTGACCCTTTGTTTGACCGTGAAAAAGTAATTGTGTCCAAACTCCAAATCTAATGTTTGTGTGAACATACCAATCTTCTACCTGAACGGTTTTTATTGTTACATAGGCTATTTATAAATTTGTAAACTCTTTCGTCGCACTCAGTGTTGTGATCAAGTCCCCTCTGGAAGTCCAAGTCCAAGTTCAAGTCCAGGACATTCATCTCCAAGTCCAAGTGAGGGACCGTCAAGTGCAAGTCAAGTCAGTGAACGTCAAAATCTGTCAGAGCGTTCCACTTCGTTTTAACCCCATAACGCCAGAACTTTGGAACTCATTCATTCATTTGGTTAATCATACAAATGAGAGCGAATATTGCAGATAAGCTAAGTTAAACAATAACCGCTCTGAATCCTCATTTACAGTTATCAATGTCAAGTTATCAAACCTTTAGGTCTAAACTTAAAACCTTCCTTTATTGTCGCATGTAACCAATGACAAGTTGACAACAGAAAATAAGCAGTGACCCTGAAAACCGCCATTTCATAAAAATCAAGAGAGAGCATTGCATCTGACCTTTGGCCGACGAGGCTGCATGATAAACCACCCCCTGGCTGAAAAAGATTAAGTTCCATAAGAATAAGCAGCTAGCTGCTGGTACTTGCAGTGCACGTAAAGCTGCAATGTACAGAGTTGGAAACTTAGATCGATAGTTAAACCAAAATTCAAAATTATCTAAATCTTTTCAGACAAATCATGTCTAAATAAAGACTAATTTGACTGAGGAGAGTTAAGTTAAGCAATTTAACATGAGAACCAAGTCCTTTGTTTGGAAGTCCAAAAAGTCTTTGACCATCAACTCCAAATCTAAGTCCGAATGTGTGAACATACAAGTCCAAGTCCGCCTGAACGGTTTTTGGACTAGGCTCCGCTAAATTTGTCCAACGTCCATGTTCATCACTGACACTCCCCTCTCCTTCCCCTTCCCGCATCCACGCATCCGTACGCAAAATCTTCTAAATCCCAAAACCCCCCTTCGGTGCGTGCAGACTATATGGATGGACCCTTTACATGCTTGTTGTTCTTGCAGTATTTCAAACTATAGTGTGTGTGTGTGTGTGTGTGTGTGTGTGTCTGATCATCTGTGATGTTTATTTGATGCATAATAAAAATGTGAGGTCGACATTGATGATATGGTCTTGAGATGTCTTGAGAATTAAAGTAGGTTTTAACCAAATTGTTTTATTGTGACAAAATCATTGTAATATAAAGTCAACATCTAAAACTGATTTTTCACTGGAGTCTGTATACTGAAACTTGAATTAGTTTCATGAAGATGTTAACCCTTTGAACCGTATCAGCCTGTACATAAAAACCAATAATCTTGGATCCCTGAGACCTAATATACCTCATCCTGCTGTTGTGGGAAACCGAGGATTACGATTATATGGTCATCATCCTGCTAGAGCGGTATGATAGGTTCAAAGGGTTATTATCAGTTGAAGTGTAGAGAATTTCTACAATGTGCACATTGTCAAAATGTGCTTTGAATTTTCCTTTTCAAAGATCAATGATGATGATGATGAAGATGATGACAACCATGATGATGATGACGATGATGATGATGATGATGATGATGATGATGATGATGATGATGATGATGATGATGATGATGATGATGATGATGATGATGATGATGATGATGATGATGATGATGATGATGATGATGATGATGATGATAAACAGTGTCTCATATTTTTGTCATTTATTCAAGACATGTTGCCTGTCCATGTGTTTTCCTTCTTATTACTCCTTTTTAAAATTTCTGCTGTACATGGTTGCCATTTTCTGTTAAACCCCTTCAACACTACACAGAGAACCTCTCTGATCCCAATTTCTTTTGCATGTTTTCATTTTTATGTTGCATATTTGACCATTTGTATTTTTGTCTTTTTTTACTTTTATTTTGAGTATTTAAACACTTCTCTATTTCAAATTTTATTATCTCTTCTAAGATGTAGTTTGATCTCCATTTTTTATTTTTTTGCACCTTGGTTTCCTTGTTAATGCTGTTGTCTGTATGATATTGCCTCTGTAACGTACTCTCTAACCTGCAAGAAAGGACATAGATTTCATTCCTAACTTTTTTCTGAGGCTCTCTTGATTTAACTTTTCTTTTAAAATTCATTCTTTGATCTTTAGTAGCTTGCAGAAAATCATGGTGCTATGTGGTTTGCTGCTTTTAATATGCAACCAAGCAAATCAGGAATAATAGCATAGTATCCATGTTTAAAAATTATTTTTTCAGTAGCAAGTTCCAATATCAAGTATGATTTTTAATTGTCATGCTTAATTCTGTCTCTGGGTTCATTCAGGAACGTTTGGCGAAGTCTCATGGAACACAGTGCGGCTTCTGTACGCCTGGCTTTGTCATGTCAATGTACTCTCTGCTCTGCAATGATCCACAGCCATCAGAAGCTGGAATAGAAAAAGCCTTTGAAGGTATTATAATTATTGCCACTAGTTTTATTATTGTAAACATGTTTTAAAAGTTAATAACACATTGACAATATGATACAAAAATGACAGATAAATAATGCATAGGCCTAAATAAAAATAAAAATATCAACACACTGAAATCCTCCAAAGGCTTTGCCATTTATGCATTTGCTGAAACATCAAAATGTGTTGACATTTCTTGTATTTTGTTTTTTCCACAATGGAAAGCAATGTGAAATAGTTCTTTTTCTTTGTGACTGATTGGTTTACTGAATGATATGATATTCACAATGTGATGAATTTTTAAGGGTGATTGCTAGTGGTTAAAGCAGTAGTTCCCAATGTGGGGCGTATGCCCCATCGGGGGGGGCAATTTCATTGTTTGGGGGGGGGATTTGGGCAATTCCAATGTTTCAAATTTTTAAGTGGGCAATTCGAGAATGAATTAGTGAATTCCAGTGATGGGCACTAACTAATTTTTTAAAGTTAAACTTTAACTAAACTTTTTTGGAAATCAAGCAGTTTAACTTTTTAATAACTAACTTTTCACTGTAGCAGTTTAACTTTAACTGATAACTAATTAAAAGCAGTTTAACTTTTGACTTCAACTTTTAACTTTGACATGAGCTACTGAGCTAGTAAAACTAGGCTACAAGCTGCAACGAACACGATTCATTGTTATAATTTCATATAGCACAATTTTAACAATAAATATAATAATAATAATAATAATAATAATAATAATAATAATAATAATAATAATTCATAATTGAAACAGGTAATTATGCAGTTGACATGAAAAAGTATATGACTTAGCCTGTGCTGAAAGTGGCATAGAATCTCAATAACTCCAGTTTAACTATTTGTCAGTTAACTAAAAAAATTCAGTTTAACTAATGAACTAAACTTTTACCCAACCAGTTTAACTTTTGATGCAACTAAAAAAAGTAGTTTAACTAAAAGTTAACTAATTTTTAGTTAACTTTTGCCCATCACTGGTGAATTCACATACAACTTTAGTGTATCTCAGTGCAATCGTCCATTTCTAGATATTCTATCGAATCTATGGTATTGTTTCATAGTCTATGACTCCATGGCTATGCTGCTGCTACCCTTTCCATCTTCATATTTAGCTGAGGGTGGCTTTAGTGCTGTTAATGATTTACATGTACCATTGAAGAAAAGAAATCGACTTGATGTCACTGTAAGAGGAGACTTAAGGCTAAAGTTGTCTAAATTTGCACCTAACATAAGAACTCTTTGTAGCAGGCATGAAGCACAGGGATCTCACTAGCTGTGTATATTTAGAACAGGATAATTAAAATGACAAGTGTTAGAGAACTTATGGAATATAGATTCATAGAAGAAGCTTTCATTACTAGATGAGTAACGTATACTAACACTGATGGCCGCCTTGTGCTTAGATGAATTACCGCCGTTCTTGGTACGTCATAGCCATATTCTCTCATTCTTTGAAAGTGATCGAATTTCTTTCTTGTCAATTCGGCCCACAAAGTCAATCTGTTTGATCTCCTGTTCTTTTGTATTTCCGCTCAAGATGGCGGCAGCTTTGGTGAATCTTCCTTCATTCGTCATCGAACCTTGGATACAACTGATGTTGTCGAGCATGGATGACATGGGAGGGCAAACCTATCAGCGAATTTTCATAGCATTGTGTTGCAGATATCAAACACGTCATGAACACTACAATTTTCTGGCTGACTTGCTAATGGGCTATCTGTGACAGCCTGCGAGAGTTGAGTTTGATCAACTTTGCGCCAGTTGGTAGTGTTTTGGGAACATGTCATGTGGGAGAAAGTCAACAGAAGTAACACAGGCATGATCAGATGTGAGCAGCGGCGGGTTGACGTCTATTTCTATAGCAGGTCAAGTCACAGGGGTCAGTCAGATTGGTGGGGGGAACAATCTAAAGGGTTAGGCCAATCCAAAATCCGGTTGGTACATTTTGATATCTTAATGATGATAATTAATGTGCTGGTTATGCAGAGTGTTGCTGGTAATGAATTCCAGAACCTGGGGCCACACGCTGAGAAACAATAAGCACCATTAACGGTATGAGAGAGTGCAGTAAAACAACATAGAGCACAGATCATTAGCTTTGCATATGATAATAGTGTTATTCTAAACATCTGCTTTGATTGCAATTTTTCTGATATGTGCAGGTAACTTGTGCCGATGTACTGGATATCGGCCAATCCTGGAAGGTTTCAGAACATTTACAGTGGTAACTATTCTATGAGAAATTATTATTTGTGAATATGACATTTAATTATGATCATGAATGAAATGAGAGAATTCTCACAAGTGATGATAAACTTTTTATGTTTATCATCACTCTTGATGAATATACATTACACAAGTAGCTATGACAATGCACTTTGCCATATATATATATATATATATATATATATATATATATATATATATATATATATATATATATATATATATATACATACATACATGTGTGTGTTTTTTATCATAGGCCTATTAGCATAATTTTAGGCTCCTGAGCATGATGCTTCATCCATAGCTCCATAGTACATTAGAATCTGTCACCCATTCAAAGAAACAAAGCAAAGGGAGGTTACAAGACTCATTAGGAATCTACTTTTACTCCAGGTTGAATTAAATGTCTTGTACAACTCAAAATTTAGGACCAAAGTAAAACATATCTGGGTTAAAGGGCATGTAAAGCCTGTTACAAGCATTTCATTTTGGAATAATTAATGATGTGCTGTCTTAAAAGATTCTGGTTATCCCTGTTTATGAATGAGAAGTGAGTATGGGGAAATGCTCAGGGGCCTGGTGATCTGTAGGGGCCCAGGCAGGACCAAAGTTATCTTGTGCAATATTAATTATTATTATTATGAACACTATGGGCGCATTGGGGCCCACATTGCGTGTCCTTTAACGTCTTGGAAAGTCTGACAAGCAAAAACAGGTCATCACCACCAGTAAAGGGCAACTAACTAAAAACATTAGTTAAACTATAACTAAATTGAAACTAGAAATAAGTAGTTAAACTTTTAGTTGCAAACTAACTTTCTGAAATAGTTAACTAAACTAAAAAAATATAGTTGAACTTTTTGTAACTAATTTTACAACTATTTTTTCAGGTATCAGGTATGTGTTCATGAAAATATAGACAATGCTTGCAACATGAACATGTCAGTCAATGAACCATTGAATTTATTAATCGTTGTCTATTTAATATTTAAGTCTTAGTCTAGACTGCAGGAACACAAGTTTGTCAAGTTTGTTTGGAAAAAATGACCAGAAAGGAATTAGGCTGATCGCGGAACTAAAATTAGAATCGGTCCTAAAGGAGGTCACCCGCACTGCGCATGCGTATGCAAATGTGGTCATTAGATAACTGAATTCAAGCAGTATTGTGTGAATTACTAAATAGATTTCTTAAAGTTTAATTTGTTCCGCGATAAAATTAAGTATGCCCATCAAACACTGTTGTTATGGAACATGTGCAAATTACAATAGGAAAACTGAAATTTGTTTGAAAGAAGGCGTTCATTTTCTACAGTTCCCCGCCCGTCGAGTCGTCGACTGACAGAGCAAAAGCAGAGAGGTGGGTTGTAGCATGTCAACGAGAGAATTTTACTATCAGGAACATTACCAGATGGACATACATTTGCAACAAGCACTTCTTAGATCCAACTGGGCCAACTCAGATGAATCCGGATCCTGTACCAGCCAACTCCACACATCATACAATCCTACCTTCAAATAATATCAAATTGCATATTTTCATGGACGGGGCATAGGGCATACGTTCAGTAACTGTTAAAGTATGATGTCTACTAGGGGTTGTCCATTAATTACGTCAACAATTTAGGGGAGGGGGTTTGAAAAAGTGACAGTTGTTTACAGGGGGAGGGGGTCAAGAGAAGTCAACAATTTCACTTTTTACAAATAATCAAAAAATAGGAAATTTCACGAAATACTACTTATTACAATGGAAAAAGCATGGCAAAAAAGTCCATCACCACCACATTTTGACACTCGATGAGAAAAAAAGGAAAAAATGATCATCACCACAAAAAATAACCTTGTTATTGGGACCTGTCATTGATCTTGGGAGGGGGGTCAAAAGTTTTCACGTAAATGACAAGAGGAGGGTCAAAAATTGTCCAAAATTGTTGACATAATGACATAATTAATGGACAGCCCCTAGCCAAACGCTTAACCATCCTACATGATATCACTGATATATGATATATATATATATGTATATATATATATGATATATATATATATATATGACAAATTAAGATGATGAAAAAAAACCGGCATGTCCACATTTTACTTAATGCTATATTAGACATCACCTATGCACAAGTTCATCCTTTTTCCGGTTGTTAACAATGCTCTGCACTAAGGGCCATATTAAGGCGGGGCTGTAGCCTCCAGCCCATCATGAAAATAGGCCCACCGATTTATTTTCGAGATAACCTTTTTTGCTTGTCAGAGATTGAGATTTTCCAGTATAGGCGACGGCCTTTTTTTCTCAGGCCCCCGGTCCACTCGGACCTTAGTCCGGCCTTGTCTGCACTCGAGCCAACGTTTTAATTCAACAACTGAATTGTTTGTTGTAAAAACGCGCGAAGTTTTGCTCCTGGAACGTCTGATTCTAACAGCTTTATTTCAAAAACGCTCTGCTTGCAGTGCTTGACGCCATGTTCACTACCTCTTCGCTGACCACATTTGCATAAACAGCTGAGCACAGCTTGACCTATTTATTTTAATTAGATGCATGACGTCACGGGATGCCTTACGCGATAAGTCTAATAGGTTGAAAAGGGACTGTTATTAAGGTTATTAAGAATTTGGGACACCGACTAAAAAGTTTGTTAAACTATTTAGTTATTAACTAAAATTTTTCAGTTAAACTAGCATTTTAACTAAACTATTTATATTTAATTAAATTATGAAGATAACTAAAAAATTAGTGAAACTTTTAGTTAGTAACTAATTAGTTAACTAGTTGCCTATCACTGATCACCACTTTTTCACAAGTGTATTGTATATTTTCTGACTTGGTGAGAAGACATAATTAGAAAGCTGATGTAATGGACATAATCTTCTTGAGTAATTTCTTTGCTAATGTCTGCTTTCATGATAAAATTAATCCTTTTCTTCAATGTATAGCATCTGCCAATTTTGTTACAAGAATTTCTTGAATTTGATGAAACTGGAAAATGGCAAACAAATTATGCTGAATTACCCTGAAATCTTGAATATAATGTGCACAGGTGTATAATAGGCATGACCTTGTGCCTGTGGGGGTGCAGATCAAAAGGTAAAATAGATTTTCATGAATATAATGAACACCCCTACATTTCCAACCTTGGTAAAGTGTTACTTTACTACAGTTAAGCTTAGATATAGTTATTAGAATTGTGAATGCTACAAATGCCAAGAGATTTGTCAAGAGATTCACTGGTAGCAGTTCTTGAGTCTGTGTTTACTGTAATGAATGGGAGATTGTATACCCTGGTATAATATTAAACAGAGACTCCACTGATAGACTGTCATTAAACTACAGGTAGAGTCTGGCTGCATTGACACCTCCCTTTGTTTACTTGAGCTAGTAGCCAGCAACAAAGTCCATAATACCACCTGCATAGTCATTGTCTTTGTCTTCTCTCCCTCTCCCTACAAATTGTCTCCATCTCTTTTCCTCTCCCTCTGACAGCAGACACTTTGTACATGGACTACTAGATTACCTGGACGCCCAACTGAAAAAGGTGCCTTACATCAGGGGGCTGAATAAATGCAGCCTCCTGTGCATTTGCATGTAATTTTGGAATTTTTCAACTTGCAATTGCTTGGATTCTGTGAAAGCTAAAGTAATGAGGTATACACCAATGTTTTGCATTTTTATCCCTCTTTCAAACCATCATTTAATAACAATTGGGATAAGGGTCCACAATCTGGCCTGAAACAGAACCCCCTCCAAAAAAATTTTTTTATGTTCCAAGCTGTGTTGCTAAAACTTTTGAGTGGCAACCTAAGTTTTGTGAACAGCAAAGTTGTAGGGGGATATAATTGGAACAAAATAAATCAAACATTTTGAAAATTGGACAATATTTGGTCGAGATATAGCAAATTATAAAAGAAATACAAGCATCGTTCTAAACTGATCGAAATGACAACTTATCGGAAGGAGAGTGCTCGGGTAGGAAGAATATATCTCGACCATCTATCTAATTTTGGTATTATATGAGTATGATATGCACCCCTAACTTTATATTTGTTAGAATTCAAGGTTAGGTACAGACAGTGGTTATTGCTTATAGGATGGTCAGCTTGGCCAAAAGGACCTCTTGTGTGCAAGTGGACAGAATAAATGCAATGGATGCAATGGAATCGGTAGGAAGGAAAGAGAAAAGGCAAGTCTGCTATGATATTCATTCTTGTTGATTTTATATTGAGGGATTGTCTTTTGTGGCTATGTTTAATAGATGAATTCATTGCGGTAATTATGTTCTTCGGTCTTGAAATTTACAAGATACAAAGTATTTTAATGATTTTTTAAAATGTAATTAGAGAGGCTCTCTTGTCATTTTGCATATTCACTGCCATAAAAGTTTGTCATAATGATATTATCTCTTGCCAGCATGGACTACTGGTTTGTGTAAATTATAAAATTCTCTCGTAGAATTATTAATAAATATGCAGTTAGCCATTTGTTCTATTATGCTGTTACTGGTCAGTATTAATCAAAAGACGATTGGCGCTGGCAGGAAATGTCTTCAATAGGTTAAGGGAGAAGGTATTCAAAAGACATGATATAAACTTGAAATTGAAACTGCGAATATTAAACGCATGCGTCATTCCAGTACTTACATACGGAGCAGAAACGTGGAATATAACCGGCAGCATGGAAAAAAGGATAGACGCATGTGAAAACAAATGGCTAAGAAGGATCATGAGAGTTGGCTATAAAGAGCATGTAACAAACAAAGAAATCAGAGACAGGACGCAACAACCCTTCGTCAGTAACACCGTAAGAAAGAAAAGAATGGAATGGCTGGGGCATATATTGCGAATGGAAAACGAAAGACTGCCAAAAATAGCATACTATCATAAACAGAAGGGTAAAAGAAGTCAAGGACGACAGAGAACAAGATGGACGGACTGCATAAGCAAAGACCTCAACACGGTGGGGCTCAAGCTGGAAGGGAAAACAACTGGAAGAAATAGGATGACTCTGGAGGAACTGGCGAGCAACAGAGACAAGTGGAGAGAAATCGTTTCGGAATCAACGACTGGACACAGTCAAAGATGACAAAGAGAGAGAGAGAGAGAGAGAGATTAGTCAGGAATAAAATGCTAAATCTCTCTGTCTACTTAAATATTGGATGTTTTCACTGACAGCTTTCAGGAAATCTTGTCAATGTTGAGGAATTTATGCCATTAAACAAAGACATTCATCTGCCTCAGCCATTTAAAGAGCTTGAAGTAAGATTTTAAAGAAATGCTTTGAATTTCATGGCTTTTCGTTAATTTAAACAAATTTCTCCTGCTTATGTGTCATGTAATTCTTTTCTTCTTTAGTAACAGGTAGAACTGGTAGATGTTTTTTTTTCATTTTAATAATAGTCTACCAATTGATAGTATTTTAAGCATATGTTTGAGTCTGGATTTTAGATGGATTCAATATTTGAAGTATTGAGCTTTTCTTTTTAGGAAGCTGCCGCTGCTTGTGAAAAGCAGTCTCTGGTGTTTAAATCTGAACGCATGACTTGGTACCGACCAACTTCATTGGATGAACTAATTATTCTGAAGAACAAGCATCCAAATTCTAAAATTGTCATTGGAAACACTGAAATAGGTAAATAGGTACCGTAGATGAACCTGTTGTGGAAGTTTTGTAAGAAAATTGATGTGCAGTGATGTAGAGACCTTACAGTAGTGTTTTCAAAGCCACTTTCAAGGCCAAAGCTGCAAACTGTTTATGTATTTTCTGCATTATATTGTTTTTATATATTATACTGTTACTTGCTTCCATTATTGAATCATATATAAATTGAAGTGGTACAGCTGTAAAAGTGCTATGGCATTAGGATGCAGGTCTTCATTATTTTCTTTGGAAATCATAGTGAAATGTAAACTTAAACGTTTGTTAAACTCTAAACTCTATCAAAATTACGTCATCACAGGCCAATGTTGATGTGTTACTTTGAATAGGTTTTATCACAAGTGGCTTTATGAGTAACAATTGCTTAATGAATCTTTTTTTGAGACTGTACTTTACTACTACTTTGCTACTGTAGTTGTATATGTGTACATTCAATGTGAAATATATCTGCAAAACTGTTTTGAAGGAGTTGAGATCAAGTTCAAGAATATGCACTATCCGGTGATAATAGCTGCAACACATGTAGCAGAATTGAATGCAGTTCAGTATCTGGACAATGGAATTCGAATTGGAACTTCTGTGACTTTGACAAAATTAGAGGAGGTTCTGAAGAATGCAATCAATAGCATGGAAGGTGATTATTAGAAAATACAACACATTGAAAGTCTGCAAATAAATTGATTTTCTCAGGCAATCATCGTAGTCAAAATGATCATTTGTATTTGCTTGGTTCACACACATGAAATCAAATGGCAAAGCTTCTGTAAATCTTTTGTAATTGTGCCAGAATCAATTGAATTTCACTTGAAAACAGGGGCATAGCGATTAGCGACGGGGGTATATCGGTATGTCCATTCCCAAATCAATATATATATATATATATATAACACACACACACACACACACACACACACACACACACACACACACACACACACACACACACACACATATATATATATATAGCATATATAATATACTGTATAACATAAATTATGTATAAGGTATATTTAATATATTTAATATCTATACATTATATGTAATATATATAACAATATATACCTCGCCAACTTATACCCCCGACAAATCAAATTCCTGGCTATGCCTTTGCTTGAAAATATCGGAAGTAAAGATGCATTGTATTTAAAAGTTGATTGTCAAAGTGTCGATCTAAATGACTAGCGAAAGTAATGAAAATGGATGCACTTTCTAGCCAGATTGTATCAGGATTGAATGATGCAGATAGCAAAATTAATTCAGTCTCTGGCATTTTCTCCACAAATGGTCTTGACGAACAATCAAGGTCCTTATTATTAATTGGACTTTTGATTTTTAATTTCTAATTTTTCACCCCCTAAAATGATAAGCCCGGTTCGACCACCAATGCCCCCTGCTATGCCAATGTTGTCTGAAGAACTATCACAATCAGGTGTTTTAGGGTATGGTATTGTAGGCTCTATTTGAATATTATGTAATCTTTATAGAAAGCAAGACGAGATTCTTTGCAACAATCATAGAGATGTTGAAATGGTTTGCTGGTCCACAAATTCGTAATGTTGCTGTAAGTAGACATAATTATGTCTCTTTGCAGCCACTCATGCATTTATATTAGCAAAACGTTTTCCTTTGTAAATTGAGTAATTTGTGAATCAGTTGATGGTGTTAGTTATCTTTCTTCATGTGATCTTTGATTCAAATGCAGTTCATTCGTGAAAGATCAAAGATAAGTTTTGCTTTTTTTTATAAACTAACAAATGTTTGGATTGGGGTATAGTTGAGATGTTAAAGCGTTTTTGTTGTGGGCCTCAGCCGTGTTACAGCACTATAGAAATTGTCCACGAATGAATGAATGAATGAAAATGTATTTTTGAAATTCACTTCAAGTTCATGCCGTAAATATTTGCTTGTTTTTTTTCTTTCATTTTTAGACAATTGGTGGAAACATTGTCACAGCCAGTCCAATCTCAGATCTGAATCCTTTGTTTCTTTCAGCTGGATGCATGCTTACAATGGCGTCAATAAGTGTGTAGCATTCTTTTATATTAGCAAGCAGTCCATTAAAGCAAATTATTATTATTATTATTATTATTATTATTATTATTATTATAATTATTATTAATACAATGTACTAATTATTGTGGTAACTCGTCCTATAAGAACTGCGTGAACACATTACAAATTACCTTGACTTTTAGATAATACCAATTAAGTTGTTGGTTTTATGTCTTCTCTTAATGATATTTTAACAGAAGCAGAAGCAAATAGTGACTGATGAATGAATGGATGATTTTAGGTGGAGGCAGACGTAGAGTGAAAATGGATAACGGATTTTTTACTGGCTACAGGAAAACTATAATCAAGCCTGATGAGATTCTTCTGTGTATCAAGCTACCATTCACCACAGAGGTTATCATCTTAATCATGTTGAAATTTTTTAAAGTAAAATTTAGTGTTTACGTTTTTGATTCCCTAACACATGATATATATATTTATTTATGCATATTGTTTGTTTTGCGGCCCGCCTTATCTTTCGTTCCAGATGGAGAGCACACATCACTCCACTCCTTATGGACCGATTGCACTGGCTAAGGATCCCTGAATGAGTAGCGTTTAAGAGGTATTGGCTTATGTACCGCGTCCTAAACGACCCTCACTGCCCGACATACATCTCCGAGCTGATCGTGAGAACCACGGCGATCGAACGTTGTTCTCTACTTCAGTCGGGACACAGTAATCAACTGGTCATCCTTCCTCCTCTCTGGCCAGTGGGTTTCAGAGACACATCCTTCCGGCACGGCAATCCTATATCGTGGAATTTACTCCTGAAGACAATGACAACTGAGACACCCCCTGATCGCTTCCGGAAAAAGTTGAAGAAGCATTAGTTTAACAGCTCGTTTTTCAAAGTGCTCTCAACTTTGTCTCAATAGCCATGTTTACTGCGCTTAAGAAATACAGCAACAACAACAACAACAATAATAATAATAATAATAATAATAATAATAATAATAATAATAATAATAATAATAATAGGCCGGTCGTGGGCCTTGGTGTCTCACTCATAGAACATGGAACACCACTGGTCCATTACTTGTGTTTCATGAGGGTCGGTGTTCAAGCTTTCCTTCTCAAGCATGGGCGACTGGAGGGGTCGGGTGCCTGCAGTAGAAGCCAAAAGCGGTAGAAAGCACAAGCATAGGCACCTGACGGATCCCCAAGATCCCGTCCCCGATTGGGAGTGTCGCCTGGAGCCAAAGACTGTCAGTTGTGCATATTGTTAATTAGAAAAATATAGTACTTAATCTTGGATATGTATGCTGTTATTTTAAATTACTTAGACAAAATTGTCTCAAAATTTCATATCTGGACTTCCATTATGCTAAAATCCAGTTTTTACACATTTAGCAATGATGCTTGATATTGGATCAAATATTGAAAATTTTAAAACTTTTATAATGGCTGATTGCACACAAATGGAAGCAATAGTAATTTGTTTTCTAATTGCTTGCTACATTTGAAATTCCCAAACGTTTCTTCAAGAATTTACAATGCTCCATATGATATTGTAGAACATTTGTTGGCATTAATTTCAGATTGAATTCTAATGTAACTGATAATTTTCATTCATATTCCTTGAAAACTATAAGAGCCTGTATTATGAAATGCTTTTTTCTGGCAGAATGAGTACTTCTATGGCTATAAGCAATCACAGAGGAGAGAAGATGACATTGCGATTGTCAATGCTGGCATGAGAGTTCTATTTGAAAAGGACAGCATCATAATTAAAGATATGACACTCAGCTATGGTGGAATGGCTCCATTCACTGTCATGGCTACAAAAACAGCCAATGAACTTAAAGGACGGTATGGTGACACTTGGAAAGTATTAATTTGTTAACTGCTTCGCTTGAAAAAATTATCTTCCTGTTGTTTATGAAGTTGAATTGTGGTTGTGCACTTAGATATTAAACTAAATTTTATGCACTTAATGTACATGTATAGATTCATGTTAAAATATCAAATAACAAAAATTGATTAGAATTTGCAAGCTTGGTCAGCAGTCAGATTGTTGTTCAATTATATAAAATAAGTTGATAACAAAATTTCCAACTGTCAGTATATACTGTAGGTTATTGAATACTTGCTCTAGGTAAGTCTATTTCAGACAGAACCAAAATTAATGCAGCTCGACCCAACAAATGAGGGTCTTACTCTGAGATTGCAGATGCAAGAAGTTATTGTTGGCAGCACAGAGGTGCAGGAAACCTTCATGCATTTGCTCAGACAAAGAAAATTTAATGAAGCGGTGCCAGTTCGTCTTCAGACTTGACCCTTCTACTTGACAACATGCTCCCATAATTACATGAACGCTATCATCTCACGGTAACAGCCCTTGGTAAAATTCCTTCATCCATGCTTTTAAATCATTTTCCAGACGTCTAGAAAGAATTTACATCCGAACACATTCTACTATTGACCTTACAAATCTTCATTCTGCAAATCGCTACCACAGCCTTCTCATATCTGCCAAGAAAAAATATTATTCTAACGTAATTGCAGCCAATGGCTCTAACCTCCGCAAACTCTGAAACACTGTGAATTGTCTGTTCCACAGCAACAAAGCAAAACCTCTTCCTCAATCCATCTCACAACTTGCTGAATCATTCGCTAATTATTTTTTCCAAAAATCTCTAAAATCCGTGCCAATCTGAAATCCATGACCATCGAAACTGCCTCTCCACATCACCATCTCCACCAGAAGCTCCTTTCAATATTTCCAAGCTTTATTCCTGCGACAGAAGAAGAGGTATCTGAACTCCTTCAATCCATTCCAAACAAGCAATGCAGTCTTGATCCAATACCAGTGTCTCTTCTTAAACAGTGTGCCTCTGTTCTAGCACCAACTATAACAAACATTATTAACTCATCTCTTTCCACAGGCATATTTCCATCCTCATTTAAAAATTCCCTTGCAACTCCACTTCTAAAAAAACCAAACCTTGACATAGAGGATTTTAACAACTATCGTCCCCATTTCAAACCTGTCTGTCAGCTCCAAACTCACAGAGAATATTGTTCTTTCCAGACTAACTAAGCATCTGTCAAAAGCTCCTTATATAAAACTCATCAATCTGCTTATACAAAACACAATTCAACAGGAATAGTCCTAACATACATTTATGAAAACTGCCATTGGATTTGAACAAGTCACTGGCCTGTGTCTTCTTGGGCTTTCTCCTACTTTTGATACATTAGGTCACAAAATTCTACTAAAACGCCTTTCCCTTTGGTTTGGAATATCTTCTATTGCTCACCATTGGTTTCAATCTTATCTCCAATCTCGTTGCCCTTTGACTTATAGTATGGAGTACCGCAAGGATCTGTCCTTGGACCCGTTTTGTTCAGCCTCTATACTACGCCACTTTCATCCTTACTTAACTCTCTCAATTTGAATCATCAACTCTATGCTGGCGACACTCAATTATTTCTTTCCTTTACACGTCTTCCTTTAAAACATCAGTCACTGAACTCAAATCACCATTTTCGTTAATCTCATCGTGGATGTCAGCTAACCTCCTTGCTCTCAATCCTTCCAACACAGAATTTCTTTTAATTGGACTGCCACAGCAACTGAAAAATTGAAAATCCCACACTGATTGTTTAAGTTATATTGATTTCCAGACTGGTGCCACTTCAATTGGAAAGCAGTGCAATAGTATCTGCAAATAAGCACATTACAGTTTTCGTGATCTCCAACGCATTAGGAAATTTCAGTATAAACCTGTACTAATGATCTTGGCAAATTCTCTTGTCTATTACAAGTTGTATTTACGACTCACTTTCTTTTGTCATATCCAAACCTATCTTTGCTATATTCCAGAGAGTTCAGAATTAATTGCTACTTGTTATTTTTAAAAACCCCGTAAACAGAGCATATGCATCTAAGTCATCACATTTTTTGACTCATTGATAGCAATGCGCAATTTCATCTATATAAAGTGCTACTCAATATCCGCCACTTTGTGCTGGCGGATACGTGTGGGCATGGAATCTTACCTAGATTGAAGGTTATTCTAGGTTAGGACTGATGTCCTACCAAATTAGCCATGGATTCACTTGACGTTCATACGTCAGTGACTGACGTTGTCATGTCAGAAAGAGTCTCATTTGACCAGCCCACAAGAATTGGTCTAAATGATTTGTGATCTCCTGCGTTGGCATTAAGTCCCAGTTGTCAGTGATAAAATATTAAAGCCACTGAATCACCCAATCAGATGCTAGGTATAAATATGCATCATTTGTAGTCTATTTTAGTTTCTCAAATACCACACCAGTGACGAAATCCGTCACATCAACAGGCCGTTTCGTATTTTAATCGAGTATCATTCATCATATCTGAAGTACTTTATTGCATTTGACATATCTTTGACATATCTCTCCGGATCGGTTCCTACAACATCTCAAGACACATTTGTTTAACGTTTCGTTCCCTGTACAGCGCCTTTGGCTTTAGCCACCTAGCTATGTTACTGCGCTTAAGAAATTGTCAAGATTAATAATAATAATAATATCTTAGAATCCCATTGCGCTCACATAGAATGATATCAGTGATTATTTTTACAAAGTTTTAATTTTCAAATAAAGTTGTATGTAAAATTAAAATATGCATCCATAGCGTTGACTTAGTGTATCATTTCTACAGTTTATTATTTCTAGTATTGGTAATTTTTGGTATTCAGCATATGTTCGTTGAATCCGATATTACTTTTCCAAGACATTTTTTTGAAATTCAATCAACTTACCATTATAATGGACTAGAAGTTGTTGGCTTGTTGTATTGTTGACATAGAAAATGGGACGATGAACTTGTTACAAAGGCAAGTCAACTTCTTGCCAGAGAATTGCCTCTGTTGCCTGGAACTCCTGGGGGGATGGAAGCGTATCGCTGCAGTCTGACAACCAGCTTCTTTTTCAAGTTTTATGTTTCTGTGCGCTTGCTCTTGGAGAAGAAATTGGTTGGTTATTTTTTGGTCAAATGATTGATGTGAATCGCATTAGGCATGTCTTATTGGCATTAGACCTCTGACAAATAACCAAAATTAAAAGGCTTGAATAATCTTTTTCTATAACATGATTGTGGGGAAAAGATGGTTATAGATGCTTCAGTCAAGTGAAAAGATAGACTAGAAGTGAAATGCTAAAATTTTATACAATTATAAAAATTTATTCTATGTTGAATCATTATATTGAAGCTGTTGAGTAACGTTTTACTTGGATTTCTAGCATGGCAACTAAAATAATTGCTAATTTTCAAAATATTGCAATAGTCATATTAAAAGCATTTTGCAATACTTCGAATATTGATTATCTCAGTCTCTAAATTGTTCGTCATCCAATCTGTATTGTACAAAATGAAGTAAATTAAATTTCTGACTTTCACTTGACTCACATTCAATTTCAGTTTTGACCAATTGGTTGTCTGGTAATGAAATATAAATAATAGTGCCTCTATGAAGGGTCCTTTGGATATATTTCATTGTGATTATGAACCCATGAGGTGAGGTAATGCTTAAGAGTATCAGAAGATGAACCAAAACGTTGTCAGTGACAATATCCTGTAGCCCTGAATCAGAGCACCTCCTCCTGCAGTTCGGAAGATATTGGTGAATGGCATTTTAAAGGGCAGAATCGATTTAAACAGAATAGAAAGGGAAAGTTGTGGCATTGTGACATTAAAAAAGCCTTGAGATACTGGTCTGGACTGAAGACAAAGATAGTTTTTGATCATTAGCATCCTCAACAGATTTCCAAGGGTGTCACTAGCACAGCAGGTTGTCACAAATGGCCTTTATAAAAGAAAAAGAATTTGGCCACCTCACAAGAATTGACCCAAATGTTCAATGAACCCTAGCCTTTGCTTGGAGTCAATGTCATATGATGGTTAAGAAAAATTGCTTGCTCTTGATTCCATGTAACTAATAGTACACTAATTACTTCAAATTCTTGTGTGAATGATGTTTGCCTTATGTTGATATTTGGATCGTTTTTGTTTCAGCCTAACTTCTTTGAAAATATGTTGCCCAACCAATTTCAAAGTATTTCAAGAACGTGCCATCGAGAGCCAAGTACAGGCGTCCAAGTGTTTGAAGATGCTCCACAGGGTCAGATTGTGGTTGATGCTGTTGGTCGACCTCTTCCAAATGTTTCTGCCGTGAAACAGGTTACCGGCGAAGCTCTCTTTGTTGATGATATGCCAGTGTTCAAAGGTTTGAATTCGTTTAATTCACTTATTAGAGTCTTTTGAATCAATTATTTGTCGCATCTCTTCTGTAGTTCTGTCTGTAAGTCTAAACAGTTAAAAGTCTATAATTAATTGGTCTTTCATCTCGATGATTATAATAATGTGATTTAAAGTGGTTTAGGACTCAGGAGGCTAAGTAAGCAGTGACGGGAAGTTTCGGTACCGGAAGATTCAGGACGGAAAATTCGGTACCGGAAAATTCAGTACCAGTCATGGAAGATTCGGTACCGGAACATTGGGAATGGTATTTTCAGGATGGAAAATTCGGCTACATGTGTTAGTTTGGCTCTACCTCCCCCACTCCTACCCTCCCCAATCCCAGGATCCCTCTGGTTTTGGGTGGTGTCTATACTTAAGTTATGGGCATGCCCCTATATATTTAAGTAGAATTTAGGTAGGTATACTATTGATAATTATATCCATTTTACTGATTTTTAAGGTTTTAGGGTTAGGATTAGGGTTATGGCTATTGATCTGTATGTCGAACATGTACCAAATTATCCGGTACCGAATCTTCCACAAGCAAAATTTTGGTGCCGAATTCTCTGGTACCAAATGTTCCGGTACCGAATGTTCTGGGAACCTAAGTAAGCCTGTGTGAAAACCACTGATGTAACTCTCCGCATTCAATAACCTAGTTTTCCGAGATAGCCTTTGAATCTGTTTACTGTTTCAACTGTCACTCCCGCCTCATCCAAACTGTTCCATTTGTCCACAACCCTTGCACTAAAAAACATTTCTTTCTTGGACCCACCCTCTGCTTAAACAATTTGCATTTGTGGCCTCTTTTGCTGCTATAGTGTGCCAATGTAAAGAATCGATCGTATGGCACATCTACTTTCCCAGTCATTATTTTGTATGTTTCTATGTTTCTCCTTTCTATTGTTGTCAGTCCACAATATTGAAGTATTTTTTCGTAGCTTAAATTATGGCATCCACTGACCATCTTTGTTGCTCGTCTTTGCACTTTTTCTAAAAACTCTATATCTTTTTTCAAGAATGGATTCCATGCCTGAACACAGTGTTTTAGATGAGGCCTTAATAATTACTTATATAGTTTTACGATTATCTCTTTGTCTCAACTCACTATTGTCCTTTTCATCATTCTCAACATTTGGTTTCCCTTTTTGCTGCTTCCATACATTGTTGGGATGGATTCATACTTCTATGGATGTTTACCGGTACCCCAAGTCTCTTTCTTTTTCAGTTGTGGTTAGAACCTTACCCCCTAAAGTATATCCATTACCATTATTAGATTTCCCAGCATGCATTACAGAACATTTATCAATAGTGAAAAGCATCTGCCAGTCCACAGACCACTGAAACAATTTTCTTAGATCTTCCTGTAAAATTTCAGCATCATCCTCAGAGTCAATATTTCTGCACATCTTTGTATCATCGGCAAACTTTGAAAGTTTGGATAGTAATCCTTCATCGATATCATTTATATATATTAGAAAAAGCAATGACCCAAGCACTGAACCCTGACGCACTCCACTAATAACTCTTACCCATTCCGAATAGCCTCCCCTAATGCCAACCTTCTATCTTCTTCTCTTCAACCAATTTTGAATCCATCTGAGAATATTCCCCCTTATTCCACTGGACTTCAGTTTGGCTGATGTAGGGCAAAAGCAGTGGTTCTCAACCCGCGGACCGCGACAGCCGTGCTGAAGTAGCAAAACATACAAATTAGAGACTAATAGATCAGATTTGAAAAAATTAAATCGCATTTCTCATGCAGTGCAAAGCGGCATTCTGCGCAGATGCAGGCCGCAGAATTGTGGATGGCTTTATTAGGTTGACCACAGCGCAGCTGCTAGATTAGCTTTTGTCATAACGCAGAATGCACGTGAGTTGTAAAAATGTTCATATGCAGTGTTATCTTACCCCTGTTATCTTGCATTTGACATCGTGGTCAACACACTGAAATGATCCGACAAAAACATTCTGTCCATTTCCATTGATTCTTTTCATCATCATCACTTTCACTTTCTGCCTGCATGGCGGCAATAGTTAGATACGAAACATTTCCACTTCGCTCGATCTCTTGCGCTAATCTGCATCCTTCAACAATCGACATGTTCTTTGCTTCCAGATCTTCCTTGATGTTATCCATCCATCTTTTTCTTGGTCTTCCTCTCCCTCTGTCTCCTTCTACTTTGTGCGTATGCAGTGCTTTGTAGGCCCATCTATTGTTGTCCATTCTTTTAGCATGACCAAACCAATTTAATCTTTTGCGTACTTTATCGATAATTGTTTCTGTGGCTCCTGTCTGTTACCTGATGTCTTCATTTCTCAATTTTTTATATTTGCTGACTCCCATTATTTTTCTTAGACAGCTCATCTCTGCAACCATTAAACTTTTTTCGTCTGATTTTTTTATTACCCAAGTTTCTGATCCATATAAAATTTGAGGTATTACTAATGTATTATACAATTTCAGTTTTGTATTCATTGTTAAGCTTTTGTTCCTCCATAGTGTTCTCATTCTTCCCATTGTTTATAATCCTGTATTTAGTTTCATTTTCACGTCCTCTGTGTGTTTTCCGTCGCTCTTGAGTATTCCTCCTACGTACTTGAATGTTTCATCTTTTTCCAGTATTTGTCCATTTAGTATGATTTCTACTTCATTGTTGCCATCCCTTGAAACAGCCATAACTTTTTTTTTAGTCGTCACAGAGTTTATTTATCGAAAATCTGACTGATGACCTTTTTTAGTCATCACAAAGTCACAACTATTTTATATTATTTTTTCTCATCCAAAATGCGCCTCCCACCAGTTGGCGCCCGGGGCGGCTTGCCCCCTCCCGCCCCCTTAGCTACGGCTCTGTATCTGCAACATTTAAATTTAAGTCTGACAGTCAATGCATTTGTGGCAATGCCTAAAAGCAGGAATTAGGCCTACATTCGCGTCTACAGCTGAGGTACGAATAAATTTGAATGTGCGTACGTACAAATTCAGTCGTGACCCCCCTCCTCCCGTACGCTTCCGTACACTAAATCGCCTAAATCTCGAACCCCCTCGGTGCATGCGTACTATATGGACGGCCCCTAGCCTAACTGGCGCCGCAGCTGCAGTCCTACATTCGGCCGTAGCCAAAAACTAAGCCGTAGCTGTCTATAATAGATTCAGCTGTCGCCAAAGCCAGAGCCATTGACCTGCAGTCCTAAAATTTAGCGAACAGCGACGTTTTACATTGGAGATACAAAAGCACAGTTGCTTAATATAAAATATAAGTAAAACTGGCATGAAGCTCGAATTTACAAAAAATCCAAATTTCATTTTTGTTCATTTGTTTGCGACATTTTGACTACTATGTCTCACGACAACTGCAACTAAAATCTTATGCTAACTCTCAACATGGTTGAGAGTTAGCATAAGAATGCGAATGTTCAGCGAAAGAGGTGTTCTATTGATCCAATCACAGTTGTTGCTATCACAAAGCTTTAAAGTTACGCCTCCTTTGATACATAAGACCATCATCATCATGTGCCATCTTTGAGTCGAAGGTTGGTAGCACAAGTTGTCGCCACTTTTCTCGGCCATCAGCAATTCATTTTTGTTCTCCATAATTTTCAATGCTCGTCCAATCTTTGACGTCCTCCAGCTAAGTTCTTCGAGGTCGCCCTTTTGCTCCTTTCCTTTCGTATTTCCCTTCATTATTACATAAGACAAGATACCTAAGACCAGAGGGACAAAATAATGCAAAGCAGTGGAATCGAAATTGACGACTGAAGGTTATTTTACTCACATCCATTGAACCATCCACTGTAAACCAATCACATCTCATACCTTATTGCCTCCAAGAAATTTATAATCTATCCTCCAATAAAATTTATAATCTATGCAAAGTTGCAAAGAATATGCTACAATGGCTTTGTTGTTCCTTATTCGTTACTTAGGCTTTCAAGGTTTCAAACCTTGAAGCAAAATTCCAGAGGGTATACATAGAACATAGGCCTACACAACATGATCTAGAGAAATTACTTAATAACAACCAATAACTTTTACAGTCATCAATTAATTATAGGGCACTAAAATTTACGGCTTATGGTCCTAACACAGACTTAGTTCCAACCGTAGCCGTATTGATGTGGAATATTATGAACGCGAATACGGCCGTAGTCAAATATGGTCGAATCTGACAGATTCATTAGATTCTGCGCTGATGCCGAAGTTCGGTCTCTGTAAAAATTGTAAAAATCCGCGACATTCACATCAAATGCCCAAAATCACGGATTTCATGGCTTCCGTGTCTTCTATTGGCCCTAATAGTCCTATGCATAGACCATATACTTTTAGGGAATAAATATACGCTGAAAGAATGGGTTGAATTACTGTATGTTCATTCGGCGGTTATATGCAAGAATCTTTGATGATTTTAATAAATTCGCAATGTATGTTTCATAGGCTGTTCTTTCTTGTTCTTCAGACGAATATTATCTGTCACTGGTTGTAAGCACAAAAGCACATGCGAGAATAGTGAACGTGGATCCATCAGAGGCTTTGAAGATGCCTGGTGTTGTCGATTATATTTCGTGGAAAGATATCCCCGGTGAAAATAAGTCTGGATGTATTATTACAGATGAAAAAGTGTTTGCAGTCGATTTGGTATGTCATTATAATCCGACTGATTCATATATGTTATTTTTATCAGACTGAAATGTCTAGCTGGCCTACTGAATCTTAATTGTTGTTTCTAAAAATTATATTGTAAGCTTAGAAAATATTTGGTTAATTTTTAATAAGGTTTAGACAAGATTGCCAAATAGGCCCTACGGTTAAAATGTTAAATCCTTTTGACACTGATATCAAGAGACCGGATAAAGCGTCCAGTAGGCCTAACTGATTTTCCTTCCCAACTGTGACTGTGGAAGCCCAATTAAATAGTTTGCGTCAATCTAGTTATTTGATCCCTGCTGACAGAACTTGAGTGCATGTCAGCCTCCATCATTACGTTCAATCTTACGATAAGTTCCTTGATTCAGTGATACGAGTACTTAGTCAAATGGAATGTTCTATTTAAGGTACGGCATCCATTGACAATATCTTTCCTTGATATCACACATCTATTCTAACACTATCATTCTTGGTCTTTACTTACATTATCTTCTACCCCGGTATTCTGATTGTTATGTGTCGCTGGCAGAGACCAATATAGGGATTGCATTTCCCCATATCTCTCAAATCCTCACAAGCTTATCGCCATTCAAATTCAATACCTTCCGATCTCATATTGTCTTAGCAGAGATCATGTTAATTTAACTCTGAAATCCAGAATCCTTTCCAGCCCACCTCTTTGCCAAATGTCAGCCAACCTCCAGGACCAGAAGGTCATGTCAAGGACTCCTATGTGTAGTTAATGCTTACAAGTAGGTCTCCAGTTTAATTGTGCCTTCTCAGGTTACAATCACTGATCATTTCTTTTCCTTGTTATCCCACCACTGAATTCTGGTATTTAACCAATGCAGTAAAGTGTGTTTGGTCTTGATTTTTTTTGACTGCTCTAAATGACCATAGACTGCATCTCTCGTCTTGTCTGTGTTCTGTATTGTGAGCACTTTGTAACTCCACCCGGCAAACATCTTCGTAGCCATGAATTTAGCCACATGTTCATTTACAGGTGATGAGTCAAGGCATGATCATTGGTGCAGTTTTGGCCGACAATCAGTCGCATGCACAAAGAGCAGCAAAGGCTGTGAAAGTCGAATATGAAGAACTTACGCCTATCATAACGATTGAGGTAGGTCGGTCACTACTTAGACCTTTATTGGTTTTAGGCAGTTTGTTTTTTGTTGGACAGAGAGGCACTGTCACTCACCACTGTCTTCACATTGTCTTGATACAACAACCACAATGCAAATTTGTTTCAAAGTGTTATTTCGATTGTTATGCTTCAGTTGCAATGAAAATTTGAAATTCAATTTAATGTGCACTTTGAATTTGGTCGAGGAATTTCTATTTTGCAGGACGCAATTGCTGCCAATTCTTATCTGATGCAGCCGAAGACAGTTAAGTCTGGAGATGTTGCTAGTGCATTGGCTAAATCAGACCACGTGATCGAGGGTGAATTGCACATTGGTGGTCAAGAGCATTTCTATCTAGAGACTCAAGCCACTTTAGCAGTTCCAAAGGATGGAGGTGGAGAGATGGAAATATTCTGTTCATGTCAGGACACTGCTTATCTTCAGGTAAATGAAATATTTGTTGGAAAATATGGTAAAAATTGGATTTCCAAAAGCTGCAATTGTTAAACGACTGAGACAATCGAAAATTGCTGGAAAATTTCGAAAACATTTTAAGAGGTAACCTGGGCTCAGACATTTCTCTTTTAGCTACTGTTCGAGAAGTTTCTCTTGCATTTTGCGTGTACAAGTGTTCAGTGGCGGTTCCACTATGTTGATTACTGGGGATGCAGCCACCTACCGGGGTTCCGATGACCTTTTTTTGCTTGTCAACCTATTTTTCTGGTGAGTTTTTTTTAATTTGGTGAAAAATACTGCGAATGACCTGCAAATGACCTTTTTTAGCTTGTCAACCTTTTTTTGCAAGGTTTATTAACATTCAGTGGGCAAACAATGACCTTTTTCTCTCTTTTCTTTTGTTTTTTCTTTTTCACTTTGCATCCCCACCACCAACATCCTATACATTTTTTTAATCCCCACCAAGAATTCCTGGAACCGCCACTGCAAGTGTTTCATGCAAATTTTGTTCAGTAGTTACTCAGTAGGCCTAATTACTGCAGTTAAAGTGCGATGGGAAGAATTATTGAAAACTTTAAAAAGTCTCAAACAGGCGAACCTCCTGAGACCCTATAACCGCTAGCGTGACCTGAAGGGGTTTAGGAGGCGTTATTGCCTGTGTGTGGGCATGAGATCAAGCTTCTCTCGGTGTCCCCCTCCCGTGAGTAGCTGACAAGCACAGAATTAGTGAAACTAATGATCTTACCTGTGGACCGAATTGCAATCATCAGTCCCGGTAGGTCGCTCCCTACTTAGACGTCTATCGGTTTTAAGCAGCTGTTTGTTTACTGGGTCAGTGATGGGAGTTTTCTTTAGTAAGATCAGATTCAGTCTAATGATCTCTTACAATTGACACTGACATAAATTAATCGAATGGTAATCATGAAGATAATGATGATAATTATTAAATTACTAGGTGTTTACCCGTCAAAAATGACGGGGAACATTGGCTGTTTTACCACCCGATTTTGCGCAAAATGAAATAGCATTATATGACGGGGAGATTGGCTGTTTTACTTGAAATAGCATTTTGCGCATAACCCTTCAACCGAGTAACTAATTTTCTGAACCTAATTCAAAGGTCTTAATTTGTGATAGTGCTTTCTTGTTTGCTGTGCTGCTGCACGCCAAAAACAGCCTTACATTCTTGTGTCGGAAAGTAACGCTCTATTTTCACAGAGGGTTAGAAAGAGGAATAAAATAGCTAAACAATGGTGCAAACCTCATCTTCTTAGCTCTCCTGGAAAAATTTTGGAAACTTTCTCAGGAAAACTAAAATTCAAGAAAATGTTCAAACATTGGGGTCATACGTTAGAATCCTGATAGATCTTTGCCAAATGTCAACCGATTTTCAAACTTTTTGGTTTATTTTGTTCCTCTGACATCCCTTTAGAACTTTGCCGCTGACCAAAGTGGGGTTACCGCTTCAAATCACAAAACCTTTTAGTTTTTTTGTTTTGCACGGACGGTTAGAAAGAGGAATAAACAATCTTTGCAAACCTCATCTTTTTAGCTTCTATACAGCCTGAGATATAAAATTTAAAACGTCATCATTTCTTTTTTCCAAAAAAAAAAATTAAATCCCAGTACTGTCTGAAAATTTAATCTCCTCTTGAGGGGTTACATTTAAAAAATAGGTAAAGGCTAGAAGGAATCATTGGAAGAGGGAAGGGAGGTTTGGGAGAAGGAAAGACGCCCATGTCTATTTGGGAACGGGGTTTGGGGCCGGTGGGGTAGGGCGGAGCGGTGATGGGTTGGGGTCAGGGCGATTGGGAGAGGGATGGAGAGAGGTACGGGGTTGGGAGAGGGTGGGAGAGAGAATGGAACGGGGTTTGGGCCTGTGCCTGCCTTCGCTTTAGGCGGGCAGGTATGGGTTGGGGTCTGGGGCGATTGGGAGAGGGGTGGTGAGAGGGAAGGGATGGGAGAGGGAAGGGGAACGTGGGTTTGGGGTCAGGGCGGAATGGATTGGGGCCATGGATAGGTTGGGGCCAGGGCGATTGGGAACAAGGATTGGGGCTATGGGGGATGGGGAGAGGGAAATGGATGGGGAGAGGGAAGAGGAACGGGGTTTGGGGCCGGAATGGGTAAAGATGGGGAGAGAGGGACTGGGTAATGGAATTGGGATCATTTAAGCTGCAATTAAGGACGCTTCGGTAGTTTTAAACAATATTTGGTTGTCAATGACAACAGCGTCTTGCAATACCTCCGAAGAATTATATAATAAGATGGGCTTCTTACTTGAACATACATAACCCTAACTAGTCTAGTAATTCAAATCTTAATTTGTGATACTTTACTGCACTTAGCTTACTTTGTAGTATCTATTTTCATGGGCGTCCGGAGGGGTGCAATTGCAACTCCTGGAAAAATTGTGGACTTATGAGAAAAGTAAAATTACTTGTTTCTTTCATCACAAAACCTTGTTTTGCACCCCGCTGGAAAAATTTTTCATTTCTTTCGTCACAAGACCCTGTTTTTCACCCCCTGGAAAACTTTCTGCAGACGCCCATGTCTATTTTAAGCTCTCTTGTTGTAGAAAGTTGTGGCTGACGTGCTTGGCATGGATCGCAACAAGATAATGACTCGAGTAAAGAGACTGGGTAATGGAATATCATAGGTAGTTTAATAAGGAATTTGTACAGCGCCTGTCACAATGGGATCAGGACAATTCGCCGAAATGCCTATTCACCTACAAATATAGGAGAGTCGAGGTGTCGGCGGAATGTCCGGCAAAGTCTAGTGCTAGTAAGACGGCCATTCGCCTACATTACCCTGCAGCCAGAGAAAGGAATATGAGAACATTTAGATTTCAGAGCAAGGAACGCTACATGTTCATACTAAGTTATACACATGTATGCCTATTAAATTATTAATGTAATTGCACAATTAGTAAAAGAACAAAAAGTTATACTAAATGAAGCTCTAACTGTTAAAACTGAATTTGGTGTCAAGTTCATTGTCCTTGTATGTCAGGTCTTTACATTACATTTTGCAAAACCAAGCGCTTGTTGCCATTAAAAATTTGAAGACATTTTGCATACACCTCACCTGTCTTTTTATGGTTGCAAGTAATAATGTCACTAAGTCCATTGTCACCTAGTTTTATCTCAATAAACAAATGGATACTGTAGCCTAATTGTTTACTGTTAACTTGTTTGACGAACAAGAAACAGCCTATAATAGAACCGATTCTTTTCTTTTGTTAGGCGGTGGATTTGGAGGAAAGCAAAGTCGCTTTATTTTGTTAGCACTTCCAGTTGCTATTGCAGCGCACAAGTAAATGAATTACTTTGAAAGCATTTAAATCGTCTTAAAGCGAGTGTCTATCGTAGAAATGATTTAATGATCTGTAGGCCTAAACGGAATTTCTGATGTTGAGATGCCGTTAACTTATTGTAATGTATACTAGTATTTTAAAACAACCCTGCATCTATTAAATTCATTTCTGCCAGACAGCCACATTATGTTTCAAAGACATATTCAGAAAATTATGCAACAGGGTTTTGGCTAGAGCATCTGGTTGCCAGTGGTTGGTGACATTAAATTGTTCCATGTAAACGATTTTAGTGACATTTGCCTGCGACTCAATTCTTTAGACAAAGTCTTTGCCATGGGCTTCCACAGAAAGCTTTCCAGGGGGTGCAAAACAGGGTTTTGTGACGAAAGAAATGAAAAAATTTTCCAGGAGGGTACAAAACAAGGTTTTGTGACGAAAGAAAAAGTAATTTTACTTTTTCATAACTCTAAATTTTTCCAAAGGATGCAATTGCAACCGCTTGCACCCCCCTCCCGGACGTCAATGGTCTTCGCCAATATTTATTGTCTCAGCACAAGCATAATTTTTGGTTTAAAAATGGTGCAGCAATTCCACAAAATTTCACAGTTATGAGACATCAAGGTTATTGTCTAATAGTACTTATTGATGCTTTGTTGAATGGTGTGGTGTATTCTAACTTCAATCAATCAACAAATCACCAAATTTCTATGGCGTCACTATGATAGTGCCTAGGGCATCAGATCTAAGAGGAATAGGCCAAGCCAAACAAGAACATTAAATGAAAGTCCTGCCGAGTAGACCTACCTAGTACCTAGTACAGTGACTAGTTGGCCTTAAAATAACTGGGTTCATTGTATATGATTACTTTATAGACTAATCAATAATTCAGTATACAGTAAACTATTCAGTCATTGACTATTTTTAGGCAGGTTAATTATAGGGATTGGCATTTTTTTATAACACTGCAGTTTGATTTAGACAACAAATACAGCGTGCCACATAAAGAATTTTAAAAGTATGCACTATATTTTAGACATAACCGTCCAGTGCGCTGTATGCTAGATCGCGATGAAGACATGATCATGACGGGAACAAGACATCCATATCTAGCGAAATACAAGGTAAATTACAATGATTCATTGTTTTCAGAAATATCATTAATAATCATTTTCTAAGTTTTTAATAGCTTCATTACTTATATTTCGAGGTAAATCAAATTCAAATACGTGTAATGGAAAAATTTTTAATGGAATAGAAAAAATTTTAAAATTCAAATTGCTTTCCTGTGGGGCGTGCGCTCCACGTTGGGAACCACTGAGTTAGACCTTATCTGATTTTCATCTGTTCGGCTCTTTCGCGTTTCTCTTTTCGATGTCCTTCCCGCCGATGTTTTCCGAATGAGAATCCCGCTTCTTTTCTTTCATTTCGTTTAACAAGTTTATTTAGAGACACTTTCTTGCCAACATTAGATCAAAATTAATCAGCAATAGCTTGGATTTGTGTCAAGATCATTGTCATGAAATGCAAAGACGTCTCAATATCTGCAAACAGTGGACTACATGACTTTATTTTTATTATATTGGGTAGGATAATACATATTAGTATAAACAGGGGCAGTTACACGTTGGGAATGACTGGGGCTTCATCACCCACTGGCCCATCATAAATGCGTCTTCAATAGAAGATGATCGTCCAAACAGATTGGCCTTAATGTATATTCACAAAGATATGGACATATTCATAAAAATGTCATCGACAAATTCACTTCCAGCAATAGAAAACTCGATTTAGCGCTATGTCTTTGCATAACCAGACTAAAATGACTATTATACGTCCTAAATTCTGAACATTATATTTTATAAATCAAATCTACAGATTTCTTCTAAACCGTTTACATATAATTCCCTTGATAATTGGCGGGATCTTCCTAGAAATTCATCGTATCCCCCACCAACTTCCTAGAAATCCATTACATCCCTCAACAAGAGTCCTTGGAACCGCCACTGAGTATAAATATTCGTTAAAGTCTTATAAAGAGGCTTAGATGAACTGGGTTTTGGGTGAAAGTCAAAGGCTACCTGATGTCAGCGAGCTGATAGGGTGTAAGACTAGCTGACCGACAGATAGCCGGTGATTTGATAAGGCAGCTTGGAAGTGAAAAGTGGATCACAGACGTCCATCATTTTGTGACAAACACGTCAATACAGAGCCGGATTAACCATGTTGCATATGTTTCAATTGAAACGGGCCTACTCATAAATATTTCTTATTATTTCCAAAAATGTTCTGTCTGTTTAAGACAAGATTGTTTACTTTTAGTGTATTATCGATGCGTTTTCAGCAATTAAATCACGTAGGAGAGATTTTTGACAATGAATAAATCCATCCATATAATTATTAAATATTTTAAGACATTTTTGTTCCAAGGTATCGCCATTTAATTAATTTGTGAAACAAAAACCTTAATTCGGCTCTGATGGGCATCACTATATAATGGCGCTATAGATTTCATTAGCTCATTGGTCATATAGCGGAGAGAATCGAAATTACACAATAGTTGGTCACCTGCCAATCACCTGTCACTTGCACTCGTCACCTGTCACTTTTCACCTAAAAAAGGAGGCGATAACGTTTTTTTGCTCGTCAGCTCAAAAGTCACGCTACGCCACTGCCGAAATCGTTCAAAGCCTTGACTTTCAGAATATTATCGATGCGTTTTCAGCAATTAAATCACGTAGGAGAGATTTTTGACAATGAATAAATCCATCCATATAATTATTAAATATTTTAAGACATTTTTGTTCCAAGGTATCGCCATGTGGGGCCTATAATTAATTTGTGAAACGGGCCTACAAAACCTTAATCCGGCTCTGCGTCAATAGATTAGCTTACAAAAGGAAGAAGATGGGCTCATGACTCGGTGCTCAAAGTCTTATAATATCAAGTGGTGTCATCGGTTGTTAAATCCACTGGCATTAGTCGTGGTTGATTTTTGTTTTATCATTACATTATAGGCCGGATTTACTAACGAAGGAAGGATTGAAGCCGTGGAAATTGATTTTTATCAGAACAGTGGCTATTCACGTGACTTGTCAATGAATGTATGTTTCAGGATTTTATCTTGCTACGTTATAATCAAATTATTATATTTATTCTATATTCTCAGTTGAGGCACAACTTGACATTTTATGACTTCTAAAGTTTTGATTTCGTATATTCAGTTAGACTAAATTCCTCATTTGCATCTAAGTGGCACGTATTTTCATTGCTTATAACGTCGGCATCGTTTGAATTTTCACTTGAATAAGCTGACAGGAATTGTCTCTACAGTGTGAAAAAATGTGTTGGCTGTTAATACAGGTTATGGAGAGATCTCTTGTTCACGCTGATAATGCATACAAAATTCCAAACATCAGAGTTACAGGACACTTGTGCCAAACAAACACGCCATCGAACACAGCTTTTCGAGGATTTGGTCAACCACAAGCAATGATAACCTGTGAACACATAATGACGGATATTATTCAGACTGTGAAGTTATCTCCTCTGATGGTACAAGGCATAAGCATTTGGCACCTGTATTTAAAAATAAGAAATAAACTTCACTACCGGTATTAAATACACAAGCATTATATTTGTAAGTCCATTTAACAAAATCATCTTGGTAAATCTGCAGCCGCTTTTGTTTGTTGTTATACCTGTGTCGATTAACCAGAACTGGTAAGGAGATCAGTCTAAACAAAACGTTTGCAACTACATGCTTCTAAGTATACGAGTATACATTGGCGTAAACTTGGATGAAAACGTGGGGGCAATATAGTGGCAAAGCAAAGGTGTCCGGCGCCCGGGGCCAAATCATACTGATGGTGCCCTCAACTTCCGTAAAAATCCTGACAATCAAAAAATGTCGTCACTTATTTCGCTTAGTTAAGTCATGATCGCGGACGGCATATACAGCTGAACTATGTGTAATTAATATGTATATAGGTATTGACCTCTTTGTTTGGTTCTTTTTTGCTACTCTGCCCAGGGCCGGTTACCCCTGCCTCCGTCACTACGTCACTGGGGCCCAACCCCTATACCTTCCACTTCCCTATGGTAGCCTCCAAAAATTGGGGACTTGATTTGTTTACGGAAACTGTTAAGTAGTAAAACAGACAGTGGTGGTTCCAAGAATTCTTGGTGGGAGGATGCAATGAATTTCTAAGAAGATCCCGCCAATTGTTAAAGAAATTACCAGTATATGTAAACGGTTTAGAAGAAATCTGTAAATTTGATTTATAAAATGTAATGTTTAGAATTGACAATGTATAAAAGTCATTTTAGTCTGGTTGAACAAAGTCATAGTGCAAAATAGAGTTTTCTATTGCTGGAAGTGAATTTGTTGATGACATTGTTTATGGATATGTTCATATCTTTGTGAATGTGCATTAGGGCTAATCCATTTGGACGATCGTCTTCCATTGAAGACGCATTTTTGATGGCCGGTAGGGGAAAGCATCCCGAGTCATCCGCAACGTGGAACCGCCCCTGAAAACAGATATATATATATATATATATATATGATATGTATTCATGACTGGTCTTGGATTTTAGACATGACTATAAATTTCTACTGAGAGTAAAGGTGCAAACCACTCTTGTTGAAGCTGACTGGCCGGCCACCCTGTTACTTTTAATTTCCCATCCTTATTTTAATAATGCAGTATTCCTTCCATTAATTGTGTCTAACTTCCAAAATGCTAGACGAGATTAATTTTTTGTAGGTTCGTGAATTAAACATGCTCAAAGAAGGCGATAAAACATATTACAATCAATCCATGGAGAATTGGACCGGACGCAGATGCTGGGATGATGTGATTAAACAGAGTGATTATAAGAACAGAAAGCTACAAGTGGATGAATTTAACAGGTAACAGGAGTGCTGCGAGCTTTTAAAATCTAATTATTTATTCTTATGAATGTCACGTACAGTGCATCTTTATCGTCATTTGTCGTGTGTTGTCTTTTAAAGCTGGAATTTTAATGAAATAAGAAGCTTGAAAATCAAACAGGCAGAGCTTTGATTGAAGTTCTGGAAATTTGGACCTGTTTGAGCAAATGCTCTCTTATCATATCTAGATTTGGTTCTAGTGCATATGGTATATATAGCAACAAATCAGCAACTCTTAATCAGTTTTTTGGGGTAATTTAGCTCGAATTTGAAGTACTGAGGTTGGTCAGTTTGCTAGGCTTTATAAGCCAGAAAACCAGTGTTGAAAATAATTCTCTGTTCTATCAACAGCAAGTGTAAATGTTTAAAAACATGTTTGATGCAATCATGTTTGCGAATTTTAGTGGTATCCTGATCAATACTATAAATAACTAGCTATTAACCTGTAAAAAATTATGGTGGAGAGTGGTTATTTCCTACCCCGATTGATTTCGAAATTTCATATTATTACATATAACAATATTTTAAATCTGAAAATTTATAGTGAATACGTGATTTTCATCCAAAATTTTGCCTCTGGCCTCCACTGGGTGGGTTGCCATTCACCACAGGGCCTGCACCCCAGAACGGACCCTATGACTCCAGTTTGGGCCTACGACCCAAAAGGGGTTTGGTTTCCAGCGCCCCCATGCAGTGAGGCCTATGGCCCTTTGAGACCGTGGATTGGCTATTTCATACCCCAACGTTGCAATAAGTTTTTATATGGAATATTATTTAAACCATGTGATTGTCGTTAAAATTTTTTGTTGATCGCCATAAGTGTTTATGAGGACTTTTAAATTAGGGCCTAGTATGGTTGCAGAATTCTAATTCAGAATTCAAGCCTGCTTGATGAAAACGCATAGTGTCATAAAGAAATAAGGATAAGAATTGCCATGGGGAAAGAAGCCTTTACGAACAGAAGAGAACTACTGAGAAGGAATTTTAACCGAAATCTGAAAAAACGATTGGTCAAAACACTGATCTGGCCAGTGACACTCTATGGATCAGAAACTTGGATGCTCAGAAAGAAGACATAAAGAGATTAGAGGCATTCGAAATGTGGATCTGGCGAAGAATGGAAAAAATCAGCTGGACGGAAAAAAAATAACAAACGAAGAAGTCTGGGAGAGGATAAATTTTAACAATTGTTCAGATTGCACGTATTGGCTATCAGATAAATAGCATTTCTTTTTTATGCTATAGAAACAACCGCTGGCTGAAGCGTGGTATATCAGTGATTCCCGTAAAATACGGAGTCGGTTTTGAAGTGCCTGAATTAAATCAGGTTTGTTGTCTTGCATACACTGTAAATTTCGTTTTTAGCAGCATTCCTGAAGGAATTTGCTGCAGAGCATGGTCAGTTACATCAAGGCTCTGCATAAAGAATTAGAAATGCAGCGAAATTCCTTTTAACAGGGTGCGATTTGCAGGGAGAAGGGGGAATTTTCCTCCCCACTGTCCAACTACTGAGTTTCCCCACTGAGGTGGGTACTAACATCCCAGCCAGGGAAGTCAATCTTCCCCACCACTGTGACAGACAAATGCATTCACCGTTAGCAGAGGGAGATAATTTTTTCGGTGATTCGCACCGACCATGGGTAAAAAATTAAACTTGACCGGTAGTAACTGGGGAAAGATTTGTCTTAACTTTTTAAAGAAATTTATCTATGTTGCTGATTGAACCATTTATTCATCGTCATGGCCAGACAATAAAATTGACAGATCATTATTTGTGATAGAGCAATAGTTTACTTAGCAGAACTTTGCGAAGTAGATCCGTCACAAGCCTTGGATCAGTTCCGACAGTACAAGAACAATGAGTCAGTAATCGGCAATGTGATTGCTTCAAATTCTGCCTATCTCGTCAGCTGAATGTGAGCGTGGTTTCTCGTGCGCGAATATAAATGATATATACGCCAGTTAGAAATGAACCCAGTGTTCATACACTTTCATTTCTTGTTTTCATGAATGTTAAGGGGTCACCACCAACACTGTTCCATCTTGCCATTTAGGCTATGTTGAAGTGACCTGCAATATTTTATTATTTGTCTACATCTTAAGTATTTATATATATATATATATATATATATATATATATAAAAATTTTGTTTCTGAATTATCAGAGTAGTGCATTGGCTCACATTTTTCTGGATGGCTCTGTGCTGATTGCCTTCGGTGGTGTGGAAATGGGTCAAGGACTTAACACAAAGATGATTCAGGTATGTTTCAGACTCGATGAATGTCCATGTGGGCAAATTCACTTTTAAATGGGGCGCAAAAGCTTCTATTTCTGCAGAGTGGCATTCCAGATCCGTCAGACACGCAAATCCCATTTATTGTGACTAAGGGGCTTGTGAAAGTTAGAAATTTAGGGGCGCAAAATAGAAATCTTGCCCCGTTCCGGATAATATTTTTTACAAAAAAAGCCATGGAAATATATCCGAGATTGTCCATGGTCAAGATTTACAAAGGATAAATTTCCAATTGCCCATTAGGCCTAGAGCTGTCTGTGGAAAACATTGTTTTGCATGCACTGATCATCCGCTTGCAGTGTTTTTAAGGACCGTGATGATAATGATGACGAGGTTGAGATAACAAGATATCAGGGTTATTTCTAGGATATTCAATTTGGGTGGGTGTCTGTAAATTCTGGGGGTCCTCTGCCAAAAAAATCTGACAAGCAAAAAAAGGTAATCCCATAGCTGAGATTGGGGGTGTCGGTCTCAAATTGGGGGGCATTCGGGATGTTAGGGATGTTGGGGGGATGTCAGTGGGTGTTAAAATATTCCTGCAAGATATAGATCATTATTTTGAGAATTGCTAAAAAGACACAATGTCTCATTGCTCTTCCAATAATAATAAAAAATAAAATACCAAGTGTTTGTCTTAAGTTTTATCATCAAATTTTTGCGGTGATTGTGCAGGTTGCCAGTAGAGTATTAAAGATTCCAACGTCAAAGATTTATGTAAGTGAAAGTAACACAAGTCAGTCTGCTAACGCACCACCTACAGCGGGAAGCGTTGGATCAGATTTAAATGGAATGGCTGTCATGGTTAGTATTTCAGCAGCAGGCAAGCAGAAACACTTGTTTATGTTTATCAATCATAGACTTGCAAGAATTGAGAATGCCATTTGCTTGTAACTAAGTAAATAATGACAAATATGATGGCAGGGTCTAAACTTTGAAATTAATATTGTCTTCATGTCTAACGTGACTTTAATAGAGATTTTACAACTGTTTCACTTACCGGTACTAATAGAAACATAACAGTACAGTAAGTGAAATATTTCTGGTCAGCGAATAGAGACTGTTTGAAAGATTTGCATCCTCAGATCTTTTTAGCATACAACTCCCTTCTATAACACTTTTCCTGTTTTACAAAGGCTATCTTGATAAACTAGGTTATTGAATGCGAAGAGTTACTACAGTGGTTTTCACACAGGCTTACTTAGCCTCCTAAACCACTTAAAATCACATTATTATTATTATTATTATTATTATTATTATTATTATTATTATTATTATTATTATTATTATTATTATTATTATTATTATTATTATTATTCCAAAGCTGCTTTTCATTGTGAAGAAATTTTGTAATCACATTGACAGCAATACACCAAATATGCTTTAAACTTTTCAGTCACAAAGAAGTCTTGATCAAATAATCTGCATGTGGTAAACTTATTTTATCAGTAATATTGTGCATAAATTGTGGAAACATGTTACATAGAATTATATTCTACAGTATGCTTGTGAAACTCTTATGAGTCGCTTGGAGCCATGTATTAAATCGAATCCTGGTGGAACATGGGAGTCGTGGATTAACAGCGCTTACATGGCTATGATCAGTCTTTCAGCGATTGGATCCTATCAGTACGTTTTTAATCATTTACCACAAATATGGCTTACTGCACACAAAGCTTTGGTTCACCCATTGGTGTGCCTTATACTCATTTAATGAGATAATCTCAGATTCAGAGGAGTGGAGGACATCAAAGAAAGACATTCGCGGTCCACAGACCCGTATGTCTGGCCGAATTTCCCTGAATTTGACCTGGATCTTTTATGATTTTGATTTGGTGTGCCATCGGCTGATGCTCCTGTGCATTCTGAAGTGACGTTATAAAAGTTCAAGATTAGATTAGATTAGATATATTAGTTCAACAGTTTTCATCTCAGGTTTGGAGATAATAATGGACAAGATGAAGAACTTGCAAAGGGCATATAGGCCTAAGTGCAAGTAAGGTTTGCTCCTACACACTGATCCTCTTCAATGAGGCACGGAAAATTACGAAGACGCTGGACAGGCACTGAGCAATGTAGCCAGTGGCGGTTCTACAGGGGGGGCCCGGGGCCCCCTATTGAGTGCTTGGCCCCCCAGTGGCCCCCCTGTTGGGACCCTATACTTAATGCTACATACATAACAACAAATGGTTGCCCCCCCCCATGATTAGAAGTTGCCACCTCAACGGCCCCCCACTTGCCAAATCCTGGAGCCGCCACTGAATGTAGCACAGCAGAATCAATTGAGGCTGAATCTCAAGACGGCAATGATGTTTTCATAGAACATTATTAAAAGTACGATTAAAGTAGATGACATCAAGCAAAGACATGAGACTCATCAATTGGAGTTTAGTAAATAGGTAAAATATGCAGATTTATTAATGATCACATTTTTGACTGATCATCATTGTTTGTGGGTTATCATTTTTACACAGCACACCAGGTCTTGGATATAATTGGGAATCCAACAATGGCCTGCTGTTCGCATACTTTAGTTCTGGAGCAGCATGTTCAGAAGTTGAAATCGACTGCCTTACAGGAGATCACATGGTCAGCATTTTCCAAAAAGATGTATAAAATGCATTTTGAGAAATTTTAAGAGAACTGGACCTGTATCAGGCTGTATGAAGATCCAGTCTTCTTTTCATTTAACAGAAATAAAAATCTCCAAAAATTATCATGTGATGCGGTGAATTGCAAAAGCATTTTTCATTATTTTTGTAAAAATCTGTGTTGTTTTATGCAGTGGCATACCAGTAATTGCAATTAATTCTTTTTAAACCAGGTACTAAGAACTGACATTGTCATGGATGTTGGCAAGAGCTTAAATCCAGCCATCGACATTGGACAAATTGAAGGAGCATTTTTACAGGTTAATTAAATGGTCTTTCAATAAAAGTTGTGGCAACACGGCTTTTAAGTTGAAGTCAAATTTGCGTAGTATGCTTAGTCTTCAATGTTGCTCTAAAATGTCGCAATATTGTTTCTGCTCTCTTGAATATGTCTGAATTTGGCTATATTGACTAACATGGTGGGGGTTTAAAAGGGATGCAAGCATCAATTGTAAGAACATGGACTATGTTGGTTTGGCTAGGTTAACCAACAAGTGTAGTTGCCAGTTTCGTAGTTTACCGATGGTTTGGTTGTTATTATCTCGACTGGGTCGTTACGATGCATCTACCTGCCGCTAGTCATGTTCAGTGATTGTTCGGAGGCATTGCAGTCAATCGTGCAGTAAAGGTCTCACAAAGAATGATGCTGTTTGTCGAATCTCATGGCGTTCACCATCATCATCACTGTGTCGCCTGGACAGCAGAGGTCCGTTTGTAGATTGACCACATCTGAGTGCATTGTTCCATTGTTCCATTTGTGCGGTATTGCCGAGGAGGATCCGTCTCCGATCTGCTGTTTCGGTGTCGCAGTCTCCCTGGAACTCTGGGAGTTGTTTCCAGCCTGTGGGGTGGCGTTCATTACGACGGGCTACAGCATAGTCTAGATGAAAGAGACTGCATCAGCAAGCTAATATTCTGACAATGCAGCATAAACGCCCTCTTGCAGAATATGGAATGTCTGAATGACCATAGGCCTAAGGTTCGATGAAGAAGTGTGGCGCAGCCCAATGCCTTTGCTCTTCCTCAGCCTAGTCTTTGAAAATGTACAGCAGATTTTGCAGTCCTTTAGGTAATAATTGTCAAATAATAAATAGAAGGCACTTCTAGTAAGACACCATGTACGTCTCAACAAAGGCCAGGAATTTTTGAGAAAATTTTGGCTTTCATGATAAATATAAAGGCAACCAATGTTGACTTTTGCCGATTTTAGACAAAGTTTGTTTCCTGATATAATAATGGGGGTGATAATGTGGCAGCATTGGTTGCATGCTGGAGACACACGCTGACCGAACGAAGTTTAAATCCCATTGGAGCCCATAAGGTCGACTCAGCTTTCATTCGTCAGAATGCTGTGGGAACTGAGTAGTGGAGTAATTCGCGGGTAAACAGGCACATTGCATGAGAACACTGGTAACGTATCATGTAATGTGCACCAGTCGGCTCTCTGTGGTCCTTGAAACAGAGATCTGCGCTGCTCTTGGAGCCTTGAGCCTCTTGAGGTTAGCCTTGAGAGCTCGGTAATGACTTTACTTTCTACTGTAATATAATTGCATGTTCAAAAACACCAAAATTGTTGCTGTTATATAATGACTGATGAATTTTGAACTTTCCTCTGATGTTGACACTCTTAAGCTATGTCTGTGACATTCTACCGCCATGGTGAATATAATCATGGGCGCCCGCACATTGGGGCAAGAGGAGGCACTTGCCCCTCCTGGAAAATAAAAATGCCAATATTTCCCATTGAAATTTGAAAACCTTGCTAAAATGTTAACCATGACCATTGTGCTAAGATGTGTTTTGCCCCCTCTTGGAAAAATTTATGTGGCATAGCCATGACCATTATGTTTTGCCCCTCCTGGAAAAATTTCTGTGGGCGCCCATGAATATAATCCTGGATCAGAAGAACAGAACAAAGCAATATTAAGCACCAATATCACTGATTTGTTTCTAAATATTTGTACAGTATGTCAAAGTATTTCATTTGTGTCATTTTAAAAAGGCAAATATTCTTTTATTAGGGCTATGGTTTATTTACACTGGAAGATATTAAATATTCTCCAAGTGGCTTCCTGTATAGTCGTGGACCAGGAGCATACAAAATACCGAGCATTGGCAACATTCCAATTGAGTTTAACGTCACTCTACTGAAAGAAGCACCAAATCTGAAGGCCGTTTACTCATCAAAGGTACCTTGTTTCGATGTTGCTTTTGTGGACAAGAAACAATAGAAAAAGAACAAAAACATTATTGCACTGTCAGAGTGTGCAAGGCAAAGAATGAGACATTGATTTGACTGATTAGTAGTACCTCACTATATTAACTATCTTTATATTCTTGTTAATTATTATTATTAAGATTATTGTTATTATTAGCATTAGCATTATTATTATAGGCATTATTATTAGCATTATTAGCATTATTATTAGCATTGTCACTGGCATTACTTTTGTTTTCACAACAGTATTCTTATTACTCTTGTTAGAAGACGGCTAGTCAACAGAAATGTTTAGTAGCCATACAAGAGTGTTAAATTAGCATGCTGCTTTATTGCCTAGTGAACTGTATCTTATAGCAAACATTAATTTGTATGCAAGTGCTGAATTGGAGCCTACAAATGCAACAAATGCAAAATCATAGTAAAACTCATAGGCTATGTTAGGGAAATCTTGTGAGATACGTTGTTGTGTATGTTTACTATTGTAATTATTTCAAGGGGATTGGTGAACCTCCTTTGAGTCTATCTACTTCCATATTCTTTGCCATAAAGGAAGCAATTGGGGCTGCTCGTATGGAGGTTGGGTTGGAAGGACGATTCTCTTTGGATAGTCCAGCCACAGCAGAACGAATTCGCATGGCATGCGTCGATGAGTTTACAAAACAGGTGCTCTATTGTAGTTCCCTGCAATGTATCGATGATGATGACGACGATTATGGCGATGATGGGCAGTGATGACATCAATGCAACTGTACAAATATGCAATTTATGGACTATATAGACACAATTCTACACAAATTATACCAATGCAATAGTCATATGCCTACAGAGCGTGTGTGTGTGTGTGTGTGTTTCGCACATGTGTATGTTTGTGTTATGTCCAGATCATGAAATTTCCATTTCGTGAAATGGACAAAGCGTTTCCTCAGTTTAGAAACTGGGCAACGCTCTTGCCCAATTGATGTAGGCTATACTGGGTAAAGAACAGTGTTGTGAGGTAGCAAAGTAGAAGTAACGCAAAACAATATTTAAGTACAAATCTGAGTACTTCGTACTGTAGCGAAGTAGGCCTACACAAGTTACAGTCTTTTAGTTAGCTTAGCTTAGCGTGATTTAAAGTGGCTTCGGAGACATTACTGCCTGTGTGAAAGCCACTAGTGATGCTAACAGGGCTTTTACCCGCTCTGTCGGCCTACTGCTCCAGCGCGTACTTGTAATGGAGTAAGTTTTTACGCAAATATTAGCACTTTCGCTTCGTTACATTATATATTTTGCGTCTCGTTACAAGTAAAATTTCTCATCCACAACTTTTGTTGCATTTACTCACAATGATCAAGAAATGTACACACATGGCTGACAGATTGTTTGAAAAAATTGGTCTTCCTTAGAGGCAACCAGCATTTGTATTAATGCAGTTGCTTGACGGCCAGAGAGAACCGTCATTAGTTTAGAGCAGGTGTGGGAAAAATACGGCTGCGGGTCACATGGGGCCCGCCAAGCAGTTTTATGTGGTCCTCCAGCATGTTTTAAAATCGTGAAGTATTTCTGGGACATAAATTCCAGAGAAAGGTCCTGAGTCTTGATGCAGGGCTTCAAACCGATCCTCTTCTTAACGTCGTTAACTTTCTATCAACAGACATTTTCATAGTCATCAGTAATTTGATTATGGCCACATATTTTGCATAATTTTTAGAGTGATAATGAAAGTAAGATAACAATAACATTTAAAAATCTCTCACCTTGAAATGTAATAAGTTGTATTATATTATTTACAGTGTCCAGAACCTAATCCGGGATCATTTACTCCATGGTCTGTAAAGTTCTGAATATTCGTCATTTCTTTTACATAAAGATTGATTCTCATTTTATCATTTTTGATCTGAACACTTATGTATGGCGAAGGACCTATAATCACCGATCATGCTTTTAAATGATGTTTATACGCTGTCTCCAGACTAAAATGGAGCCAATGCTATAGTGTATTTTAACTATAACGTTAAGAAAACTTGGCCGATTTTTATTTAAAAAATTGTAGTTTGAAACAGGAATAAATTGTTTTCAGATAGATAAAGCATTATTTAAACAATGTTACAATGAATATTCAAAATGTCCACCGAAAGAATTGACACGTGATCTCAGACGTCGTCGCCACTTATTATTTGATCGAGCTTTGCCCACTCATTCTCCAATCTCTGCTTCAGTTCTTTCAGATTGGAAATACGTGACCGGTATACCCTTTCCTGTAGAATACCCCACACAGAGTACTAGAGTAGCCCACCGGATTCAAATCTCGTGAGTTTGTTGGCCACAGTTCGGGTGATATGCAAAACTTTGATCAAACGTTTTCCTCTTCTGTGAACGGCATTTTGGGTGACGTCATACATCATCATCACCATCAGTCACGCATAGCCGGAGTGGCCGCTGCGATTGCTCTAAATAATGTTTTGTCCTAAGCACACTGCACGTCATACATCACGTCAAAGATAAGTAATTACGGACGGGCACATAAAAGATAAAAGTGCGTTTTAAAATCCCATGATTTCAAATTCAGTCCCACATAAATCATCCAATTTTTGTGGAACTCAGGCCAAGCTTTCTTAAAGTTATAGGCTTAGTGAATATAGAGTTCGCCCTTTTTATTCGGACGCTGTGTACAATGTACTTTTCTTTGACCAAACTTTGTTACAACTTACAAGTGAAATTATTTACAGTTCTTTGCTTAGCCTATGTATGTATAAATGTGCAAACGTTTTACTTGAATTGAGTTGAATCTGAAAAGTTATAGGCCTATTTGAATAGTTTGAAATAGTTTCGACAGCGCACTATGCAGGCCTATTAGTAGAGCTGGGTCGATTACGATTATTTTTTCCGATTACGATTACGATTATTTTTGATTATTTATCACGATTACGATTTCGATTACGATTACGGTTTTTTATATAATCGCGATTTCGATTTCGATTATTTCACAGTACCTTTAGAAACTGGCTTTCCCGCCATATTTTACAGTATTCCGCAATCCTCTGTGTATCGATGTTCAGTTGGTCTTCAACAGGGATATTTCTACACCCTAACACCCTCCAACACCCCCAATTTGAGGTCGACACCCCCTAAAATTTGGTAATGTGACAATGGTATGCATACAGAATGCATATTGATTAGCCCTGAACACCCTCAAACAGGCCCATTCAGAGGAGGGCCATCCGGCCCGGGCCTCCATCATTTGGGGGCCTCCCTTTGTTTCCTTGTCTAGAATTCTGGGAGAGCTAGAAAGCTAGATAGCTACTACTAGAAGGGGCCTCACAATTTGATGATGAACTTTTTGCTTGTTGACAATTTTGGGATTTTGGGAAAGCTAGGAAGGTATTCTGCGGTCCTCAAAATTGGTGATTACCTTTTTTCGCTTGTCAAAATTTTAATTGTTGGGAAGGCTAGGAGAGGCCTCGAAATTCCAACTGGCCTGGGCCTCCTTCAGCCTCTGAAGGGGCCTGCCCCCAAATGGAGAAATACACCCCACAACTTTTATCCTCTGATGACTTTTTTGCTTGTCAGACTTTTTGTGAGTCTCTATAAGGTTTTTTTGCTTGTCAGCCTTTTTCGGTAGAGACTTCCAAATTGCGACACCCCAGATTTTCCCGACACCCCCAAATTCACAATCCTACAATTCTAGAAATAAACACACCCCAGATTTTCCCGACACCCCACCCCAATTCACAATCCTAGAAATAACCCTGGTCTTCAATCTCCTTAAAGGATCGAGCCTGGGTGGCAAGACCGATATCGTCAGCGTATCCAAACTTCCTACCTATGGTATCCGGTAAGTCGTTTGTAGGCCTATAAGCCTACAAATTGAACAACATAGGTGCTAGAACTGAACACTGTGTTAGACCGTTTCGCTGACGTTTCCAGGAGCTGACATCTCCCAAGTGAACTAAGAACCGTCTGTCAGAGATGAGTAATTCCACAAGTTGACAGAACCAGGGTGGCAAGTTGAGCGAGAGTTTGTACATTAAACCCACCTGACACACCGTATCGAAAGCTGCTGTCAAACCCAGAAAGATGGTACCTGTCTTTAGACGCTGTTGAATCCATTTTCAATGAAAATCTGATAATCAACGGTAAATTGATCTTTCTTTGAATCGGAAATATTGCATAATATAACTTACGGGAATAATCGAAAATTAATCGCGATTTCGATTATTTTTTCGACAATTATCGATTATTTCGATTTATTTAGTAATCGTTTCGATTTCGGTTTTTCCAAAAATCGCGATTACGATTTCGATTAATCGACCCACCTCTACCTATTAGCGATACGAGAAATCAGTATTAAGGAAATATTTTCTAGAAGTCTTTCAGGCCAAACAACTGAACAGTGAACAGTTTATCCAATGGCGGTTCCACCATGTTGATGACTGGGATGCATCTCCCACCGGGGTTCCGGGATACCTTTTTTGCTTGTGAACCTATTTTCCGGTGAGTTTTCAGAAACATTTAATGAAAAATACTGCGAATTACCTTCTTTTTTGGCTTGTCGGCCTTTTTTGCAAGGATTATTAAGACTTAATGGGCAAAACACTAACAGTTACCATTTTTCTAATTTTTGTTTTTACTTTGCATCCCCCACCATCTTCCTATAATTGTTTTCACCCCCAGGCCCCAGCAAGAATTCCTGGAACCGCCACTAAGTTTATCACAATTAATGTCATGAAATGCGTCATTTGGCTTAGATGCGTCTTTTAAAAGTTAAATTTTAATCAAAATAGATTTTAAGCGGAAGTTTTTTGACGGAAATTTCCTCGTTGAAGGTCCGGCTTAACCAGTGCAAGATCGTTATAATATATGTATATGCACAGCTACTGTACATTGTTTCCTAAATTAAAAGCGTTGATTTTAAGCGATTTTTAAGAAATACAACTGAGCATGCCTAAGTACGCTTTACTCAATAACTACAGTACTAGCGCCTAAGTTAACGCTTTGTCGCGACTTTTCTATGATAACGAAAAATCGAATGGAAACATCCACAGTGATCCACTTACCTTCATGATTGAGCAGCAGCAGATTGCTTGCTTTGAACCAGGCATGGGCGGCACGTGCCTAGGGCCCCGCGATATATGAAGGACCCCGCGGGCGGTGAAAAAAAATAATTTGTAAAAATGGGTCATCACCGATTTACTTTGTTTGATTTAAATTAATTTTCTTCTCCACAAGTAGACCTAGAATAAGCAAAGAAAGGGCATCACCGCTTTATCTTGTTTGATTTTAATTAATTTTCTCCTCCAAAGGCAGGGGCGTAAACCTGGCTTCAACATTGGGGGGATAGAATAATTTTTAAAAAGTTGACCCCCCCAGAAATATAAATATCCCTCCATTTTGGGGGGGGATATTACATATTATGGTGGGGACTTAAAATCGTCCATGAAATACGTCTTGACAAGCCAAAAAGAAGGTCATCCTGATATTGTTATATTTTTCCCTCTCCAAATACCCTGACAAGCAAAAAAAGGTGATCCGAAATGAGAGAATGTGGAATTTGGCGTAATTCTGGCATCAACATCATAGGGTAGGATAGAATATTTTACCATATAGGCCAAAACATTGGGGGGATAATTGATACTCTGTCCCCCGCCAACTAATTATTCGGGGGACCGTCCCCCGCCGTCCCCCCGTGTTTTACGCCCATGTCCAAAGGTAGAATAAGCAAAAAAGGTCATCCTTACTTTTCCAAATATGCATAGGGACCCCAAACTCCTTAGTGCGGCACTTCTTTGAACATGACGCGTTTCTGTATCATTCGTTGTTTTATCAAGTTCATTTCGACTTTTGCCGTTTAGCACGACAATCGTTGTTTATTAAAACTGCTATTATTATGTTAGCTGGAATTTGTTTATTGTGACAATGATTACAGATATTTCTTCACGAGTACTTCAGCTTAACAATTTCAATAAATGTCTTTCCTAAAAAATACTTATTATAACATTTGTGGACTTTATAGTTTTCAGTAAAATCATTCACATTTAGGCCTATAGCATCCATTAGTTATTGCTTTAAATTAATTTATTTCTGTTACAGAATTTTGTTTAGTTCTGTTCTGAATTTAGTCCAGTAACTCAACTAGTGAGTTTGCATATCTGTAACAGTGGCGGCTTCACAGGGTGGCCCGGGGGCCCGTACCCTCTATTGAGTGCATGTCCCCCAGTGGCCCCCTGTTGGGACCCTATACTTAATACTACATACCTAACAACAAATGGTTGGCCCCATGATTAGAAGTTACCACCCCAACGCCCCTTCCACTTGCCAAATCCTGGAGCTGCCACTGATCTGTAAGCATTACGAAACCAAATAAAAGGGAGTTAGAAGCATTTAAAATATTAGGTATGAAACTGAATGAAAACATCAATTAGGCAGATTCGTCATTCGTCGGCGCCGTAGCTAGAGTATTCGTCGCCCTGGGCAAAGCATAATTTTGCGCCCCTAAATTCCGATGACGAACTTTTTTACTTGTCTCTATTTTCACATTTTCATGCCGGAGAGGAAAGTGGTACATCACAACATTTTAAAAAAATTAAATAGTGTTCAAAATACGCCCCCCAGGCGGCGCCCGGAGCGGCTTGCCCCCCAGCGCCCTCCAAGCTACGGCTCGGGATTCGTCAATGCTATTTTTTAAAAATCATTGTTGTATCTCCAACCGAACGAGAGCTAGCACATGCAGAGGCGGCGCCAGACGTTTGAGAGTGGGGGTTAGGGTTTAGGGTTAACCTTTGCGTTAGAGTTAGGGATAACCCTAAAATAACCCCTAATTGATAATCTTATAAATAGCCCTGCTTCCTCCCATTCCCACGCGTTAGACACTTCCCTCTCTGGCCGCGTCTAGCGCGGCCTCCCTTGGAATGGGGGTCCGGGATTTCTCCCCCGGAAATTTTTTGAAATCGTAGATGCTCCTACGTGTGTTTTAGAGCATGTTGGACACAAAATCACAGGTCTGGTATCAATAGGTTCCATGTCTGTAATTTCTTATGCTTAAGTCAATTTCAAATTATTCTGCTTCGATTATGTGCGTGTTAAGTCAAAAATTACTTGTCTTTGGCCCATGCTAGTGTCAGTGTTACTAAGAGTAAGAGTCAGGTGGCAGATGCTACTGCTCAAAACACTAACAGTTACCATTTTTCTAATTTTTTTGTTTTTTACTTTGCATCCCCCACCATCTTCCTATAATTGTTTTCACCCCCAGGCCCCAGCAAGAATTCCTGGAACCGCCACTAAGTTTATCACAATTAATGTCATGAAATGCGTCATTTGGCTTAGATGCGTCTTTTAAAAGTTAAATTTTAAACAAAATAGATTTTAAGCGGAAGTTTTTTGACGGAAATTTCCTCGTTGAAGGTCCGGCTTAACCAGTGCAAGATCGTTTTAATATATGTATATGCACAGCTACTGTACATTGTTTCCTAAATTAAAAGCGTTGATTTTAAGCGATTTTTAAGAAATACAACTGAGCATGCCTAAGTACGCTTTACTCAATAACTACAGTACTAGCGCCTAAGTTAACGCTTTGTCGCGACTTTTCTATGATAACGAAAAATCGAATGGAAACATCCACAGTGATCCACTTACCTTCATGATTGAGCAGCAGCAGATTGCTTGCTTTGAACCAGGCATGGGCGGCACGTGCCTAGGGCCCCGCGATATATGAAGGACCCCGCGGGCGGTGAAAAAATAATATTTGTAAAAATGGGTCATCACCGATTTACTTTGTTTGATTTAAATTAATTTTCTTCTCCACAAGTAGACCTAGAATAAGCAAAGAAAGGGCATCACCGCTTTATCTTGTTTGATTTTAATTAATTTTCTCCTCCAAAGGCAGGGGCGTAAACCTGGCTTCAACATTGGGGGATAGAATAATTTTTAAAGTTGACCCCCAGAAATATAAATATCCCTCCATTTTGGGGATATTACATATTATGGTGGGGACTTAAAATCGTCCATGAAATACGTCTTGACAAGCCAAAAAGAAGGTCATCCTGATATTGTTATATTTTTCCCTCTCCAAATACCCTGACAAGCAAAAAAAGGTGATCCGAAATGAGAGAATGTGGAATTTGGCGTAATTCTGGCATCAACATCATAGGGTAGGATAGAATATTTTACCATATAGGCCAAAACATTGGGGGGATAATTGATACTCTGTCCCCGCCAACTAATTATTCGGGGACCGTCCCCGCCGTCCCCGTGTTTTACGCCCATGTCCAAAGGTAGAATAAGCAAAAAAGGTCATCCTTACTTTTCCAAATATGCATAGGGACCCCAAACTCCTTAGTGCGGCACTTCTTTGAACATGACGCGTTTCTGTATCATTCGTTGTTTTATCAAGTTCATTTCGACTTTTGCCGTTTAGCACGACAATCGTTGTTTATTAAAACTGCTATTATTATGTTAGCTGGAATTTGTTTATTGTGACAATGATTACAGATATTTCTTCACGAGTACTTCAGCTTAACAATTTCAATAAATGTCTTTCCTAAAAAATACTTATTATAACATTTGTGGACTTTATAGTTTTCAGTAAAATCATTCACATTTAGGCCTATAGCATCCATTAGTTATTGCTTTAAATTAATTTATTTCTGTTACAGAATTTTGTTTAGTTCTGTTCTGAATTTAGTCCAGTAACTCAACTAGTGAGTTTGCATATCTGTAACAGTGGCGGCTTCACAGGGTGGCCCGGGGGCCCGTACCCTCTATTGAGTGCATGTCCCCCAGTGGCCCCCTGTTGGGACCCTATACTTAATACTACATACCTAACAACAAATGGTTGGCCCCATGATTAGAAGTTACCACCCCAACGCCCCTTCCACTTGCCAAATCCTGGAGCTGCCACTGATCTGTAAGCATTACGAAACCAAATAAAAGGGAGTTAGAAGCATTTAAAATATTAGGTATGAAACTGAATGAAAACATCAATTAGGCAGATTCGTCATTCGTCGGCGCCGTAGCTAGAGTATTCGTCGCCCTGGGCAAAGCATAATTTTGCGCCCCTAAATTCCGATGACGAACTTTTTTACTTGTCTCTATTTTCACATTTTCATGCCGGAGAGGAAAGTGGTACATCACAACATTTTTAAAAAATTAAATAGTGTTCAAAATACGCCCCCCCCCGGCGGCGCCCGGAGCGGCTTGCCCCCCAGCGCCCTCCAAGCTACGGCTCTGGGATTCGTCAATGCTATTTTTTAAAAATCATTGTTGTATCTCCAACCGAACGAGAGCTAGCACATGCAGAGGCGGCGCCAGACGTTTGAGAGTGGGGGTTAGGGTTTAGGGTTAACCTTTGCGTTAGGGTTAGGGATAACCCTAAAATAACCCCTAATTGATAATCTTATAAATAGCCCTGCTTCCTCCCATTCCCACGCGTTAGACACTTCCCTCCCTGGCCGCGTCTAGCGCGGCCTCCCTTGGAATGGGGGTCCGGGGTTTCTCCCCCGGAAATTTTTTGAAATCGTAGATGCTCCTACGTGTGTTTTAGAGCATGTTGGACACAAAATCACAGGTCTGGTATCAATAGGTTCCATGTCTGTAATTTCTTATGCTTAAGTCAATTTCAAATTATTCTGCTTCGATTATGTGCGTGTTAAGTCAAAAATTACTTGTCTTTGGCCCATGCTAGTGTCAGTGTTACTAAGAGTAAGAGTCAGGTGGCAGATGCTACTGCTCAATAAAATTTTGTTTAAAACCGCTGTAAATCTATTCAATGTGACAATGTCACAACTCACAAGTGGCAAAAGGCGACAAAAAGTAGACAGCAGGCAACTAAATTGCTGATGAAAACTTCAAATCAAAGTTGCTAGTTTAAAAAACCAGTAGGTTAATACAGTAGCTAAGCCATAGCAATTAACAGACATCGAATACTTATCAATCATTGTTCAGTTATAGGTCTTGTACAATTGATTCTGGTCTCAAGACAGTACATAACACTACATTTAATAGAACTTTGCTCGCCTATCCAGTCGTCCAGCAAAGGTGTTTATGAGCTTTTCAATATCCAATGTACGATTCTTGTGAACAAACAAACGTTTAGGTCCGCAACGCCATCCTGTAGATATATAGGGAACGCTTGATACTTAGACTAGTAAAACCGATCCTCAATCATCCCCTACCCCCCCCCACCACACACACAAAATTTCTCTGCAATTTTGCACGAATCTCACGGGTGGCCCTGATGGCAAGTGGGGGGGGGTCAATCTCCCTGGCCCCGCCACTGAGCACATGATCATGTCATATATCCGGGCAATTTTTAATCATAATTCCCTGGTAGCGAAGTACCGAGGGCATTAAAAAAGGGCATTAAAAACGAAGTAATTATAATTATTTCAATTTCGCGACTTAAGAACTCGGCCTATTATATTATTTCAACGATCGCAGCTCTTATAGGGCCTAATTGATTCCCATATCCAACCATTATATCAAATAGGCCTAATAGAATAATAGCAAATTAATGACAATAGCACGCTTTTATGGCACCGTTTAGGCTATAGGCCTACTCAGAGGTATCAATCGATGGAACTCCAAATCCAAACCGCCGAAGACCAGATCAATTCCGGATATCAGTGAGAGCCGAGAGGAAACTAGCGGTGTCGGGTCAATTCATCGCACGCCAATTGATCGCATCAACGATAAAATACAACGATACTGCTATACTATCAAAGCTGTAGTTAAATCAAGTCCCTTTATGCGTTTATTGGTTTCATAGTCTGCCTTGCTGCATTCCCGCTTCAACTGTGGTGCTATAGAAGTTTTTAAAATTAAGAGTTAAATCGCTGCTACTTACTTTGAACAGCTACACCAAATTTAAAGACTTTTATCTAGTATTATCTTAGAATTTTTCGGCTGTTTTTGCGGCCAATTCTCACACAGGGCAGTCCCTACTAAACCTCTAGTAGGACTTAAGATGTCGATCTATAGCTCAAAAGGCATTTTAGTGCGAAGCTCCGTTCGGAGATATTGCGATCAATTGGCACGCGACAGTGTTTATTCTAGGCCTTCTTAGGGGGAATTCCCCCCCCCCCAAGTTTGAAAATCCCCCCCCCAATTTTTTTAGATGTTGGCTGGGGGAATGGAAATGTCCCCCCCAAACGTGTGGAAACTCAAACCTTGTCCCCCAACACATTTCAAAATCACCCCCAATGTCAAGGGGGCTAGAATAAACACTGGGCACGCGATCAATTGGCGTGCGATCATTTGACCCCGAACCGAAACTAGCACACCGACTGTGATAGGCTTTAGGTGCTTACAATCAGTCAATCACTTGAAACCTTTAAGAACTTGATAAAATACACAAATGCAATTCACACTAAATGCATTTAAGTTTTAGATTTAAAAGTTTACATTTACTTTAACGATCTACTTTTGTCAGGTCTGACATTCCAAGGCAATCCAGTATCTCTTACTACAACGCGATCTATATCTGTATCTATAATTGTCTCCATTTGTCTGATATGCTATAGTTCCCGGTGGATTATTATCAGAAGAGAAGAAGCAAGCAAGTAAGGTAGTTAATTTCCCGGGAAATTTTGTACAGCTCTAACTAGTTACAGGGTGACTTTCAGATCCACTTAACCTATAAAAAGGGCGCGATTTGTAGGGGGAGTGGGGGATCCCCCCACTGCCCAAGTACATCCCCCCACTGAGGTGACTACTGAAATCCCAGCCAGGGAAGTCAATCTACCCCCCCCCCCCCACTGTGACTGTGACGGGAAAATGCATTCACCGTCAGCAGAGGTAGAAAATTTTTTCGGCGCTTCGCGCCGAGCATGAGTAAAAGAATGGAGCGTGATGTTCGGCAGGGGCACCCATCCCTCTGGCTGCTGGAAGCAGCTTCCCCTTCCCTGTCCTCCCTTTCCTCTCCTACTCCTAAACGGGGGTCCGGCAGGGATTTATCTACATCACATTATTATTATTATTATTATTATTATTATTATTATTATTATTATTATTATTATTATATTATACGAAAAAGTAGCCGTATAAGACTCGACATTGAACATTGACAACCCCCATCCCCGCAAATTCATGGAAAAAAGCCTGGGGTCCGGGGAATAACCCCGGAAAATTGTTGAAATCAATAGATGCTCGTAGGTGAGTTTCAGTGCGTTTTGGACATTAAATCGCATACTTTGGTACACCAGGATAGGTCTCATACCAGTAACTTCTAATTCTCAATTTCTGGAAAATTCCAACAGCCACAAAGCACTATTAAATGTAAGTTGAACTATGGAGAGATATCTCAGTAATTGCGCTGGCAAACTATTCAAAATTACCTGCAAATTATCTATTGGCAATATGACCACATCCAAATGCAAATAAAATAAATGTTACTTTCATTACTTTCAGCATTTATTTTAAAATTAGATATCTCCAACAGCCACACCTACATTATTTTACATAGATGATAGAGGCATTAAAGCTGCAACAACTGCAAATTGGGTAACTAGACTTAAGGCAACTGACTGAAACAAGTTATTAACAATATCTAATTGCACCGTTTCACAGTTTTTAATGGATTGTAATTTGTTGATGGAGGTCTTTGGAAGGCTGCAATAGTGGAGGGAGTTGCAGTAGTCTAATTTGGAATGTAAACTTCATGTGAGTCTATTAGTTTGTTATAAACGATTTATATTTCACAGGAAGTTTGCACTCTTCATCATTAGAATGACTAAGTAAAAGTTAAAATAATAACATTTTATGAATGCCTGATAATAATGAACTTGAACTTGAATTGAGTACCGGTAATCCAGTGGCGTCATTTCACACTTTTCTTGAGGGACGAGAAAAATTTTTCACAAATTTTGGCAAATTTTAGGCATTTTTTGCAATTTTTTTGCAAATTTTTTGGCAATTTTTTCTACAAATTTTGAGCAATTTTGGCAAATTTTAGGGCCAATGTTGGAAAATTTGCAATTTTTGGATATTTTTGGCAATTTTTGCAATTTTCTGCACATTAATACATTATAAATTAATATTTTCATTTCCTTGGGGGGCCACGGCCCTCAGCCCCCCAATGACGCCTCTGCCGCTCTGCGGTAATCTTATATGAAGTTACAAAATTGCACTGCAGTAAAGCCAGTAATTGCGCAGTCATTGAGGGGCCTATCGAATTAATATACTACTCTAACGCGATACCAAAACTCAGGGGGGAATTTCTTCCCCCCTAGGTTTTTCAGGAAGCATTTGCTTCCTTTCCCCCTTGTGTGGGCGCCCCTGTTTCAAAGCACGAGTCAGCATCGTTGATCTCTTAAGAATTCTTGAGAAATCCAAACACAGACAACTTTTGAATCCAGACGATACTGCTGCTGCCAATTGTTCTTGTTTTCGCTTCTTTTCGTGATTAGTCATGGTTGATCTTAGAAACGATGTCTTTTAAAAATCTGACCATGTATACGCGAGATTGTGAGTAAAACAATAAATTTACTCTTGGCGCGAACTTGTAATGAACGTCCACTCGTAAAGAACACCCGCCTGCTCCGATGATATTACAAAGGAATTTTAGGAATGTTCTCTTGATGTCAATGTACCTTGCTGCCCAGTGCATACGTTTCCGGCCAAATATACAGGGAAATCTGGGTACTTCTCAGGTCAAAAAGGTCAAATTTCAAAGCAGCTGCGATTTTGATTCTAATGCGGGTCGACCCGACCCGACGAGGGTCTTTCGGGCGCACAGGTCAAAGATACTTCAACTACCTTCCATCCCTGGTATCAGTCACCAAGTTATAAATCTTCAGCCATCGCCAGAACGACAATTATCACCTTACCCTGTAGATAGCGTCCACTCACTCACGAGTCACTTCGGTAGAGGAAGATGCATAGGAAATGAATGGTCCATAGGGACAGGCGATTACCGCCATAACTAAAATTCGATGTATCACGAAGGCCTAGATACGTATAGGGGGCCTACTTGCCAAACACAATGACTAATTACCAGTGATGGGCAAAAGTTAACTAAAAATTAGTTAACTTTTAGTTAAACTACTTTTTTTTAGTTGCATCAAAAGTTAAACTGGTTGCCAGTAGTTGGGTAAAAGTTTAGTTAAGGCATTAGTTAAACTGATTTTTTTTAGTTAACTTTTTTTAGTTAAACTTGAGTTATTCAGATTCTATGTCAGATGAAAACTTTGATCAGTCTGTGTTTTTGCGGTATATTCTCAAGGAATGAAACATTGTAACGTTGAAACAACCTCATTTAATATGCCGATCAGTGAATTTGTGGATATTGTGACAGCTGCTGTTTAAAATTATAATCGTAAATCGTGTTCGTTGCAGCTTGTAACATAGTTTTACTAGCTCAGTAGCTCATGTCAAAGTTAAAAAGTTAAAGGTAAAAGTTAAACTGCTTTTAATTAGTTATCAGTTAAAGTTAAACTGCTACAGTGAAAAGTTAGTTACTTAAAAAGTTAAACTGCTTGATTGCAAAAAAGTTTAGTTAAAGTTTAACTAAAAAAATTAGTTAGTGCCCATCACTGCTAATTACTGCACTTCAGCTTTAGACTATATTAGGATAGTATTGCAATGACGTACATGGCAGTGGCGTAGCGTGACTTTTGGGGGCCCGGGGGCATCTTTGCCACGGGGGCCCCAAAGTTCCAAAGTTTCGTGCTGACGAGCAAAAAAAAAAAAAAAAAAACGTCATCACCTCCTTTTTTATCCTGACGAGCAAAAAAAAAAAAAAAAAAAAAAAAGTCAGCACGTTCATTTCTAGGATTATTAGGGGTTAACCCTAACTTAACCCTAGCTTAGACCCCTCTTTGGGGGGCCCCCCAGCCCGGGGGGCAGTCAACAAAGTGCCCCCCCCGCCCCCCCCTACGTTACGCCACTGGTACATGGCAGTACAAGAGTAAGCAAATCCAAATATTAAAGTCACGATTTCTTAATTTTTCAACCCGGGCAGAAAGCATGAAGAGGAGAGGCCCGAGAACTGAGCCATGAGGAACACCGTAGGGTGATGGAAGTGGTTGAGACAGGTCACCAGCTGTCTTAACTGAGCAGGCTCGAGATGACAGATATGATCGGAACCAAGATAAAGCTGTATTTGAAATTCCAAACCATGTCGATATTCGTCTTATCAGAATATCGTGATCAATGGTATCGAATGCAGCCGAAATATCGAGCAGACAGAGACAGGTGATTTTCTGATGACTGATGGCAGTTACAGCTTGTCTTATAAAGCGACCAGAAGGGTTTCTGACGGGCCATGACACCTGACACCAGGGCACCTGCCACCTGGCGGCCATATGTGCGATAACTTTCTTTCTCGAAAACCATAAATGAGATCAATAAATTATTGATCCGAATCTACAATTCGCCTCCAACAAATACATTTAATACAAAGAATATTTACTCGTTTTCGCAATGGGTCAAATAACGCCACCTGTGAGTAACGTATGGCGCATGAATATCAACTTGTACCATGTATATTGAAGATTCGAAGGACTAAGAATATTACACGATTTTATGACATGCTGGCGGGTCACATAAAATTAAACTGCTTGGCTGGCCGCATGTTGCCCACTGGCCGTAGTTTGCCCATCCTTGGACTAGTGGCTCACGACTTTCAACACGTTAATCGTGAGAATTCGTTCAGTAGTTTGGACCGTAGCCTGAGAGTTTCAGCCAACGCAGGCCTATTATCCCTCTATAGGCGTAGCTCACTTCAGTCATCAAGAATGTAAGACCCGTCTACCTTAGGACGCTATTAACACATCAGCCTCCCCGGCCCACACGATCGTCGGCTCATATCACTTTTTCACACACCCGCTGAATCAACCACCCCTGAAAATCTGCAACCAAAGGCCCCACTTGGGCGCAGCCCTCGTGGGAGGCCAAGCCTTGTCCTCCCACGAGGCCGCCAAGCCCCTTACCTGGGTAATTAAAAAAATTTAAAACTTTGAAAATTTAAAATTAGACATTCAAAATCAAAATCTAAAAATTTAAATTTAAAAATTTTGATTTGTAAAATGTTAAATTAAATTTTAAATTCTAACTTTATTTAAAATTTTAAATTAAAATTTTAATTTTAAAATTAAAATTTTAAATTTTAAATTTAGAAATTTAAAATCATTTTAAATAATTTAAATAATATATCAAATAATTAAATTAATAATTTAAATATTTCAAAATAATTAAAAATGTTAAAAATTTAAATTTAAATTTTAAATTTCAAACTAATTTAATTTTAATTTTAATAAATAAATTAATAAAATAAAATTTAAATAAATAACTTCTATAATTTAAAGAATTTAAAATTTAAATTTAGAAATTCAAATTCTAAAATTTTAAGTTTTAAAAAATGTTAATTAAATGTTAAATCTTCATAAATATGTCTAATTTAGCGGTCCGCGGAAAAGTATGAAAAAACGTAAATAAAAATTAGACATATTTATTTTCCATGTGTAAAATTTGAAAAATGCGACCAGCAAAACAAGGTCATCAGCACAAAGAGGTTATCGGCACATTTTGTGTGTACTTTGTGCATTTTCTACGTGAAAAAGTCTGACAAGCAAAAAAGAACAAAAGGTCATTAACGCTTTTTTAAGGAGCAGATGATTGCTCAATATTAGAGGTGGGTCGATTAATCGAAATCGAAATCGTAATCGCGATTTTTGGAAAAACCGTAATCGAAATCGACACGATTATCAAATTAATCGAAATAATCGATAATCGTCGAAAAAATAATCGAAATCGCGATTATTTTTCGATTATTCCCGTATATTATATTATACAATATTTCCGATTCAAAGAAAGATCAATTTACCGTTGATTATCAGATTTTCATTGAAAATGGATTCAACAGCGTCTAAAGACAGGTACCATCTTTCTGGGTTTGACAGCAGCTTTCGATACGGTGTGTCATGTGGGTTTAATGTACAAACTCTCGTTCAACTTGCCACCCTGGTTCAGTGGCGGCTCTAGGATTTGGCAAGTGGGGGGCCGTTGGGGTGGCAACTTGCCAACTTCTAATCATGGGGGCCAACCATTTGTTGTTTAATGTATGTACCATTAAGTATAGGGTCCCAACTGGGGGACCACTGGGGGCCAGGCACTCAATAGGGGCACGGGCCCCCTGGCCCCCCGGTGGAGCCGCCACTGCCCTGGTTCTGTCAACTTGTGGAATTGCTCATATCTGAGAGACGGTTCTGAATTCACTTGGGAGAAGATGTCAGCTCCTGGAGACGTCAGCGAAACGGTCTAACACAGTGTTCAGTTCTAGCACCTATGTTATTCAATTTGTAGGCTTATAGGCCTACAAACGACTTAACCTGATACCATCAGTAGGAAGTTTGGATACGCTGACGATATCGGTCTTGCCACCCAGGCTCGATCCTTTAAGGAGATTGAAGACTTTCTAGGATTGTGAATTGGGGTGGGGTGTCGGGAAAATCTGGGGGTGTTTATTTCTAGGATTGTAGGATTGTGAATTTGGGGGTGTCGGCAAAATCTGGGGGGTGTCGAAATTTGGAGGTCTCTACCGAAAAAGGCTGACAAGCAACAAAACGTTATAGAGACTCACACAAAGTCTGACACGCAAAATAGTCATCCAAGGATAAAAGTTGTGGGGTGTATTTCTCCATTTGGGGGCAGGCCCTTCAGAAGCTGAAGGAGGCCCAGACCAGTTAGAATTTCGAGGCCTCTCCTAGCCTTCCCAACAATTAAAATTTTGACAAGCGAAAAAAGGTAATCACCAATTTTGAGGACCGCAGAATACCTTCCTAGCTTTCCCAAAATCCCAAAATTGTCAACAAGCAAAAAAGGTCATCACCAAATTTTGAGGCCCCTTCTAGCTAGTAGTAGCTATCTAGCTTTCTTGCTCTCCCAGAATTCTAGACAAGGAAACAAAGGGAGGCCCCCAAATGATGGAGGCCCGGGCCGAATGGCCCTCCTGGCCCCCTCTGAATGGGCCTGTTTGGGGGTGTTCAGGGCTAATCAATATGCATTCTGTATGCATACCATTGTCACATTACCAAATTTTAGGGGTGTCGACCTCAAATTGGGGGGTGGGTGTTGGGGGATGTTAGGGGTGTAGAAATATCCCTGTTGAAGACCAACTGAACATCGATACACAGAGGATTGCCGAATACTGTAAAATATGGCGGGAAAGACAGTTTCTAAAGGTACTGTGAAATAATCGAAATCGAAATCGCGATTATATAAAAAACCGTAATCGCAATCGAAATCGTAATCGTGAAAAATAATCCAAAATAATCGTAATCGTAATCGTAAAAAAATAATCGTAATCGACCCAGCTCTACTCAATATATCAGGCGGTTCGCGAATCACTGGTTTAAGATAATAGGAATGACAAGATGGCGTCGCTAAGTTACCCTGCTTTTCTGCACTGCAAGCGAATCCTATAGATTTTATCTCGGTGGTCTGAGCCCATTTCAACACTCAATGAGCAAAGCCCATCGCTTTGTGGGTAATCAGGGCCTCCGAGAGGGAGGGGCAGGGGGGCAAATGCACAGGGGCCCGGCGGTCTCGAGGGGGCCCGGGCCGATGATGAATATGCATAATTAACAATAATACCAATAATAACAATAATGAAAGGGGGCCCGGCGGCCCCGGCCGCCCGGCGAGTAAAAGGGGGCCCGGATCTGAGGACATCAAAAGCATGAAAATGAACAGTGTGAACAGGGACGTCATTTGGGGGAGGGGCAGGCGGGCATCCTCCCCCAAGGAAAATGAAGAAATAATGTATTAAGTGAATAAATAAATGTGAAATGTGCAAGAAATCGCCAAAATTGTCCAAAATTTGCCGAAAATGTCAAAAATTTTCAAATTTGTCAAAATTGGGCCAAAATTTGCCGAAAATGTCAAAAATTTTCAAATTTGTCAAAATTGGTCCAAAAATTGCCCAAAATTTGCCTATAATTGCCCAAAATTTGCCAAAATGTGGCCAAATCTGGCCAAAAATTATTTTGCCCCCAAGAAAAGTGTAAAATGACGCTACTTAGTGTGAAAAAGAGCGACAAGAAAAAGGTCATCACGTACTAGTTTTCGAGAGTTGCAACATGACATCGTGTCGGTTAATTTGGGTTTAAAAAAGTTTTGGGGCCCGTCGGCCATTCTGCACAGGGGCCCGGAATTTCTCTCGGTGGGCCTGTGGGTAATGGTATATATATATCATATAAATATAATTAAAATACTTCGGGTCGTGACGCTAGTTTTTGCTTCATAAAAGTCACTTCGTAATATCGGTGTGTGTGTGAGAGAGAGAGAGAGAGAGAGAGAGAGAGAGAGAGAGAGAGAGAGAGAGAGAGAGAGAGAGAGAGAGAGCAATGGGTCGCTAACGGGACTTGAACTCGCTTCGTCATCCTGCCGCTTCATCGCGTAACCCACTCTGCCACCTTCCGCCCCAAAAAGAGCAAGAGGAAAACAAAGATCAGGTTAAGAGATGGACCGGAGATAGACAACAACATCGAACTCCTGAGGTATACCCTATCGTTAAATGACCTCCGACGCATCAATGCATGGCGCATGACTCGCGGCATGAGAATAGAAGAGAGTTATAAATATACATTTGATCTTGAGTAATTTCTAGCCAATCAACTAGCACTTGTACATTGTACATATAGCCAATGGCGTATAGGTCTATAATAGGCCAAGGCTCCTTAGTCTTGGAAGCCTTTGTATAAGGTGCGGTCAGAGGGTTCACGATAATCACGTGACTCTGTTGTTGACTATTTGTGCAATCGCAACGGCCGTGCGTTCGGACTTCGGAATAAATTAATACAGAATAGAAAAGGAAGTGGATTTCAATGCGTTAAAATAGGACGTCTTATATTAAGAAGACCGTTGGCCATTCAAAGACTGAAAACTTAGTTGCTGTTACCCTGAGCGGTCGAGTTCGTGTCTTGAAATATTAATAATTATTATATGCGCTTTTATAGCACCAGTGTATAATTAAAATCCGCAGACAAATATCCATTAATTTTATTTATAATTTCGATATTATACCTGAGTTGTTTAAAGTTAATTTTACAGAATGGACTTGCTAACATGATGATTTATTATTTCGAAAGGACAGCTGGGTAAAGATGCACTTAGGTCATGATTGGCCCATAGTTAAGGATATATTATTTATGACATTGTTATTGAGTTGTTATTGAGAACTTGGACCAGATATAAAAGATAAATGGGGTCACGTGATGGATGTATTTTCATGTTTTCTGTTCAGCAGAGAAGAGATAAAGGCTAAAGTTAACAAAGAGACTCTTTGATCTTGAATCATGTCTGGTAAGTTGAACTGCGTCAGTCTTCTCCATTACAGTTTCTTCGAATTCTTGTACCTTCCAAACTGACTACGGTACTACCGGTAGTTTGGATGATGCAAGAGTTTTGATGGTCCAAACTGACTACTAACTAGCAGTCAGTTTGGACTTCCAAAATGTGATCACACTTACTGACTGACGTTGAAAATGGTCACTTGTGAGTGACAATTTGGTGTCAAAATGAATTTCATGTTACGATTTGACTCAGTAATATTTATTACAGTACTGTTTGTCATAGCAAATCAATAATTTCTAAGGTAATAATAATATTTCACTGGGCATCAGCCAATGGTCTTCAGGTTTATTATTACAAGTAGTTCAAGCAAATTCAGAGGATGATGCATTACTTTGATGACTGCAGTTTAGATAGTTTTGAGCGAGGAAGATGCTTAAATATTAAATCTTATGATATTTAAGGGCCATTACATAATATCAATGTTGATGATGTGTATAATTCTTGTCTAGAAATGTCAGCAAGCCAGCCATTAAATGGCCAAGAACCTGAGACATCGAAGAAAATGCTTTCTGTTACGTTAAAGAGAAATGACATTTCTGTGAAAATGTCACTTCCACAAAACTTCACCACTCTTCGTAAGCTGTGGGACTCAATTCGCATTTCTGTTTTTGTCATTGGAACTGCCGCTGTATTATTTGCTTCAGCACGAAACACCATCACATGGTAAAGTGTTTTTTATGTTGTAATATCCAGTTGCTTATAACATTGATCACTGAAAGAAATGATTTTTAAAAAAACTAAAATTCTAGTGGTTAATATCCTGAAATATGTGATGTATTTCATATGTAACTCTCAGTGTTTCAACTGAACAATGTCTGTCATTTTGTCCTTGGTTTTTTTACGAATGTTGCCATAAATATGTATATAAAATGCTAGTGTTTATAAAAAAGAAACATCCAGAAAACCGATTCTCTTCATGACGCTGTTGACTCACTTGACTGAATGTATTTTACTCTAAGAACACTGCCCATGGGATTTTTCTTTTGAGTATATTAGGGCTTATGCAGTAAAGTGATATATTTCAATGAATGCAATGAATTTTCACAGTTTTGTCATCTATTTTATTTGAAGCATTTGCTGTAAAGGCATTTCGATCAGCTGTTGTATATAGCATAGACAATAAACAGGCAAATGTCCAGTTGTTCAGTTAGCATATTTGGTAGACTATCAGCCGTTTAAATAGGCTTTACTAGACTACAATACTAGAATTTTCAGCATCAGGCCACCATCATGTGTTGTAATAATAAAGTATTGAAACAGATGACCTTATTCAGCAGATTTTTGCATTGTTAGAGACAGAAGATAATCCTACCATTGTCGTTTAAAAGAATGTTTCATCATTATATTTCTGTGTGTTCACAGGTATTTGCAGCGCTTTTGGGGAGCTTCTGGAGATTACTGGCAGAGTAAATGGGAAACAATATATGCTTTCTTTGATGGCAACGAAATCTCTCTTGCTATGTGGGGTAAGAAGTTCTTAAGTAGAGTAGGGGTGACTGGAAACTGCTCTGGACATTTGCTCTAGCCAGATAGTTTGGTATTCAGCATTATCCAGTTTCACTGAATGCTTGTAGCCGATCATTACTGAATCGTTCAGTCCACTCTAAATCTGAATATTATATATAGTCACATTTCATGCTTTCAATTTGAATGAAGATCAGCAAACAAACTTAACCCGCAGAATTTAAACTTAACCAGCACTGCAGTATTGTAACAGGACAATTTATATAGTGCTGTAGCATAGTTAAAAACCAAAATCAAAAGCACCTTGACAGCACTGACATGTCAGTGAAAGACAGAAGGTGGCGATGTTAAAAGTCCACTCTGATAATAGAATGAACTCGCTGCCATGAAGAAATCTGGTGCAGAGTTCTTAAGAAGCGGTCCTTCACAAGAAAACTTCAGCCACATTGACACGTCAATGAGGAACGGAAGATGATGTTAAGAGTTTGCGAGTTGGTGTTAGGAGTGCTCACACGGTAAGATCCAGCAGTGAACTTTGAAGAAACGATCTTCTGCAAGAGAATAGTTTGTCACTGAAATTAAAAAATCCGACAAAGATGGAGGTTCCAGCGAAGTCTGGAACAACAGTCAACCATGGTCATGTTGAACTGCCATGTGACGACCATTTTAATGGTGGACATTGGTGGACCACTCAACAATGGCGACCGACTTGAAACTTCTAGAACAATGTAGAAAGGTGGAGGACAACAAGAGACTCCGGAAAACCAACGAGTGGAACGCAGTCCTCGCGATTGGTGCAAAATCCAAGCACAGAACTTCGGTAAATGCCGAGAACGGCAGCGATCCGTGGCAGACACATGGCACGTGCTGGCAGCCGCGTAGGCGCCAAACCGGAAATCACAACAGTACATCACAACTTTGAAGTTGCAATTGTGATTTGAAGACTTAAATAAATTTATTCTTGTGGCATGTGTGTTAGCTTAATGAGGCTTTTTTTGCTTAATACACACTCCGATGTTTAACAGTAATTATTCTCTCAAAATGTCCACACAAACCACGACCTTCTTAACAGCTTTATTTTAGAGAATGGGGAAGATTGGTTGGTTAAGCAACTGGTAGGTTAAGCAAATATAGTTACTATACATGGAGATAATGAAGCAAAGGTTTATGCTGTAATGCTCTTCCCAGAGTAACCTTCTTTCAAGGAACTGATTACCCGTTTCAATGCCAGGTAGATGGGGTGAACTCATGGTACACAGGGTCTTTCTAATTTTGTGCAGCGATATTTGCTCCAGAGCCCACACATATTGACCTAAAATATCTGGTATCTGATGGAAAATGCACGTCTGGTCATCCCCTCTTAAGAACAGACTTTCCTTTGTTTCATATGAACTGTAATTTCTGGCCATAGCAAATAATGTTTTTTTACTATAAGAATGTTGTTATTTGTTTAATTATTTTAAGTAAATATTCCCAATTGATTGTTAATTTTAATAGCATTTGGATATTATATTTTGCATTAGATGGATGATAGCTCTGTCTTTTAACAATTGTCTATCTCAGTTTTCAGTTGTGCTGTATTTTGACTATTTCAGGTACTTATGTGGTGCTTATTGTTATATTTTGGGCTTTCAATGGTTTTCTGTTTGTCTTGGATCTTACCTGTTGGCCGCAGTTTCTGACCAGATATAAAATTCAAGAAGGCAAAAACACTCCAGTAGGCTGCAGTTAACTTTTTATTACAAGATTTCTTATTTATTGCACACAGAACAAGATTGATAGTAAGGTGTTGTGGATTCAAATCATATTTAGCATTTTAAGACTATTATATGGATGTATATCATTATCTTTTCAAATTTTTTGGCCGATAATAAAATTTTCTTTATGTGTTTGTCATCTTGATTTAATATGTAACAAGTTAGCAAAACACTTAGAATTAGCATTAATTGTATTATTGATTATTCAATTCATTTTGAAACGTGACAGTTTTAACTTGAAGGCAACATTTAATTTCCTTGGTAAGGACGATATTAGTATTGTTTACAATGTGCATTGTGATAATTGTTTCTTCATATGCTTGTGACTTGTGAAATGACTGCAGGTGAACAAACAGAAGTTGATGTCTGCCATTCTTCTAGTCCTTTTCAATCAGTTTGTAGTCTCTCTGCCGTTCATGTACGTGAGTTTTCAGGTGATGAAATGGCGTGGCTGCAGCTTTGGCCCTGAATTGCCGACATTCCATTGGGTTCTGTTTGAAATGATTGTCTTTGCTGTTGTTGAAGAAGTCATGTTCTATTATAGTCACAGGTCAGCATATATGTTTGATTCTCTCAACTGAATACTGTCATCTGCTTTTAGTTATGTCTTATTACAACAGCACTATTATTATTATTATTATTATTATTATTATTATTATTATTATTATTATTATTATTATAACGGCAGTTGTGATTGTCTAAGTGTTTTCTATCATGAATTAGCTGATACAGCAACATCTGGAACACAGTGTATAGTGATGGATTTTCAAGGACAGAGGCACTTGTGGCTTTTGGACCTCATATGAGAATGTTTGTTTCTGCCAAATAGACATTGAATTTGCACAAATATAATTATAAGCTTGTCAGCTGTTGAATCTGTTGAATTTTTTTGTTAAAAATGTGAAACATGTTGCAGACATCTACTATGAGTAGTTCATCATGAAATAAACCTTCGTAGACACGGCTTTAGATGTGTTTTTATGTTATAAACAGTCGCAGTGAAAATACCATTTTCTGGGTTTGGGACCATCCATAACTGACGTCATGCACTTGGGGGGGAGTTCAAACATTTGTGACGATGTGTGATGATGAGGGGAGGGGTTTCCAGAATCGTGACGTCAAATAAATACTAAATATTATTGCAGTTTTTTACACATATACTGAATATTGCTATTAATACCGCAATGCCATGTTACTGCAAAGTTGAACGTATTTTACACTTATAATTTATTTTAAAAAATAATAGAATTTGAAAAAGTTTCTGAATATCACTTCAACTATAATAAGTATAATGAGTATTTTCAAACGAATTCATTGCAGTACCCACTTCATGCAGGAAATAAGTGAATTGAAACATTAATTTTGACATTAGAAAGATGGGGAGGTTAAAGCGTTGTGGCGTCATTTTTATGGCGTCATTTTTTTACCCCATCTCCCTTGTGACAAGGGAGACGGGGTAAAAAAACTGCCAAAAATCGTGTGACATCATTTATGGACGGCCCCTTTTCAGTAATGTAGATGCTTAAAATGGCAATTGGATATTATGATGCATTATGTTTGGCCACACAAAAATGACATTTTTACCAACCCTCTATTGTACTATGCTTTGTAGTTTAGGATTAAATACAATGAAATGCTATAATATTGATTTCATTATGGGATATAATAATTAATAACTATGTTGATCTAATCCTTTTGTGTTATGGCATTAAATAAATACTGCATTGACGTGTTGACCACCAAAGACATCCTAAATTTATTCGGTGTAATCAGTTTTGAATGATGTTCTATTAGTAATTGTATCTTTGTGAAGAGTAAACTTGCAGCCAATGCAATTGACCGCAATTGTAATGTAATTAGCGGAATGACTCGATATCATTTTCTTGAAATGTTTGGATTCAGGTTGTTGCACCATCCGATGCTCTATCGCCATATTCATAAGAAACACCACGAGTGGACGGCACCAATTGGGGTGACGTCCATCTACGCCCATCCAATCGAACATGTTGTCAGTAATCTTCTGCCGCCTGTTGTTGGACCTTTCCTCATGGGATCGCACATTGCCACGGCGATCATGTGGTTTACGTTGGCCATCGTGTCGACCACCATCTCCCATTGTGGATATCACTTTCCCTTCCTTCCATCGCCAGAGGCGCATGATTTTCACCACCTAACGTAAGTCAGTTTTTAAAATGCTTTTCAGCTTTTACTGTGGCAGAAGCTTTATTAAGGATGCCTCAGTGACTCAACTGAATGGAGACGTTTCACTGTGCACACAGGATTCTCTTGTCTCTTTGGATTTCGTGTGGGTGATACATTTTGCATAATTGTCCCCTGTATGTTCCAATGCAAATACTCCATTATACCGGTAATTAAGGAATAGGAGCACAGCTCGTCGTGCTATGCTATCAGTGTGGCTCATCCTGTAGGATTTTTAAAAATCAAGTAGATGTTACTTGCTGCAGTCCACTTTGCCGTCACCAACTCTTCATTTATAGAAAAACTACATTGCTTGTCAACATTTTGTCCAAATGATGAGCTGCTTAACATAATTGCCTAAATGACAGGCATATGTGGATAGACATTGTGAAATATGTGTTTTATAGATCATAGGGCTTGCAATCAGTTCACTTCTTGCACTTTGAAGGCTTCCACAAAATCTAGTTCTTCACAAATAACACACAGGAGTAAAGGAAACTGTTCAATCAATCAACCTCTATGGCACCACTATTATAATGCCTATTTTATATTAGGATACCTATTTATCAGCCGATGGCACGCAAGCCATCCATTTCTGCTTTATATTAATTAAAATACCGGTATAAATGGTACTATGGAACAGTGTTATATCATTATCTTAACACAACATGTACTACAAACATGTACTATGGTTTATACTGTATTTTCAAACGTTCTTAACTTTTTGACCACTGCATTGGTTGCTATCTGAATCTCTTGTACTTCCTCCTTCAATCAGTCATTGAAGGCCAGTAACTAACTATGTTTTCGTTCTTCCTGATTATTGATTTTTCGTTAGGCATAGTGGTTAATGGTTTCAATGCAAACACCGGCCATGGTGTCAGCTTGCCTGCCAGTTTAAGCATATCTCTTGGTGTGCTATACCAGCAGCTGTGTCAAATTGCATTATTTGTAAGATGAACCAGTACTTCGAGCTGAATAGCTTAGAGTTAGCACTGCTGAAAGTTGTAACAGAAGGCAGATGCCCGACAAAATGCATCCCTTTATTGGATTGGGATGTTAGAAATGAGATCAAAGTAATCACTGAGGTGATTGAGTGAGATGGATCTGAGTGCCACTTCTTTATAAAGCAAATTTAGGCATGACTGGCCATTGTTGGCTCTAATTGTAAGTGAAATTTTGGCAGCTCTAGTTACAAGAAGCTTGTTTGAGCTAATTGATGGATATTAGCCACAGAGCCTTGGAAGTTGGAATTGCCTTTGAATTCATTAGGGAACAATTGATTTGCAATCATTTGATTCAAAAGTTGGCAGCTTAAATGTGTAAGATCTTTTGTTACTAACCTTATTAGTTATGCATCATTTGCTTACAGCACAAAATCAATTTCCTGTACAACAACGAATAAATATTCTGTTGTGTAGTGACTGCCTAATTAATACACTGCTGAATATTGATTAATTCTGTCAGTTTAATTTAATTTTGAATTTAAGATTTGTGAACAACTTTGGAATGCTTGGAGTCCTTGATCGTCTCCACGGTACGGATGAACTTTTCAGAGGGTCCAAGGCCTACGAGCGCCACTTTCTTCTCCTGGGACTTGTTCCATTGTCGCAGCAGTTTCCAGATGATGAGAAAAAATTCAAGGAAGTCGTTCAACCGGACACAGAGTCACGGTTTCCGTTTCATCCGGCATATTGACGACAATTCAGTCAAATACTACGCAGAAGCATCAACAATGATCAATGCACAGTTAAAACAATGAGGCAGAACTAGTTCTTACTATGTAGGTGTATTTCTTAAATATTTCTCCATATAGTCTGTTTCTTGCAGTTAATCACTTACAGTGTAGTTACTGCAGCACAGAGCTTTAGTTATCATAACTAGTTTTTTTTACATTAAAAGTGACTACACGTTTGAGAACTGGAATTGGCCGGTTAAATTCTCGTCAGAATTAGAAGTTTTCTATATCACTTTTTTCATGTGATCTGGTCACAGTTGTAGTATGAGAACAATAACATTTAAAATGTGTGTTTTGTTTTTGTGTGTGTGCTGATTTTCTTATTGCTAATGTCTATATTTTTAGAGAATTGATATTCAGTTTGTTTGGCATTGCACTTCAAAAATTTTTATGTGCATAGTCTTATTGGTTTTGGTTTTCATTTATTTCATGCATTAAATGAACTTCAGTTTCAGTTGGAGATATGATTTTATCAGCTGTGACTGAGACAATAATATCCTGGTGTAAATATTCTATTGCATTACTTGACACTACTGCATTTGCTGAGTTGATCAATTGGTTTGCAGTCTTTGTGTGCTTAGTCTTTATAATGAATTTTTCCAATTTGATTTTCAAATAAATTGGATTAATTTGTAAATTACTTTGCAAAGCATTATTTGATTGAATGTTCCATTTAGCACACAGTTAATGCTACTCAGCTAGTCGTTACTCTGTAGTTAAGTCAACGCATAAATTTTTCCATTCTTTATAAACTAATCGTGTATACTGATATATCATTCAGAGTTAGATCATTTTGTATATGAATTTAAAGAGATGGAATAAAGTTCAGTTCAGTTTTCAGTGTTTGTTTTATTTTATTTTAAGACTTAATTTTATTGTCTTGTAATGTGTTTCTGATAGACAATATCATACATTATTAACACTGAGTACTCGTACAATAATATTCTTTAAAAAATTTATGTGAGTACTTAATTTACAATTATAGCTTCATTTTTAAGTTCCACAAAAGAATAAGACGAAAATAGCTCTTTTATATAATTTTCAAAGGCATTTCAGCATAAAGCATTGTATTTAATGCTAGTTTCATTTCTAAAAATGCACTATTCAACCTGTAATCAGTGGCGTAGCGAGGGTATCCGGGGGCAAAGTGTACAGTTGGCGCCCCTAACACTGCTGACGAGCAAAAAAGGTGGCGTCGTCACATCGTTCTCGGCGCCCCTCAACTCTTACGGCGCCCCTCTCCTTATACTGCTGACGAGCAAAAAAAGGTCGCACATACTTTTTCATTTCTTCTTTTTTTGTTATGCATTTCACTTACCCAAATACCCTATTTTGTTTAGACGCCCCTCACCTAGGCGCCCGGGAGCATAGATGCCCGCCTGCGCCCCCTCGCTATATATGCCTCTGCCTGTAATGAGTAGAGTAATAAATAAAGTTATTAAATATTTTTAAAATTAGTTTATTTACAGTTTTTTGTCATATTTTTTATTTGCAATAATTTTAAATAGCAAGAATTAAAAACAACATGATAATTTGCTGAAATAAAATTACCCAGTGCTTTGCTTTAATTTGCATCTTCTGAGCATTTTTCTAATTTCTTTGTTTCAGAGACGGAAGACAAAAATTAAGGCGTTCGAAGGGAGGAACACGATTGTCAACAACTAGGCCTATCAACTTTCAGTGAGCCCTATAATTATGACAAAAATTTTGACTTCCCCCACTAAGATCAGTGACGGGTCCCCCTAAAAATGTTTAGAAGGTTATTATTTTGCGGTGATGACCTTTTCCTCTTTTTTGTTTATCAATTGTGATAATGTGGTGGTAGTGACCTTTTTTGCTTGTCAGGCTTTTTTCCGTTGTAATAAAGAGTATTCCATGAAATTTCCTATTTTTTTAATTTATAAAAAATGAAATTGTTGACGTCGACTTCTCTTGATTCCTTCCCTCTGTCAACAACTGTCAAGCTTCTCAAACCCCTCCCCTATTTTGTTGACGTAATTAAAGGACAGTCCCTTAGGAAGCTACCAGTGGTCGACCACACCCAGTGGCGTATTTACAAATGGCCCAATGCCCCATTTGGTCTTGGCCTAGCCTGTCCTCAAACCCTGACAAGTAAAAAAGGTCGTCAACTTTTTCCTAAGTTGTAACTTGTCAGGTCGAAAGTGTCTGCCCCCCCCCTTACCAAAATTCTAAATACGCCACTGACCACACCCCTCCTCGGTAGATGGTTTAAACTGGTTTCGAAGTTTGACAATTCTTCAGTTTTTGTAAATTAAATAAAAACAAGTGAGTAAAACAAAATGTTGTTGTTTTTGCCAACGTAGGCTCTGAAATCATATTCCTTAAAATAATTTCTCGAATTCAGACTAAGAGATTTGTAACTAATTGAATACATCAGTAGGCCTATTTAAGAGGTTTCTGTCACTCTGTGACTACCTATTCTGTCAACTAACTATAAATTCTCAATCGATAAAAGTTAAAATCAGAAACTCGGTTACTCGGATTCAAAGGCTATCTCGATAAACTAGGTTATTGAATGCGGAGAGTTACTACAGTGGTTTTCACACAGGCTTACTAAACCTCCTAAACCACTTAAAATCACATTATTATTATTATTATTATTATTATTATTATTATTATTATTATTATTATTATTATTATTATTATTATTATTATTATTATTATTATTATTATTATTATCATCATCATCATCATCATTATCATTATCATTATCATTATCATTATCATTATCATTATCATTATCATTATCATTATTATTATTATTATTATTATTATTATTATTATTATTATTATTATTATTATTAAACTGCAAATTCTACAATTGACCTTCTAGAATAGATGCTATATTCGTCAGCTTAATCTCTTCAGGTTCCTCGATCGTGCGTTATGAGGCGAAAATCATTACGAATAACTACAATCCACAGCGTCATCATCACTTGATTGCATTTCGTGTTCAATAGTTTCCAAAGTAAAAGAGCACTTCTGCTATCGACCGCCTGACGACTGTGCTGTTACATAGACGGGGCTTCATGATAATATATTAAGTGCAGAGCGAATGTGCAAAGCTTCATTGTCATCGATCTCTCTGCATTTTGGTTACGTGCTTCAAAGCTAAAAGTCTGGCGAGAGAGACAGAGACAAAGACAGAGACAGAGACAGAGACAGAGACAGAGACAGAGACAGAGACAGAGACAGAGACAGAGAGACAGAGACAGAGACAGACGATGGTGCTAAATTCTCGTCTTGATTGGAACGCTGGTCGATCGATTAATTAATTGTCCGCAGTGTTTTATCCAGATTCCAGGCCTTAGGAGGGGGATTGACTCGGCCGAAGGGCAAGAGACGCAGTTCAATGCAAAAATTTGTGTCAGTGCTGGGATTGGGGGTGGGGAATATTTTGTGGTTGAGGGGGATTCCCCCAATCAGGTCTGTATAAAACACTGATTGTCCGAAATGGATCCGCTCATCTGGTCAATTTGCATTACTTGGCAACGGCCGACTCGTCAATCCAGTGACACTGCGTTCGGATTGCAACATTCTTCGATGGACAGCAGCAGCAGCAGCAGCAGCAGCAGCAGCAGCAGCAGCAGCAGCAGCAGCAGCAGCAGCAGCAGCAGCAGCAGCAGCAGCAGCAGCGCATCTGTGTACATATGGCTGTGTTGTTTGTCGTGTTATTATTTGACTGTTTAGGCATATAGGGCCTACCTGAGCGGAACAGAGGAGAGACGTGACAACTCTCGACGCGAACGTAAATGTAATGTAAACGCGACTGAAATTGAATTATTTCGTATTTGAGTTGGAGGACTTTTCCAGCGATGTCCCTCAGACGTTAAATTTACCAGCGTTTCCAAGTCAAATCTTCGAAGAACAGTTCAACCGGCGAATTCCGAATACACGATGAAAGGCATCAACGAACTGCAGGGCGCTTCTTTTCGAGAGGGAGAAAGCAGCTCAATGCTTCACCTTCGAGACTTCATGCAAGACGTCTCAGTCATCGGAGCCAGGTATTTGGCACAGAGCTCAACGCACTACCTGAGCAAAGTCATCTGGGCATTGTTGCTGCTGCTGAGTCTTGTTCTGGCGTTCTATCAGATACAAGAGAGAATCGTCTACTATCGAGGGTTTCCCGTTCAGACGAACTTTGAAGTCGTTCCAGAGAACGAACTGCAGTTTCCACAAGTGACCGTTTGCAACGAGAACATGATGAGAAAGTCGGTTGCACAACAATATGGTAACCATAAGCAATAATTATTAATAATGGAAATCTTAAGAGAGTCTTCATCTTGGACAAAGTGACAGTTGAGAATCAGAAGATGAACTCGCAGTTCAACGATACTAAATACTAAATATGATGGCATGTTGCTGATAAAAGAAACGATGCTAGCTTTTGGCATTGCTATTCAAAATAATTGTAAGTTGACATCTTACATTATTGGGACCAAGTATAACCTGAGCAGAGTAGTTTATTTGGAATCGAGCTGCTTTTAAGCGAGATTTCTCTATGATTTATTATAAAAAGTGAGATATCTACTTCTTTTAGGTCTAGTGGAAGTCCTGCCTCAGATGTTTCCCCCTTGGATAGATAACAGAATAGACCGACCTTCTCCAAACCTAGCAATTCTCCGAGACCTAAAGAAAACGCCAGAGGAATGGAATCAGATTCGCCTCGATCTCTCTCAGCCTCGTGAACAGGCGGTCCAAAGTGTATGCATCGCAACTGGTCGTTCGAACAGCGCACGCTGCCATCGAAACATTTTCTATTAGCCTAGGCTACCCGTAAAATGTTCTGATTTAGTTGTTCAATCAATAATTACAGTAGGCCTATTCACGCGGAATTTGTAGCAGAAGCGTTAAACAATGTAAGCTTCAGCGAGTAGGCTAATCGTAAACACAATCTCTTTGGGAAATTCAAAATTCTGATATCAGTGATGTGCTCCACGAATCAAATCTGCAGTCAGAAACTCAGCGCGTCTGAAGACGTTTCAATGTCTCCAATTAACAAAGTCTTTGAATCTGTTCGACTTCAAACGGCGTTATTATGTTCTTATTACGATAATCGCTTTGACTGTCGAAAATGAAAAAAAAACCGTCTTTTTGATTTTCTAGTGTCACTGGATTGGAAGAAAATGCGAGTCTTGGGTACTGGAATCTGTAGCAACAAATCTCGGACAATGCTTTACATTCAATACAGGTTTACACTATATATATATATATATATATATATATATATATATATATATATATATATATATATATATATAGGCCTACCATTTGGATTCAAGCATGATCAGTGGCATAAACCTGGCGTCAACAATGGGGTAGAATCGTCTATAAAGTCAGGTCAGACCCCCTTTTCGTCTCCCAAAAAGTCTTGACGAGCAAAAAAACGTCATCCTTATATTTTTCCCCGTCTAAATACCACGACAAGCAAAAAAGTAGGTCATCCGAAGTGAGTGAATGCGGTCGGTTTTAATCCTGGGGCGAGGATATAGATTTTTTTACCATAGGCACAAAACAGTGGGGAATAATTGAAACTCTGTCTCCCTCCTCCTACTAATTATTGGGGGACCTCCCCGCCGTCCCCCGTGTTTTACGCCCTTGAGCACGATAATGGTGTAGCCTACTCGGCGAATCTTTAATTCCAGTAAAATAATATTTCCACATTAAATGCATAAGCAAGTCTATAGGGGCCAGGGGCCTATGCAGAGAGAGAGAGAGAGAGAGAGAGAGAGAGAGAGAGAGAGAGAGAGAGAGAGAGAGAGAGAGAGAGAGAGACTTGCGCTGACAGATAATTCAGGCGCCCGATGATTATGGAGTCTCGTTTACATTGCACGTAAAAACAGGTCGTGTGAACTTAAGTGCCAATCGCGCTGGATCTGGATTTGGACTTCAGTTGCACCTGAAGGTGGATCAAGACGACTACTTGGTCGCCAATTCGCCTGCAGCTGGATTCAGGGTAAACGATGATCACGCGCGTCATCCATCTGTCTGCTTACTCCGGCTGAGAAGTCAATTGCGTGACGACGATTGACTAAGATCAGATTTATTAGACCGCAACAGAGCAATCGTCCAATCGAGTGACACTGTCCCCGAAAAACTACGCAGAGGTCGTCGCAGGCGCTACCATTCAGTGGCGGCGGCGCCGGGTTGTCAACTGGCTCTGACCTGTAGCAGGGCTTGAAATATTTGCCAAGACAAGTCCAGCCAGATCTTTATATGCCATGCGCATTATTATAGGCCTACCAAAAATTAGAACACACCGCGAGTAGTGACAGTAGCTGTATCATCGGTAGGCCGATATGTCGATGACGTTGATCTCCTGGCATCTCATCCAGAAGAACTACAAATGCTCGAAGAAGCTGGCAGGGATGTTATAGTTCTTGGCCTTGGTCCTGGCCTTAAAGACTCCTTAAGAACCAGTTTCAAGTCCCTGGTCCTGGTCCTGGCCCTGGCCTTGAGGGCTGAGTCCTTGGTCCTGGTCCTGGCCTTGAGGGTTGAGTCCTTGATCCTGGTCCTGGCCTTGAGGGTTGAGTCCTTGAATTTTCCTTGAAATCAGTCATGGCCTTATAAAATCTAGGTTAAAGTGTATTTGTTTAGTGAATGAATTTCTAGGTTATTTTTAGTCTGGTTAACTCTGCAGCGACAAATGGGAGAATATCTACAGGCTATCAATTTGCCATCACCAGACTCACAAATGACGATTGAAACAGCTGCCTGTTCACAACAGTTTGTCCACTTGCAACCACTCTTTCAGAGAATTCTATGCACACCTGGTGACGCCTGCTCCAGTGGAGCGTAGGGCCTATATATTCTCTCAAAACGGAATCATAATGCGCTCACATAACAATAATAAGCAGTCCATCAAAATCGATGATGACAGATCGCCTGTGAGTCCATAAACGATCGATGACTAGAGTCTGTTAGCATTCATATGTGGGTGCGTATATGGCTATATAGTCCAATTTTTGCCGCACACGCTTTTCCACAGTGGTTACATATATAATCCGTTGTAGAGGTGGAGTCTAAGTTTGCACGATCCTTCCGCTCCTGACGCTTTCTTTCAAGTTCAGCTATCCGATTAGCCTCCAAAATCATCGCTCCATCGTTGATGACGTTGCGCCAATGAGTGCGATTGGAGGCCTCTTCTTCCCAATTGTTAATTTTGATTTTGCATTTCTGCATGGTTGCCTTTACCTGGTCCTCGTATCGCTTATACTGACCACCTTGTGTCATAGGACAAGAATGGCAGATTCATTGTGGGAAACATTGGTGTTTTTAAAATGCAGCTCTAAGCTTAATAGCTGACTATGCTTAACAATGCAAAAGAGCAATGTTTGGTCTGTTCCATTCTTCAAATGTCAACTGTACTGTGTAGGCCTAATATGCTTTTGTTACTATTATTTTTTACTGCCGCTGTTGCTTCAGTGAAGTTCAGTTGTTTGGCTGTAGCCTATAATGCTCTCTAAAAGGGCGACCGATTAAATGGTGAAATGTTCGCATTTTGTTGATGCAAAGATTTTGCTGCATGATCAGAGCGAAGCTCCTCTGATGAAGGAATCTGGATTCAGAATATCTCCTGGCTTCTTGACAACGGTGGCCGCCACCAAAGAAACGGTAAATTCTCTCTAGCCGACTACGTTGCCTGCGGTCAGAACGACTGACCGTCAGACACATGCATGCGCAGTTGCGCACAGTCCAAATACAACTGCAAGAGATAAACGCGACATTCGATTTGCCGAAGGGGTGAGATACTGACCCCAAAGACGACCCAAGGGACTTCGAAAATTTTGGGAGTGTAGCCCGACTCCATGGGGTTGAAAAAATGGCCACTGGCATCGCCGGACTTTGATTTCAACAAAGACCATGACATCAATATCCAAGAATATAAACATACTCAAACATATTTTGAAATTTGCAAGTAAAAAATCTTTGATCAAATTGTAGGCTACTTTACTTTAATTCATCCCTATCTAACTTACTGTAACTTAATATGGAATAACAATTACAAGTACTTAACTCATAAAATACAAATTTTACAAAATAAAGCAATTAGACTAATAACTTTATCAAATAAATACTCTAATTCTAGCCTCCTCTACAAAAATCTAAATATACTAACTGTAGAAAATATTTACAAATACCAAGTAGCAATCTCTATGTATAAATACACCCATAATCTCTTACCTAAGGTATTTTATATTAATGAATATTTCAGAACTGTAAAGAATAGAAACATTTACAATGTCAGAAGCTATAATAATTACTCTGTCCCAATGTCCCATTTGCAAGGACAAATACTAGACTCTTTACTATAAGCATTAAAGGACCTCATATATGGAATAATCTTCCAATATCGATAAAAAATATAACCTGTTTAACAATTTTCAAGAACAAACTTAAATTAATACTCATTACCCAATAATAATTTATTAAACCAAAATTTTAAATATGAAATTATTAATAAATATGCTTTAAAATATCTACCTCTAATTTAACAAATATGCATTATCTATGTCTCCTCATTAATTTTACATTATCTATCTCTGCTGTATTCTGTAAGAATTATGCATTACCTATGTCTGCTATTAATATTAATATACCTCATATAATAATACAAGTTTATTTTTGGTTACTTCTTTTCGGGATTGCCAATCCCTTTAGTAGCCTATTTATTCCTGTCATTCAAGTATTAATAATATGTATAAATTAGTTAAGATTAAAATAATTAACATGTTTTTTTCACATTATAATTGAATTTTGAACTGTCTGATCATAAATAACTATTATATGTAATATGTATGTATGACGTTGAAGAAATAAATTGAATTGAATTGAATCAGCAACAGGAACAGAACATTAGAAATCCATCTCATGGAAAGTTTTGTCAGTTCTGTTCTCTGCCTCTCCCCCTCCCTCAGCTGTCGTTTGACAACATTGAAGACTTGAAGTTTACGAAATTCAGCGATTTAAGCGTTCGTTGAACAATGCGTAATTATAAAGTGGCGCCATAGAAGTTTGTGATTCGATGGATAGTTTAGTAACGCATGTTTGCGATGACCGTCTATAGATCAGCAGGTCGCCTGCTCCCTACAGCGACTGTATCGATGAGCCCGGATATCGTCTGTCGGATTGCAATGCAGACTGCGAAACAGCCTACGTCATCTCGAAGTGCAAATGCAAAGCCTTTTACATGAAAGGTTTGATTGCATGCTCAGTCATTTCTACGAACAAAACGATAACAGCCAGAGGCGTAGCGACGGAGAGGGTAAAAATCAGCATATATATATATATATATATATATATATATATATATATATATATATATATATATATATATATAATACAGTACTAGAAAGATGCTCGCTTCGCTCGCGCTCGCAGTGCAGGATAATACTAATCCAATACCTACACCTAATACCCAATCATTGAATTCATGCTGAACAACATTTCAATGATGTACTGTACTGTCTGTACATACGCCACCTAGCCAAGCTCTGCGCCACGTTATAATTAGGCCTATGTACGTTAAAATCACGCAACTGTGACCATTTGTGACGCTGTACACGTATTTTTTGTGTACGTTAAATGTACGTTAAAATTGCGCAACTTCCTCAAGCTACGAACAATTGTTACCAATAGCAACGTCGTCGCACGCTACGAACAATTGTTACCAATAGCAACGTCGTCGCACGCCCACCCCTCTGATGCTGCAATGACTCGACTAAACCGTGCTAAACGTACGCTTCGTCAAACGCTTCTTCGTCAACCAATGAGAACGCTTGAAGGTAACAGAGAGACATACAGAACAAGGATCTTAATATTATAGATATATATATAACATATATATAATATATATAATATATGTATATATAACATATATAATATATAATTTATATGCATAATATATATTATATATCTATATAATCTATAACAATATATAGACCTACCCCCAAATTTAGCCCCTATACCCCTACCCCAATCAAATTCCTGGCTCCGCCCCTGATAACAGTGTCTTTATCTCTAATGCTAAGTCATCGGCTGCCTATATAGTGTCTATTATAGTATTATATTATAGTATATGCTGTCTCTTCTTAGTCTTCGCCAACGTAGCAGGTTATATGACAATGCCTAAATTTCACTTCAATTCTTTCTAAATCCGCATCTTCGATAAGCGCATAGATATACAATAGATTGAAATGATGCTAAAGTGGTAACATTAGAAAACGTCGTCTGCTGTTGTGTTTGGACTTGGTGACTGAATAGATGGCGCTGCTGTTGACTGCGGTTTCATCGACTATTACGGGTGCGTCATTCCGTCTCTCGAGAGTTATCCAAGTGACGGTGACGGTCAGCGGAGGTGCACCTGTGTCCCCCAGTGTAAGTCGGTCCACTACAGCTACGTAATATCGCAAGGAGTGGTTTCGCAGTTCTTCATCGATTACTTATATTACTTATATGAGAATGTGACTCAAGGAACGCTACGGAAAGAAACAATAACGACCGAATACGCCAACGTGGAGATCTTCTACTCGACCATGGAGCACAAGCGCATGACGATGGAGCCGGCTTACAGTTTCATGGCTCTGCTCAGCGACATCGGCGGAGCTCTTGGCCTGCTGCTCGGAGCCACGCTGCTCACCGTCTACGAAATACTGGAATTCGGAATTCGAATGCTAAATTTTGAATTTGCCAGAAGGGCAAAGTCTAAGCCATCGCCGAAACAGATCTTCATCCGCACGTGATAACATTTGAACGCAACGCAATTACAATGTCCACAGAAAACATGAAACGAAACAAAGAATCCTAGGGGCCAGCCACAAATGACGTAACGTAACGTAACGGGGTTCAAACATTTGTGACGATCAGGGGCGTAGCGACGCGGGTATATCGGTATATATATCCCCAAAATAAGTCTACCTTAAAGTTTTTTATGTGGCTTATATCTGGTTAATAAGATTTATGTCGTTTATAGTTAACATTTATACTCCCAAACTATTTGTATACCTCCCCAGATCAAATTCCTGGCTACGCCCCTGGTGACGTTGTGTGACGACGGGGGTTTCCAGAAATGTGACGTCACAATACTATTTTTATTAATACCACAGTGCTATATGTTACCGCAAAATTAAACGTATTTTACACTTATAATTATTATTATTATACTTAATTTGAAAACACAATTTGAAAAAGTTTCTGAATATTGTTTCAACTATAATAATTATAATGAATATTTTCAGACGAAACGCTAGTTTTGACATTCGAAAGACGACAAGAGGAGGGGATTAACGCGTTGTGACGTCATGTTTGAGGGGTCTGACTTTTTGTGACGACGTGTGACGAAGGGGGGTCAACAAACTGTCGAAATCGCGTTACGTCATTTATAGATAGCCCCTAGGCCTATTCGTTTAAGTAGCGTCAGAAATAAATACTAGCCTATCTGCAGTGCTATTAGTTTGTCAACAGTGTTATTGACATACAAAGGTATAAGCCTCCAGGCGGATCAGGTAACGATCCAGTGATCGCTGCCTGTCATTGCTTTTCCTATGTGCGTATCTGTATGCATGTAGGCCTATTATATGTATATGCAAGCACACAAACTTCGATCGATCGTGATGGTAAGTCACAAAATCCCACTGAATTATGATTGCATTATACTGTACATTCTGGAACAACGACTATAAACCTAAAGTAGCACATTTAACAGCTAACTCAGAGGAACTGCTAGATAGACAGACAGACAGAAAGACAGGCAGGCAGACAGTGAGATAAACAGACAGACAGATAGATAGACAGAATGAATAAATGAATGAATAAACGAGCAAACGATTGAAAGAACGAAGGAATGAATGAAAGAACGAACAAATGAATGCATAGGCCTAAATGGAAGCGAGCTTATAATGAGGGTCTGGGGCGTAGCCCCCAGTGTGGTCCATGGGCAAAGCCCCTGGTGGGGGTCATGGGGGCGAAGCCCCCTGAAGCTGGCGACAATTTAAGATTTTCCAGATTATTTTTTTCTAAAAATATGCATGATTATGTTCTTTCAACATGTGCAAGCCACCTTTATTGGACAAAAAATGGAATTCTGTGGTCTGTGACTAAGCCCTGTATGCATATTAGGCTGAAAATGTAAGCGCTTGTAGGGGGTTAACTAATTTTTTAAAATAAAATACACAACACATCTGATTCCTTAGGCCTACTGTTTAACAGACAGTTGAAGACAAGGTATCAATCTACCATCATGTACCATGCCAGTATCTAATATAATAATAATTACGCACTTCTATAGCACCATTTCTAATACTCAAGGGTATCAATCGATGGTACTTCAAAACCATCCGCAATCTGGAAATCTGCAGCTTCAGGGGGGGCTTCGCTCCCATGACCCCCACCAAATTCCCCCAGCGAAGGCCTAGAATAAACACTGCTACTTAGCAATAGGCCTTTAGACCTAAAAATGACCGCATACCAGTCACCAGTGGAGCAGCGTGGGTTGTCAGCGCACCCTGGGCAAAAGATGGAATATGCGCCTCAAAATGCGCCAAACTGTCTTGACAATTAAGCAAAAAGGCGTCCCATCATATTCCCAAACTGCATTAATAAATTCCTAAGAAGTGCTTACAATTCGTCTTTGTTCTTCCTCGTGTCACCTTATTTTATGATTTAATCAGGGAAACATTCACAATTTCACACATCCACATTTTCGAAAGTGGTCCTCCTGCCGTGTGATTTTTGCTCGTCAGATTTTTTGAGTCTGACGAGCCATTATCATTGGCCATTATTTACCACACGTTGCGATACTGACTGCGGGATTTTACTTGAAAAAGTCTTCGAGAACAAACTTCTCCTGCAGGTGGCGCAAAATTGACGCTGGATAAATTAACGTGAGATTAGAGTGCGTCACGTATTCTTCTAGAGCAATATGAAAGGCGCTATAACATGAAGAGAGCTGGTCATCGGTAAAGATGACGACAAGATGGCGGCGGCCAAAGGAGTTACGATCGCGCAAACAGATTTTCCTCTTTACACCGTTCGCTTCGTAGGCGACCGGCATTTCCTCGCCGCCGGAGGCGGAGGAGCGGCGAAGACTGGCGTCCCCAACGCACTCGTACGATACGACGAAACGCTTTGTTACAGACCGCCAGTTATACCATTTACTGAAGCGCCTCAACGTGTAATGCCTGAATTTCTATAGCGCTGATTGGGGTGATTCATTCCAATGATTTGTTTCTTCAGCCATTTGCTGCCCGGTCTTGACTAACCGGTTGCTTTGCTTGTCTCTGATTGTAGTATCTGTAAGTCTTCAAAATCCCTGAGGCTGTTTATTGTAGTTCCTCCTTTACATTGAATTTGCTTCTGAGTGCTTAGGTCAAACAGGGCACGGCATTGGCGTAGCCACGGGGGGGGGGACACGGGGGCCCGCCCCATATTCGGATCGGGACCGGTCGTGAGATTCGTCCAATACCGGTAAGTAGTTGGATGGGTGTGTAGGGGTAGTATTAACCGTTTAGTAGGGTAGTATTAACCGCTTCGCCGCCAGAGACCAAAATAATCATGTCGCCACATGCAAATATCACGAAATTTTATAATTTAGTTTTTTATTTCATTTACTGGCCTAAAGTAAATGAAATAACCCAGATGACGACTTTTTCTGCTCGTCAAGAGTTTTGGACCAAAAAATGTTGAAGTGCCTCTATTATAGAATCCTGGCTATGCCACTGGGATATGGTATGGTTCAACGAGGACGTCTCCGCCTGTTTATGCATAGGGCCTACATATCTTAGGGTGCCCGATAGACCGATGGTTGTCATAGTAAATATAGGGAAACAATTTGGAATAAGTAATTAATAGAAATAATAAGTGAAGGAAATAAACATTTTCAAAAATTAAAGTTAGAGCCGAATAAGGCCGATATGAATATTGAAATTTAATGGGAAGCACAAGATTGCTTGCGAACGCATATTATCAGACTTTTTTGAGGTTGCCAAGTGGGCAGAATTTGATGAACTGAAATATTTCTAAATTTTTTCAGCATTGGTTTAATGTATAGTTTATTGTCATTTATGAAAATAGCAAAGCTTTTTGTGGTGCATATTTCCTTAAGGAGCTATTTTCTTGGGCACACTGACAGTCTAGGTGTAGGCTTTAAGTGGACAGGAATGTCCTCATTAAACCATACCCAGGATGCATTTTATTCATTTATTTATTTAGTAGGATATTTGGAACATTAGTAATTTTTTATTATAATTTGTGTACATTTCAATATGTGCACATTAATATTTACTAATATGGCTTATGACAGTTCATTCTACTGTAGTGCATTTTATTTTTTAAACAGGAATTATTCGAACTGAAATACGAAAACAATGGTGTAACAGCTCGTAGGGTGACACATTATGAAACAGCAACACGAGCCGTCATGAACTGTGCAGTTGCTTCTCATGAGAAGCAGTTTGCTTTGGCTGCGGGCCTTGAGGGCAGCTGTCGTCTGTACACATTGAGATATAAAGTCATTACGCCTAAAGTAGAAAATGAAGGTAAGTAGAATCAAACATTGTTCAGATATTTAATATTTGATATTTGAGCTTTTGAGGTTTTCAGCAGCTTAACCTCCAGGTTTTGAAGATGTCTTACATCTGACAACTTATTGCAAAATTTTGCTTCAGATACTAAAAACATAAAATTTCAGCATTTCTTGCATGCTGTTATTTTAACCCCTTTACGAGCCATGACTCACATGTGCATCCAATTTGACATTACATTACAAATAAATGACCGGTAAAGGGGTTAAGTAGGAAATTTCAAGAAAAATTACTGCAAAGATAGTTTATGTCTTTCCCATAATCTTTTTCGTTCGATTAGAAGTCTGCATTGATTTCATGTGAGAATTTGAGTGCTCAAAAGTCAAAATCCTATTGTGAACTGTCTATGCTCAATATTTGTTGGTGTTCTACCTTTTATTTGCATTTTCTATATATCTTTAAATTATATTTGAGAAAATGTTTTTTATTTAACTCAAAGATGTGAGTTTATTTGTACCATAATAATTGGACTATAGTAAGACTATAATTGGGTTAAGAGAAATTGTCTATTAAATTATATGCAGCTGGGTTTTACATTTTGATGAAATAATGTTAGCATAGTGTATATTGATTTATTTTGATGAAAATTATTAAGTTAAAACTTGGTTATTTGGTTATAAGATGGTGTCTATCATTAAGGATTTTGATGTTTATGTTTCTGCAGCTTTGGAAGGTCTAAGAAAGAGGAAAGGAAACTTAACGATGTCGACAGATCACAAGCTGGCATGCAAGATGATTGGGTTTGAAATTGAACCTGGTGAGGAAGTTGTAACTGATGAAGCCAAGGATGGTGCATTTCAGAAAGCAGTTAAGTTTACAAAGGACTTCTTACATTTGGTCACTGCAGGAGCTGATGGCTGCCTCAGGATTTGGAAGGTTCGTGATGACTCACATACTGTAATCGCTGTATTATTGCTTTCTGATATAAGTTAATCTGCCCAATTTTGTTACCCTTCTGAAGCAAATTTTAAAAATTTCACCCTTGTACAAGGATGAAACAGTTTTATGGAGACTTGTGAATCCTTACACTGGAATTTATAATAAAATGAGAAATGAGGTTTGTTAGTGGTCAGAGCGATCTGTTTATGAAGTTCAGTGTTGTTAAAACTTTGGTTGCTAAGACTTGCACCAAATTAGTTTTTGTAAATGAGAGATTTGCCAAAAGTGTTAGATTCATTGTTTAATGACAAGTTTGAGGAGTCAATAAATGAGGCATAGATGTTTGTTATTAAGCAGTTTTAGTGGTTTAGTTTGCATATATTTCTAGTTGTTTTAGAAATTTCATTTTGTTTTTAAAAGAATCCGTCCTTGGAGAAAGTTTTAGAAATTAAAGCTCACACAGATGAAGTGGATGATTTTGACATCTCTCCAGATGGCAGTAGGGTTTGTTCAACCAATTTGATTTCAGTTTTTGTTTCAATTTCAACAATTTTTGATGGAATTGAAAGTTTAGTGACACTACTGCTATATTTTATAGCTATCATTCATATTTGTTTTGAGTTTTCAAACTTTTCAGTTTTGAAGAAAGTGTCTGAATGTATGAGCATGCGAATAAACATTAGATGTCATGTTGCTACTCTGTGACATTTTCTTACTTTCGATTTTATTATGTTTTTTTGTAATCATATTTCAGTCATCTATTGATTGAATTATGATTTTATTTACGATTATTTTTTTAGATAGTTTCTATATCAAAGGACGGTCATAGTTATGTTTGGGACTTTAAGGATGGTCAGAAGGTACAAGAGCTTGTCTGGAGAACAGATAATCTCTACAGGCCGCGTAACTGTAGGTACGTGTTGTTCTTGTTCTCCTTTAATTTGAAAATGTGTCTTTTGTCACAGTTCTAATTTAATTAGAGTGTCTGGCCGCTGAAGACTTGGATCCTGTTTTTAAAGAAATGTTTTAGGATGTTTTCATAAGTGTCTGAAAACAGAGCTGATCTCACTTCTGGTGGAAGGTTTGATTTAAGTCAAGGCCACTGCAGATAAATGATTGTTTCTGGAAAAAGTATAGCATTCATATATCTCTAGGAATAGAAAGGCATTCACTGGTCACATTTACCAGCTTATTTTAGTGAATGTTCCTAGGTAATGTTGCTTATTTCTTCCTTAGTTACTGAACGGTCATTCTATGCCAAGTGTATCGGTCTTCACCCATCTAAATTTTATTTCTTGGCAGAACTTAAGAAAAGTCGTGATGCAGTAAAAACCTTCTTGATTTCTGCTTAAATAGTAATCAGCTGGCTACAAGTGAGGACAATTTAAGAACTGGTCACTTCATTAGATCAGGAGATTTAAAATGGCATTTTACCATTTTTATGGATCTCAACTGTCGCTGATTTCCAAAACTAGTTCATTTGGTGTGCAACGACCCTGAATTAACTAATGATTGCATATTGCCGTTAATTTTTCATTTTACCAGGTATGGCATTGTGAAAAGCAAAGACAAGGCTTATCATCTCTTTACTTCTCATATTCCATGTGTTCGTGATAAACGAAGTAACTGTTACGTTGTTAAATGGGACACTGAAAAGCACACACCTTTAAAAATTGTCAGCATGGGTCAAGAAATGCTCTCGGCGCTTGCCATCAGGTTGGTTTTGCATTGCTTTGTAATTTCATTTAACAGCAATAGCGTCTAAACAAGTTTAGTTCAGAATTTGCTTTAAATGCAACTGCATCGTGTGTTTAATAGTTCCATACATCATTTGGAAGAGAACACAGATGCTGCATTCGGATATTTGCAATATATCCTTGCATAACTTGCATGAGAAAATCATGCCTTGGATTTTTTTTATCCCCTTCCATCCCTCCCTCCTCTCCGTCCTCCTACCTCTCTTCCTGCCCTCCCTCCCCATTCTCTCCATTATCTCCCTTCCCATCCTCCTTCCTTCCCTCCCCACCTCTTCAACCCACCCATTTCACCCTCCCTTCCCCTTTTCCCTCCCACTTCCATCTTCCCCTCACCCCTTTTAACCTTTTCTCTCCCCCTTCTTTCCCCATTGGAGTTTATTTTCCAGAACCAGTTTTTGTACTTGGACAAGCAGGTGTTATAACCATGAAAATTTAAATATGGGGCAAGCCCCCATTGGGGACATAGGTCCCTAACTGTAGCCTATGGCTCCTTTTGGGGAGCAGCCCCCCATTGGGGTCGTAGACATCAAGCGGAGCCCACACATAGACAATTATACATTGTCCTAAGCAGATGTCATAACTATGAAAATTTAAAATATACTCTTTAACAAAGATTCCTGCTATAAATAAAAAGTTTAAAACATAATCACATATTCACCAAAATTTTGTTATTCATAAATTATTGAATTAGACATTAAATAGTTGTGTTAACATAAAAAAATTGAAGTCATACTTTCCCCGTCATTATGAAGTCTAGTTTAGTGCCTTGAGAATTCTACTTGTCTATTTTTTGAATATTATGCATTGATATATAAAATATTGTGTGTAATTATTGTACAGTATATAATTATATTATCTGATATTGTAATTTCCCTTAATTTTCAAGCCAATACTTAAATTGCTGGCACAGACTTCAGTAATGTTTACGAGTGTCAATTTGTATGAGGTGAAGTCTTACCTGTCATGTCTGCTGTCTAATTGTCACTCCATTTTTCTTTTCGATCTTGTGAATATGAATATAGCCCTAAAATACAGTATCCATGCTTGTCGTGCAATGCATACTATGCTGGTCTGGTCCATAAGTTCAACTTAATCATTGTTATTGATTTTAGCGATAATGGAATCTACTTGGGAACGGGTACGATATCTGGCGGCGTATCTGTATATATTGCATTTAATCTTCAGGTGAATATACTGTTCTGTTTTCATCTTCATAGATAGGCCTTGCTTAGTAGACCTTGGCTAGACCTTTCAATATTCTTAGATATGATCTTGCTTAGTTGAAATTCATTTGCATTTCTATACAGTAGAACCTCGTTATATCGAAGTTCAAGGGTCTGTGATAAATACTTCGATATATCCAAGGTTCGATATATCCGATTCCTGTATCATTAACACTGTTTTGGCGGGACCGGTGCTCAAACTTCGACATAAACGTGATTTCGATATAAGCGAGTTCGATATAACGAGGTTCTACTGTACATTGTGAATGGAGCCTTCCATCATCACTGCAAATTAATTCATTATATGACTAAACCTTGTGATGTCCTATATAGATTGATTAGGTGCTTAAAAGACAATTAAGATAGCAGCAATAGAAGTAGGGCCATGGGACTGACAAAGGAGAATGCATGTGGATGGATGATTACGGGATTTCATGTACTTGATGCATTTGAGGAGAGTATCATTTCTGAGTATTTTGACTGTTGTTCTGTAGAAATTGACGATGACTGACTTTCCGGGAGTCATTTTAGGCGGACGTGACTGTAGTATGACTGTTGTTTTCTTTTTTTCAGCGCCTTTACCACATTCCGGAAGTACACAGGATCTTTGTGACAGGTCTTGAGTTCATGCCCGACACGAGCACTGCAAGGACGGTTACTGGAGACTTTGATTTCACCCTCCTCAGCATTTCAGCCGACAACCAGGTCAAACTTCACCAACAGGAAAAGCAAGGTCTGGTTCATTCCTCCACAGAATCCGATTATCATTTTTCATTAAACAAGACAAAGTGTTTTAGCAGTTTCAGGTCAGGTCAGGTCTTCATCCTTCAGCTGTGTCCAGCTATTGACTTCTCCATGACATCTCTCCAAAGTTCTCTGTCCTTTGCTATTTCTTCCAAAGTCATTCGGTGTCTTCCGTCAGTTTTTCCATTGAGATTCAGCCCTGCCATGTGCAGATCCTCTTCCAATCCGTCCACCCATCGTCTTTTCGGTCTTCCTTTAGATCTTCTTCCTTCTGGTTTGTAGTTGAAAATTCACTTTGGGTTTCTTATTTCTTCCATTCTGAGCATGAGTCCAGTCCATTCTATTCTTCTCTTTCTGATGACTTCCATGATGCTCGGTTGCAGTGTTCTCTCTCTAACTTCTTCATTTGTTATATGTTCTTTGTATCTAATCCTTAGTATTCTTCTAAAGCCATTTATTTTCTGTTGCTACTATTTGTTTCTCCAATTCTTTTTTTATGGTCCAAGATTCACATCCATAAATTAATATTGGTATTACACAAGTGTTGAGAATTCTTAGTTTTGTTTTCATCCCAATGTCATGTCTTTTGAAAATTTAGCAGTTTACGTCTCCAATTATGGTAGCTATTCTTAAAGGAGTTAGGCTAAAGCATTGGTCTAATTTTTGCCTGTTTAATGAATTTTTTTGTGCAATTGAGACTTGGTGTTAGGATTCTCCTAGGTCACATGTGTCTCCTTTTAAATGTTCTTTATTTCTGTGTTGTTTCAGTGCTGTACAGTCCACTTTGGGGAATCCTCGGCTGTTTTATTGTGGTTTTTCTGATATTCTGGGTGGTTTCTGCTCTCGGATTATAACTTAATCTCAAAGCTCGGGGTGTTCTCATCGCCACAATGCATGACTCGCTCAGAAAACATCTTGGTTTCGACAGAGTTTACTGAAAATCTTATCTGGCTTTTGTAATCTTCACTCAGTTCGGTCATCATCATCTGTGACTTCGACGAATTCAAGAGAGAGAGAGAGAGATGTGCAAATTTAAGCTACACTGGTCTGGTCTGTGAATTGTCTGCCTGGAAATTGTTCTCCTGAAATATCCTCCAGGAAGAAATAATTTCAGCAACTACGTTTTCCAAGAATTGCTTGTGCTGAAGTTTTCTTGTGCAGTCATAGTGTTGACATGTAATTCTTGGCACTTTCCTTTTTGTAGTAAAAATTGTTTTTGCTTTCATCATCATTAATAGGGCAAATTGAAAAATCATATATATAATTTATTTATATACTTGTAGAAGACACGAGTAACGCTAGCTTAGAATGCCTCGTTCCCAATGTTGATGTTTGTGTTAAGTTTTCTTTGATGAGACATGACAACTGCTGCTCGTTAAAAAAATTAAGTTGTTTATGTGATTTGCTTGCCAATACCTTGAAGTTTGGTTATGTCTTTTGAACTACAGATATCATAATGAGATGTGCAATGCTTTCTTGTAAACGAATTCCAGTTTGAATTCCATTGCCTCTTTTTATCAAACTTATTTCCGTCTGGTGTCTGATTTAATCAATGAATCTGTAGTTATTATCTCAATTACAGCATGTTCATACTGAAATTATACAAATGAATGACTTCCTATCACAACAAATGCAAGACTGACAAATGTGAAGTTGTTTGCGGTGCTGAAACTTAAAACTGTCGAGTTTTCCGTGGTTTACTGGGGGGGGGGGGGGGTGGGTAAATCTTTGTTTTGCAGCCTTTACTTCTACTATTTATAGCAAAGTGTTGCAATTGAACTTAAGAAAATAGTATTAACCTGCTAAGTCTGTTTTTAGTTTCAAGTTTCTTTAGAATTTTCAGTACCCAAGTTCCATTAATTTACAATTACAGTATGTTGAAATAGTAATTATTCTGTTTTTGCATACAAGACAAAATACAAACAGTTTTAGGATAAACAAATATTTCAGAAACAGAAACCCAGGTATTACATGATTATTTTTAGACAATTTGCTACATGTATATCCATCACTTCAATGTACACCAGATACATGCATCAGTAAACTGCCAGACCATCATCCAGCACCTGATGTCAACCTATAAAATGCCAAAATTTCCCTTTAAAATTGTAAAGAAATCTATACAGATATTGTTATTTCATAAACTGAAAACATGTACAGTATTTATGTAAGATAAACCTTTTACTCTATTCTGTTCCATTCTCTTCAAGGAACTTCAGATTCTGGATTTACTAAACCATCAAATTATCCACCAGTACATGAAAGTCAACCAAGAGCAAATCCTAAACTGGCTCATCTCAACTCTACACAATAAAAACAAAATTTAATTCATAAAAAGAAACAAATCCAATATATTCATCATACAGCTCATAATTCATGTTCTAGTAAATTATCAGATCATTCTCCAGCTGCCAAAGTCAACCTACAAATACAATAGGGCTCAAATTTGCCCCTTCCATGTCTATAGTTAACCTAAGTAGAGTTTTCATCACCTAAAATAAATATTCTCAAGACCTGCCTCTCTTTCTATTCCCGACTTGCCGAAGTACATCAGATTCTGGCTAAAGTATATCACCAAACAGTCTGCAATTGCCAAATTGCCTTGTGGTTTTTATCTACAAAAAGCCCAAATTCGACCATGCAAACTCGTAGAAGTCGTTATAATGAGCTTGATGGTTTACTGGAGCCACGTTAACTCCAGATCAATGACTCAGAACCATAGTCTTTTCATTTCATCAATCCATCTTTCAAACGTTTGTGTGGGTGAATACTGGTATAGAGAGTGAAGAAAACAAGTTGAGAGGACTGAGCCTAGTGTGTAATGAACATAAAATGTGACATCTTCAACTGATGCATTTGTATAACATTTCTTTACAGAAAGATCTCGTGAGCAAACTAAAACACCTTTGTCGACCGCTGGGATTGGGATAGTTTTAGATGTTGTCTCGTCTTCTGTTCATGCAGTCTCGGTTTATGACTCTTTGAGGGCTTTATTTTCGCTAATTGGTTACTCCTGTCTTAGTTACTACTGTATGATCTATTTTATCATATACTGTATTTTATGTACTAGGTACTGTATGTATTATTATTACAACCCAGGAGCAGAGAGTTGCTTTAATTTTACCAATCTGAGTCATAGATCTGAAGTAATGTATAGCAAGTGATTTAATAACAGATTAAGTTAATGCATTCAGCTGCCTTTTATACAACAAAATGTAACAGTTTGCAATAGTGACAGAGCCACTGAATTGTAGCGGTCATATTTCAACCCAATACTAGTTATTGTGTGCACAGACAGTGAAATTGACCCAACTTTCAAATCTTTCCATCACCGACTGGTGAAACCACTGGATGAAAATTCTGCCATGAAGTCTATCTGCCTTGTTCCAAGTCGGTAGGGAAGTCATCTTGTGCTGTTTAGCAATGTCACTTGGCAGTTGACTTTGTTAGCGTTTTCACCGTTTTGTTGAGCTGCCAATAACTGACGAGATTATTAATCCAGCGTCTTTACAAGTTTGGCAGCAGATTTGATTGAAGTAAGAACGATCGCAGAACTTGAATTTGACAACCAACTGACAGTATCCAGGATCATTCAAGTCTTGGCATTCTGCAACAGAAAACAATGATACTCTAATTTCTATGACTGTTTATAACAAATGCTTTCAGTACATAATGTACTAGGTTAAGATTGAATGTCATGTCATTACCAGGCATGCTTGAATGACCGGTAAGTCGTCTGTGTCAGTTATAAATGATGTTTTCAAGTTATGTTTTGCGACCATTATGAGTTCAACCAGGGCTTTTTTCAGTGGGAATGCACGGGAACAGCGTTCCCACGCAATTTTTACCAGATTGTATATATACGGTAATTATGGATATGTACCGGTAATAATGAGTTTGGGAACAAACAGGTATGGCGTTCCCACACCCGTTTTTGTTGAGTAAAAAAGAATGAGTTCCCAAACCTATTTTCCTAGAAAAAAAGCCCTGAGTTCAACTGTCAAGTTCTTGATATCTGCTACATATCTGCTGGAAGACTTCTGTTTAGTTGGTGTTTGGTTTGCAGTTAGTGATTTGGCACATGTACCTGGCAGTGAGTTAGGATGGCATGGAGAACTACACTCCTGGATGCTTTGTGGCATGTCTTTCTTATCACAGCTTTTACTTTCTTCACCTCTGTAAGTCCGACATGCAACGCTACGCATCTGTTTTCCCATTCCACATGATGCAGAACACTAAATAAAAAACAATACACAATTTAGGATACACACACAAGCACACACACACATATACACACACACACACACACACACACACATATATATATATATATATATACATATACAGTATATGGCCATAGACTGCTTCCAAAAGAAGAATCCTTCTGCAGTTTCAGTTTTCATCAGCTTTGACCTGTTAGCCTAATGTCCAATGGAAAAGAGTGCAGTGAAGCAGGAAATGGTGGGGCGCTTTTAAGCGTTAACCAATAAACCACATCCGCTGTAATTATGGCCATGGTAGAGTAACATTTGAATGCCGTTGGGTTACAAGACCGACAACCACTTCAAAATCAATTGTCGATCCAATGGCCGAAAGGTTTTCCACACGTATCCAAGAGACCAATAATCAGACAGATGATTTGGTGATATAGTCGTCATTTTGACAAATGGTTCGGCGAACTGGAGCGAACCAGCTCCTCCATCAAACCCTGAAATTTGGTACTGACCTCTCCCCATGCTCCTGTACGCCAAGCGGCAGATGGACATGCAGCTGATTGGCAGTGTTTAACAGATGATGGCTTCTTTAAAGGATCGCACTTTCTTCCTTGCAAATATTTGCCCTGTGAGTTTACACAATAAACATTTCGTGTTCTTGTCCCATTGCCACATGCAGGCCGACACTGTCAACATCAACAACAGCAGTCTTCATCAATATGTAATCATTGTAATGTATCATAGTTTTTGCTTTGGTTATTGTATATGCACCTTGCTTTTATTTAAATATTAATCATATATTTTTAATGTACTAATCTGATTGTTTCCATTATCTATTAGTTTCCTTGTGATGCTAAATAAAATGATTTTGATTTGATTTACATCTGCAACATGACTACTTTTGGGCTATATTAACAAACACAGGCAGTGAAGGCATTTGTCCAACTTTTGAAGCTCTAATACACAGAAATCAATAATTGTGTGACTTTATATTTCTAATTGACCAGTAAATAATTAAATTATTGTTGAATTTGTGAAGTGGCAGTGAACTTGGACATTTATAACAGTTATCTTGTCTGTTTTATGCATTATACCTCAGACCAATCATCAAATGTCCACTGAGGCAGACACTTTTGCCGGTTGCACTTTTGATGTATCGTAGGCATTTTGCTCGAGCAGTTTCCGTATTCGATGACTTCGAATAGTCGCCTGTCAACCTTTCGAATGCATGAGATCAGTCTTGTTTTCCAACCTCCACCGCATGTTTTGCTGCATTCTGTCCAATTACCTACGTGCCATCTGCACAACAACAAGGCTCATAGATGTACATCTCGAGACAAGTTTTCTGGACAGGAGAAATTAAGCAGTTTGCAGGATATAAAAAAACAACTAAGTAATGACAATAACGGATACGCAACTTGGTATGAGAAACTGGTGTGCAAGCTTTAATAAACAAATTCTGGGTTGAATTAGAATGAATATGAAATTAAAAGGTAAATAGCATTGAAATATTCTATGGATAAAAGAAAAAACTACCAGGCATTTAGGGGACGGCTATCTTTGAAGGATGATTGCTAAAACGCAGGAACATAGCAATGCACTACAATACTACGCTACAATAGGGGCAAATAGAGTATCAAAAATGAAGCAAAAACAAGTTTACTTATTTTGTTGATGGTGAAAATAAGTGCATATTGATTAGACTACGTTGTGGTTTTTTTCAGATGATGAGCAAATGCATGGGACTTGCTCTTTAATTGCATACCTTCCTTAGCCAGACCGAGGAATTATGGACTAATCCCTAGATTTTCAACTATGAACTACCAAGTCCATGATTTTCTAGTATGATTCTCACTCTGAAGCGAACAAAGTCTGATGCATGTGCATTATTATAATGGCACAATTTTTTTACAATTGATTGATTGATTTGAATGATTGATTGATTGACTTACTCAGGAGGACATGGACTCTCGTTGCAGAATTTCATTTTGTCTTCATATCTACTGAATGAGCGACAGTTCCCTCTGTCCACACTCATCTTAGGATTGCTTCTGTTGACACACATGGCCTTCTGGTGACTTATTCCTATATCAAATTTTTCAAATTTCAACAGTGTTGTAAAGTATTTAAATACTTTAGCATTTAAATACCTTGTCAAGTCTTTAAGAAAGTATTTAAATATCCATCCAAAATTAAATATTTAAATAGTATTGAGGTCCGTGGTTCAACACCTGGCCGCAGCAGAAACTTTTAGGTTGTTTCTGTCCCAAGCACCCCCAGTCAACCCAGATGTGAATTGATGGAAGGAAAGGCAGCAAGGGAAAGGTTTTTCGATCCACCTTCATTCAGTCGTTACTGTGTGTAACTGAAGGCGCTAACCCTCTGGTTCTCCGATGGGACAGTTCACAAGGTGATACCAGCAATTACAGATTTTAAGCACCACCCATATACAGTATATAGACACGTGCGTGTGTGTGTGCATGTTTGTGTGTGTGTGTGTGTGTGTTGGCTTGGAGGAGAATCCTCAACAAACCTCTTCCACATGTTGTGGAGCAGTCTGACCAATCTCCATATTGCCATTCATATTCAGCTGTAGCACCAGTCACCTTGGAAGTGGATAGGCTGTACTCAAACAATATACCTTTGTTCTTTTCTTGCATCAGCAGCTACGAAAAGACATATGATGACATAGCTTTTAGTTAAGTAATACAGTATAACAAACATATCTGTAGCTATTTACAGCAACTGTTACCGGCTGTCTCTGGATCTTACATCTATATGATATATCTGTGGGTAAGAATGTGTAATTGTTTGGCATGTTGACTTGCATAGCAAAATTAGTCCTAATGCAAGTGGAACAACTTAAGTATTAAGATATTTAAATGGAAAGGGCAATTAATAATAATAATAATAACAATAAAATAATAATTATAAGGATGAGAAAATAATAAATGACCATGTATTAAAATCAATAAGAAATGTTTGCAAATGTGTAACAACCAAAATGCTTAATGAATAAAAATAATATTTTTAAAAAACAGGGCCGTTGAGAGAGGGGAGGGGCAAATGCCCAGGGGCCCAGCAATCTGAAGGGGACCCGGGCAGGTCCGTAAAATGTTCAACATATGGAATACAATAAATACCCTGGTACTGTATATCAGCATGAAGAAAGACTGACACGCAAAAAAAAAAAAAGTCATCACCACTTAAACACTAACTTTCTACCGACCCGTGACTGCTCTTCTCAGGGGCCCAGAATTTTTCTCGATGGCCTTGTCCAATACCATCAATAGATTGGGTCTAGTGAAGAAACCACCAATGTGTAATAATTAACATTAAGAGCACAGGCTATAATGGACAATTAAGTTGGATTTATTTGTGCTGTCTGTAGCGTTTAAAAGTCTCTGTTCACAATTCCAGGAATGATTTACTTGAAGTCTTGAGCATTGGTATGTTTAAACAAGGCAATAATATTATTATACTCAACTACCATAACAGTCAGGTCTTCTGATGTAGGACCCTGAACCTGCAGGCTTTCCGGTTTGTCTTTTGGTCTCTCGTAGGTAACCGAGGTGTTCGCAACTTCAAACTGGCGTGGCCAATCTATCGTCCAGTGTCCATTCACATAATACTTGCCATTTGGCCCTTCAGACTTGAGAGCTTCAAAATAAGATCATAACACAGTAAACGGTAACGAACTACACCAAAGACGAAGCTAAACAACCCATCACTTGTGCAGCGGATGAAAAGGCCATGGCACAGTGGGACATGTCAACTGCCCCTGAAGAAGATTTACAACTAATTATGCACAGAAAATTCATTCTGCATGCCTACAAGGCTGTGACCAACCGACGCAACACGTAGGTATGTGTGTGTGGCAACTTTGTCAAATATTTATTATAGCAGTCACTTAGGGAGAGACAACAGCATCTATCAGCCTCATTACCTATTGTCATTAATAACGATTTATTAATGCCCGTCACAGCTGTTTTGAGAAGCTCCTAAAGACACACTTATTTAACATCTCTTATAATATGTGACTCCTTTGTAAAGCGCTCTTGACTTTAGCTCCAGTTATGTTACTGCACTATATAAATTGTCAAATAACACTGGTCAACAAATTTTATGCCAGTTTTTGTTTCCTCTACAAATTTTGGTGAAACTAATAGATTTTGACTTGCTGGAATTATTTCTGTATCACGTAAGGTTTTTAAGAAATCGATGCATTTAGTATTGTAACGTCTTCTGCAACATAATCCTACAGAAGGATCTAGTTTCATGAAAAATTTTTTTGCTGTAGATTTTCATTTGTAACCTGTCTTTCACGTATCAGTGGCCAATAGTCTTGACGGACTCCACTTTCCCTGGTAATGCTGGCAATGTCTTTGTGAAATCTTTCACCATGTTCATCACTGACGGCGCCGAGATTGTCCGGGAAGAAGTCCAAGTGAGAATGAAGGAAGTGTATCTTCAGTGACATGTTGCATTTCATTGACTTGTAAACATAGCAGATTTCCAACTTGTTCAACATAGTTTGGCGCCTTTGCCCAGAAAGTTAGCAACAACATCCCTGAGGCTGTCCAGGCAACATGCTCGGCAACCCTGAAAGTGAACAATCTCTCGAATCTGTATGAAAAATGCCTTCTTTTATTTTAGCATCAAAAGAAACCTCTGTCGTAAGTATGTAAAAAGGTTCATTTCTTTGTTCATTGCTTTGACAAAGTTTTTCATTCACCCAAGTTTGATGTGCAAAGGTGGGAGATAAATGTTCAGAGAGGATCATGTTTAACGTTCTTCTGTCCTGGAACCAAGTCCCTGCGTGGCCAGACCTTTCACATAATGTGAATCTCTCCTGAATATCCCACTGAAAGAAAGCAGCAGTACTTGGTTTAAGCTGCAGACCAAGTAAATTGCAAAGAACTTTCAGATCTCCACATATGTTCCAGTTGTATCTCGAATTCTATGTGTTTCAATAGCAGTGCATGTTCTCATATGTTTCCTTCATGTAAGCACTTGTCAATGGGTACTGAAGGGTATGAATTGCCATTGCACAGCAAAAACAGCCTTTAAACTTAACAACGAAGAGTCAACAAAAGTCGCGTTCGGATGGATTGTGCTTACAGCCGAAAGCAGAAAGCAATCCATCAATGTCAATGCAAAAAGTAAGACTGTCAATTTTTTTGAAGAATCGAGTCAAGAGATTTATGAAATGACTGAAATTTTTATAGCTGGAGAGAGCAGATTCCATCCTTGCACCTAGATCCAAGCAATTCTGCTGATTTTTTGACAAATCTAAGTCTCTGACCAGATCATTGAGCTCTGCCTGAGAAATCAAATGAGGATTGCTGGATGTCGATGGCTCCAACTCTGAGTCTTCCGTAGCTGAATCATCAACTATCTGCAGCATTTCATCTGTCTCTGCATGCTCGTCCTCGTCCTCCAGTGTCCAAAACTTGGGGGCTTGGAACAGGAAGACTCTCGTCGTGTGGAACTGGTCTCATTGCCGAGGCAAGGTTAGGATACTCAATAGACTTCCTATTCTTTGAAGAAAATCCTGTAACATTCGTCATGCAGAAATAGCAATCCGTTACATGATCTTCTCCTCCATATCATTGGTATGCATGGATGATTACCTGCAAGCCAAGCTGCAGACTGGTAGCACAAGATGGACAACATATATGAGGTGCAATACTTTGTCCTGGTCGCCAATTTTGCATCCAAAGTATAACTCATATCCTTTCTTTATGATTGCTGTCATACTCCGCTTCTGTGATTTCAACGTAAACTCTCCACAGATGTAGCAGAACCTGTCACTGCTAATAAAAAACTTTAATTAAATTAGTTAATATATTCAATTCACAGCCTTTAACTAAACAGTTATATCTCATCAAATAGAAAGACTAAAGCTGCTTCCTAGTGCTGCTTGGTATTTATATAGAACTGCGTAACCATAGCAACAATACATTTTGCATGTAGTCTTGAAGAACCAGACACCTGGGCATGTCTGGACATGCCTAATTATACTAATTTTCAAAATCCATTTAGGTGAGCCAGCAGATAAATCTGTTATGGCGGTCAATAAGATTCTTGCCTAACCTGAATACCCATAACTCAGATAACTCTCAAAACCACGATTTTAAAATTCTTATAATTTTAAAATTTAAAATCAACTTTTTCTCAAAAAACTTACGTGATAGGAAAATTTCAAAATTATTCCTGTAATCAGCATGACAAAATCTACCTGGAATGCCAGAAATTGCACAGGAAACAAAAACCTTGTTCACCAGTGTAATAATAATAATAATAATAATAAGCCATTACACAGTGAAACATAGCATATTATGTGCATCATTTTAACTTCCACTCCAAATTGTCGGACACAGGACTACCAGTGTAATAAAATCTTTGACTTCCTGGATTATCGCAGTGTAGAAAAGATGCATTACTGCAGGGTTTCCAAAACTTTTTTGCTCCGTGGAACCCTCTTGGCCTTGAATATTTTTGGCAGAAGTCCGATTATTACTACAGAGGCAAGTAATTGCGAATAAGAAAAATGCATGGCTGAGTTGCGAAACACTTTTTCACATATTATTGCTATTTTTATGACATGGTTGAAGCAGGAAGAACAACAATGTATGAACTCTAAAAAAGACTGACAAGCAAAAAAGGTCATCTTCATCATGAGAGCACAAGGGCCTGGAGAATGTCAGGGGGGCCCGGGGCGATCAGTCGACTTTGTATTAACATCCTGAATATCCCTGAAAAAGACAAGAACCAACAAACAAAAAGATCAACAGTTTCTGAAACTTGTTAGGGGCTCAGGAAATTATATGAAAAAGACCGACAAGTAAAAAAAATTCGACACTTTTTCACACTTGTCAGGGGCCTGTGACTACTTTTTGCACAGGGGCCCGGAAATTCTTTTGGTGGCCATGTATGAGAAAGCGTGGTTGCAGTTTGAGAGATGACTGCTTTAACAGGCATGAAAGTGTGAGATGAAATGACAAACGTGTAGGTTCAGGAGGCTGAGGCATTAAGAGTTTTCGCAGGTACCGGTAGACCAGTTTTGATGAATGAAGTGAACTGTATGAACTGTATGTAATCGCTATTATCTTGTAGGCCTACTGGATGCGTTTGGATGTTTTTAGCCAGTGCAGTGATTTCAGTATAATATAGGTGAAATATGGCAGAACTTTGGTGATATGGTTACTGCTCGTGCTAGTGTGTTTTGAATTTAATGTAATTTTAAATTGATTGCAATTTTAAAGTTTAAAAGAACATTTGGAACATTCAACATGGCACAATAATAAAAACTAACAACTATTTTTATATTTCCAGCTAGAAGATTTAGCTATTATTAGAGAGACACAGCAAAACATTTTGCAATATGAAAACCAGACACCAGTTTACAGGCTATCAAACGTTACTGTGATAAATGTGGAAAGTTACTACAGTGGTTTACACAGATTTATTTAGCCTCCTAAACCACTTTAAATCAGTATTATTAATCCTTGTCCTGGTCCTTGTCCTTAAGGACCAACTTGAAGTCCTCATCCTTATCCTCGTCCTTGGGTAGTCAGTCCTCGTCCTTATCCTTGTCCTTGCATGTCGGTCCTTTTCCTCGTCCTTGTTACTTAGTCCGTGAAAAATTCTTATAAGGATCAAATTAGCTGTATGCCATTTTCAATTGTACTGATAATTATGTTCCAAGGTAAGAGTAGTATGTGGATTTATATCTACATACTTGCTTTGAGTTACTCTAAATGTGTAGTCATTGTTCCCTTTATAATACCAGCTGATCAGCTGAACTTCCTTTTCCTGTTTGAAAGCTTATAAGCTGAACGTATGCATTTTGTAATTTCTAATTTTCTTTAGCTGTAGCCTAAATATTGATAGATAATTATAATCATAATGCAGGAAGAAGGCTCACCTTCAGTTTATACACAACCACGAGTTGTAAAATACTCATATAAAGATTTCAAGATCATGGACAGTAAATAGATGGCTACTTGTGAGAAATGTAACAAACACATCCAAGACTTGCCTTCACAAAGTCATTTGTCCATCAAAAAAGCACTTCTACACAATTTATGGACAGAGAATGACCGAGCCAGACAAACAGACAAGCAGACAAGCAAACAGACAGAGAAGAGTCAGCCTATGAAAGTTTGTAGCAGCAAGGATAAGAAAACACTCACCCAGGTAGTTATGCGATATTTTCTCTTCAATCACCAAAATGTTCATTGCACCTTTAGGAATATGAACTGCCTCCACATAAGCTACAATGAGCAGCATACCGGTAAAATATTTCAGTGCTGCAGATAATAAGCAGGGCCATTTACCGGTAGATGGACGGCCAATATGAAGTAATTCTGAAGGTTTATAATAGGCAGTGTTGTATGAAATACTGAGTTTAAGTACCGGTACTCAAGTAAAAGTACAAGTTAAGACACTTTTTACTTAAGCTAAAGTAAAAAGTACCTAGAAAAATATTTACTCAAGTAAAAGAGCAAGTAAAAGTCAAAAAGTGCGTGATGTCTGTTTTGTTAGATAAGACATGAAACTAATGATATATAAATGAGTTTATAGGTTATCCTATCTTATCATCTTACAGCTTATGAACTGTCCCTACATAGGTATCTTCAGTAATTATGTTAGGGATTAAATATAGAATTTGAGCACGAGTGTCCTCTGGTGGCATTTCAATGGCATAAATTTCTTTAACAGCGCTTACATTCTCCACCAACTTTCACTTCTTTGTCAAAAGTTCCTGTGACGGTGCGACAGTTTCTGCCATCTCCACCACAAATGCGGCACTTGTCTTCTGCGACGTCTGACCCAAGAACACCATCACAGCCAACATGCTGAACATTCAAACAATGATTTCATAGATGTGCATTGTGCACAGCACACAGGCTCAATTACAAAATGTTGTTGTGAAACATTTTCATTTAAAATCGTTAGCGTTGATGACTTTGATGACTGCCAACTGAAAAAGTTCTTTCAAATGAATTCAAGCAACTCTTGGCAATGTTTAAAAATATCAGAGTTAGTCAGTTTAGCTGTTAACAACATAGACTTTCATGGAAAACAAGCACAGAAATGTAAGGTCTAATACAGAGAAAGGTTTTTTTATAAAGAAACAGTGTGATGGAACCAGATGACACAACATGAAACTGTTCAAGAAACAGGTTGGGAGATACAAACAGCACTTTTTTAGTGCAAGAGTTGTGGACAGATGGAATGAACTGGACAAGAAGATAGTAATGGCTACGAGTGTAAAAAATTTCCAGATAGGGCAAACTCTACTGAACCACTTTAAACTCTGCATTATTATTTATTATTTAATTTAAAAATAATTCTGGGTTTTCTATCTGCAATGCAATGATTTCAGAGTCATAGCCAGGAATTTCATTTGGGAGGGCATAAATATTTTGGGTGGGTACAAATCTGAACTATAACCCACATAAACCATATAAACCACATATACCCACATGTAAATCACATTAAAAAACTTTAAGGTAGACTGATTTTTTTTTGGGGGGGTTTATATACCGATATACCCCCCCCCCGTCGCTACGCCCCTGAATGAGTCACTCTGGCAAGCAGAAAAGACCATCAATTGAATCCCAAATTTGAGACAAAATTTTTCGTTCATTAGGGTTTTTTGGTCATTGTAATCATATTAACTAATTAATCCAATGTCATTGCAGGGTCTCAGTACACAACTCTTCTCCAGTGGTCAAAAGCTAGCCCAGTAAATTTCGTCTGTATAAGATCCAGGAGCCAAAACATTATGCATATTACACTATATGGAATTCATTTTAAACTAAAAGATATTGGTAAAATTGTTGCAAAAGTTTAGGACTTGTATATAGCTTCTGTACATTTCAGTGTAGTTTCTATTCTCTGGAATGTTCTTGACCCTAATGTACATAATTTAGCAACTACTGATTCTATGGTCCCCTCTTTTTGAAACGACTTAAAATTCATCTCTTTATCAATATAATGCAGTAATCTAATCATAATCACAGGATTCAACCTACTTGGCGTTGTGCGACCAGTTCCGACAGAACACCAAAGTTAAGTAACGATGGTTAGTACTTGGATCCTAGTCATGTTGCCGGTAGCTAATCATGCCATCCATCACTTACGTTCTGATAAATTGGAAGCAGCATTAAGCTGCGAAGGTAAAATGCGGTCTTAGAGAAAGCAATGGCAAACTAGGCTTACTCTAGATAAATGGCGTAAGCCATTTGAGTCACTGCTAAAAGATCTGCACCGGACCCTACGATTGTTTGAGTATGGGACTACTTTACCTTCACGTTTTAGTATAAATCGCGGAGGAAATGCGGAAGAGGTGCTATACAAATGTTCTGATATATTACATTGCTCGATGTTTTCCAGGAGCATGGTGAAATCAAGCGGATGCATTCACCTCGCATTTTCCATCGATGCACATGTCAAGGGAGTCATGGTAGCACCTCGTTCCGTCGATGACCTTAGCTGCTCTCTCCGTGTAGAAATGATGATTGACCGCCATGCAGGTCAAAGCGCATGGCTTCCAGTCTTTTCCATTGGCTTCTCAAAAGCAACAATGCAACAAACTTTACATATTGCCTTCCTGCTGAAAAGGATTGTGATTTTATTTGCAAAAATTCGACTTAAAGATAAACTTGTTCCACTATTACGATGCCAACAGTGGCGTATTTAGGAGGTATGCTCCTGATTCATAGCATACCCCTTTGGTCTTTGGTCCTTCCCTTCGGTTGCACTTAAAGACTGTTAGACCGACGATTGAACTTAACTCAGTTGTAGTAAATTTACGGTCAGTATTTTACATGTGGTATTATTAATAACTTAAACTGTGTGTTATTGCAGAACATAGCCTAGAATTAAAGTTATTTTTCGAACTTCTTAAATTTCAGCGCACCCCTTTAAGCCTTTCTAAATACGCCCATGGATGCCAACTTTAATTTTTCAGCCATTTCCAGTGGCTGGGAAGAGAATATGGTATTCACTCCAAGTGTTGGTCCGCTCCACCAAGTCTCTTATGATATTTCAATCAAGACTCAAAGCCTACCTGTTCTCTATTGCCTATTCACTATAACTTGGATCGGAAATTCAGGCACCAGGCGGACTTATTGGATTCGACAATGCGGACTGCAATTCAAATCTAGAGTGACCATCAACTGATGTCAAGTGCATTACTAAAATGGCGCTATAGAAGTTCACCTATAGAATAAATAAATAATAATAATAATAACTATACAATGATTTAAAGTATAATCGATATCAGAAATCGGTATAGTTAAATACTCTGAAATTTTCTTTATTTTACCATTAGCCTAATTGCAGTGCATTAACATATCCACCATAAGATGTTCCCCTCTTAAGCAAATCAATCCTTCTGGCTTTGGCTGATTTTAATTTAGCTTTTAAATTGGTTTACTGTTGACTGAAGCTGTGGGCATTATGAAGTTATTTCAACAATCCATTGACTTTGTCTACACAAGCAAAACATTTGAAATACAACACAGCCTCGGCTACTAACTTCCACCCATGAATGGCTTCCACTTGTAGTATTGTCCACGGAACAACTCACTGTTGAATTTCGCACACTGGATCTCGCGAAAATCAGTGGAGTTCTCAGGACAGTTCTATATAATATCAACAGAGTAAATTTCTTACAATCAAGCAAATGACCAATATCTGACCAACATAAATGACCAATATATGACTGATATATTATATATATGCAGGGTATATATATATATATATATATATATATATATATATATATATATATATATATATATGCATGCAGCAGGTGGTGCAAAAAACCGGACTAGTCACATTTAGGTTTGCATTTAATATACCGGGTAGTCCGATTTTTCTTGCTCCACCCTGTCCAGTTTTTTTGTGCCCCTCTGTATATATACATTTAAATGCAGCTGATGACTGTGCTTAATATTCAGTGTGTAGTCTATTTCCTGACCTAATCAGTCTGAATCAATGAAGGTTATTAGGTACACACGATTATATTGCAGGACTTGTACCGCCTTCTCTCGCCAATGCAGTACCTTCCACCGTGTTCGGGTCTAAAAGCAATGATTAAAATAGGATTCAGAATGTATCTGAAATCAACAAGTTTTCATAATTATATTTGAGAAATTGCTGGCATACAATCCGATATTTGAATAAGACTGCATGAAGAATTTCTCATCAGAAACAGAATTAGGAAATTCAGATCTAAACTTAAAAACTGCTTAGTTTCAAATTATTAATTTACTATAATGACTCCATGCAATTCCTCGGGCTTGATCCTGAATAATAATTTTACTTTGAAGCGACAATCAACCTATGTGATGTGTATTATGAAACGGTGCTACCTAAATTTAATTATTGAATTGATTGAAATCGAACATTGACGAAAGATGCTTAGAAGTATTGTTCTTCGACGCTGACTTCGATGTTTGGACTAAGTATTTGGAAAGGGACGGACTGCATCTTGACAGTGTGGTGCAGGTAAAATAGCTGAATATTTGCTCGTGATAGGAAATTTCTTAACTGTGCCAATGCTAACTTTCTGTTTCAACATGTGACAAGGCCAAATTTCTAAGTTTTCTGATTATACAAATATAGGGTATGCAGAAATATTGACTCTGATTATGCTAAAATTTTACAGGAGGATTTAAGGAAATTCTTTCAGTGGTCTGTGGGCTGGCAGATGCTTTTTAATATCAACAAAATTTACAGTTCTGTAATGCATGTTGGGAAATCTAGTAATGGTAATGAATATTCTTTAGGGGGAAGGTTCTAACCACAACAGAAAAAGAAAGAGACTTGGGGTAATCATTCTTAGAAGTATGAATCCAACTCAACAATGCATGGAGGCAGCAAAAAGGGAAACCAAATGTTGGGAATGATGAAAAGGACAATAGTGAGTCGAGACAAAGATACAATCATAAAACTATATAAGTCATTAGTAAGGTCTCATCTAGAATACTGTGTTCAGGTATGGAATCCATTCTTGAAAAAAGATATAGAGCTTTTAGAAAAAGTGCAAAGACGAGCAACGAAGATGGTCAATGGGTGCCATAATTTAAGCTACAAAAAAGACTTCAATATTGTGGACTGACAACATTAGAAAGGAGAAGAGAGAGAGAGATTTGATAGAAACATACAAAATAATGACTGGGAAAGTAGATTTGCCATACGATCGATTCTTTACATTGGCACACTATAACAGAACAAGAGGCCACAAATGCAAATTGCTTAAGCAGAGGGTGGGTCCAAGAAAGCAGTGGCAGTTCCAAGAATTCTTGGTGGGGGATGCAATGAGTTTCTAAGAAGTTGGTGGGGATGCAATAATATCCCGAAAAAGGTTGGCAGGCAAAAAAGAGGTCATTAGCAGTGTTTTGTTTTTTTCTTTGGCCAGTAAATAATGAAATAAACCTTCCTGATAAAGGCTGACAAGCAAAAGAAAAAGATCATCAGCTCTGATCTGTTTTGCACAAAGGGATAGCAGCATGGACCCGGAGTAAAACTTAAAACATTGACAAACAAAGAAGCTCTGTGGGGGATGCATCCCCAGTCATCCCCAACGTGGAACTGCCCCTGCAAGAAAATTTTTAGTGCAAGGGTTGTGGGCAAATGGATTTGGCAAGTGGGGGGGGGGGCGTTGGGGCAACTTCTAATCATGGAGCCAACCAGGGTGCGATTTGTGACCCAGAGCAGTGGGGGGAACATGTCGAGCTTGGGAGGGATGTAGTTGTTGGGGAAATGTAGCAGTGGGGGGATGTAGCTGTGGGGATGCAGCAGTAGGAGGATGTAGTTGGGCAGTGGGGGAGAAGAGTCTTCCCTTCTCCTACAAATCGCGCCTTGGAGCCAACTATTCTTCATGAACCTGAACTAGTTGCTTTGAATGAGTACCATGAACTTCCTAAAGTATGAGATCTGCGGTATCCGCCTCTGACAATTAGATGATATGTTAAGGCGGTATTCAAAAGTAATTCTGAAGCAAGGCGGATAACTTTTCCAAGTCTTGCTATTGGAAAAGATAGTGATTTTTGTCACTAAGTCTAAGAAGAATACGTCACCTGAATTACCTGGGATTAGAGCACGATCGTTCGCTGGTTGTCACTCCTCCGCCGCATGACCTAGAACAGCCGGACCACGCAGACCAACCGCCCCACTGACCGTTAACCGCCTTCGGTCGCCAGTCGACCTTCATACAGGAACCTCTGTAACACCACTGCGAAGAGAAAGCAAGAGCATCAAGAATCAACGCAGAAGAAGTAACGTAAAAAAGTCATAAAACTCCTTGCTTTGGATCATAATACACAAGGGCAGCTGACAAGATTAACCAACGAAGCAAAAACAGAAAGCGCCAGAGTCGTTCTTCTTCGAACTTCGAAGCGCTGAAACTTCCTTGGTTGTTCACAAAATGTGCAAGTGACGCAAACTCATTTTCCCACACTTTTCTGTATTCTCTTTAAGCATGCTACCTACATCCCCCTAAAAATAGCTCAGCGGTTTTGCGCAAATCCCCCCAACCAGACTAGGGGTGGACCCGGTTCCCCTTCCCGTGGCGATGCCAGCGACTACATGTCATCGAACGCTGTCTTAATTAAGCCGCACAATGTTCGATTGTGTTTCAGTTTGGGCCATCCATAAATGACGTCACGCACAGTGACGCACTTAGCGTGATGTCATTTATGGATGGGCCCTTCGGGTAAAATCCAGCGCATCGAAGCATCCATCAAGTGAATAATTGTCTCTCCGGAGCTGCTCAAGAAAGTTATGCTGATTATGTCCAGGATCTAGTTGGCTGCTTTAATCGGCGTAGCCACGGGGGGTCGGGAGTCCCCCTCCCCACTATTCGGGCCGGGATCAGTCGTGAGATTCGTGCAAAACCGGTGGGTAAGTTTGGATTATTAGTACACTGTAGTAGGAGGGTTGGGGCCAACTTGGAGGTAGGCCTATTATATGATCGAGGAGAACGCACAAGACTTGTAAACGCTTCGGAAGTTCGGACGACTACATTTTAGTGCTCGTCAAGGCTTTTGGGCCGAAAATGTGGGATACGAACAACCCGACCCTAGTAGTCCTAACTCGCCCCCGACAAATTCGTATTGAATTTAAAGAAAAGAAAATGGATTAGAAATGTAATACTTTCTTAATGCTAACTATATATATATATATATATATATATATATATATATATATATATATAGAGATATATATAGAGAGAGAGAGAGAGAGAGAGAGAGAGAGATCCAGTGGTGCGCGGTGGAACAGTGGTTAGCGCACTGGTCTGCCATTCTTGAGGTCCGTGGTTCAACTCCTGGCCGCGGCAGAAACATTTCAGTTTTTCTGCTCCAAGCGCCCCCAGTCGACTCAGCTGTGAATGAGTACATCGGATGTTAACTCGGTGGAAGGAAAGGCGGCGAGGGAAAGGCTGGCAATCCGCCCTCATTCAGCCGTTGCCGAGTAAAACTGACGGCGCTAACCCGCGATGGCCTATGGATTGTACCTTTACCTTTTAAACCTTTTATATAGAAATCCAAAGCTAGATATGGTCAACATTTAAAGTCAATGTACGGAAAATTTCAAATCAAAGTCAACATTTAAGGCCAATGTACGGATGATGGTTACAGAGCAAAATTACAAGCATCCCACTTAAGTACTCTTTCAGAGTGCGAATTGGGGGTGGGGCGAATTGCTTGGGACGAAATTTCCGAAAAACGTTTTAATTCTGGGACAAATTTTCGAATTACTGGGGGCAAGTTTTTTTGGGTGGGGCTAGTTGCTGGGGACGATATGTTCGTAAACCGAAAATGTCGATGTGCCCCCCCCCCTATTCTGGAATGCTGGATACGCCACTGATTGATTTAAATCTCTTAGGCAGTTGACAGATGACTCACCCCTAGTTTCACCTTCGGACTTGAGCACCGAGTGCCTTCGGCGGCAGGTATGCTGTTGGTGACGCAGTGGTTACTCGGATTCAGACACCACAACTCTCGACAGATGTCCTACGAGGAGAAAAGAGAACGCATCACTGGCATCAGCATATTACGCAATACGGCTGCACTCTGCTAGGGGGCCGTCCATAAATGACGTCACGCACATAGGGGAGGGGTTCAAACATTTGTGACGATGTGTGACGACAGAGGGGAGGGAGTTTCCAGAAATATGACGTCACATAAATGTGACATAATACTAAATATTTTTTATTAATAACGCAATGCTATGTTACTGCAGAATTTAACGTATTTTACACTTATAATTATTATACTTCATTAAAAAAGAATTTGATAAAGTTTCTGAATATTGTTTCAGCTACAATAATTATTTTAATGAATATTTTCAAACGAAACATTAATTTTGACATTGGAAAGACGACAAGATGACGGGGGGAGGGTTAACGCGTTGTGACGTCATATTTGAGGGGTCTGACTTTTTGTGACAACGTGTGACGAGGGGATCGCGTGACGTCATTTATGGATGGCCCTAGACTGAAAAAATACTGCGAAGGAAAGAACGCGGACAATGTCCGACACAGGAGTTCTTCTTTACGGTCAAAGACTGGGGACGATTTCAAAAGTCCGATAACGGTAAGTTGACGCTTTCGCTAATCAGACAACATTTTCTAAGAGTAGGCTGGCTCTTTGCCCCCTCAACCCTTCTCCTTTGGGTGGGCAAACATATTCTACGAATGATGTTCAGCAAATGTTCGAGGATCGATTTGACTAATGAACGCATTTCTTACATCACATCGCAAAACCTGAGGGGTTGCCCATTAATTACGTCAACAAAATAGGGGAGGAGGTTTGAGAAAGTTTCACAGTTGTTGACAGGGGAGGGGGTCAAGAGAAGTTAACTTCAACAATTTCATTTTTTTACAAATGATAAAAATAGGAAATTTCATGGACTACTTTTTATTACAATCGATAGAAAAAGCCTGACAAGCAAACAATGTAATCGCCACTACCATATTATGACACTTGATGAACAAAAGAAAGGGAGAAAAGGTCGTCACCGCAAAAATAATAACCTTCTAAACATTTTAACATTTTATGGGGACCCGTCACTGATCTTAGTGGGGGTCAAAAGTTTTTGACATAATTATAAGGGGTCACTGAAAGTTGACAGTTGTTGACAAGTGGGGGGCAGGGGGCAAATATGCCCAAAAATTGTCGACGTAATTAGTGGACAACCCTTTACATCGCGTAACCATTGTGCTGTACAAACTGAGACTAATTTTGTTTTTGTCATCTCTTAGTTTAAAATGTAACTTATGCGATGATGAGTTTGGTTTCTGTAGCGTCGAGGAACTCGCAGTGGCGGCTCCACAAGGGGTGCCCGGGGTGCCCGTGCCCCCTATTGAGTGCCTGGACCCTCAGTGGCCCCCTGTTGGGACCCTATACTTAATGCTACATACATAACAACAAATGGTTGGCCCCTCATGATTAGAAGTTGCCACCCCAACGGCCCTCCCCCCACTTGCCAAATTCTGGAGCCGCCACTGGGAACTCGAGATCAACCGACCAGCGCGTCGTCGTTGCACTGGGCGGACTCCAGACCGAACTGGTATTTGCACTGGTCGTCAGCGGAGTGGATCTGTCCCGGCAGAGGCTGGACCTTCTCCCGCAGACGATCCTGATCGGGAGAGTTTCGCAGACAGTCGCCCTTCCCGGAACTGAAAATCAATCGAATCGATTCGAAGATCGTAATTACAGTGTATACGGTCATCGAACATTCAATTATATGCGCTTCCTTTGAAGTTATTAGGTATGGGCTGCAGGTTTAATGCGCTTATGCGATCGCATATTTAACATATTTTCTAATGTGCCGCATATTCTTCTGTTAGGCCGATATACCGCATATACGATCCCTGCATAAATATGCGGAAATTTGTATCCGCATCTATCGCAGTTTTCGTCACATGTATTAGCATTTTTGGCTATTTTCCTAATGGAGGCATAGATTTCATAGATTTACAGAGGATCAGCCCAATTTGAAAGAACTTTTTTTACTCGTCGGACCTTTTTTTCCAAACGCGCATAAGTCAGTTAGGCTGCAACTCTACGTATTTACGCTTTCTAATTTTGCTTTATTAATTATAAATAACGAAGGCTCGAAGCCCCAGTTTCATCGGAATTGTCCGAATTCTGTTGAATCATGTCTAATCCCCGACCAGTAGGTCTTAGTTTGGCGTGCTTCTCTATTAGTCCGCCAAAATATGAATCGCTTTGCATTTATTTAGGCAAATCTGAATCTGGCTGAATGATTGAGACCGCTGTATAAAGAGTTTCTCGCAAGGCATCCGTTTTCATGCTGTTTATTCAAGTGCAATGCACCTAGTTGACCCCATCCTCTGTATAGTCACTCGGGACTTATGGCCCATACCCTACCAGGGTTCCCCAAACTTTTTGGGATCGCGACCCACTTCGGCGGTTTTTTAATTTGCGACGACCCTGCAAGCGTTGTGTCAACTAAAAGCTAGAGTTCTGATCATTTTAGGCCTAATATAAGCTTTGAATGGATTGCAGGTATATAAATCTCTTAAAAACAGAACTTACTTTTGCAACTTTGCAAGGCTAGTGGCATTATGGTGCTGGTTAGAAAATGACGCTTTTAAATCTAATTTCTACACTACCCCGCTACCCATTGGACTGATATCCCTGTTACCCATGCACTCTTGGGTCGCGACCCACAGTTTGGGCAACACTGGGCCCAACGCTGGACCGATGATCGCTTACTCGAGGAAGGCGGTGATGTATTCGCGACTGCAGCTGGACCAGCTGAACGGCTCCGTGTTCTTCGCCAACTGGAAGGCCATCAGCCGAGCGGGTTCTTCGCCCGTCAAACCGCCGCACGAATTCAACGTCCCGTCGTGCTGCATTCCGAAACTGAAACCACGAAAACGCAGAGAAGGTTCACTCGAACGATTGGTCAAAACCAACATCGAAAACAGTTTAAACGTGGAACTAATATTGGTCTAGAAGAGTGGCGGCTCCAGGATTTGACAAGTGTGGAGGGGGCGTTGGGGTGGCAACTTCTAAGCATGCGGGCCAACCATTTGTTGATAGGTATGTAGTTGTAAGTATAGGGTCCCAACAGAGGGCCACTGAATAGGGCACGGGCCGTCCCCCCGGGTCTCCCATGTGGAGCCGCCACTGGTCTACAACCAGAACCAGAGAGACTATAGCGCTGAGTGCTCTCAATCCTAAACTAGGAGTGCCGTTGAACGCCGGTCACAGACTGCATCCGCGTCGATTCAGTCTCTCGACTTCATCTCTGGTCGGATCTCTTTTAATGTTCGGCGATCGATCAGTCTGTCACGCAATTCAGCATCTCACGAGGAATTAATAATCACCTGTGTGTCTGAGGTCTGATTACTCCGTGACAGCGAATAATTCCATCCGAGCCGATCCTCTCACGACTCAGTTCTTCCCGACCCTTGTTGGGGGCCGTCCATAAAATACGTCACTCTCGAGGGAGGAGGGTCTAAGAAAGTATGAAAGTTTGTGACAGAGGAGGGAGGAGTAAGGGCCAGCGTGACGTCACACTTGCAGTATGAATAAACCCTTAAATATACTTGATATGAAGTATAGCAAAGACGTTTGTAATAGCTCATTAACACTTTTTCTGCACGAGATACATAACATTTTAGGTCTCAATTACTGTATATTCGCTATCATTGTCGGAAGTCGAACGTCTGTTTTGCTGCTGAAAACTGAACGAGAAACTCGAATTTATTAAATAGAAAATCTGTGTGACGTAATTTATGGTCGACGCTTTAAGGGGGTCCGAGATTTGTGACAGGGGAGAGGAGGTCAAAAATGGCCGAAAATAGCTTGACGTACTTTATGGACGGCCCCTTGACTTGTCTATGCCATCAATAGCCCTTTTGATTTCGGCCATTGTATTTCTACGCAGCGCTATACAAATTGTCACAAAACAATAGCATAGCGTATGTACAATTCCAGATATTGTGAAGTACAGAAAGTATTCCGGTATTTTCAGAAGTTGCTCAGTAAACGCAAAACCAAAAAGTACAACATCGGAGATCGCAAATGTTTAGAGATATTTTGTCTAAAGTTTACTACCGCCCCAAAATATCGTCGCTTTATAGCGCATTGTCGAGACTGACAAAGTAATCAAACGATTCGGGGTCAAATTGAGTATGCTGCTGCTGCTGCTGCTGCTGCTGCTGCTGCTGCTGCTGCTGCTGCTGCTGCTGCTGCTGCTGCTGCTGCTGCTGCTGCTGCTGCTGCTGCTGCTGCTGCTGCTGTACCTGTGGCCCAGTTCGTGAGCGATCGTGTAGGCGGTTGCGATTCCGATATCCTCGATTACGCTGCAGCTGCGAAGTGGATCACACATTCCACCGACAGGGGCCAGGCCTAAACACCATGCAGACAAGCACGCAAATAGATTTCTTTATGGGGGTAATTTGTGTTTTTTCTATTTCGCCGCTGTTCAATCCTCTGGAGCACATTATGGTCCTCTATAGGTTCTACGCCTATAGACTGAACCAACGCTGTGCGTTGACAACATGAAAATAATAAATAACTGTGCACGACTTCAAGCACTTCAACATTTAGGCTGCTACTCTACGTATTTACGCTTTCTAATTTTGTTCTATTTAGTTATAAACTTATAAAGAGTTTCACAGCTGCATATGACTCTTCATAAAATTAAACAGATCCTAGTAAAAAAGGTTAATGGTGGCATATACACTGAGGGTGATTGCAATTTTTTAAACTTCCGAATTTGGCTGCATGATTGAGGCCGTTGAATCAGACTGAATTTACACACAAAGATATAGGGAAAGAGAAGAAAAGGAAGACCGATAAACAGTGGATTGACAACATAAAGGAAGACCTCGAACTCAGACAAATCAACATAGCAGAAGCTGAAAGACAAGCAAAATAAAGAAAACATTAGAAACATTTCCTATCTATCTTTTTGCCACAATTAAGTGGCAGAGAGCCGAGGTGATGACGACGACGACGACGATGACGATGTTAATGATGATGATGATGGTGAGTGGCTAAGTACAGTATAGACCAATTAAATGCAACCGGAGTAGGATACTCGCACAAAATTACTCACAATATACAGTACAGTACATTTAGACCTACCTAGAGTTCCACATGGTTGGTTCTGATGAAGACAAATGTCGAGCCTAAAGAGAACAGAACGAAAAGAAAATGAAAAGAATTTCGTTTTGTCAATATTCTTCGTCGTTATGCAGGAAGAGCTTCTGAGTCGTTATACAGCAATCAATCAGATTTCAAGAGTTCTCGGGCAGAAGACGAAAACTGAAGTCAAGACTAAAACGCCGTAAACGCAATTTACGTCGACGTCAGCTCTTTTCAGAAGAGACTCTCGCGTGCTTCGTCCTGAAGTAACGGTTTTCAACCGTTTTCAACCCATTGAAACTCACCCGATTTTACTCTAAGACATGGCTAATACACTAACGCACTCTACGATTTAGACTAATTTAATGTTCTAAGCTAAAGTGTCAAACTCAGTCCATTACCAGATTCTTCACGACTGTATGAACCATAAGCGTTATTGACCTCTGCTATACGCATTGCCTTGGCACATATATACGAAGCATTTAGAGCTCATTTAGCGTTGTCGCAATGCTAATCATTTTAGTCTTTTTAAAAATGCATTCTTCGGCCAGACCGCTAGACGTTTCCTCGCTTTTTGTAACGAGACGAAGCATCAGTTTAGCAGGCTTCGTGCTTTCATTATACAGGTTGCGTTTGGCTGGACAAATCACACAGACTGTGTGACTGGTCGCTGTCATCTTCACCGTATACGACGTAAAGCCGAAATTTCAGTTTTAGTTGTGTGATATTGATTTTATCTGTTCGTGACCAGTGACGGTTCCAGGATTTCTTGGTGGGGAATTAAATGAATTCATAGGCAGTTGGTGGGAGGGATGACGCCCTGAGTTAGGCCTAGCTAAGTATTAACGTGTCGAAGTTCGAACATGTTTTAATGTAAAGTCGCGGATAATGCATTCAGAGTCAACTTATCTCAGAAGGTCCTGTCCATGTCGAGCTTCCTTGAAGTCATGCCGTTATAGGCCTATTAACCAGGAGCGGTACCATGTTGGGGAATGGGGATGATTGAGGATGCATCCCCCACCGAGCAGTTTTGCTTGTCAGGGTTTCAGAGGATTTACCGGTCTGGCAGCCTTTTCCGGCAAGTTTTATTATTTACATTTGCCGGGTAAAACACCTTTTGGGCTTGTCAGCCTTTTTCGGGATTTCATTTCACCCCCACCAACTTCCTAGAAATTCATTGCACCCCCCCCCAACTACCCGAAATTTTTTGCGCCCCCTCCACCAAGAGTTCTTGGAACCACCACTGATATTAACTGTAGTTTTCTAATATTATCTGTGATATAATCTATGTAGGCCTAAGCAAGTTGATATTACGGTAACCAGTAAAACTAGCCACACGGAAAAGGTTAAATTAAACCAACAAAAGCAGCAAAACATAGTATACAGCCGACTATCGTGACAAAGCTTGTGTTTACACACGGAAGCAGACTATTATAGCCTATAGTCTGGTTCCCTCCGTCTACAGTCTACTGTTCAGAAATACCAAACAAGCTGAACGAATGACCAAAACATTTTAAAAATCACTTTTTAAGACTTTACGAGTATAAAATAAAAATGTGAGGAAATAACTTGAAACTAGAATAAGGTATAAAACGTAATAAAAAATTATACTTTAAAATTAGATATCTTAAAAACGTATAAAAGACTGGAGCGCGCGGGGCCCCTATAAGATGCGCGGGGCCTCTGGCACATTGCCATATTTCCAACACTTATAGGCCTAAAGGCGAGCCTGGTTTAGATTATTGCAGTAAACTGCATGACATACGTAATAACAATAAATAAACAATTACATCGCTGGTCCGATTGAAACGCTCAGCGTGTTGTGATTTCATCATTCTGTGTTAATAATATCACTTAGAGTTAGAATAACACTGCTACATTCTTTGCACGCGTTCCACCGCTGGCCCGCTATCTTGCGGTTTTGCCTAAACCCCCGGGGATCCTCGACCGTCCACAGACTGCGAACCGCTGGTTTAAAGTCTGTAAATATTTTTCATTTTGATATTTTGTTCATGGCAAAAGAATGCGGTGACGCATTCATTAGGGTGTGGTGGAAAATGCACAAATAGCGGAGCAAATTTATCCGTTAATATGCGAGCGAGATAATTTTAAAAAGTCAGCCTACATTTATCAGCGTTACGAGATTCGTAATGGTAATGGCATGTTACAACTCGGTGGCAGGCAATTTAGGTTTTATCAGCGAGACTTTCTATTACGAATAAAGAACGAGTATAAGAAATTTCTCTGAACAACCTGGTGATGAGAATTGCAGTGTCGTGATGCGAAGAACTTCGTGTGCCATCAGCAGAGGTTCTGTTTTGGTTCTGTCTTTGGTTGTGTTGCCAAAGACAGAACTTTTCCAAAGTTTTATCCGCGTTGTACGTTATATCCAAGTCTTTCTAAACAAATGACACAAAACGATTAAACGATAACAGATAAACAGCCACCACCACGACGCCGACGCCGATAAAATGGGCGTAGTCTGTTAACTCCTGTTGTGAAAAAAATGCAAAATTTGTCAAAATATTTGTAAATAGACACCCTACTAGCATAGAAGAAAAGCGTTTGAAAATATAGCTTCAAGTCTCTACAAAATCTAGGAAAACTGTGGAAGGTGGCTACCGCCCCTCTGGCTGCGTGAGGATTAAAATGCTGTAACCATAGTAAGTAAAGTAAGTAAGTAAAATCTCGTTAATTTCTAAAGCGCTTTCAAAAGATGCACCAAAGTAGCTCCTTATTCCTACGCGCTTAATCTCAAATGAAGTAGCTATAGCCAAGGGTGGGTCGTTCATGCCGGGTCATTTAATCAAAAGGGCGAGTGGGCAGGATGCTATAGCTATGGAGGAAATGATTTTATAAAGAGAAATGATTTTAGTTTAGAAAGAAAAACACGAGGAGATATTGCAAGAAGGGGAGAAAATTGTGACTCGGAGTTTGTTATTTGGCTTTGATGTAGACAGCGAAGGGATATTGGAATTGAGTTCCAAAGCTCAGGTGCCGCATATGAAAAAGCACGATTGCAAATTTTGAGAGATGATTGATTCAGAGGTCGGAGAGTTACATGTGAAGAGGATCTAGTAGGTCCAGGTTGTTGTGGAATTATCAGATTTCTTAGGTAGACTGGTTTTGATGTATGAAGTGAGTTATAAGTCATCGATATTATTTTATATTCAATGCGTTCTGTTATTTTGAGCCAGTGGAGAGATTTGAGTAATGGTGTAATGTGGCAAAATTTAGGCGATTTAGTTACTGCACGAGCTAAGGCATTTTGAATCGATTGGAGTTTACATATGGAAGCCTTTGGAAGATTGTGAAACATAGTTATAGAAATGCGGTATAAAATGCAAAAATAGCGAAGCAAAGTTATGCTTTAAACCCTTAGCCGTGTATTTAACTGTAACTCAATGTAAAATGGACAGATATATCCGGGATCCCCAGTTAAGGGGTTAATATGTGAGTGAAATGATTTTTAAAAGACATTTGGTTTTCTAAGGAGATAGGCAGCGGCAGTATATTCGGCCTATATATAGTCTGCGGAACGCGGTCATGCGTCGTCTGCGACTTGCCTGTGATTCGACGAGGACGATGATTTTGGATACGACGATGTTGACGTCATTACCGATGCTGACGTCACGAAAGAGCTTCGCCACCTGACCTCATGAAATAGAACGAAACACGAGTCCTTAGCCAATTGGCACCGACAAAATCAACCATGGAATGTGGCTTCAATAGACTCACGTCTATGTCAGAACTCTACGAGCAGGGACGTCATTTCGTTGTTTTCCATGCACGGGGCAAGACTTTCGACTGCAAGGCAGGCAGTATTTTTTTAAAAAATACCTATGCAGTATGGAGATTGGTTTTTGTCCATATTACAGTGTACATGCTACCTACGATACTACATAGTACATACCAGTGATTGTAGCAAAATTATAAAAACAATTGAGAGCACAATTAATTTAAAACCACAAAAATTCGGGAAAAATTTCTCTCTAAAAATCAGGGAGGCAACGGTCCCCTCTACATCTCCCAAATCACGTACCTGACTACGAGAGATGTTGATACGATTGAAGCAATAGAATAGACAGACGATGGATGATGATGATGATGATGATGATTGATGATGATGATGATGATGATGATGATGATGATGATGATGATGATGATGATGATGATGATGATGATGATGATGATGATGATGATGATGATGATGATGATGATGATGATGATTGGCGTCCTAAGCATCTGTGAAGTTTGTATCTATAGTCTCTGTTGCGTAAGAAAGCTTTTGCTGAGTTTGATCATAGACTATACAGTCCGTGGTTTTATGCAAACATCAGAGTCAACATTTGAAACTGTGAATTTTAACAAAGTTCTAAGATTCTGCGATTGGGACTCTGCCCCCTAACCCCCTTAAGTAAGACTAAATAGGATGTTGTACTTGTCTGATGCATGTGACCGTGTTCTGGAACACTGATTACTAGTCTGTTACTCAACATCAAAACGACGAATCGCTTATCACCGACTACCAGACATCGAAACGCGTTGGAATAATTTTGTCACTTTGCATTGTCCACTCATCATCATCATCATCATCATCATCATCTGATCATCATCTGATCATCATCATCATCATCATCATCATCATCACGAAGTTCCATTAGGTCGGCGTCGACCGACTCCTGGTGATATACCATGATTATGTTTTTCCAGTCTTCTCTGTTCTTTACAATTTCACTCACACTGAATTACCAATGGCATGTATATGGATTTTGAAGGCGTGGCCTGGAAACTGGACAATAATTGAATAAGCTGGTGGAAACGGGATTCCTCCGGTGCGGATGGATCGCTGTATCAGCCGAGTCCAGTTAATCCAAGACAGCAGATATTTATTCATGTCCAATTTCAACCAGATATAACATTGCATGGAATATCCACAAATCGCTTATATACCGCGTAGGAACTCTTCTCTCTCTCTCTCTCTTCTCTCTCTCTCTCTCTCTCTCTCTCTCTCTCTCGTTTACTGTCTGTGGTCAGTTACCTTCAGTCTTGTTCTTACTCATCTCCGCATGTGAACGATACAATTTAGGGCAGTGCTCTATCCAGACCTGTGTTAGGGAGAGATTCCCCCACCCCAACCCCCCTCACCCCCCTCAAAATTATCCCCCCTCAAAAAAAATCCCAACACTGACACAAATTTTAAAATGTTTGCAATGAACTGTCTCTTTCAATCCAGCCGAGTCAATCTGCCCTTCCCCCCCCCCAAGGCCTGGGGTCTGGATAAAACACTGAGTTAGGAGCTTTATCATTATATAGTCACAGTGTGAACCTAGAAGACACTTAATTGTATCAGAGTAATAAATGTTGTATCTGATGGTCCATCCAACAGAACGTGTTTTTATTTCAATAAAGAGTGTTTATCTTCATAAGTCGAAATCAACGACACATTAGAATCACACAAAGAACTTCTATATCGCCATTCCAGTAGTTCACTTGGCGTCAGTCGACAGTCGCTCCAGCGTATAATGGCAACCCATCAGCGCACATAATGAACTGATGCCAAGTGCATTATAAAATGGCGCTTTAGAAGTTTGTAAAAGTTAGTTTTGTTTTGCAGAAATAAAACGAGGCCATCCGCTGTCACGTGACTTTGCAGGGTCAAAGACGTCGAATATCGAAGATCCTAACTGTGATACTTAACCATAGACATTAAAATTTAAAACGCACTGGATATAATTATAAATCATAATCCATCGATGGTTAAGACAGCGAGTATAGTTGAGGCACATATTCCACCGTTTTACATTCAGCGTTACTATGGTAACCAGTGTCGAGATGTCTAAAGGATATCATCGACACACACACTGCATGTAAAATGGTTGGAAAGCTAGCTTCACTTTCAGACAACATAGACTCTGTCCAGTGACAAAATAATTAACGTCTATGGATACTTACAATGTTCATGACGGTGAGGACGTACGCCTCGACCGCCTCCTGGCCGTGATATTTGGCCGTCAACCAATCGACGACGACCAGCGTTTCTACGAAGTTTTCTCGACTAAACGACCGCTTCCTTCTCCTCCTCCTTCTCCTCCAACTCCTCCTCTTCAGCAGAAGTTTCTTACTTTCTCTCGACGGTTGAATCCGTTCTTTGATTCTCTTAATCAGCGACTGACCTTTCGATCGATTCTCTGAGCAAGAATGATTTCAAAAAGAAGAAATCGAAATCTATTACAATCGGTTCAATCATAAATCCCAAATTATGGTTCAATGGGTGCAAAGACAGAACCGAAAAGGACAGAAGCTCAGAGAGGCCCTCAACAGGGGCGGTTCCACGTTGGGGACGACTGGGGATGCATCCCCCTCACCGGCCCACCAAAAATGCGTCTTCAATGGAAGATGATGATGGTCTAAACGGATTAGCCTTGATGTATATCCACAAAGATATTGACATATCCATAGACAATGTCATCGACAAATTCGCTTCCAGCAATTGAAAACTCGATTTTGCACTATGACTTCGTACAACCAGACTGAAATGGTTTTTATACATTATCAATTCTGAAATCTGAACATTATATTTTATATATCAAATATACAGATTTATTCTAAACCGTTTACATATAATTCCTTTGACAATTGTATTTGTTACAGCGAACCTCCTTGGTATTAATTAATAACAGCTACTGGAGCTTCACTGTCTATCGCCGCTAGCACATCAGAGCTCAGCGAACCTTGACACATTGCACACACCATTTTAACTTCCACCCCATACCGGCGGAAATGTCGCTGCCTGAGAAATAAAATCTTTGACCGCCCGGGGTTTGAACCAGGGACGGAGGGACCGATAGGATATATCCCGGTCTCAGAGATGGCGCTCTACCGAGAGAGCCACCGAGGCAGACGTGCTAGAAATGATGATGATGATGACGACGATGATAATATATTGAAACAGCATTATCGTCGTCGTCGTCGTAGTCGTCGTGCACTTCTGAATCCTCTCTCATCTGCTTAAGTTAAATTGTTCTGCAAATAAAATCTCTTATCACAATCTATTTACAACACCAGACCTCGGACTCGGATCATTGTTCTGGGACTTTTCAGTCGAAAGGTTTATTTATTCCTGTCATAATAAGTAGGAGTCCTTCCTCTCCAGTTTAACACGATGCCACTGGACAATTTCACAAAGCACGCCATTCTGCCTTAGCATATATACTATAACAACGTCAAATATCATCATACGCGTATTTAGGAGAGAGACTCTGAGAGAAAGAGAGAGAGAGAGAGAGAGAGAGAGAGAGAGAGAGAGAGAGAGAGAGAGAGAGAGAGAGAGAGAGAGAGAGAGAGAGAGAGAGAGAGAGAGAGGAGAGCATGACGCATTTACACATTCATACCGGTAATTACTACTAATCATCGGACTCTTTTCGTCGTCTTATGCCTAATAGTCAATCGAAGCCGAAGAATTCGAGAAAGACAAAATACAAGCTAAACTGATTGAGGCACCCGACAGACAATCCACCACCCACCCCTCGCCCATTCCCCGTCTCCTTCCCCCCCTCCATCCCCACCCAACTCAAACAGACATTATATTACCAGCCAGTGTCGATCCCACGCAGGAAGTAAATTATCCCGCTTATTATCCGCTGCGGCGTTCAATGGCCGGGGGTCTATGAACGCGCCGCTCTCGTCAAAGTCTCTCCCACTTTACTACTGGAGGTAGACGTCGCCTCCTTAGGAGAGGGTGGGTGGGGGCGTGGGGGCTGTTTAGAGACTGTCTCCCCGGGGCATTCAAAACAACCGCAGACTTTGGGTTGGGACTGGGGATGGGGGCGGGGGGGGGGGCGGTGGCTGATAAACGGTTGCTGCCCAAGGCACTGTTAGAAGCGACGTCCCTGGGCCGAGTGTCGACAGATTTATTCCCGTTGACTGCAGGGAGACTGTTGGCCCCCTGTCGATGATTTATCAGACGAATATTTTCAAACTCTGTTTTTCGGACTTCTTAAGACGCGTTAAGGCGAAATTGAAGCATATAAACAACATCGATAGCTAGTCGCCATTTTCATCGGACTCAATCGAAGTTGAACCTTGAGAACTTTGAAATTGAAATTATAGAATCTGCGAAACGACTTCGACAGCACGAGATGTTTCATTTGAGAGAGAGAGAGAGAGAGAGAGAGAGAGAGAGAGAGAGAGAGAGAGAGAGAGAGAGAGAGAGAGAGAGAGAGAGAGAGAGAGAGAGAGAGAGACCCCACATGCGCTGTAGGACAGAGGAGCAAATGGTCTTCATAAATAAAATCCCACCATCTGCGACCGCACAATCCGTGCGAAATGGCATACGACCGACCTCTTCCTAAGCCGGTATAGAATGTCCTTCGTCGTCCTCTCTCTTGAACCCCATTCCTAACTGACTGCAGCTGCCGATCTGTCTTATTAAACACGGGTTATATCTTCTCAGCATCTCTTTCTTAAAAAGATCTCCGTTCTAAAAGTTGTCCCACTGCGCTGCCTATTTACACCTGGGAAAGCCAAAGTTGGGAAGTCACTGCGTCACAGAAGGGCGGATGTGAATAGGGGCGGATCTATGGAAAGAGTACAGAGGGCACAGCCCCCCTCCCACCCACCAAAAGCCCAACCGAAAAATTGTTCTAGCTAATTTCTCATCATGGCGAAAGCCGAAAAGCTATAAAGGCACGAATAAATGAGCAGCTGTCGTCTTTTCGTCTATTTCAACAGTCTGCAGTTGTTAGCAACATTTTTCATCCACGTGGAAGGGGCGGGACAAGTCAGAGCGAGGAACGGAACACGAAGAGCCCTCCTCTAGATCCGCCCCTAGATACCGCTGATTGAAAACACGGCAGAAGATGGTTCATCAAGGGGACGCAAAGCTGTTTAAGCAACGAACAAATAACGCATTTTGTGTTGCGTTACCTGTGTTACCTGTGTCACCTGTGTTACCTGTGTCACCTGTGGCTGCGCAGTCGAATCTTGTTTCGTAGTTTTCGTTTTTCGTGACGTTTCGTCGATAGATGACGTGGCGCTGACCGTGGTCTCGATCTTTTCCATCTCTTCCACCTCCCACCGATTGTTCCGAATCATTCCACAATGGCTCCACAAAGAACTCCTCATGCTCCGTCACAAAAACGCCTAACTAGAAAACATCACACACAAAAATTCCACATCATCCAACAACTAGTTGTCTATCGTACATTCTAAACGTTACGAAAGATCGACTACTACTACTACTACTACTACTACTACTACTACTACTACTACTACTACTACTACTACTACTACTACTACTGCTGCTGCTACTGCTGCTGCTACTGCTGCTGCTGCCGTCTGCTACTACTACTGCTGCTGTGCTGCTGCTGCTGCTGCTGCTGCTGCTACTGCTGCTGCTGCTGCTGCTGCTGCTACTACTGCTACTGCTGCTGCTGCTACTACTGCTGCTGCTGGGCCCCACTGCTGCTGCTGCTACTGCTGCTGCTACTGCTACTGCTACTACTACTACTACTACTGCTACTACTACTACTACTAATAATAATAATAATAATAATAATAATAATAATAATAATAATAATAATAATAATTATTATTATTACATTACGAAATATCGAATAATAATAATAATAATAATAATAATAATAATAATAATAATAATAATAATAATAATAATAATAATAATAATAATAATAATGATGCGATTTAAAGTGGTTTAGGAGACTAGGCTAGCCTGCGTGAAAACCACTGTAGTACTCAGGTACTACTCGACTAAGGTAGCCAGCCTCTCAATAACTATAGACTAAACCCAAAGCTCAGAGGACCAGAGGCCTAAAACATTGCCTTTTGAAAAATAATTCAGATAAAGTTTTTAATGAAAAAGCGGCAACAGTAGTAATAATTTTTAAAAAGTCGATATCAGTTTGTTTTTTAGTTCCTTTCCCGTGTTTTCGCAGTTGTTTGGATTTAGTTGTTTTTCTGCCACCCTCCCTCCATCTCCCTCTCCTCTTGTGAGTGCCTCCATTTTAGTTCTGCTTTTGAAGTGCAAGAACTTCAAAGCAACGAAAATTGCGTCGAACGAGGAAATAACAGGAAACGAGTCGTTCGTTAACAGGAAAAGCCGATGTCGTAAGAAGAAATTAAACAAGAACGAAGCGGTCTACTTCCGGAATTATCCAAATTGCTCGAGACAGTCTTTATCTGCGAGATAATTATTCCGGAGCGATTCGTGCATGGCAGACATCAATCTGATCTTAGTTTTACTTCGTCGACGCGTAGAGATAACGGTGTTTTAGATATATCTGATTGTGTCACCGTGTGTGTAGCACGCAGTATCGCTATACAGTCACGCGAAGGAGGCACGCGGAGGAACCATTCTCTATTCGGGCTGCAGAGGTCAGTCGCTCGATAAGCGCAAAACCAATTAGAGATTTTCGGGAGACTGGGTGATTGTCGACAGAATCGGTTTACGTAGTTGTATGACGGCTTCTGGTCATTCTGTGATAGATCAAATAAATTAGAGTTAGCAGAGTGGTAACAACGTTGGGTGATGGAGCAGGAGGTCGCGGGTTCGAGTCCTGCAGGAGCCATAATGGTCGACTCAGCCTTTTTCGTGGTGGTAAAATGAGGAGCAGTGGTGAAAATCCCTGCGATAAGTCAAACAGGTACGCTACGCGATACACTAGCCCCGTATCCGTGGTATTGCACGCCTGGCTGAGGTCTATAGAAACGGAAATCAGCGCCGCCTTATGAGCCCGTGAGACTCGGGAAGGACTTTGACCTTTTTAAACTTTTAAAACTTTTTGACTGATTTAAAATATGCATCGCTTGATTCACAGCTTACGGCCTAACTCCAACATTACTCAAAATATCTGCGACAGGTGCGGAACCCCAGACCTCGATAAAGAGCTTAAGTCGCCCCCACCCCCCAATCTTCTTTGTCAGAATAAATGGTAAGCGCAATTGCGCATGTCTTTTTTGATGTGCTGGTCGGTTTAGGGTGACAGGTCTGACTTCCACTGGTCGAAACTTTTAGAATTTTAGCGAAAAGCCCCACTTCCTGCGTTTGAAAAATCCTCCGCTTCCAACCATCCGGACTAATTCTCAATTTAAACATGGGCGTCCGCAGAAATTTTTTCAGGGGTATGCAAAACAGGGACTTGTGACGAAAGAAATGAATTTTTTTCCATGGGGGGGTGCAAAACAAGGTTTTGTGACGAAAGAAACAAGTAATCTTACTTTTTTCATAACTCCACAATTTTTCCAGGGTCACCCCCTTGCACCCCCTCCGGACGCCCATGAATTTAAAAGCAGTTGTTTAAATGAGACGACGGTACAATGAGATGGTGCAGCATATATACTATAGATTATACCAGTCCGTCGCAGTTGCTGAGAGCCACTCTGGACGTGAGTTCTTCGTGAATGATGTGTCCCGTGTAGACGCAGTCTCTGTTGAAGTGGCGACGACTGCGTCTCCGTCGCACCCCCTCCGCCGCCGCCGCCGCCGCCGCCGCGCCCCAATATTCCACGGCGTAAGAGGGCGCCAGGAGCCGATCGTTTCGACTGACGTTCAGCTGAAACTCTCGACCGAAGGCGCTCAGACGGTAGAAGACCGGAGAGGAGTCGTCGTCGTCGTCGTCGTCGCTCTCGACGGAGCGTCTCTGCCGATGATGACGTCGTCGTCGCCGGCGACGACGTCGAGTGACGTCATAGCTGAGGAACTCTCCGACGTCATTCACCAGAGACGGAACTGAAGTGTCGAAGTCTGCTTCGCGTGGACGCCCTGTAGAATGACAACGGACGACGTGACTGCGGTCACGTATACGTCGAACCTTTCGAATGAAATTACGCGTATATGGATTAAGTGCCGATGTCAAGTGCATAGAAGGGATTGAACTTAAAACACGCGTGCACTAATTCAGAAATTAAGTGATTTCTAGAAGTGTCTCTTCCTTGTAAAGCAACCGTCTGACTTCGTGTTTTGAAGCAATCAGACGACAGAAGCGCTGTCATCAGTCAAACTACTTTCTAGAGATGGGATTGGTCATTCAAAATGACCCATGAGTCATGTGATCCATTAAACCCTTGACCTGTATGACCTCTAAGCAGAGCCGTAGTGAGGGGCAGGGGGCATATGCCCCCGGGCGCCGAGGTGAGGGGGCGCTAAAATTGGGTATTTGGGTAAGTGAAATGCAAGATAAAGAAGAAGAAACAAGTGCGACGACCTTTTTTTGCTCCTCAGCACTATATGAAGAGGGCGCCCGTAAGACCTGAGGGGCGCCGATAACAATGTGGCGACTTTTTTTACTCGTCGGATATCCTCGCTACGGCTATGCCTCTAAGCCATGACCCATTGGTCATTGGTAATTAAATATAGCCTATATGCAGTATCATTTCAAACTGTTAAGCCACGCCACAACTAATGTTGAGTATCAATCGAACATAAAAGAACATGTCAGCATTACAATAGAATATCACCGACACACACACCCAATCAACAATTTTACCAACACGACACGTAATCAAGAGTAACGACTGTAACGTACGTTACGCAGATGCAATGATTGTATTGTACACATTTTATTTATCAACTAGATGCTTGTCCGTCAAAAATGGCGGGGGAGCTTGGCTATTTCATACCACGATTTACGTAAATGTTCTAGCATTTTGTTCAATGATTTTGACCGGGAATATGGTTTGCTGAGAGATCTGACGTTTGCCAAGTAAAACTGAAAGCGCTGATCATTCGGTCGCTGAAGAACGCTTTTACCCTTTTTAAAACCTTGATTGAACCTTTAATAAATCAAAGGCGGTTGGGTCGTAAAACCGAACCAGCACAGGTCTGGCATTTGACCAACCAGAGGCAGTCGTCTTCGGTTTTGGCCTTAAAAACTGGTTGAATAAAAGCACACGCACACTTCAAATTTCTTATTTATGTTCGTATTGGCTTTTTATCTTTGCGTCTTTTGACAGTTTTACAGTTATGCCTTCGAACGACAGAAAATATTGAAAAATTGCGAGATTTTTGGACACTTCAAAATCTCCGTCGAGCCAAATAACAGCTGAATCTGACCTTGAACTTTACCAATCCTCATAATCGATGCCATAAGCCCCTAACTCCTTTTATTGATTCTCATCGAAAATACATATTTCCCTCTGTTGATATAGACGATGCCAGGTATTTTATTCTTTCAATTAGGCTATATACACACAACAGGACCAGTATTAATTAATTAATTAATTAATTAATTATTAGTATTTGGTCTCAATGCATTGACTCTTTGTCCGCTTTGACTCACCCGAGCCTTGGGTGGCATGTCAACGCGACGGAGATAGTTTCTAAATTTGAAATCTAATGGAAATACGATAAATCTCATCAAATGTCCTCAAATTTATTTCTCATAATCAGTTTCTCTAAAGTTCCGACGAGAGAAACAGTCGCGAAGATAGGAATATTTCAATATTTGTCAGAAGAACAAATAGACTAAGCGTAGCGTATACACAGCTTCGTTTTCTTTAAAACAGTCTCAGTTCGTCTATACTAAGCCGGATATAAAAGGGCGCGACAGGAGAGTGGGAATAAAGGAGCAACATAATTTTACCCAATATTAATAAGCCAAGAAGCCAACGATAAAAATTAATATGATTTCTTGCGCTACAAAGAGACGCAACCTCACTTTTAACAGATTGTCATTATTCAAAACATTGCACAAGCGTTTTATGTACCACGTGAGACTTTGAACTGTAAGAACAGAATCAAATACCGACATTTTAAAAGAGACTATCGGCTATCAGTGGCGGTTCTAGGCAGAGGCGTAGCGTGCCAATGGCTAGTATGGCTTTAGCCATGGGCGGCACACGACTGGGGGCGGCAAATTTTTTTGGAAGGACGACATTTTGTTGCTTGTCAGTATATCTGAGTGAAGGCGGCAAACTTTTAGAAGCGATGACCTTTTTTGCTTGTCAGGGAATTTTTAGTGAAGGCGGCTAACTTCGGCAAACTTTAGGAGGGACGGTAAATTTAAAATTAAAAAATTTTGCAAACGGCGACATGGGCCACATGGGCGACAAGAGTGCAAGCTTCGTCTCTGGCACCAGAGATCCTAGATCTGCATCTGATATGAATGAATTTGGGGCGGCGGATTAGCCATGAGCCATAGGCGGCCAAAGTGCACGCTACGCCACTGCATGGTTCTAGGGTGGAGCTGGGTGGACCTGTAGTTCCCAGATTTCAGCCTTGCCTCCAGATAAAAATAGTGGGCGACCTATGTGCTCGTCAGACCTCCTCAGTTTTTTTAGAAGCTGGGAACTGTTAGCGGCAGGTGCGTGGCGACTGGGGGGATAAATAAATCAAATAAATAAATAAATTTATTTCTCAATGAAGAAGATTTAACATACAAAAGATTAAACATACAAAGTTAATTCATTTCATATCATGTGAAAAGACATCGTAATATGTAAAAGTATATGTTTAAGTTATGAGAAATGGGTTAACCAAAGGGTAAAAAAAACCAGAAAGGCAGTCAAATCGTATATATTCTTCCCATATACCTATAAAATCAGTCTACCTTAAAGTTTTTATGTGTTAGTAGCCGGTTTGTTCACATTCAAGACATTAACCTAAGTTTTGATTTTGAAATAGCAATGACTGGTTAAGATTTATACACCCCCTTATGAAATTCCTGACTACGCCACTGGTTGGCGGTCATTGAATAGGGTTTAGCCCCCGGGATTTTCGTGTAGAACCGCTACTGTCAAAGCTACGATTCTCTCCTTCTATTGTTGATGCCTATGCATTAAAAGATCTAAAGCTAAGACACAGTGCATTGTGTATCACTTGGCTGAGACTGAAAAGCAACCAATAAACCAGAAATCTCAGCTCTCTCTCTCTCTCTCTCTCTCTCTCTCTCTCTCTCTCTCTCTCTCTCTATTCTTCATTTTTTGTCAGTTTCTGACTGACAGGGGACGCTCTTTCCCACAAAATTCCGACTTCTGCGCCGTTCTTCCGTCGGTCGAGCGCTGCTTTGATGTGGTTTCTTCGGTCGTAGAATGTGACAAAACCGCTCAACGTAAACTTTACGTCAGGTCGCCGAGTACAGATCAGGCTCAGATGAGCAGCAGGACTTCTTCGTTATGTTTGGTCCGGATTTCGGTTTCTTTGGACCGGCGCTCCGCCCTTTTCGTTTTCCGATTCGAAGTCTCCTCACGATCGCATTTCCTCCATCGTCTGTCCTCTTGTCTCTCTCTGTCTCTCTGTCTCTCTCTGTCTCTCTCTGTCTCTCTGTCTCTGTCTCTGTCTCTCTCTGTCTCTGTCTGTCTGTCTGTCTCTCTCTCTCTCTGTCTCTCTGGCTCTCTGTCTCTGGCTCTCTCTCTGTCTCTGTCTCTCTGTTTCTGTCTATGTCTGTCTGTCTGTCTCTGTCTGTCTGTCTCTCTCTCTCTCTCTCTCTCTCTGTCTCTCTCTCCGTCTCTCGTCTGCGTTATCTGTTTCGTGTCCCCATCTGCTAATAATTAAGGAGGGATCGCTTCCAACCTGTTTCTAATCTTGAACAAACTAGAGACAGAAATTGGCTGCGATAGAAACATATCGTCCGATTGCAGTCTCCTCTCTTCCACTTGGTCCGTTAATATATATATATATATATATATATATATATATATATATATATATATATATATATATATATATATATATATATATATATCATTGACTACTATGAATGTAACTGCTCCTCGTCTTATCTTCGGCAGTCATTGGAATGACCATGTCACGCCACTCCTCCGAGACAAGCTTCACTGGCTTCAAGTCCCTGAACACATCAACTTCAGGCTTCAAGCGACATTTGTCTCTGCGATCGACCGATATTTTCCTATCGCAATCTACCGAGCCCTGAACAACCCTCCCCCTTCGTCCTGACTCCATCTCTTCACTCATCTCCAGATTCTACCACAAAAAAACAACCATCGCCTTTCCCACCTCCTCTCCAGCAGTCGTGCTCGACTACTCCTCCCCTCCTCCTCCTCCTCCTCCTCCTCCTCCTCCTCTTCCTCCCAGTTCGACGATAAATCAGCTTCTCGTGGCAAACCGATTTAATGGCATTCACTGTCTGACAACGCTTTAAGAGCGACCTGCATTGCGTCGTGCATTCGAGACCTAGAATTACAAGTAAGTAGTCGAGAGGTGTAAACTGCTTTTGAAAGAGTAATTTGCATTGAGCGACGTTGCTGAGAGTATCCTTTCTTCGGTAAATAATATTTTAAAGGCAAATGCTTTTATCGGATTGCGTCGTCGACTACGCGCCTTCGACTTTCATAGGCATTAAAACCTTCAATTTAGAAGTCCAATTGAACGGCCGCGTCTCTTTGATCGTGCGCCAAGAGGAGATTCTGCCGTATTTTTTAATCCCATCTGGTTTCATTCATCTGCTTTGAACATTCTTTAGCGTTCTTGTCAGTGTTTACACCTCACGAAGACTAATAAGAAATCTTTCCATTTATTCTGCTGATATGATCAGCCGGGGAGGCACTGTAGCCTATAGCAACGCACGGCATTTCGACTCATAGACAGTAAACTCGTTAGGCACGAGGAAATCTCATTTGCGATTATCTTTTGATGTTATCGGTCTCCGGATCTGTTATCGTTTACGTTTTTAATTTCGTCTTTCGGGCTCAGACTTACGACAGATGCTTCGACGACACCCCTGCCCCCGCCCCCAGACCCCCGCCCCCGACCACCACAGCAATTCCGAACAATTATATTAAACTGCCATCTAGGCATTGATAAATGCTCGCTTGAAATGAGGAGGAGAAAAGACTTAGTATTTTAGAATTCGAACGACTGATGGCGCTCTAACGAGATTTCCAGTTGTTTACGTATTTCATAGTTCATTGCTTTTCGTTGCCTCTTTCTGCCCTTCTCCTGTGTCTCGTTCCTTAGCCCGTCTGCTGTCAGTCTGTTTGTGTGTCTATCTGTCTGTCCGCTGTCTCTGTCTGTATTGTCTGATCTTTCCTGCAACTGACAGACGAAACTGATAGAATGGAGCAGACACGGACGTGGGTCCAGTTTTAAAAACCCAATCCGACAACCCATCACGATTTAGACCCAACTCAACACACGATAGCAATAGGGGTATTTGACCCAACCCAACCCGCCGTAATATAATATATTAGAAGTTCTTAAACCATGAGCCCATGACTTATTTTCTTACCCAGCCCAACTCACCACAAACATGGAAATTTCTGACCCAACCCAATCCATGGGCGTATACCATGAGTCCATGTTCATGTCTGGAATGGAGCCTCAGCCTACCTTCGCTGGGTCTTCCGCCAAAGTCTTTGCTTCTGGAATGAATGTCTGACGGCGATGCATCTGTCCGATGGCGTCCGCCCCCGGGCGATCGTATTCGCCCCCATCCGCCCTCACCGCCCCCTCCAGTCGCCATCTTTCTTTCGCCGAGGTCAAGCATTCTGTCCATGACCGGAGAGGAGTCGGCCGCTATCGTCGCCTCCATCGCCAGAGCCAAGAAACCGATGCGGAGAACAAGCATCGCCGCCACCACCAGCAGCAGCAGCAGCAGCAGCACGACCGGGGTACGCTCCGACGATGACTTCGGCTGTTGGCGGTCACGTGCTGGGGTCATGACCTCCGTGTACCAGTTTCCGGGGCGATGACGATTCTCGCCTGCAAGAGTTCTTCTCTGGTTCCATCAGTTGCTGCTGCAGACATTCTGGAAGAACTGCCTTCCTCGCTTAACCTTGAACAGAAAAAAAAACCACAAATGGCAGAAACCCCTCAGCAGAGTCTCACTACGCCACGATCACCATGGTTACCAGCATGGGCGTCCGGAGTGGGTGCAATGGGGTGCAATTGCACCCCCTGAAAAAATGTGGAGTTACGAAAAAAGTAAAATCACTTGTTTCTTTCGTCACAAAACCTTGTTTTTCACCCCTCCCCTGGAAAATGTTTTCTTTTCTTTCGTCACAAGACCTTGTTTTGCACCCCCTGGAAAAATTTCTGCGGACGCCCATGGTTACCATCATACACTGATAACAGCGACGAAGATTGCGTCGATATTTTCCGAGAGATACGAAACGGAAGTCAAAAATTATGGCGCTCTCTGCACTGCGTAATGCGCCGCGGGAACGACGCCCCGACAGACCGCGTCGTCTAGCCATTTGCGGAGCCTTTAGTAAAACGTTAACCATAACCATTCAACGCCTCCAGAGAGTTAACCCAATTGGGAGAATTTAAACAAACCTATTCTGTTTTACTTAAGTGCATTTAATTTCACCCCCCCCCCCATTAGTAATTCAACTCCGCTGAGAATTCACGAGTAGGCGACTATAGGCGGATACGATGAACGCCAGAATTATTAAATTTTGAAGTAATCATTAGCAAAATGTAAAATATAAAGGAAATCCTTAAAATGCTGCGCACACACACAAACACACACACTTTCTTCCAAAAAATTAATTTCTTCAAAAAATGTCTGAATGAAATAAAATAACGTCTGGAAAATAAATATTCCATTGGAAATCTTTATTCGCAAACGCAGATAACATCAGATAAACACCATTCTTAACTAACAATTACACATTCTGCCATTACACAATTGACAGAATAAAGTGGTTTCTTAGAGAACCGAAGTGTAAAAGAATGTTGACGATTCTTAACAATATCTCGTGTGTTGGATTCAATCCAAGCATTTCATTAATTGCCTACAGTCAATTGTTACTTTATCATAAACATCAAAGATTTTATATACAGCCTGCTGTTGTACTAGACGATCCAGATTTTTTAAAGTGCTCTTGTTCGGACAAGTGGCTTCAATAATCAATAGCCTAGGCCTATAATATCATAGGCAAACAATACGATTGGAGTAAGCCACCTAGGCGACGCACTCTTATCGGCCCCGTCGGCCCAGGCCGGGGTACTTTTAAAAGTACCCCAGCCAACCAACCATAGGCCGTGCCGGGGTACTTTTTAAGAAGTAAGAGCTTTAAATTGTTTATCAAATTTTTATTTTGTAAAACTTTAGTTATGTTATTATTACAGTAGGCCTGGCCTACTGCCTTCTTAATATTGTTCTGAAATCAGTGGCGTAGCCAAAGGGGGTTGGGGTTAAACCCCTTGGCTGAGCGACCAATTTTTGTGTATTGAGTATTATTATTCTGTGAGTGCAGGGGCGCGAATATCGGGTATAAGGTAGAAATTATAAAGGAAAAATAGGCTGTCCGCGTCGTATAACTCATATGGTTAAGCGACGTTTTTTGCTTGTCAAGATTTTCCGAATTTCCGAAGTTGGGGAAAATGATCGTTCAACCCCCCCTCTGGAAAATCCTGGCTACGCCGCTGTCTAAAATAAGTGTTGCAAAATGCAAATGTTGAAAACAGGGCTGCTTCACAATGTGAATAAACACTTTACAGACATGAGAGGCCTACCTTTGTAATTTTGTATTTAAAAATGTATTTTAAAACACTTCCTTTTTTATAAATCACACTTGAAAATGCATGCTGGCTGGTTCAGTTGGTTAGGCATTTCGACCCTCAACGCCCCGCTGCCACACTCTAATAGTAGAGACCGGCCGAGGTACTCTTTATTGTCTTCCGCCGCCTATGCATGGTAAGCCAACACATATCAACTCAGAGGATGAGGATCTGCTCTCGCTGTACATGTTATTTTGTAAAGTTTTTCTAATTAAAAAATTTCTGATTTCTAATTAGAAAAAGAAGAGATTTTAGAAAATTCTTTAGCAGAGTCAAAATGTCAGTCTTCAAAAAGGTGTGCACGGGGACTGACTGTTGTCCCCATCCCCTCCCGTCCCCGCATCTTTACCCCGTCCCCATTGACAGAATAAAATCCCCTAATCTCTGTCCCCATCCCCATTCCCGTCCCCGAACCCATCCCGGTCCCCGCCCCGCATTTTGGTCTCAGTCCCCTCCGATATCAACTATTCAAAATAAAAAGATTTTCACCTGGTTTTATTTTGTCGTGAAAATGTAGCTCGATGATCGAAAGGTGGGGAACTCTTCCCCTAATATGTTTTTACGAGAAGTAATTAAAACGTTTTTCAAAAGGCTTCTAAACTGTCCTCAATAATCATATGTGAAACTGGCACTATTACTAACCTGATATCTTTAGTGCATCATCGATAGTCAAATTCATGTTCAACGTGTATCTAACCAAAAAGATTGATTAACTACCAATGCCATTCTGCCAGCAGTGAGCAACACGTTGAAAAATGAGCCTTGTCCATTTTTCTGTTTTAGATATAGTGGCCTAAGCTAAATTTTTAATCGATTGTCATAAGAGGTTTTTAGGTAAATAGTGATGGTGGTTGGTGGGCTATCAAGGAGAGACTGGGCAACGCCAGTGGGCACTCGTTCAAATTCTGATAAAACATCCAACATTTTGATCTTTTGTTGTCCTGTACATCTATAGGCTCCCCAACAAGCTGAAACCGGCTCTGATGATTTCCCCTGGTGTGTTTATCGCAACCAGACAAACCAGAAATATAAAATCAAAAGGTCTTGCCTGGCCTAACAGTTCAATATCAATTCGGAAAACTGGAAAAGTAACTAGCAAAATCGAACGCAAAATTCCTTAATCGTCCCCATTCCCGCGGAAAAAAACAATCCGCGGTAATACCGTCAGTCTGATCCAGTAGCGTCATAACTGGTCCCCAAAATAAAAATTACGATTTCGATCCCGCTACCGCGGTAAAAACTGGTCGCCTAAATATGCAAATATTCTGACAAACTAAATAAACTAGTCACCTCGATCAGCTCAAAATAAAAAAGATTTTCATCGTTTTATTATTATTCTCGTGATCGACTGAGTTTTTAGGCAATTAAAACGTTTTGAGACCGAACCTAATAGTCAATGTACAGTATCCATTGATTAACTACATAGCCTACGTTTTAGAGTTTGTGCTAAATTTCCGATTGTCATAAGAGGGTTTTTAGCATATTACTAGGCCTATAGTACCAACGCCACATTTCTCTTTACATCTAATAAAACATCCAACAAGATCAAATCGTTGGTTTTAATCGCAACCAGACAAACCAGAAATATAAAATAGAATAGGTGCCTACCGGTATATCACGGAAAACTGGAAAAAGGCAGCAGACGCAAATTCCTGCCTATGGAAAAACAACTTGTGGACCAGTAGCGTAGTGGACCAAAATAACCGGATCTACTTAAAAAAACTGGTCGCCTAAATATGCAAATATGACAAACTCGTAGTCACACAAATAGAGAAATTATTTCAGACTGAGTTCCTACGAGACCGAACCTAACAACCGACTGCGACAGAGCGACTCACTGCTATAGCTATATTAGCATGCATTTACATACAGAAGAGCAAATCGTTGGTTTAATGAAAGAACGATGACTCGAACGACATATTTTGTGACTGATGATTGATCATTTAATCATTCATCAGAAGAACTACGGAGACACCATACATACAAAAGGCATTGGACAATGGCAATGGACATACGGTCAATGTACTCTAAGACCATGATGATAATGATGACGATGACGACGATGATGATGATCATAATCATCATCACCACCACCACCATCATCATCATCATCCTTGTAAAATGGTTACTGCTGAATACCGCGATTAAGTAGCCAGGGTGTTCTCAAAAGTGTTCAAAAGTGCGTTGAAACGGCGTTGAAATAGCGGAGTTCACATTGCACAAAGCAGTTAATAATGGTGGTCGATCACGTGACGGTGTATATCGAATGCCATTTAGTCGCGGGTCGAAGTCGGCCGCGGGATATTCCGCGTCCAAACGATTTAACCACTGCATGGCGTATAATGCAGAGGTCGGAATTCGGTTGAAATGCCTGATGCCCAGAATACATAGAATACATATTTAAACAGTGTTTAATGTCCTGAGGTTCTCTTTTGTTGTCGTTCGGATGGACCACTGGTGTGGTTTGCAGCTGCCACAAATCGATCCAACTGTCACTTGTTATGGAAAGCGGACAGCACAGCCTTGTGTAACCATTTGCTATTTGGAATAATCTTCTAAAGCAATGTAGGCGCTCGAGTAGACTCTCTTGATAAACCGAACGTCCTGTTGAAATTCTCAGTAAATGAGTCGCTTTTAGACCTTCTTTGCAGTGGCGGCTCCACAGGGGGATCCAGAGGGATCCGTGCCCCCTATTTGAGTGCCTGGTCCCCAGTGGCCCCCCTGTTGGGACCCTATACTTAATGCTACATACATAACAACAAATGGTTCCCCTCATGATTACAAGTTGCCACCCCAACGGCCCCCCACTTGTCAAATCCTGGAGCCGCCACTGCTTCTTTGGCGTAGCCACGAGAGACACAGAGACATCTGTTATTCTATTATGGATGGAACCGGTCGTGAGATTTGTGCAAAACCTTTGAGAAATTTGGAGGGAGGGGGCTAAGCAGCATAAGCAAGAGAAAACGTGAAAGCGCCATGAACTTTTTACGAGCGTTTTTTTGTTCATCGGAGACTTTTTCATGCGGAAATGTCGACGTGGCCTTCTAATAGGGAGACCTGGCTGCGCCACTGCTGACCATTACCGTCACTAACTGTTCAGAACTGCAGCCAGAAAACACAATATCCGGACGATCAGTTTGGACAACCTTTGAAGGAATGGAGATCCAAAAGGCAAACACTGATTTATTTGAATACTGGGAAGAGAAAATAGACGAAGTGACAAAGAGATAGGAAGGCAGGCATACGGACAGATAACGAGAGCGTCTTCGAGTGAACCTAATTGGCAGTGGCGGCTCCAGACTTTGGTAAGTGGGGGGGGGCTTGGAATGACAACTTCTAAGCATGTGGGTCAACCATTTGTTGATAGGTATGTAGTAGTAAGTATAGGGTCCCAACAGGGGGCTACTGGAGGGTCAGACATTCAATAAGGAGGCACGGCCCCCGCAAGCCCTTATGTGGAGCCGCCACTGCTAATTGGACATCGTTATCTCAGACAGACAGACAGGCAGACAGACAGACAGACAGACAAGTTCAAAAACAAAAGCCACACGACTTCCAAGTATCATCGTCGGTTAATGTCTCTGTAGATGTCATATCCGATTTCGTTCGTTACCATCCATTGCTGCCTATCTGTCCTTGTCCGTCCACATGCCAGTTCGTCTGTCGTCTTCTGGTCTTTTGCCAATAGTTAATCAGAGGACGCAGAGGAGGCGCACGTCGTAGTAAGACACCGACAGAATCAGTCGACGACATTCATTCTAATGAGGGGAGAGGGATTATAGTCCCCACGATTTCCAACTTAGAAATATTCTTACAAGTAAAAAAGGTCGTCAACTATTAATTTACTTGATTAAGTGATTTTTACAATTGAATGGTTGGGTGGAATAATAATAATAATAATAATAAATAATAATAATTATGCACTTCTATAGCACCAGTTCTAATACCCAAGGTATCAATCGATGGTACTTCAAAATCAATCCGGGTCATTCCAGAGATCAGTCAGAGGGAGAGAGGGAGACGGACTATGGAGGAAACGCCAATTGAAAGAGATGTCTTAAGTCTGGATCGGAAGATGCCGTGAATTGGAAGATCTGACAGCCGGAGGGAGAGAGTTCCAGATTTTAGGCCAGAAATCCACCAATTTCAGTGTTGGTTCTAGGTACATTCAACAATGAATCAGCATACCTTGTTGAATGACGATGGTTTGTGATTCAACATAGATTTTAAATATTGAGGTTGGCCAGACTGCAGTGTTTTAAAAACCAGGAGACCAGTTTTGAATAGAATTCTCTGTTCTACTCAACCAGTGTAACTTTTTGAAGAACAGGTTTAATATGATCATGCTTACTTTTTGTAATGGCTCGGGCAATAGTCTTTTTGCATGTTAGATCTGGTCATACCATTGTAAAGAAATTGCAATAATCAAGTCTGACAAGGGCGTTTGCAAGAGGAATCAGAGCAGATTTGGGCACAAGATCACGAATTCGTCGAATATCTCTGATTTGCATACCTTATTTATATGATCGTTAAACGACATGTTCTTATCAAATATCACCCCTAGGTTGCGGACAGACGACTTAGATTAACTGAAATGTTGTCAAATATAAATGAATTTATGTCTTCAAATTTACTTAGATTAAATGATGTACCAAGAAGTAAAAACTCAGTTTTTGAGGGTTAAGTGCAAGCCATCCAAGACTGAACGTTTTGCAGGCAAAGGGACAGATTTTCTAGTGACATGGAGGAGGTTTTATCGTCGAAGGCAATGAATAACTGTGTATCGTCAGCATAGAAATGATAGTCAGCAGAGAATTGTGTAGAAGAGATCCAAGGGGCATTGTATATAAGGTGAAAAGGAGAGGGCCTTCCCTTGAATCTAATTTAGCTGAGTCTGACTTTTACAATAAACAGATTGACTGCGATGTTTAAGATAGGATGATAATACAGTACCCGATAAGCCAAACCAATGTTCGAGTCTGTGGAGAAGGATTGCATGATCTATGGTGTCAAAAGCCGCAGACAAATCTAGTAAAATAAGTGCAGTTACCTTGCCGTTATCCATAGCAGACAAAATATAATCATGAACAGCTAGGAGAGCAGTTTCAGTTGAATGAAATTTTCTATATGCAGATTGTTGGAATAAGGAGTTAAATGCGGTTACCACCTTAATGGTGAGATTGTCAATTGAAGGGCCCAGAGGAATAAGGAAGTAAGTCCAGTTACCCTCTTAGTGGTGAAAATATCAGTTGAAGGGTCCGCTGAAATATGGAAGTAAATGCAGTTACCCCTCTTATTGTTATTGATCCTCAAACCATTGGGGGGTCAGATACAGTTACCTCCTTATTCCACCCAGCCATTCAATTATACAGGTATATGAGCGCGTACAACTATGTTGATACCCCCAAAATTGTGATCGATCAGCCAATGGGGGTTTTAACCCCAAACCCCTTAATTGGCTACGCCACTGAAACTATCGATCAGTTACCGGTATATAATCATATTAAAAGCCAAACGAGATAATTTACTGTGCTATCAAGAGAGACAACAGCACAGTGTTTATTCTAGACCTTTTCTGGGGTGGGGAATTTCTGGGAGATCCCACCCCAACCCCCAAGTTTGAAATTCCCCCAACCAATTTTTTGACATTTTGGCAAGTAGTATGACCTCCTCAATGCCTCAATGTCTGCCCCCCCCCCCAAAAAAAAAAAAAACTCTCCCCAATGTCTAGGTAGCTAGAATAAACACTGGGAGTCTATTCAGGTCAGCTTTATTATTGATGCTTTCTTCTCAGATACATAAAAATTTAAATAGATCGACTGAGTTGAGGCCGAGGGAATGCTCATCTACCATCATAAGCAGCAGTCGCGCTCAGCCTACAATTATATTTCACGAACGGTGTGTTATAAGACGCGCCTATTAAGGACAGCGGGTCCCTCCCCCAGACACGGTGAGACACCTCGTTCCCCCTTCGGACAGCTGCAACCGAAATGCCAACGACAGATACTTTTCATTAATTACGAATTTACGAACATAAAAATTAGTCCATTTACCTTTCGAACCTTTCATTATTGCTTTCAGTGACAATGAAATCGTCTGGAATTTGAATGGAAAATTAATCGGATTTCACCGCGGAACACCATTTCCCTCCGCAGATAAGTCCTCGTGCTCGACCGGGACTCAAAGATATCATATCATATCCGCTCTGCTGCAGTTCTAAACAGCTGAGAAAACATCTTCAATCTCTCTCCCTCCGTCCGTCTGTTTCCGTCTCCTGTCTGTCTGTCTCATTGTCTTTGTCCGTCCGTCCCTCCGTCCGTCTCTTCCTGTCTCTATCTTGTCGAAGATAACGGGGGATGAATCAGTGGTGTGGGGGTGACGAGTAACAGGAGCTGGAATGACAGCATCAAAGTCAGTCGTGCTCTGCGAACCCTCGATGATACAAAGTAGGACAACCAACGATAAGAACCCAAGGACGCGGGTGGGGAAGGACTGCTCCACTCTGCTCACCCTCAGCCCTCACACACACAGACGGAGAACTAGGAAGGAGAGAGAGAGAGAGAGAGAGAGAGAGAGAGACAGAGAGACAGAGAGAGAGAGAGAGAGGAGAGAGAGAGCGAGAGACAGACAGACAGAGACAGAAACAGACAGACAGACAGACAGAGACAGAGAGACAGAGACAGACAGAAAGACAAAGAGATACAAAGAGAGACAGAGAGTGTGTGCGCCCTGACGCAGTAATTAATATTAATTAATTAATTAATTAATTAATATGAGGTTGTTTTAATGGCTTATTAATCAACAAAAGCCCAAATTCGACGACGACGAGTGACAAGCAGTACATTAACCGACTGCACATCAGTCTAACTGAGGGTAGCATTTGAAGGACTCAACAGCGATGAGCATTTTAACCTTCTCTGGACTCAATTCATTCGAAACAGCAGTGTTTCAAAATCCACTGAAGACGGTCTTCGAACAGTCGCGCACTGAATCCCTCCGTAGTACGCTGTTTCTGAGCAGCTCTGTGAATATTATGCACTGAATTTCGTGACTGTGTCGCTTAGGCATAAAAGGCAGAAATTACTGAATATATAGTTGATAATAATGCACATTTTACTAGAACAGGGTCCATGAGTTGATAACTGCGTCCTAAAATTTAGACAAAGCGGAGCGATACCATTAAGACTCGGGGCTAGGGGTCCGGTTCCGGGGCCCCTGGCCAGTGGCGTAGCCAGGGGGTTAAACCCCTTGGCTTCCCGACCGAAATTTTTTCATTGTGTTTCACATTTTTATTTTCGGACGTGGTTTTGAGGCTAAATACCCCTGGCTGTCCGACTCAAAATTTTTGAGCAAGCCAAATGCAGTTAGGGAAGGTGACGATTATTTTTCTGCTTGTCATCAGCACTGGCGAACGAAGGAAAGCAAAGCGACGAAAATGATGAAGATTACATTTTATGCTTGTCGATATTTTTCGAAGTTGGAAATCATAACCCCCTTCCGGAAATTCTGGCTACGCCACTGCCTTTGGCTCTACGGTTTCTAATCTATGTCGGCCATTTTGCTGTTACACCTCTGATCTAAATGTATTTCAATCTCAAGCAAAGATATAACACCAACGCCGAGAACTAATGCTTTCAACAAAGTGCAGTTTACCAGTAATGGCAAACCCATTGACTACTGTCTATTGAAAAAAATAGCAAAGAAAGAAGCAATGACACGAAACGAAACATATCAACGCAATGAGTAAGCTTTACTAAGGTTGAAAAAAACAGAAGATTTTATTCGATAATAAATTAACCTCTAAATTCCGACGAAACGAAAGAACTCACCCACGCACCCGCTCCCACACCCACGCACGATATTTAGGATTAACTTGAAACATTTATACATTTATTAGAATGGATCATTTGAGTAGTAGGCCTAAGTCCATGTCAAAGACCAGCAGTGGAGAGAAAACACTGCTAAGACTATCTGCTATTCTGCTCGCAGATGAGTTAGCCAACCTCGGTCGCAACGGGAAACTATTCGGATATTGCTTTGCCGCTTTCATTACACGCGTATAGTAGTGAGATTCTAAGAAACACAAAACGAGATATTTAGACTGAAGAATTTCTCCTGTGATTATATATATATATATATATATATATATATATATATATATATATATATATATATATATATATATATATATATATATAGAGAGAGAGAGAGAGAGAGAGAGAGATCGGAGGACAGTTTAAAAATTAAACCCTCTCAGCGGGGAATGTCAACGAAGGTCCCCTACTGCATGCAGGGCTGACGAGAGGGGGGGCAGAGGGTACACTTTTACCCGGGCCCGGCGATAAACAAAGGTCCCGCGTTAACCAGAAAAAAATAAGTGACGACCTTTTTTTGTTTGTCGGCATTTATTTAATATGAGGGTAACCTTTTTTTGCTTGTCAGGATTTTTAAGTTCTCAATATTTGTCCCCGGCCCAGATTTTCTCTCGACGTCCCTGACTGCATGCATGCTTCCTCCATCTGCATTCTGAGAGTAACATTTCGCTTATATACAATGGAGGGCTCAAGTGGCACACGAGTCAACGGACGTCTAGAAGGACGCGGATTAACGTCACTGGTCGTCGTCTGCATTGAAAAAGTAAGACGATAGCCTCCTATACTTGAGAAACGTTTTAACAGTTGACGATTAAAGAGGGCGCTCTTGACATCATGCACGTCAGCACCATTCGTCCGATGAAGTGTCCGCATACGTTATTACGACCCCGATTTTTTAAAATACAGATCCTAATTCACAATCTGTGCAACTGACTCCACCTCCAGAGCAAGCAGAAACTGCAAACAACGCGCCGTCACATAGGCTTACTAGGCTCTCTAGTCTCTACTACTCAGAGACTCAGAGTCTCAGCGCCCAGGAACAAGGAGCCAGCGCGGTGCTGCTTCTGAAAGCGCTATAGAAATTCACGAGATTTCACTCACTTACTACTATGAAGCATACTTATGCCTAATCATATATATATATATATATATATATATATATATATAGAGAAGAGAGAGAGAGACAGAGAGAGACAGAGAGAGAGAGACAGAGACAGAGAGAGACAGAGACAGAGACAGAGACAGAGAGAGAGAGAGAGAGAGAGAGAGAGAGAGAGAGAGAGAGAGATAATGGTCGGATCCGTACCTGGAACCAGAGGCAAAGGCCAACCAAGGAGACGTCGGATTGAAGACATAGAAGACACTGCAGACTGAAAGCAATAATCAACCTGGCTGTAAAAATGGCAAACGGCAGAAGAGACTGGAGGAGGAAGAACGTTCATAAAGCTGCCTACACGTCACCGATGGATGACACATTATGATAAATAAATAAATAAATAAATAAATAAATAGATAAATAAATAAATAAATAAATATAATGCCATCTGTAGGCTACTTAATGCCTGAAGGTCTTACGCAGTGGCGTAGCCAGGATTTCCGGAAGGGTGTGTTTGGTTTTTGGTTTTTGACCGTGATCAACTTCGAAAAAATCTTGACAAGCGAAAAAGGTCATCTCCTCATCTTTCCTTATCTTTCCTTCTTCTATTTTTCATTTCCAGCAGGTGCTGACAAGCAAAAATAAAAACGTCGCCACCTATAACACCCTGTTACATTTTATACCCAAGTAGCCGAGGAGGTTTTTACACCCAAAATCGCGTCCAAACATAAAAGATGCATAGAAACTCATGAAAAAAAATTTTCGGCAGCCAAGGGGGGTTTAGCCCCAAGCCCCTCTTGGCTACGCCACTGGTCTTATGAATAAAAATTACATAGTATACAGCAACCCTAATATATTATAATTATTAGGATTGCCAACGGAATGATCAAATTTTTAGCTAATTAAAACTTAAGCCATTGACCTTGCTGTTTAATGAATGCTGTCACAAAATTTCATTGATAAAACAGTTAACAACGTTCTAAACAATTGACTTTTGAGCGTTCACTTTATCGTTCAACGACTGAATACTTAGCCTAGTTTTCGGTATGCGACATGTCACATGACCCAAAAATATTTTGACTTTAAAATAAATTAAGAATATTCTATGCTGTTTCTGGCGTCATTTTGCTGTCTAAAACTAGTAAATTTAATTTATAAATAAAACCGAAAATAGCTATTTCGTTTTGTGAAATTTGCTACCTTTATTAAATCGTAATCTTAACTTACATGTAGAAGCCAGTTACTAGAGTATTGCAGGTTGTGACTACGAAACGTCAGTGGTGGCTCCAGGATTTGGCAAGTGGGGGCCATTGGGGTGGCATCTTCTAATCATGAGGGGCCAACCATTTGTTGCTAGGTATGTAGTATTAAGTATAGGGTCCCAACAGGGGGCCACTGGAGGCCAGGCGCTCAATAGGGGGAGGGGCACGGGCCTCCCGGTTCCCCCTGTGGAGCCGCCACTGCGAAACGCCCGAGTCAGTTCTGTGAGCGAATACGTTCTGTGTGTTTGGTGACAATGCTAGCAACAGAGGGAGGGGGGCTTCTCCTTTGCCAATAAATGTCAACAAACTATATTGGGTATTAAATCAGATTTTTGATTTCTTGCTTAATTTGAAAACGATTGGGTTGAGAAGAGCAGACATGGACATGGATACATTTTTTAAAACCCAACCCACCACTATTCAAACCCAACCCACGGAAACAGCTGGGTTACTTGACCCAACCCAACCCAACCCACGTATAAAAATTTCTTAAATCCTCCTTCATTTCATAGACCAAAAGGAATGTATTCCATTTGGCAGATTTCATATTTCTGGATGTCTCTGTAACTTGCATTTTTCGGTTGCTCCTGTGAAAAGGCATCGCAACAGATCAAGGGTAATTAGTAGTAATTTTAAAAAATCATTAATATGTACACATTTGTACAATATAACACAACAACCTGGCAACCCAACCCACCACAAAATGGAAATTTCGGACCCAACCCAATCCATGGGTGGACCCAACCCATGTCCATGTCTGGAGAAAAGTGAAGTGAGAAAATATTTCGATATTCGTGTTAGAGAAAATGTTTCACTTCACCCTTCTCAGCCCAACCTTCTCTCTCCTTTGTTCCACCGTCACTACCCTGACTCTACCTGTTGGCTTTCTCTCTCTCTCTCTCTCTCTCTCTCTCTCTCTCTCTCTCTCTCTCTCTCTCTCATACACATGATGTACTTTCAAGAAATATATACACACACCTAAAACAATGATTAATTATCTATGTGCACTAAATAGACATACTACTCAGTTTATGAAGGGAACTTACCGCTGGTAATACTTCCTGAAATCTACGGAACGCTCATTATCCGAAGAATGGCTGTAAAAGCACCGTGAACAGTCGCTGGGTCCCTAAATTGAAATGAGCTCAGAGGCCTACTTGGAATTTAACTGCTTCTATTCAGAAGCGGACTAAACAAACTATCAGCTTCTGAACGACCCACGCGCGTTCCCTTAAAGCCGCGCAGGCGTTCTAGACATCACGCTGGCTTTCAATTTAAAAGGCTTTCGCCTTCTGACCGCTGCAGCCGCAGAGCAAAATCACCGCGCAACAAACAGCAACAAATCTTTTCTCCAATCTCAGACAATTTCACAATTAACTTCGGTGATTGAATCGTGCTTCTTGCAGGTCTATAGTTTTGCGTGCCGTGTCATGCGGAGTGAGAGAGAGAGATAGAGAGAGAGATAGAGAGAGAGAGAGAGAGAGAGAGAGAGAGAGAGAGAGAGAGAGAGAGAGCGAGAGAGAGCGAGAGAGAGAGCGCCTGTGTGACGAGGAGACGGGCGCATGAGAGGTGGTTGGTTGCGTGGCGTTGGCACCAAGTGGCGGCTCCAGGACTTGGCAAGTGGGGGAAGAGGCGTTGAGATGGAAGCTTCTAAGCACGGGGTGGCAACTATTTGTCGCTAGGTACAGTATGTAGTACTAAGTGTAGGTCCCAACAGGGGACCACTGGAGGGGCAGGCATGCAATAAGGGGGTACGGACGCTAGGGGCCCCTCGTGTGGAGCCGCCACTGGTTGGCACAGAGGAGACACCAGAAAAAGGTACGTTTAGAATTACAGAAGCAGTTTCTCACAGAGCAGCAGCTGAGAGAACAGACACCGATGTCTGTCTGTCTGTCTGTCTCTGTCTCTCTGTCTCTCTGTCTCTCTCTCTCACGCACACACACACTCACACACACGCTCACACACATACACAGAGTCTGCACATCACCCGCTTAATACAATCATCAGCTGAACATAGGCTAACAGAATATTGCGACAATCTACGTCTTTATTAACAGCCGTGCACAAGAACTGATAAATGTGCATTTTAATGCAGCTGTTGTGTCAGGTATTCATTACAGTGACCGTTTTTTGCAATTAATTACAGCTACCAGTAGCACAGCTCATTAATTACTACTGACACGTCAGAACAAAGAAAGACTTGGTTTACATTAGGGATACTTTTCTCGAATTTTCACTACGATCCGATATAAAGGAGTCGAAGACACGAATAAGTCCAACATCGCCTGACAAATCGGCAGATTTTGTATATTTTGTCTCTCGTTGATCTGGAATTATCACTGTTTACAGTTTAACATGGGACTGTCCATCAATTATGTCAACAAAATAGGGAGAAGAGGGTTTTAAACAGTTTGACAGTTGTTGAAATGGGTGGGCGGCGGGGGTCAAGGTCAAGCAATTTCACTTTTTACAAATAATCAAAAAAGGAAATTTCATGAAATACTATTTATTACAACGAAGAAAAGCCTGACAAGCAAAACAAAGTAATCAACTTGACACTTGATGAGCAAAAAAGGAAAGGTCATCACCGCACAAAAATAATAGCCTTCAAAACTTTTTAGGGGGACCCGTCACTGATCTTAGGGTCAAAAGTTTTTGACATAATTATAGGGGATTAGGAGTCACTGAAAGTTGACAGCTGTTGACAAAGAGGAGGGGTCAAAAATTGCCCTAAAAATTGTTGACATAATTAACGGATAGTCCCTATGCGTAATATAATTATACGCTCAAAGCCCGCAAAACACGCCATTCGCAGCAAATGATAAAGACAAGACTACCCCCCCCCCTCCCCCCCACCCTCCCCTCCCCCGCAGCAGGTCATGACTCGTCATAGACCAACAGTTATACACGAGTTTCCGCCATGCTCAAAGAGGCGGAGGCTTTTAAATGTCGAGATCATGAATCACCCCGCCCGCCCGTCGAGGACAGCGAGGGTGGATTCTGGATGCATATGTTGGCCCGAGACGCGGCGTTGAATCAAAAGGCGACGTCGTGAAAACGAACTCCGCGGAGAACTCAGTCGCTGATTAATAATTAATTATCATAGATGTCACCGCCCTATTATTTTATAAAAAAATCGTATATTGTATAGATAAACAGATGGGTGGATGATGTGGAGAGTGGGCAGGACTGAAATTGTCAGCATCCACATGAAGGAAGATGATGACAGAAAACAGACGAAAAAAAAAACCCATTATTTTATGTCGACCGGTAATTGTATACAATACTTGGTTTATGCAATACTTGAACTGCGCGCCTTGGAAATAAATGCCGAGCTCTGCATCGCCTATTCCAAAAGTGAAAAACGTTCCTAAAGGGCTAAAAGGTTGCAGGCAAAGCGTTCGCCAAAATGTAAACAGTCGAAGTGTTGAGTCTAAATTTGAGAAAACCGTAAATCCGTTTCGCTGTCTGCGAAGGACATTCGATAGTAGGCCTAGAGCAGAGGTATTAATTAGCTTACGTTCACGATACCCGAGATATACCTTTACCCAGGTATCGGTCACAAGGCGCATGGCGATTTCGTCTTCAATTTTTTTTATATAGCAAAGATGCTATAGTTCTGACATTATGCTGTTCTCCTCAAAGACCAAAATTGATAACAGCACAAAGAGATAAAGCATTTCGTCCATTGCCGTCTATGCCTTTTAAAATGTTTATTTCTACTTTTCCCACCAATCATTCTCGCGGTGACGACGTATAGGCTACAGTATAAGCCAGGGGTATATTTAAACCGCGACCCGCGGTCCACAGTCCGAACCGCAAGGCTGATTCTTCTGGGTTTTGTCATTTTATCCGTTGCCTTGGTGCACTTTTAACCAGTCTATTAAGAGGACGGGGTAGTTAGTATAGTTACTCGAAGTTAACTACTACGCCGTTGTGGACATAGGAGGAATAATAGGACTTCCGTTTTCAACTAATGGACCATCACGAACCATGTAAAACAGAATGCGGACCGGATTGAAAAAGTTTGAATACCCCTGGTATAAGTTCTAGGGATACATGGGAATACCCCTGGTATAAGTTATACTATAGGCAGTGGCGTAGCCACGGGGAGTTAACTCCCCTTGGACGGCGAAGAAAAATTTGTGGGATGTATTCCCATGCAATTTTTATTTTTTGAGGCGATTTTTGGCGATTTGGGGAGTGAAAACCCTCCTTAATTGGGGTTATCGACGACCTTTTTTCAATCCTCTTTTTCGGGAATCCTGACTACGCCACTGATACTAACTTACTAAGCCTATATACGATGCGTGGCAAACACTTAGGCCTAAATGTTTTTAAAACTAATAATTTCTGCTGTTTTTCTAATATCCTAGTCAGAGCGTTCATATGACTGTTTGAATTCAGAATTTGCAATTCCAGTTTAATTAAAATCTTAAATAGAAGACGTCCAGTTGCCATTGTTGAAATGCAAGTCCCATGAAAATTCAGTTTACTTTCTTGAAACACCACAGCTGGGTCTATTTTAACCGCGGACTCAATCATCAATGCCATTTGTAGAAATAAACATCCAGCAGCAAATTCTGAGAAATGAGTCAGGGCTGAATGAGTTGTAACGATCGCGTCTTAATTTTAAATCACAGATGTAACGTTGGAAAATAAATTTTAAGACGCTTAAAACGCAGAAAGCGTGAGAAAAATAAAACGTAAAAACGTTTATTACATCTATGTTATAAATCAAAGCAGATTCAATAGGCCACTCAAAGGTATTTTTATTCAATGGAAGTTTTATGATAATTATGTGTTTTAATCTATTGAATAAATGATTGTTTACGCTGCTAATTTATGGGTGTCGCGGGTGCGCAGTGGAGCAGTGCAGAGGCGGATTTACCACGGTACCAGGTGGTGCATCGGTACCGGGCCACCCTTCAAAATACAAATTTAGGGGCCTCCCTTTTCTAATAATAATTTTTTAAAGACTTTTAATTATTAGTTTCTTTAAAGTAATTTATTTTCGGAAATATACATGAATGTTATATCGTTAGACGTTAGTAGTGTTTGGACATGGATTAGTAATAATTTAGTATTGCAATGCAATTTAATGCATGCTCCATGAGTCTATGTTAAGAAAGCTTATATCTCATATACCCCGGTTTAGCTGACCTCAATTAAGGGTGTGGCTCATAATGGCTGGACTCTGACCGACGGTTGCACCGGGCCACCGGCGGTCGTGGACGCCCGGCCTCTTGCATCGTTATGCAGATTAGGGGTACTGCATGACTCAACCTGAATGCCTGTACAGTGTATCTCGACGGTCAATTCTTACCACGGTACCACCGGTCAAGAAGCGCGGGAAATGGGAGGAGTAAGTGTATTTGTATGCCTCCGTACCTTTGGAATGGCAATGCATAGTTGCATACAGACTAACGCCATCACTCATTTGTCTTACCGTAAAATGCGTAACACCGTGACGGTGACCTTTTTGGCAAACGATGACAAATCTTAGTTATACTTAGTGCTTTTTTTCTAGAAAAAAGGTACCGGAACTCATCTTCGTGTATGATTAAATTCATAAGAAATATATAGCCACAACAAAAGTCGTCGGCGACATGTTGAGAGAATTTAGACTAATTACCAGTTACGGTGAGTTACCAGTACACTACTAATATTATAAACAGACGACAGGTCGACCGTGCCCCAGTTCTTGTACACTGACTGCACGACTGCAAATTCAATGAAAGTTTATTTGAGTTGAAGTTAATGGCATTTAATTGTTTCATTTTTCAATTACGTTTGTTGTATTTTTACTTCTTTAAACAGTGTTTATTCTAGCCACCTTGACATTGGGAGGATTTTGAAATGTTTGGAGGGACAAGGTTTGACATCTCAAACGTCTTGACGAGCAAAAAAAACAAAAAAGGTCATCTGCCCGTTTTCCCTTCTTAAACGCTCTGTGACAAGCTTCTTTATTTTTCCCTCTCCAAAAAAATAAAAAATCCCCCGTCGCCACACTTTTTTGGGGGAGAGGAGGAATTTCCATCTCCCTATGCAACATATAAAAAAATTTTCATTTTTTGGAGGGGGGATTTTTTAATTTTGGGGGAATCCCCCAAAAGGGCCTAGAATAAACACTGTCTTTAAGTGACCACGATGGCGCCGGGGGGCCTCCAAAATGTAAATCCGCCTCTGGAGCAGTGGTTAGAGGTCTGCTAACTGAGGTCGGTGGTTCAAGTCCCGGCCGCTGCAAAAATTGTGAATGGGTGTTAACTCGGTGGAAGGAAAGGCGGCGAGGGAAAGACTGGAAAATCAGCTCATTCAGTCGTTGTCGTGTAAAATTGAAGGCGCCAACCCTTCGGTTCTCCGCCGAACTATCATCTATGGAGCATAGACAGTGGCGGCTCCAGGATTTGGCAAGTGGGGAAGGGGGCGTTGGGGTGGCAACTTCTAATCATGGGGGCAACCATTTGTTGTTTAATGTATGCAGCATTAAGTATAGGGTCCCAACAGGGGCCACTGGGGCAGGCACTCAATAGGGCACGGGCTCCTCTGGCCCCCCGATGGAGCCGCCACTGAGTATAGACTGCCTTCTTCTGATAATCTCGTGCGCTTATTTTATACAGGATCTTGCCGACTTGCAGTGAAACCGTTGCAGGAGCATAATGCATTCCAGAATGATTAATTAAGAGACGTCAGATGCTTATTAAGTGTAGTGTATAAATGTAGAAAAAACTGGAGAACTTAGGGATCGTGAATTCAGTGGCATAGCGAGGCAAAGTGCCGCCCGGGGAGAAAAAAATGCCGCTTCTTCGTAAAATTCTTGACAAGCGAAAATAACCTTAGGCCTATCGCAATTCGCTAAAATTTTTCATATGCAAAAAGGGTTTTATCGAAAATGCCGCCCTATAGAGCAAGTGCCGCCCGGCGGCCCGGGGTGGTTCGCCTCCACCGCCCCCTCGCTACGCCATTGCGTGGATTCATTCCTTGTTGTAGTAGGCCCAGCTGCCTAATCTACTACCATAGCGCAGAGCTGGATAGCGTGTAACGATAAGCTTTCAAAATTGTACAGTAAGCCTATAATAGCATCATGGGTTTGCATAGGTTACTGGGCGTAGTGTGGTCTTACAGTTATAACTGCACCCAGTGGCGTAACGTGGGGGCGGGGGCACTTTGTTGACTGCCCCCGGCCCCGAGGCGGGGGCCCCAAAGAGGGGGTCTAAGCTAGGGTTAGGTTAGGGTTAACCCTAGGTTAGGGTTAGGGTAGGCTTAACCCTAACCATAGAAGTGAACGAAAGCCGGCGACCTTTTTTTTTTTTTTGCTCGTCAGGGTAAAAAGGAGGCTGATGACGTTTTTTTTGCTCGTCAGCCCGAAACTTTGGAACTTTGGGGTCCCCATGACAAAGATGCCCCCCGGGCCCTCAAAAGTCACGCTACGCCACTGACTGCACCTTCATATTTAATTAAAGACTACAACTCTCTACCGGCAAGAATCTCTCAAAGTCCGCCATTCAGCGTCTTGTCTTCAAAGGACACAGAGGTGACAGAGCTCTCCGGCGGCACAACTAAAACGCCTCCTAAATATAACTGCATCGCGGTTTTCCGTAAATCACTTTACAGGTTAGCTATCAGACAATGAATCGACTCAAACATCTGCTTATTGGTTGACAGGGTAATTCATTTGAACCAACCATCATATATTATCCATGGGGACGTCCATAAAACACGTCACGCAGGCGGGAGTAGGGTCTAAGAAAGCGTGAGTTTGCGACAGAGGAGAGGGTAAGGACCACAGGGACGTAACACTTTAAGTATAGATAAAACCTTAAATATACCTGATAGTGGATATGTCCCAGTCCCTCCACTACTTAGATTACCGGTAATATACATTTAGATTTTGCCAAAGTTGTTGATAAATTAAGTACCCCACATAAGACTGGCTGCCAAATTGAAGTCCTGTGAAATACGAAGGAATAATCTCAGATGGATTTAACATTACGTACTGTATTATTATTGGAGTGTGGTCTCAGTGCTTGGGCCATTGCTTTTTCTGATATATATATATATACATATATATATATACACACATACATACATATATATATACATACATTTATATATATATATATATATATATATATATATATATATAAAATCGATGAAGGATTACTATCCAAACTTTCAAAAGTTTTGCCGACGATACAAAGATATGCAGAAATATCAACTCTGATGATGCTAAAATTTTACAGGCGGATCTAAGGAAATTGTTTCAGTGGTCTGTGGGCTGGCAGATGCTTTATAATAACTAAAATAAGACTGGCAGATGCTTTATAATAACTAACATAAGACTGGCAGATGCTTTATAATAACTAAAATAAGACTGGCAGATGCTTTATAACAACTAAAATAAGACTGGCAGATGCTTTATAATAACTAAAATAAGACTGGCAGATGCTTTATAATAACTAAAATAAGACTGGCAGATGCTTTATAACAACTAAAATAAGACTGGCAGATGCTTTATAATAACTAAAATAAGACTGGCAGATGCTTTATAATAACTAAAATAAGACTGGCAGATGCTTTATAATAACTAACATAAGACTGGCAGATGCTTTATAATAACTAAAATAAGACTGGCAGATGCTTTATAATAACTAAAATAAGACTGGCAGATGCTTTATAATGTCGACAAATGTTCTGTAATGCATGTTGGGAAATCTAATAATGGCAATTGATTGATTGATTGAGGTTTTATTATTTCCAAATTGGTAAATATCAACATATCATAATAGCAATTACAGAATGACAAAAGTACAATATAGGCAAGAAAAACACACTCAGAAACTTAATTATCAAGGCATATTAATCCAGAACAGTTAAAAAATTATATAAATGAAAATTAAGCAGGCTATCTGAGCCTTTCTGGATAAAGAAGAGAAAGGAATATGAGCATTGCATCCTGAATCCTGATTATAAATCATAGAAAGACTATGACAATGGAAAAAATTATTACATTACAGTCAGATAGGACAACAGTTGCTCATAATTTCACATTTTAAGGAAATAAAATGATACCTGAAGGGAACAAAATTCCCATAGGATAATTCCCTTGGATAATAGTAACTAATTTATATCGAAATTATTAATAATTTGATGTCATCAAAGCAGACAGATATATAATATACAAAGATAAGTATTATTATCAGTTAGGTAACATAAATGATTAACATTTACCTGATATAATATATTTATTAGCTTTTCTTTTAAATTCATTTTTTTAATGAAATGGGAAGGCTATTCCAAATAATTGGGCCAAAAATGTTTAATGGCAAATATTATTATTTATTATTACGTTATATGGTTTTATAAGCTAAGCAAAATTTCTACATTATTTCTTGCATATTATAGTCTGGTTTGCATTAAACATTGGCATGTGACATTTGAATGAAAGTACTACTGTCGGTAGGGGAGGGAAGTTAGCAAAGGGGCGGGAAGTTAGCAGGGTAGTAACAACACTGGACCATAGAGCAGAATGTCACGTGTTTGATACTTGCAGGAGCCCTAAGCATCGACTCAGCCTTACTTGCTAGAGGGTGGTGGCAAAAATGAGGAGCAGCGTTAAGCTGCGAGGTAAAACGTGGGTCTGGGGAAAGTAATGGCAACAACCCCAAATTCATGGCTTATACCACCTACGTCACTGATTGCCGACTGGAGAGAAGTGCTGAACTCGAGTAAGAGACCTGCCTTACTATTGTTGTATAATGTTAGTCAGTTAGTTTTGTGCTTTAGTGAGACATTAATTGGAGGTATTAATGACATAATAAACATTTCATTCAACGTTTGCTCATCAGGTTTCAAGACTTCCCAATTGTATTTTGCTGAAATATCCAGTTCTTTAGGGTTTTCATAAAGCTATTTTATTAAAAATTTATTCATTAAAATACCTCTTCCCGAGCAACTTTTAAGAAAAGTGGCACCTTTTTTAATAAAAAATAAAAATAATAAATTAAAAATTAAACGAACTAGGAGTCATAAATGAAAAACGGGGCACAGACCCTTTTTACCTGTGAGTGAAAAAATTTCAACGTGGTTCCTATTCAGGAATCCTGCTACACCGTTGAATGAGGATTGAAACGGCGGTGCCTTCTTAACATGCCTGCCGCCCCCTGGTGCTAAAACCTTGCTACGCCACTGCATGAAGCCTTCAAGTCAGCAAGAATTTAATTAATCAGCGTTCTAAACTAGGCTTGAGCAACGTGAAGCCTTCAAATCAGGCAAGAATTCCATCCATCACAGGCGTCTGTACAGCTTTTTTTTCAAATGGCGTTCAATTTTTTCTTCCAAATGTCACCCCATTGTACTTTAACCTTAGTCCCATGATTTTTGCTTTTTCTGCTTATTTGCACGTGCCAACATTATCCGAAAGTATAAATCTGGAAAAATGTTGCGTAAATAAACTGCCATTCGATGCACAAGTGGAGCCAGTAGAACCTCGTTTTTGTGACATGCGACTGCGTCAAGAATCCTCGTTGCAGCGTACTCCGACTTCATTCCGGATGCAATCGTGTCGTCCATAACTGCACTTAAAAAATGGAATTGAATTACTGCACAACTGAACATCTGTACATTGACTAGAATAAAACAAACTCTTGCTGGATAGAATTCACAAGTAACACTAGCATTGTGCTCAGCTGTTGCCATCATTGAAAACATTCAAACGAATCAAAATAAATTCATTTACTTAGTCCTGGTTTCCAGACATGTTTCTAATACTAATAATTAGCCAGGGATTTAGTCAAAATTATAAATTTGTTCTAGTTTTAATTAAACTAGTTTTAAAAATTCAGAATACCACTTAAAATTTCTATACAATTTCAAAATATCTTTTCATGCCATTCCTTCAAGCAGTAGGTACAATTGAATTTAACAAAGACATTTTTTGCTTGTCAAGACATTTTGGCCACAAGTTAAGAGGCACAATCCCTCTTTTGCTCTGGGTGCTGGCAACCCACGCTACACCACTGGCACAATGGTATATAATCACCATAATGATCTTCTAAAATTTCTAAGCAAAATGTTACAAATGGAGCATTTAAGTTACCCCCATGAACGGATCCATCGGAAGTGAGCGCAGATAATGACAGGTTAGTTTTAATGTATCCTGGAGAGACAACGGTTACTCTTATGTCGTACGGTGACACTTCAGCTCTCAAGCTGTCAAAAAAGCTCTGCAGTGCGTGCTTTGAAGCACTATCTACCATTCAAAATATAAACCATAGACACAGTCCATCTGACACGATACGTATCACCATGTCTCAATCTTTTTCTAAACCTATTACTTATTATTGTGATATTGCGTCAATGCCCTGGAAACAGTCACCGGTTGGAATGTTCTTGGCAAGGAAAACAGTGCAGATAGTTTTAGAGTTGGTGCAATGTGGGAAATTAATCATGTTTTAAACTTTTGAGTGAAAACAAGTCATCCATGCAGTGCCGTTTTAAGAAGTTTGGGGACCATAGGCAATTTAAAAAAAGTAATGATGACATTTTTGTTTGCTTATTCTACTTTTGGAGGACGAAATTAATAAAAATCACAAAATAAAATGGTGATGACCTTTTACAATTTTTTTCCCTGCCCACTGGGCCCTAGGCACGTGCATACCGTGCTTATACCTTAAAATGGCCCTGCATCCATGAAAATATGACAATTTAAAGGATATTGAGAAATAAAGGAACCCAAATCGTGTACAGATTAAAAGGAATGTGAATAATCTAATCAAAACAATTTATGTTTAACCGAAGTTGAAGTGTTGTTGTAAGAGGCATTAATGAACACCTCCTATGTATTTCAAATAAATTAAATCAACAAACTGTCATATACATCCAAGATATAATTTATTACACAATTAATATGAAGCCTTCTGTACAGAATATTCTCAGAGGCTCTGTTCACTCAACACAATGCTCAAGAAGAGGCAGCTCTTGAGGAATTATATAACAGGCTCTCTGAATAGCAGTCATTAATTGGTGCATGGATAAAGGACTGCTGCTCCATAGCCTAAGGTCAGTAACGGCAAATGATTTATTTTGCAGACCGGGTTTAGGTTCTGGGAACTCTGTTTTGACTGTCAATCAATCAATCAATCAATCAATCAATCAATCAATCAATCAATCAATCAATCAATCAATCAATCAATCAATCAATCAATCAATCAATCAATCAGCACGTGTAGCATTGGCCAAAATGATCGCTCTCACTACAATGTCTTGTCCAGAGTGCAGTGGTGTCTTGAGCATAGACACTCCACTGTAATACTGTAATCATAACAAACATGGTGACACCCAGTTGTTGGCAGTCTACCACAAGGTCTAAAGTCAGCAGTTTTTGGCTCTGGGGACTAATAAATATCCAAACTGTCTTCAGAGTACAAATAAATAGAAATTGAGGAATAGAATTAGGAATAGAGCATTTTAAGTGGCTATCTGAAATCAAGAAAAGTTATGTTTTTAAAGAAATATAATAAACCAGTCAACTCCATTTTACAACACTTACAAGCAGAACGAAAAGGCAAAGCTATCTTTCCCTGGATGCTGCTAACAGCAACAATATGTCCACTGTGCCGTTCAATCATGTGAGGCAGGATGCCTACAAGCATTCAAAATTCTATTTAATTGAAATTGTGATTTTGTGCAAAAAGTGCACGGAAACTTCACTGCTCTACTTATCGGGACTAGATCGAAAGAGGCGTGTCTAAAACTCTGGTCTGAACAAATAATCTGCAAATGGTCAACTACTTTTAGTTTCTGACCCAAAAAAGACTAAATAGATAATTTATTAACATATAGAAGTAGGTCAAATACTGATTATCCGGCTCCAGTTAAAATGGAGCTAATCTAAGTTAACATTTGATTGGTCTTGAGGAATTGTTCTCAAGAATTGAGATTTTACAACATCAGATTATAAAAATTTTTTCATTTTCATATTATACATTCATCTATACATGCTTCAAGTTTTCCCTGAATGAAAATTATGAACACGAGACACTTAAGTGATCCATAAATGAGTGCAAATATCGAACAATGCATCTAATTCACTTAATGAATAATGACTGTCTCTATTTAAGCAAATCTGTCTCACCCTTGGTTACAGCAACCTGTCCAAAGTAATTGACGTTCATAACAGCCTGGTCAACGGTCATCTGAGTATCGTCAACTGCTCCTCTTGAGCTAATTCCACCATTGTTGATCACGATATCAATGTGTCCGTAGAAAGCAACCGCTGTTTCCACAGCCGTTAAAATGCTCGGAAAATCAGCAAGATCGAGCGTCAAGATCTTTGGTTCATACGTTATCGTTGGCTGCACAACACACAGAGGCAAAACAAGCCCAAAATATATTTCACAATTATTAAACATCCACTGCTACTTCTGCAAAACTAAATATCATCACAGACGTTTACACATTATCTGTGTCAATGTTAAATAGCTGTAACTTATCACTTTGTCAAGCAATGCAAAGCCTACAATTCCTCTCTCTCTCTCTCCCTCTCTCTCTGTCTGTCTGTCTGTCTCTCTCTCCCCCTATATATATTTTTTTTCATGTCTCCGGACAATTTTTTATCATAAGTCCTTCGGGAATGAAGTACCGAGGGCATAATGTATATGGTAATTGAGCTACTGAGACATATAAGCAAGCAGAATGACCAAAAAATCCACTAACTGAAACTTTTCTAGTAACACAAGTGTCTATTCTAAACCAGAAACATATTTATCTTACACACCAATAATTAACACAAAACTACTAATAGCCAATTAACATACAGAAAATATATCATTTAGTTAAGATAACACACATGCAAACTCCCTCTCTTTGAAACTCACTACAAAATACTCTCCATGGTAGGCATCAAAGTATTCATTATAAGATAAACTTACACTATATTATTTCCATTACAGCATATTTCATAAGCTCATAATAATCAGTATTTACTAGTCATTACGAAGTTAACTAACAAGTGATTTCTGCTGTAACTCCCGTTTCACTCGTTCCAACTGAGCAGTTCTTTTACTAGTCATTACAAAACTAAAATGACTGCTGTAACTCCGTTTCGGTTCAGCCAGCATCATAAAATGCATGCGCCATTGCTACAAGATTTAATGCATCGAATACATGTTAAGCACTAAGTCACTAGTCAATGGCAGATTTTTATATTTGGCAAGTTGAAAATTGTTCAGGAACTATGATTCTCACCATTGTAAAAAAACAATGCATGATAAATGATTCTCATGCAAGATTTTTCTCAAATTTCAACTCAATTTTTCATAAATCTTGTATTGTTTTTCATCACTTGTGTACAAAACCCATAACAATATATGTACAATACTCTGAGAAGACAGCAATGCCAAATCTTGCAGCCACTTAACAGTCATAAAGCGCTGGAAGTAATTGTTGCATTTATCTACTGATCTACTGAAATATTTCTCCATTTACCTTCACCTAGGCCGGAACTGGCTCCAGTTATGAGTACCACCATACCACGAAGCGTTTTGCAGGCTGCAACCAAATGGTTTCTCCTCCTTATGTAGCAGCTAACCATGAGCATGGCAGCCACTACGGCTCCACCAACGGCTGCTGTCCATGGCTTAATCGCCAGCATCGCTATTACTGCACCAAAAAAACAACTGTAATTTGACAATTTCATATTATTGACTCTGGAAAATTGATTAATCTGCAAAGCAACCCAAAAGACACTTTTAAAACAACTTCTAACAGACGTGTCAGGTCTCTTTTTTATAAAGAAAAAACAATTAAATGAAGACACGAATGCATATTGTAAAATAATATTAACACTATGTGGTTATACGGTTATATGGTTACACAGAGTGTCAAGGTTATTGCTATATTCAACGACCTCCATCCCCCTTGTTCTTTATCTCCTCTTCCCGTTCTCCTTTCCACCTCCTATTTCCATTGTTTACTCATTATTTACTCATTATCTGGATCCTCTCATCTCCTTTGCTTCCTTCATTTCCTTCACCTTCACAGCTTATTTGGTGTAATAATTTTTGCTTATTTAGGTACAATACACGACTTGTACAACGTCGGTGGTGATGCAAACATAAACTAAATAGCATTTGTGATCATAGTTTGAACTAAGGGAGAGAAGGACTGAGGGGCAGCCGCAAGCCTTAGAGAGCTATTGAATTCTCGGAATATCGAGCTCCAATTAGTTACAGTTATAACACAGACGCAATAAATTAAACTGGTCATGACTGAAACGAAATTATATCTGATTATAACGGAAAATATCAACACAATAGCGGGAAAATATGAGAATCGTTGAATCAAGTTTAACGAAAAATGACGATCTCGGACCTAAGTCTTCGCCGACGTTCCACAGAAAAATCCTCACCACAGGACGAACCAAAGGCCGATGTACACTTTTGAAAACTCACCTAAAACAATAATACAAATTGCGCTACGACCTCCCTACACTCTGAGTGAAGACAAGTGCGATACAAACATTGCGTTATATGAATTAAAATGGAACAGAAATTGAACTCAATTTGACATTTGGTCTGACCTCATTTCTCTCCCAGAGTACAAGCCACGCCCATTGCTTTACGAACTTCTATAGCACCAGTTTGAAGCTCAAAGCTATTCATCGGTGGTACTCCAAATCCATACAGCAAAAGATCAGATCAATTCCAGAGATCAGCCAGAGTGGAAGTGGGAAAAACTGTCTGCAGCACAGCAGAATATATCAGATAACGTAAATCAAGGCATGCCTATTTTAGCAAAGCCACTCCCAGTTATTTCCAGAAATCACTCACAGTGAGAACATCATAGCAGCATGTGGAGGGATCAACACATCCTTCGAAATTTCTTCCATCTATGATCTAAGGCAACCGCTCAACAGAACTGCACTCTTGGACCTCGATGACATATTATACCTGGAAGTTTCTCACAGGATAAATTATTTGACTGAAAACCCGTATTATAACTTAAGATTATTATATTCAAGACGTATAAATGTAAAAAATAATTTTAATTTGCAATAACTTTTGATTTGCGTTGGGGCTGTCCATTAATTATGGCAACAATTTTGGGGCAACCTTTGACGTACCCTTCCCCTTCCCCCCTGTCAACAACTTTCAACTTTCAGTTACCCCTATAATTATGTCAAAAGTCAAAAACTTTTGCTCCCCTCCTCCAAGATCAATGACAGCTAGGTCCCAATAACAAGGTTATTATTTTTTGCGATGATGACCATTTTCCCTCTGTTTTGCTCATCGCGAGTGTCAAAATGTGGCGGTGACAGGTGATGACCTTTTATAGCCATTTTGCCATGTCTTTTCCATTGTAATAAGTAGATATTATTCCATGAAATTTCCTATTTTTTGATTATTTGTAAAAAGTGAAATTGTTGACGTCAACTGCTCTTGACTCCTTCTGTCAGCATGCAACTGTCAAACTTTTTCAAACCCCTCCCCCTAAATTGTTGACGTAATTAATGGACAGCCCCTTAATTGGTCACAGTGGTTTTCACAAAGGCCTACATAGCCTCCTAAACCACTTAAAATCACATTATTATTATTATTATTATTATTATTATTATTATTATTATTATTATTATTATTATTATTATTATTATTATTATTATTATTATTATCATCATCATCATCATTATCATCGTCATCATTATCATCGTCATCATTATCATCGTCATCATTATTATTAGTCGTTGTTTGAAACCCTAGTGAAATGGAGCGCGCGGAGTAAAAGAGATTCTGTCACTTTCTCAAATACACCTACTTTGTGTTTGCTGTGTGGAGTGTGTGGCATCGCTTCTCTCAATGTAAGTTATGTTGCGGCAACACAGATATTTCGCGGCTGTCGTTGTTTACAAACATCTGAGCCTTCTGAGGGCAAAATTCAAATCGCGAGTTTGTCTGTGTCAGGGCTGAGAGGCGTATCTGTTCTTGAAAAAAGTTCAAAGACCTGGTGGGTTTCGTGCGCTGGAGAATATTCTTTAGACCACGGGTTCAGTCTAAAGGGCGCTGTATAGGACTTTAGCGGGGGGAAGGCATTTAAATCCACTGTGACACATACATGACACGTGGTACATTAAGCCCTCAGCATCGAGTCCTATATAATAAGCTTTACTGTAAATGAATTAAAATAATCCAAAAGCAAGAACTGTCGAGCCCTATTAAACAATTGCATAGCATAGACTCACGTATTTAATTTTAAAGCTTGGTCTGCAGTGGCGTAGCCAGGGTTCCGGAGAGGGATATTTCTACACCCCCTAACACCTCCAACAACCCCCAATTTGAGACCGACACCCCTAACCCCCCCCAATCTGAGCCTGGGATGACCTTTTTTGCTTGTCAGACTCTTTTGGCATGGATGGTGGATGGACCACCAAAATATACCAACACCCCCTAAATTGATAACCCTAGAAATAACTCTGGTTCCAGAATAGAGGGGACATATACACCTTTTTGAGTAAAAAGTCCTCCGACGAGAAAAAAGAATGTCGTCATAGAATTCTTCGAACATTCTTCAGTGACCTTCATGTTAAATATTGTTTTTGAGATTTTGCACAATTCTCACACTGGTCAGGGGCGGAGCTAGGGTGTCCGGCGCCTGGGGACAAAATATACTGGTGGCGCCCCCTCAACTTGACGAAAATCCTAAGAAGCCAAAAAAGGGCACCACTCTGCCCATTCAGTGCCCCCTTTACTCTACTTCGTGAATACCCTGACAAGCAAAAAAGTCATCACCCATAGCGGAACTCCCTATCTTAAACCAATTTTGGCGCCCCTCACCTTGGCGCCTGAGGACATCTGTACCCCTCTGCACCCCCTAGATCCGCCTGTTACACTGGTCCCAGGTAGAATAGGGGGCTGGCCCATGTACCCGCCTAACTACGCCAATGATAGTATGATAGTGGCATATATATATATGTATATATACATAGATAAATTTCAGTAGTTCGTTTTACAAAGCTGAATTCTCAAGTGTTTGTTTACATCAGTTTGGTTAGCAATCAGTGACCTTGAACATTTTGTGTAGGATGCTGGGCTTTATAATGGTTCTGACTCATTAGCAAATGCATCTTTGGAACATGTTCTCTATGTTCATGGTGAAACAGTTCAATTCAAATATATTGCACAGCGTGCATTGGATCCGATACTGCAACCTTGTTGCAAATGTTATTAATTTTAGTGCAGTGCAGATGCATAAGGAGACATTGTAAGAACGGGTGAGCAGCAATCTTCGCGATTATGGAGGTGACTGAAAAATCTCCGCTACTCAGTAATTCATCGCTGGATAATTCAGTCTTTCGGAGTAATACCGAGAATGAAGTCTCTCGAGTGAAAGTATTTGTCATCACAAAACTTCTGCTGCTTGCCGTTCTGTTTGAACGAGTGACTTTCTATGGCATCCTTGCCAATCTTGTCATGTTTTGCACCAACTACCTTGAATATTCATCAACTGCAGCGGTTGCAGTGAATCTCATCTTTACCGGTACTTAAGCCTATTAACCCCTTAACCATGTATTTAACTGTAACTCAATGTAAAATGGACGGATATATCAGTGACGCCCAGGTAAGGGGTTAATATGTTCTGTACGTCTATAGCATAATAACAATTAATTTAAAACTGTACACATTTTGTAGCAGTTTGACGTGTCCACTCATTTCTGGCATTATCAGTGTGATATTTGAGAACCATTGGCATAACCACAGGGAACTGGGCACAGTAGTGTAGTGAGAGTGGGGGGGACAGGGGTGGCAGCCGCTCCAGGGCGCCAAGGTAGGGGCTGCACCAAAATCTGGTTTTGGTCAGTAAAATAAATAAGTGATGACCTTTTTAGCTTGTTAGGGCTTTTTGGAGGTTGGGGCGCCATCGGTATACCTTGCCCCTGGGCGCCGGATACCCTCGCTATGCCACTGGCTGGGCCTCCCAATTGTGGATGGGATTAGTTGTGGGATTTGTGCAAAACCGTTGAGAAATTTTTTAGATGGTGGTGGTAGATGGAATGATTGGATTGTGGGTGAAGATCGATTGGAATTTGACCCTATTGACCTGCTTTTACGTGGAATTCTCTTCTAGGATTGGCTTACTTTTTTCCACTGATCGGAGGGCGATTAGCTGACACAATTTCTGGACGATTCAATATGATCTATGGAGGCTTCCTTATATACTTAATTGGTGAGTCTGAGTTGATGGCATTTGTAAATTTGCTTATTTAAAATGCATTTTTATTATTATTATTATTATTATTATTATTATTATTATTATTATTGTCATCATCATCTGATTTTCATTTTCTTCACATAATATTTAATTCAGCTTTGATTCATTTTAAAATTTATCTAATTTTGTACATTTTTATTGCTACAATTTTTCATAATATGTCTGATTGTTACCTGATGTTAGAATTATTCACAGAAGATTATTGTCATTAACTAAGCAAATGTTTGAAACCACCTCAATTTTAAGGTAAACAAAATGACTCCCACAAAATTTCAAGTTAGAAAATTTTGGACAAATGGAAAGTCAATGAATACAATTTACAATTTTTATGTGAAAAATTAATCTTTATCATGAGCTGTCAATGAAATGCTGTTTTCAAATGCAACAAACGAAAGCAAAAATACTTTATATACCGTAATTGTCTATTTTAAACATTGTGACCATAAAAACTTTGAATTTATCTTCAATTATGGGCTTTTATTCTTGACAAAATCCACAAATTTGTTGTTAGTTGTCCAAGAGTTGCATTTTGATTTTTGGTCTTCCTTTTCTCCCATTTTGTGAGTTAGTTATTGTTACTTTTATTGTTGAGGTAGATTTCAAATGTAAACTGTTTGACTTTTGTTAAAGGTATGGTCCTGCTTCCTGTAGTTGCTTTTGACTACAGTAAAACGTTTGGTCTTGATAGCAATGGTTTTCAATATGGATTGCCATTGGTAGGTATAAAATATGTAACTTTAGTAAGTTGTTCAAGTCTTGTGCTATAAAATGAAATTGGTTCAACAGCCATAGAAGTTGCTCTTGTAAAGACCTTTTGAAAAAATATTTGAATAATTGAGAAAATTCCATTTGAAATATTATGAGGAGTATGATGTCCCTGCTTCTTCACACATCTCAAGGGCTGACAATCACGCTTGTGCTGATATCCAACTGTTGTGATTTCGGCTCGGATAAGTATTTGAATGCTGACAAGGAAAAATCAGGATTTTACGTATCATCTAAAGTATAATTTGCTTGCATCTTTGTAATGTAATATAACAGAATATTTATATAGCGCCTCTTCTGAAGAATCACACAGAAGTGCTTCCTCTGTGATTGCTGCTTATCAGTAAAGAGAAAAAGTTTTAAGTCGTTTAAAAAAGAGGGCCATAAAATCAGCAGTTGCTAAATTATGTGTGTCGGGGCAAAAAGCATTCCAGAGGAGAGGGCCAACTCATTCAAAACCTTGTTTCCAGGAATAAGGAGGTTCGTGCTTGGGGGTTGTGGACCGAAGACATGGCCGACCAGGGATATAGCCAAGAGGATGGAGTAGCTCTGAAAGATGGAGTGGCACCAAAAAGAGAGAGAGTGCAACCGCTCTCAACACACGAAACTCAACTCGAGCAGGATAAGGCAGCCAGTGTAGAACAGACATCATATATTCACTAATGTGATCACATCTTGTGACACCAGCAATCACCCTGGCTACTGAATGAAGAACCTTCTTTAACCTCACCATATTGCGATTATTTCCTGTAATGCTCATAAATCCTCTGAGATATAAATTGATGCACGTGCAGCAGTAATATGAACAGAGTTTCAGTGACATGAACCTCACCTAAGACTATTTTGAGCTGGAGTTTTGGTTGCTGCTTGAGACATAAACAGTACATGCAGTATTATTAAAATAAATAATTAAGCTGAGCTTATTTTTATCAGATGAATCTGAGTTTGAAATTCAATCCATTTTTGTGGCAGCTCATATGCAACACGATGGTAACAATAAGTGATTAAACTGCTGATGCCTTCAACAGTGCAAAGTAAATAATGAAAGCCAACTAAATCATATTACTATGAGATTTTGCGTAAGGTGTTGTTTGCCATTGACATTTTCAGAATGTGAATTCCGCTTTGTTTCAGGCTTTTAAGCAAGGATACTTTTTGTTTGGTCTGCTGCTCTGCTCCATTGGAATTGGTTTCTATAAGGCAAATGCTAGTCCATTCGGTGCTCAACAGGTGGAGCCACTCGGAAGAAATGCCGTGCACTCATTCTTTAATTGGTAAGAAGACGTCTCATTTCACTTTGTCAATCGGCCTAGAAAATAGTTGCAGACAATATTTTTGTGCCAAACAAAAATATTTGTTATTATGTTTCATTATAGTAGGCAATTGGAATTAAAGTACTCTTCTATAATTTTTAATTTCATCAGAGAAATTAGGTTACAAATTACTTTAGTAAAAGCTTCCTAGAAAGTGGAATCTTCAATCAAACCAATTGTCAATCGGTCAGTTGTTGTATTAGAATGAAATTAAATATGAAGCACGTAGTCTGACCTTGAAGTTTTGAGTCTTGCTTCTCTCATTGAACTGTGTACTTGTAGTTGCATTAAAACCAGCTTTATGTCCAAAGGGTGTTCTATTTCTAGGTATTATTGGTTCACGAGGGTTGGCAGCTGCATATCATGTGTGGTTATCGTCTATATTCAGCAGGAAATCGACTTCTTCCTCGGCTATGTCATTCCAACAGCAGTTCTGGTTTTTGCTCTGATTTTCTTTTTAGCACCAAGGAACTACTACACCGAGCACAAGAAAGGTGCTCTTCACTCACCAAAGTCATTCACATCATCCACCCAATAATTACCTGTGAATTAATTCAAACCGTAATTACTCAATTTAACTAAAATGGATGTATATATTCCCTGGGTTAAGGGGTTAAACACAGAATAAATATAAATGTTATGTCCATTATTTCTTGTCTTAATTCAGATATTTCTAAATATATGTATTGCTGCTAGTTTTTTTTCCATTGAGGTACAACTGATTCATTACTGGAGCCACTTATACAAAGTTACTCATTTAGCTGCTTATGTTTAAGTTAAATTTATGTCTATAATTATATTTTAAAATTAATTAGGCTTGAAGTAGACTAAACTGTTAGAAAACTGATATTGTGTCATGCGAGCATTGACCATCTGATGAAGCATAATGATACCAAGTGATTTTTCTTGGCACAATTGATACGGTGAGGATATTGTTTATGAGCAGCTGATAATCACCTGTTCCTTTGCTTCTGTGTGAAGGGAGTGTTGCAGGAACAGTCGTTGGTATCCTGTGGCAAGCGACTGTTCAAAGGTTTCGTTTACGAAAGCTGTCCAATGAAAGAATTCGACACTTTTTGGACGGTGCAAAATTGTCGAAGGGTGGCAAATTTCTTGATCGAGAAGTTGACCATTTGAAATACGTGATCAAGGCTTTTCCAGTTTATGCGACTTTGATTATTTTCGCTACATTCACTTCTCAGGTGACATAGGGTATTGCTCTCAAAAAGTGGTTTTGTTTATTGTTTAACTTATTATATGAAAATATATTTGCAAATTATTTAAGAACCGGTAGTTACCTGTTGTTCATTTCTCTGATAAGTCATTTCTACTGTACTGAGTATTTTAAAGGCACATGAGTGTGTAGTTGCCTGTGTAGCAGAGGCGGTTCTAGGCCTAGGCCGGGTAGGCCATGGCCTACCCAAAACTTTGTCTGGCCTACCCAAAAATTACGTGGCCTACACTGTGGCTGGCCTACCCGAAAAAATACATGGCCTAACTATAGCTGGCCTTCCCCAAAATGCGTTGTTGGCTGGGTAATTAGTGCGTATTGCCTACGTTACGAGGCTGTCGAGTGTAGTGTAAGGCCATTTGAATCCCCAGCCACTCATCAGATACCTTCTTTTCCATTCGATTTCCAGATGTCACGAAGCTTTATCTAATTGATCAACCACCACCGACTGATCAATGGTCGTTCAACGGTCTCCGCACACATTTTCTTCCCACCCTCCTCAGTGTCTAATTTGTTAGATGTACTGTCACTGTTACTTACCATCCCCTCTCTCATCCCCCCGTTCCCCACAGAATTACCAGACTTCCAGGTGAGTTTCTGCAGAGTTTAGGGGCTACTTTTAGGGCTACTTTTAGTTTTCGCCATGGGAGTAGTTCCTCTTGCTGTCCATAATTAAGTTCCCTCTAATGAATGGCCTTATCTGACGGTTGATTACATGGATGACATGACTGTTTTGATAATCAATTCTCAACGTCGTCAGACATCTGGTGTAATCTAATGTATGTTCTGGTTAACAGAACAGAGATGGAGAAGCCGCAGTAACTATCGTGTAAGACGGTGACGCTGAGCTAAGTTCAGTCCGTTTAAGATTGCAGCTCATATAAGAGACAGTCTAGGCCTATCATACAAATTACTATAGCACTCTATAATATTATTATAATTAGAGATGGATAAATTTCTGGTTAAACGCGCTCGAGTTAGTGCCAACGAAGAAGTAGAAGACATGGTGACTGACGATTCAACTGGACCTACAAAGACAACTGTCGAATCTCAAGACGTTCAACATCACTCAACGGATGTAGGCTTATCAATTTCACAAGTAGCACCAGTTGACTCAGGTGGTCTGCGTAAGTTGTCATACTACTGTGGCTGATATCAGCAAGGATAATAAAGAACTTTAGGGTTAGGGTTAACCCTAACCCTAACCCTAACCCTGTGCAACCTAAACTGCAGGTCTTTTAAAATCAAAATCTGGTCAGCGTTTCACGAGCATTTAACTCTTCATTGCATGACAGGTAGGGCCCTGTAGGCAATGCCATAGTTAATTGTTTTGTGTGCCGTTATTTTTGTCCACGAGCAGGATACCAGGAATGATGAATTTGCTTTAACGGAGACTGGGGCAGCGTGGTTGGGAAAATATTGACAGCAAACTATCGAAAACATTTCGTAAGCGCCATGCATTCTGATGCTCTTGCACAGTGGAAAACACAAAAGTACACTGATGCAACTGGCAGCATGACAAATGTTTTGTCGGAGTCTCAGCCTAACATGCTCTTTTGTCAAGTTGACCTTCTCCTGACCTTGAACCCTTGAACATTGCAATGCACATAGTTTGCAAGCACTCATTTTTGCATGAGCTTGCACTTGATAAATATTCCACTTAGGCCCTATATTAGGTCAAAGCTAATAAATTACAACTTGGTGATTTTACAGGTTCATTCCAAACTTCAAACAAACTTCAAATCCGTTTTCTGCAAAATGCAAAATTTTACTTTTTTTTTTAGGTCACCCTGGTCTCGGTGCCTCATATATATATATATATATATATATATATATATATATATATATATATATATATATATATATATATATATATATATATGGGATGTATGTGAATGTTATATATATACTGTATATATATATGTATATATGTATATATATACATATATATACAATGATACATATATATACATATATATACAGTATATATATATATAAAATTCACCGTTATTATGCTGGGCTATTGTATTTTATAACCACAGAATTTCAAGGGATTAACCTTATGAACTTTGATACAACGGTCCAAGCTTTTGGCCTACCTAAAATTTTCATGGCCTTTGACTGGCCTACCCAAATTAAAATTCCTAGAACCGCCCCTGCTGTGTAGCTATGCCTGCACAGCCTTACTCAGCTTCAAAGAGTCAAATACGGATGGGGCAGTGCTAGGACAAAATGTCCAAGGACAAATGTCACGGACAAAATATCATGGGGACAAAATGTCATGAACAAGATGTAATGGGGATAAAATGTAACCCTAACCCCAACCCGTGACATTTTGTCCTCGGACATTTTGTCTGGCCACGGATGGTTTATACTGAGATCAATTTCAAATGGACAAGATTCACACAAGGCATCTTTAAATTTTTTTACTCTGTTAAAATGTTATGCTTTCAGCCTGAAAATAAATTTTTAAAAGTATAAATTGTTGGGCAAGCCTGTAACTTTGCCTGTATTGACAATTTAAGTAAAGGAAATAAAGCATATTCATTGAACATTATCACTGACTGACAGATAAGTTTGTCTTTTTAAAATGAAAATCCAGAAGATCATTTCTCCATTTAAAAGACCTAGAGTCACAAATGTATTGTGGTGTATATCTAGATGTGAACTGTTAATGGACTTGGGGTACAATTTATTTGCCAATTTTCCTACAGTTCAAGTGCATACTGGAATCTACTCTGTTCTTCACTTACTGTATATTTCTGAATAAGTAAAATTCAAAGCATCGTTTAATTGAACTCTGTCATGACTTCAAATATTAAAACTTGAGATACAGTCTTCAGTATGAATACATTTTCAGAGTACAACAACCATGCTACTGCAAGGAGAAAGAATGAACATGAGTTTGGGCAGCTATACGATTCCTGTGGCGTCACTTAATGCGTTCACAATGGCCAGCATTGCACTGCTTATTCCTATTCTTGATTTATTCGTTTATCCGATGTTAAATCGCTTCAACAAAGGTCCAACAATGTTGCAACGAATCGGTGAGACAGCCTTTGTTAATCTCATTTGGGCGTTTTGCTTCTGGTAGAAACTATAGAACACCTTTAGTGATCAGAGCAACTACTGCTTTCTGTGAATTCAAACACTGCATTGTGTATGGCAGCATTTGTAATTAATAAAAACTATGCTCTCAGTCTAATTATAGAACAACAATAATTGTGATGCCAATGAAAAGTCATTAAGGAGCATTAAATGTAATTTTATTTGCATTAAAGTCTGGGCAACTTATCATAATGAAGTTGCAGGTAACTTTTTCTTTCATTTATCTACAGTATGGTGCATACAGTATAGTGCAAAATAAGTGAGATGTGAATTTTAGGGTGATGATGTAAGATTTCACTTTTTGATTTACAGACTTTAACATTGTATGAAAATAATAACTGAGACACCAACCGACTGTTGTCTTGAATAAATTTTCACAGGATGTGGAATTTTTCTTGGAGTGCTGTGTTTGGTCTATATGGGAGTGCTTGAAATATTTCGTAAAAATGACATAGCAGCTAATGGAGGATCAATGCAGTTGGTCGGCACAATAATGTATAACTCGTCGAGCATAAGCATACTCTGGCAGATTCCACAGTTCGTGCTCTGTGGCATTGCTGAAGTATTCACACTGGTCACAGGTAGATCTTTAATCTTACAGATAGAAAACAAGAATTTTCTCTTCATCTCAGTGTAATATAATGTTGCTTTTGTATAGCGCTTTTTATAATAATCTACTCAGAGGCACTCCTAGCATTGGATGATTTTGTTTTGCTCGTCAACCATTTGTTTACGGGAAAATGTGGAAACACTGCAATTTTTCCACAAATTTCCCATAAATGACTGCATTAAACTACAATTTCTGGCATATATGAAAGTTTTATCAGAAGCATAAATGAGAAATTTTCGCACTTTACACCCGTAATTTTAAGACCAGTCTCGCGCTTTCCCCGAAAAATCCTCGCACTAAACTGGTACCACTAAGCAATAAACAGCTTCACTGACTGAACTTGCACTTATTAGTATAACTGATGCAATGTCTCACTGCATTCGCTGTTGCAGCCTTGGAGTTTGCATACACTGAGTCGCCAGTTGAAATGCAGGGAATGACAATGGGACTCAATTACTTGACAACATGCTTGGGCCACCTTCTTGGAAGCATTCTTTATGTTGCTGTTGCTAATATTACTGCCAAAGGTAAGCAGATTTAACAGAAGATGAACCAGTTATGTTTGAAGTTTTCAAAAGTTTCATTTGGTTTATGAATGATAGGATTGTTCTGTAATGCATGGAAGTCTAATAATGATTATTATTTAGGGGAAGGTTTGATGTTGCATAATCAATAGAAAATCCATCTCACCAATGCATGGAGTTTATTTTTGAGTGGCAAAGAGATTTAAACTTTATAAGTCATTAGTAAGGCTCATCTGGAATACTGTTGGCTTGGAATCCATTCTTGAAAAAGATGAACTGATGGAGCTGGTTTGGTCATAATTTAAGCTACTAAAAATTTAAACATAATGACTGGTTTGTACCTTTACATTGGCACACTAAGCGTTTGCAAATTGTTTAAGGGCAAAGTTTAGTGCAGTTAAAATGGAACAAATGACCTCTTCTCTCCAGGTTATTGAATGCAGATGGTTACATCAGTGGTTTTCACACAGTTCTTAGCCTTAAACCACTTAAAATCACATTATTATTATTATTAATTATTATTATTATTATTATTGATTTTATGATTGATGTTGCATCAATGAAACCACCAAGTAGTTTATTTTTCTGGCATTTTCCAGAGTGAGCTCTTTGTTGTATCCAGGGGTGTGATGGAGCTGGTTTGGTCAGGTTTTCCCTAACCATTTAAACATTCCGGTTTGTACCTTTATACTTGACATTTCTTAAGGGCAGTCAGTTAATTAAATGACCTCTTCTTTCCATTTTGCCATGAACAGCCTCAGTTTGTTCTTTCAGAAATATTTAAAGTCTTCAATTCAGCTACAGTATTGTAATGTAATGTAATGTATCATTTGTGTAGCACCTGTTGTATTTCTACTCAGAGGTGCTCCCGGCTTTGGAGTCACAGGATAAAATAGTGAGACTTTGGCATTTGAAGTATAGTGATGAATAAAGAAGCGAGGCCCGAATGGATCTATTGAATTGTAACAGGAATCATTGTAATCACCAGTCCTGTGTTACTGTGATACAATTGGTGTTTTTCTCATAAGTGTTTGTGTGTGTGTGTGTGTGTGTGTGTGTCTGAGTACTTGTGAGGATTGCTTTGTAATCTTGCATATTGTTATGATCAATTGCTTATGTTATGTTTTGAACATCATCCAGATGTGAATTGATTTACCCAAAATTCATTTTGTATTTCTACAGTGAATTACCCGAATAGCATATTCATTAGATTCCCGATGATGTTGATTTTTTGTTAAGTCTCCTAATTTTAATGATTTCTAGAATATTTTTATTACATGGATATGGTTGTAAGGGGACTGTCCATATAGTACGTATGCACCGAGGGTGAAAGGGGGTTTGAGATTTAGGCAATTTTGCATACGGAAGCATATGGGGAGGGGGAGTCACAACTGAATTTGTACATATGCACAAATTTCAAATTTATAAATAGGTATATTCACACAAACATTTGATTTGAACACAATAACTTTCTCATGGTCAAACAAAGGGTCCTGAGTATTGTTCCCACGGTTATTTAAATATGATATTCAAAAACCTGAATTTAGTAGTAAACAAATGCTTTTTGACTATGACCAAAAATTAATTTTCACCATACGGGGTGGGGGTTGGTTGCTAATTTGTATGTATGCATAGGGGTGGTGGTAAAAAATGTACGTGTGCAACAGGGAGGGGGTAAAAATATGCCTTTTTTTGCATATGTACTATATGGATGGCCCCTAAATGGCTTTTGCGTTTTGCTGGTAGCTGGATCGCCATGGTTGACGGATGAAATTAACGACGGTCACCTGGATTGGTTTGTGTTTCTTCTTGCTGGAATTCTGTTCATCAACTTTATTGTCTTTGTGATAATAGCCAGAGGCTATCGCTACTGTTGCCTTGGAACACAACAGCCTCTGATCCCTCGATCACGAGCGGATCAACCGTCAAAGACATTTGGTGAAAGTCCAATTGATTGCTAATGCTCGGTTTAAAAGCTTCACTAGTCTTGTACTATTTGCTGTTAATAATATTCCTTTCACTTACCGGTATTTATGCGGTTGTTTTGAAATTGAAAATTGCACAACGGGTGAGCTTGTGCCGATTGGACCAGTCGTATTAGTGAATTGGGTGAAATTCTGATGCCTAATTAAATATTGAGAATATTATGTTTGAATGCCACTTAATATACAACTTGTGAGGGATTTCACATAAAGATTAGTGCACATTTGACAGTGGCGGTTCCACGTGGGGATGCATCCCCCACCGGACTTTCGGTGTTACTGTACTTTTTTGCTTGTGAAAACCTATTTTTGGGTCAAAGTGTAGTAAAACTAACTGGGGATGACCTTTTTTGCTCGTCAACCTATTTTTTGGTAAAAGTGTAGTAAAATTAGGGATAAAATTCACTTTTTCCAGCCTTTTCAGCAAAGTTTATTGATTTGTTTCCTTCTATTTTCATCCCCCCCCCACTGACTTTCTAATTCATTCATCCGCCCCACCAAGAAATCCTGGAACCGCCACTGATATTTGACATGTTATTTTGTTGTATGCATTTGTGCACCTTGATGTTGCACTTTGAGTTCATGTTTAGGTTGCTTCTTGTTAAGTGAATTTGATCAACATGTTTCTCTTATTCTGTTAATCAGCTCTCTGCCTAGAACTAATGATCACTGGCATAGCGAGGGTTTCGGTTAAAGGGGCAACATTGCTTCTAAAGACCAACATTTCCAATTCAGATTCAGGGGTTTGGGGAGAGCATTGTGAGGTCCCCCAAAGCCAAATGGGAGCCCCAGCCACAACATTTAGGGTAGGCCTACTAATAGATTCAAATCTCTTGATTATGAGTTTTTCACAGTGTATGACAGCATTTTCGGCTATCACACTAGTATGTCCCAAATTATAAAATATTTGTCATCAGTTTTGAATGAATCTTTATGAACAGTCTAGACTTGAATAGGATCCCAGTACAGAGCCCACGCTGCAGACATTTTGAATAATATTGATGTAGACAAAGAGGTCTGACGCATAGGCCTACTTTAAAAGTAATTTTGATATGCTGAGTTGCTAAAAACTGTAATACACAGGCTTGTGGCTTTCCATGGGACATATTTTTCTGTCCCATTCCATCCCATGGCAATTTATACCTATCCCATCCCATGGGACTTTATAATTATAATAATTAATATAATATAACAAGGTTTAAATTAATGGGACTGGAAACCACTGTTCAAATGAAATTAAACTGAAATCAAATTTATGAAAGTTCATTCCATCTGTTTAGGTTTAGTTAATGTGTCTACAGTTCTAAATTAGGACTACATGTACAAAGAGACATGTAAAATGACATAATTAAGTTAATGTCCAACCACAAAATATAGATGCAAATATATGAAGAAAAAATAAGGGTAAAAAGCTTTAAAAACGAAAAAAAAAGTGGCTCTGACGTAGATCAAGTTGCTATGACAATGGCTACTGTCTCATGGGACATACCAATGTGTGCTGAATAGGGCTGTAACTTTTCCAGAGAAATAGAATGCCCGGAATTTTTACGGAAAAATTCCAGAAACTTTCTAGCATACATATTATTGTTAGAGGTTAACATAAAGCAGTGGACAGAAGTACCGGTAATTACCACAGCTAAAAAGTAAAAATACGAAGTTTTATTATGTTTGGGGCTGTCCATTAATTACGTCAACAATTTCGGGGGTGTTGAAAATGTTTGACAGTTGTTGACGGGGGAGGGGGGTCAAGAGAAGTTGACGTCAACAATTTCATTTTTACAAATAATCAAATACTAGGAAATTTCATGGAATACTACTTTTATTACAATAGAAAAGGTCATAACCATCAAATTTTGACACTTGAGCAAAAAAGGGAAAAAATGGTCATCACCGCACAAAAAATAATAACCTTGTTATTGGGACCTGCCATTGATCTTGGGAGGGGGGTCAAAAGTTTTGACGTAATTATGGGGGTCAAAAGAAATTTGACAGTTGTTGGCAAGGGGAGGGGTCAAAACTTGCCCAAAAATTGTTGACATATAATTAATGGACAGCACCTATATATACGTTTCTCTCTCTTTCTTTCTCTCTCTATATATATATATATATATATATATATATATATATATATATATATATATATATATATATATATATATATATATATTATATATATATATATTATATATTATATATATTAATATTTATATATATAATTTTACCAAAATGATGTATTGGTATTGTAAGTGCCCAATTTTCGACAAGTGAAACACAATTGCAAAATTACCATCTGCAATAAGCAGGCAAGATATATTAAACCAGAGTTAGGGTTAGGGACTTAGGGTTATGGTCAGGTTCCCGACCGAAAAACCATTACACTTCACTGGGTTCGGGATAACGGGAAAGTACCCTAAGAGATCGGGAGTAGCCTAATGGGTTAAAGACATAACACAAACAAAGAACTAAAGCCGCAAAGCGGCAAGAACGCTGACTCCTTGTTTTGTGCTATGTAACCATTGACATCTATAAATAGCCTAGACTGCTCATAGGCCCGTTAATCTGAGGCCACGGTCCTGACCTAGCAAGATGGCTGCCGCCACCTAGTAAGTAAGCAAGTAAACACGAAACACCTAGCGAATGGATGCTCAACTATATTTTTGTTTGCCGCTACAACGACAGTCCAGTTAAAGAACACATTATTCTGAATTATTTGGTCTTTTTGAATACCATTCCCGTCTATAATTGTTCAAATAATTTATTAGTCTGATGAATTAATGTCATAATTCTACTTTATTGTATTTCGCCTTTGGTAACAAAAGCGCAGACTGTCTAAAGTAATTTATCATTTTTATAGCGCACGTTGAACACGCATGATAAAACTATCTGATCAGTATCTCTGTGGCGAACTATTTGCCGTTTATGTACAGCACTATAGCGGCCTTCGTATAATCTTAGTAGACAGCTACGTAAGAATAATTGGATTATAATATAAACTTAACTACTTTAGTTACTTAATTAATTTGTATTCGAGTTTTAATTTTGACTTCTATAGTATAAGTTAATTAAGTTTCTTGCGTCATTATGTATGTCTGTGTATGTTGCTGATCTATGTTGCTGATCTTATGTTGCTGAATAAATAAATTGCTGCTGCTGAATAAAAGTAAGAGGTTCAGACTCAGTAGGATTTCTTCTGTGTTGAAAGCCACATCCAAAGTCCACTGTTTGACGTTGTAACACACATCAGAGAGGCTATTTGACTTTCATTTAGTGTTTGAGCATTGTGGTAGGAATGGCAAAATGTATAGCTACTGTTTGCTGACTTGTCTACTCTTTAAATAGCCAATGGAATGGGAACTGGGAGGTGACAATCTCCCACAAAAACAAGGAGTCAGACTCCCCATGATGAGACTCTCAAATTATTATGTACAGCAGGGTTGTCCAACCCTTTCAAGCGAAGGGCCAAACCCCAAGTTTGAACCAGGTCCGGGGGCCACTATAGAAGAAATCTTTATTTATTACATTACATCACAGGAATAACAATTTTCAATTAATTGACTGTAGTTATATTGTTACACTGTTGCAGTCATACTCGCATAATATTAGGCAGCTAGTCAACTACTTAGTCTTACAGGCTTGCATAGAAGAATTAAATGTTAGGTATGGCATTGTTTTTGTCGTCACAAATGCTCTATTTCTTATAATTCCATACTAGTGCTCACCCAGAAGAAGTGACCTCTGTTTAGTCTTAATGTTCTTCATTCATTTTAAACGAGGTTTTGAATCAGTTGGCCCTATCCTTTGGAATGCTCTTGACGCCAGTATGCGTGGCTTAGCAACTCCTAATTCTATGGCCCACTTTTCATTTTAAAGTACCAAAAAGGAATGATGTTTCCACAGGAGGTACCTAAGAATGTGGTAGTAACTATATATATATATATATATATATATATATATATATATATATATATATATATATATATATTGCATTACAGTGATATTTTGCCTCAACCAATGCCAAAAATCTTGTATAAGCACTTATTTATACAGTTATTCGCAAATTCATGTTAGCTTTACTAGTTGTGGTTATTTCAACAGCATGCATAAGGATTTGTAGACAAAACGACTTAAATAATTCAACAGTCACCAGCTCAGTTTGATGCTTTTGAGGAAATTTGTGGGGATGCAAAGTGAAGAGGAAAAACAAAAGAAAAGAGACAAGACAAAAAGGTCATTGTTAGTGTTTTTCCCACTAAATGTTTTCTCCAACATTTCAACACACTGCTCATTTACAAGATGCTGCTTTTGCAGATTTTCAACAATGATTTGCAGAGAATTGACGCGTTTCCTCAAACGTGATGTTCTCTGTCGCTCCAGTTTCAATTTCTTTCTCATTGCAGCACATCTGTCGTGAAAGGTAGTCAACTTTCTTTTGAGTTGACGTGGACTTTCAATGGTGTAGTAGCAGTGGTCGGCGACAACAGTTTCTACTTCAGATTTTGCCAGTCCACTTGGCTCTGGTTTGACTGTCTGCTCATTCTGTGCATCTGATGGTACAACAGCTATACAAATTACAGGCAGTTGTCTGGAATTCATTACCTGATCACAAGCAACAATATGTAATCAAATTGACTTTGCATGTTAATCATTAAAAAACTGATTATGGATCATTTCCTATTAAGATACAGTAAATCATATTGACATGTGACCACTGTTATTGTTCGGCAGATTGTCATAATACCGACATGGCCTACGTGTGTTAGAATTTCTTACTTAAATTATGTGACGTTGCCAAGTCCTGCGGTATTTAATTAGAAAATTGCAGCAATTTCTGTGGTTTCCATTTAATCTAAGTTCGAGTCTGTTGCATATTGCTTCAATACATTTACTTTGACACTATGTAAAAATGTCACTCTGAAGGTACAGTAATTCACTACTGTTACTTTGTCACAAAACAGTAATGAATAGTAAAATTGTTATCAAACCTTTCTCAAATGTTGAGGAAACTTGAACAAAGTTGGCACTGCATTTTCTCTGAGTCTTGTTGTCTGGCCAGTACGATCAAAGCAGTTCTCGGTAAAGTGATCAGATCACAGACGTGATGAAGCAACAGGAGTGAAATTGTCACATTTCATGTTGCAAACCCATTGCATTGTCAAACTTGAATTTGACATTGGAAAACTTAAAACAAATGATAAATCATGACAAATAAAATGTATGCATGATGTTCACAAATTATATTTACAAACACTTTGGTATGTACTACATTCTTCTTCTTCTTCTTTATCCCATGCATTGCTGATGCAGCAATGCATGGGACTGAATAGAAATACTAAGCTGTGTACTAAATTGTTTGACTAAAATCAGATATCCATAACAAAAAATCAAGTAGGATTGATGAGCTACTGCATAATACCAATGTAATAACTGATTGCAAATGTGAATTCAAATGGTGCCAACATGTAATTGCAAAGTAGCAAGTAGAGATAACAGTTAAAAAGTGGTAAGGTTGTGAATAACACCATTGATGAACAGCGATGTAGCCAGGATTTTAGGTTTGGGGCCAAAAATTCACTCCCTCCTCCTTTCTTTTGAGCCCGCAACGCTATTTTGGGCTTGAATTCATTTGGGGCTAGCTTCAGGCTTGCGGGCTTAAGCCCCCCAAGCCCATGTCTAGCTACGTCCCAGGTGATGAAGTCAGCTGGAGAAACATGTCCATTCTGGTAGCGCTGACTAGCCATGTGTGATCTCGGGTGTTCCACGTGTTTTGATAATTGTGTGTGGCTGCTTTGTCAGGCATTTATTATAGCGACCTTTCCTGGTAGACAGCTACATTAATAGTAATAATACTTCCTGGATAGAGCCAAGTAGTCTGTAAGATGCCCTGATAGAGATTGAGATTGGGCGTTCGTGAAGAAGCTGGTGCAATGCGCCAAGCTCTCTGGCAGCGCTATAGAAATTTCGTGTTTACTTATTTGTCATGGTAACAATTCCGGACGGTGGCGCCGTGGCGGTCATAACGGGAGCGGTCATAACGGGGGCTATCATAACGGGGGCGGTCATAACTGGGGCAACTACAAAGTGATACCATTTTATCAACGACTTACCGGTGTAAGACGTTGTGGATATACATAAAGGATAATCCGTTTAGACGATCATCTTCCATTGAAGATGCGTTTTTATCCAATGTCCGTCCAACAACCGCATACTTCTTTCCCGTTCTGTTTGTACAGCTAATCGCTGTGCATGATGGCATTTTTTAACGAATTTACCACATTAAATCCTTAACGTGTAACAGACTTCTGCCCCTAGCAAGATGGCGGCATTTTAGCCTCAGTGGTTGCAATGACAAGCTATAGGCCATGAGCAGTCTAGGCTATTTATAGATGTCAATGTATGTAACACGCATGGGCTAGGGAATTGTGGGTAATTTCAGTTGCGACATCTCGCGGCAGGAGTTTTCATAACAACTTTTGTTTTGGAAGTAATGGTCGTTTTTATATTTTCGAAGTTAAAATATAGCTTGTTTAACGCGTTTACTGCGTTTAAATTAATTCCGCTGGCTACATATAGGTAAATTATTGTAATTGATGTGCAACTAGTTAGATTAGGCATGTTTGAATGTGTCATCGACAGCGTTTGAGTGGATATTAGCCCCTGATGGGCAGACTTGAAAAGTGCACTAAGTGTCAGGTAATGTGGTGTGATCGTCATTGATGAATGAATAATTTTGCATAATTATTTTAGATTAGTTAACCCTAACCATAACTCTGAGTCCCTGACCATAAGTCCATAACCCTAACCCTTTTAAACGGAATTTCTTTCAGTGTTTACACTTTCAAACTATAAAATCTGATTCCTCATTTCCTATAATTCCCGCATTATCTCCTCAAGTCTTCAGGTCTAAGCTTACATCCTTCCTTTTCTAAAATCATATCCTCCATAGCTGTAACAACCTAGCCTCACTGCCCTTTGGATGTTGACTATTGCCTGGCTGATAATATACCTTCCCCATAGCTATTTTAAGAGAGGCTGAGCGCCTAAGAATAAGCAGCTACTGTTGTGCTGTTTTCGAAGGCGCTATAGAAATCCACGAGATTTTACTTTACTTACTTTACTTACGGACTACTTTCGGCTCCGCCACGCTCGTCTCAACGTCTACCAATTTTATTAATTTATGAATATCATCTTATGCAAAAATCACCTAATCAATTACAACCTCACAACCCTGTTTCCTGCATTTTACATGTGTTCGGTTAGCCAAGGTTTTTTCATAATGGTTAGCAACTTATATAAAAGAATTTGTATGTAATATAATAATATTTTAATATTAATGCCTACCCAAGACAGTAATATATAGTGGCATTAGTGGGGAATATTCAAATGGTGATATGATTCTTTTGTTATGATTCAGTGTTTTTTCTCAATTTCAGAGAGCACACCCTGCACGTTTACCAGAGTTTGAGAAATACAAGCGAAGCGGTAATGAATTAAGTGGAAATGTCAAGAAACAGTCAAAGCAGGAATCATTCATTAACACTGGGCCATTCCAAATTTCTCAGAGTCAGGTGGATAAACTAATAACTAACTATATTGTTGAGGAGATGCGACCTTTATCAACTGTGGATAAGCCAGCATTTCGCAAAATGCTAATTGGCATAAATCCATTGATAAAGGTGATGTGTTGGCAAACATTAAGTCTTCGTGTGGATGAAAACTATGATCGGATGAAAGCCATGTTGAAAGATGACTTAATGCAGGCGAAAATCGTTTGTACTACTGCAGATATATGGACAGTACAAAGCAAGAGCTACATGGGTATGACTGTTCACTATATCAAGGATGACACAATTACTGGTCTCTCGTCTTTCTGCAGCTCTTGCTTGTCGTCGCTTTTATGGAAGTCACACTTACGCCAAAGTTTAAGCCAACAGAAATTGAATGTCCAGAGCAAGCTGAGAAGTATGTTGCACAAATCAGTAAGGTACTGATGCCACTTCTTTCTGCTTTATCGCAGGGGATGGAAAAAGATTCGGCGGTGAGCTCTCACTTACGCTTGCAGCAGCCGATAAAATAATAGGTGCCATTGCTCATCCATACTTCAAGTTGCGGTGGTTACCTGAAGATAAGTCGGCAGCTGCTGACAAGCTGAGAAGTATGTGATATGCCTCGAGTCTGACTGAGAAATTTGGAATGGCCCAGTGTTAATGAATGATTCCTGCTTTGACTGTTTCTTGACATATGCTGAGAAGCTTGTCGGCAGCTGTTCATCGGAGCTGTTAGAAGTCATGCTGAACAACAGAAGGCAAAAGATGTGAACAGCAGCATAACCACAGGACAGCATTCTGACCCAGATGACTTCTATCACTTTGAAGAGACGCATGCAGTGGACGTTTTTTGTAATGAAGTGGAAAAGAATGTGCCACTTACATTGTTGATCTGGACGTAGAGCTACAAATGTTGTCAAAATATCCACACATAAGGGACATATTTATTTTATATATGTTCCATCTTCAGCCCCGTGTAGAGACTGTTCAGCATTGGAGTCCCACGTCAGATCCAGTTAAGCAACAACATGTTTGAAAAGTTGTTGCTACTTAAAGCAAATTGTGTTTAGCTATTTTTCTCCTTACTAGAGTTATTAAGAAAAACTCTTCTTGGATATTTTTGTTATCAATACTAATTTCTAAAAAAGTATCTTAAAAGTATCTAGTATCAAGATACCAGTGGCGTATTTACATTTGGGCCATGCCCCTTTTGGTCTTGGCCTAGCCTGTCCTCACACCCCCATTATACTTATACTTACTTCACCATAGGCTGGCCCCCTTACCAAAATTCTAAATACGCCACTGCAAGATACTTTCAATTTGTATTTTGTATCTTGATACTTTTATATCATGTATCTAGTATCAATATCTTTGATACATTTCTCACATGTATTTGTATCTAAGATACATTTGAAAAGTATCTTTAACAGCACTACTGATGATCGATGACTCTTAACGTATAATCTTGCCTGCCTGATGCTTATGTTTGTATTGAGTTACTGTCAATCTAAAGTTTACATCAGTTTTGGATGTTGTATTTTTTCACTTTCTCAATCTGTAGTGTTTACTGTTGGTTGCATTGTCACAGGATAGCATAGATCTTAAGCAGGGTGCAATTTGACCTGGAGCAGTGGGGATGTCGAGCTTGGGGAAATGTAGTTGTTGGGGAAAAGTAGCAGTGGAGGGATGTAGCTGTGGGGGATGTAGCAGTAGGGGATGTAGTTGGGCAGTGGAGGGAAGATTCCCTAAAATCGCGCGCAGATCTTAAGGATTGAGAAGTAACACCCAGTGGCGGCTCAAGGATTTGGCAAGTGGGGCCGTTGGGGTGGCAACTTCTAATCATGGGGCCAACCTTTGCTGTTTAATGTATGTAGCATTAAGTATAGGGTCCCAACTGGGGGCCAGGCACTCAGTAGGGGGCACGGCCCTCTCCGGTGGAGCCATCACTGGTAACACCCCCAAACTTTATATCTCTGATGACTGCTTTACTTTTTTTACTTGTCAGATTTCTTGAGATTTGACATACGTTTCTTGGGGTTTTTGCCTGTCAGGCTACTTTTTTGTGGGATGGCATTTTCTCGCACTTATGCGGCAGAGACCCCAAGTTCCCAACATTTTACCGACACTCCCGAAATTCACAATTCTAGAAATAATCCTGGCTTATAGTACCTCCGATTTTTACGCTAAATTTGCCCCACTTCCATTTATTTACTTCCACTTCAACTATCTAAAATGTTTATTGTAGTTAAAATATCCTAATTACAGATTATAAAGACACAAAAGAATAGAACACAATTTATTTATTGTATTCAGTCGATAACAGCTTGCATGGTAACTGGTAGTCAGAGCGTAAATGAAAACTCCTGCCGGTAGAGGCGCTAGTAGCGCGTTAGGGCCCATGCGATTTCACTGTAGGCGCAGAGTCGACGTTCTTGCTGCCTACGGCAGCTTTAGTTCTTTGACACAAACTCGTCCTCATCTCTCCACCTATAAGCTTCACTACTGCATTGTTAAAATAAATGTCCACTTTTGCGTGAATGATTCAGAACACAATCGAAATATAGTTGTATTCTTATATAGCAGCTATAGGGTAGCCAAAGTAATCACAAGTGGAACGCAATTTCTTAATGAAAAACTGGCAATATGCTGGCCATTAATTTCAAAATAGGGATAGCTTTTCTGCTATATAACTTCATACTTATGTACAGGGGAGAGAGAGGGGTGAGAGAGAAAGAGAGCATGAGAGAGAGGGAGAAATGCAATCGCAAAGTTCTGTGGACACGGCAAGCCGTTAAGGCACCGCGATTAAGTTAGGACGAAATCTCCCTCCATGCAGTCTCGCTTGCAGGCGATCGCTTTACGATCGCAGAAACCGTTGATCTGTGGGATGCGTTATGTTCGGGGTCTGTAATAGTCGGAGCAAGCGCAACAAATAAAATTCGCGCCTAGTACGGCACACAACATTCACCTAAAGTAGTCGTTTTCCTTTACTTTGAAGTGCGCTCATTTCTTAGAACCGGAGTCCTGCGTCGCTATTGTAGCCGAAACCTAACGTCAGACTAATGCCGTTGCCATTTGCGAAGATGAAAGGGCAGCTAGCTCTTATTTGTCGTTACCTGCTCATGGCAAGGTTGATAACCAAAATTAATCGGCAAATAAATGCGACCTGTCGTTTTGGGACGGAGCAAATGTGTGATTTTGGCCTTAGAAAATACTAATAAAGTTAACACCTGCTTCTAACACAAGGAACGAATCTATAGTGAAATGGCGTCATGAATTAACTTTGAAGACAGGCTGTCCGCCATGTAATTAACCTCTTTCCTTATTTGGCCAGTGGCGGCTCCACCGGGGGGCCAGGGGGGCCCGTGCCCCCCTATTGACTGCCTGGCCCCCCAGTGGCCCCCCAGTTGGGACCCTATACTTAATGCTACATACGTTAAACAACAAATGGTTGGCCCCCATGATTAGAAGTTGCCCCCCCAACGGCCCCCCCACTTGCCAAATCCTAGAGCCGTCACTGTATTTGGCTAACTACCGCAAACGCTTTAGTTGTATAATTGTACTCAGGTCTTGCACATATTCGCATGGGGAGTGAAGAAGTTTGAAAGTAGTGAGGACTGAGGAGGGTTACAAAAGTTAATTCCAAGGGAATAGCATGAGATAAAATTATTTTTACTACGGTAGTACGACCACTGATGCGCCTCCAATGACGGGGTTCAATCCGTGTGAACCGACCGGTGGGGCCGGTTGAGCGATGAACCCTTTCGCCGCCGAAAATCTACAACAGAGACTAATCCTTCAGATTGCAATCGGACGCATGTTAGGGTTAAAGTTAACCCTCAACCTAACTCTAACCCTCACCATAACCCTAAACCTAACCCTTACCAGCGGCTTCTATCCCCTCTTGCAGCCGGGCTCAATCCCCCCAAATACAAATCCCCCCAAATTCCCTCTGTTAATTTGCTCCCTTGTAGACTTATGATTATATTCAGCTTTTTACCCTTTGTGTTAGGCATAGCTATCATTGATTAGGCCTATGTCACGATCAGTGTTATTTGAATCAATATCAATCTCGATTCAGTTCAGATTAGTAGCAAAATATCCCCCCTTTTCCGGGCGCAGCTGCGCCCGCCTTAAATAGGGATAGAAGCCCCTGACCCTTACCATAACCCAACTCTGGTGCGCAAATTCCTAGTGCGCAAAGTCCCAGGTTCGCAAACTGCTGGTGCGCATACTATGCTATACCAATGCAATAACTCTAAAGTCTTATATATATATATATATATATATATATATATATATATATATATATATATATATATATATAAAGGGATAGGATTTATTTTGGTTTGCAAGAGGATTGTGTGATGTTCTCGTCTATAGACTATATCGATCTGCAAAAGGCACTAGATGGTAAAATGCTATTAGCCATTTCCATTAGAGACATTTATCGTCCGTATTGACCTGAAATGTTTACTAGTTTGTTGAAATGTTTACTAGTTTGTTGAAATGTTTACTAGTTTGTTGAAATTATGCACACTGTAACGATGTTATACATCGTTCTTTCTTTATTAATTACTTATCCAAATGTTAGATCTATTTGCTTTGTCTAGGCCTATATGGTGCGTTGTTTAGATGGAATTAAGTTTCCTAATCGGCCAACGGAGTCATCCTAAGCCCAGGGGATAACAATGGAACGGTGGACCCAAAATATTTGGAAAACGTTGTTAACCGCTATCCCTGTAAGTTGATTTGAAAAGCGCCATTTTTTAAAGGCACATTATAGAAGCTGGACTTAGACTTTACGTTTTTGAAACTAGGGTGGGCACTAAACAATACTGTAGCCTATGTGCGCGTCGAGCAGGTATTGGACACCGCCTAGGCGCAAATCTGCGGGTTGGCAAACTTCAGCGACACGCCTTTGATCGCAGCGACGCAGCCTATGCAAATAATAGCCAGTAGGGCATGTTGTGCTCAGTGGCGTGAGTGACCAGTGGTGATTGACCAATTGTGAGTCAACGCCCTTGCTGTATGAGCGACCAATCGCATACGACCAACACGATGCGGCCAGTGACAGAAATCATAGAGAGTGTAAAGGGATATGATTCCTAGTAGTCCACCAACTTCTACCGGACGCCTCAACAGGTCCTTTAAGTCTCGTCTGTATCGATCTGGAAAAGGAACTGAACGGTAATATACTATTTGCCACTTACCTACTACTACCCAATCAACACAGTTTGTTGGCCCTATCATATGGCCAATGAATTTTTTTTGAGGGGCCAATGTCAATAATTGCTATTTTTCTGCAGTGGGCCCTCGAAGATTTTGCAAATTGGTCCTATAAAGGCCCTACATGTCGGGCCCTCAGTTCATATCTGCAGTGGGCCCTCATAGATTTTGCAAATTGGCCCTATAAAGGCCCTGCATGTCGGGCCCTCAAAGGGCCCTCAGTTCATATCTGCAGTGGGCCCTCATAGATTTTGCAAATTGGTCCTATAAAGGCCCTACATGCCTGGCCATCAAAGGGCCTCAGTTCATATCTGTATCCGGCCTTCAATGGGCCAGCATATTATACTGCACCATCCTACCATATATAAACTCTCACACCCTTCACTTCTAAAACATAACATATTAATTTTTTTTAAATCGATGACAAACATAGTCAGCATACAACTTACAAAGCAAGATCGATGATCAATTGTGATAGTGTTTATTCTAGACCTTCTCTGGGAGAGGGAATTCCCCATCCAAAGTTTTATAATTTCCCAAAAGTGTGAGGATGGGGGCTTTTTTGGAGAGGGCAAATGTAAGGATGATGACAATTTATTTGGTTGTCAGGGCATTTGAGAAGGGTAAATGAGAACTTGAGAAGGGTAAAGGATATTAGGAAGGATGGATGATCTTCTGTTTTGCTTGTCAAGGTTTTTGGAGACTCAGACCTTCCCCCCAAACATTTCTAAATCCCCCCAATATCAAGATGGCTAGAATAAACACTGATTGTGATACGTGTATCAACATAATTGCAGTGACAATTTTTGAACAAAAAATAATGCTAACGGCACTTTCACATAAGTGGTACAACATTTTAACAGCCAATATCAATTATTGCTCAGATCTGACAACAAAAATATATGAAAATTATTGATCGCCATCTACAGCCTCAACTGATTTACTAGTATAGATGTTATAAAAAATACAAGCCAAAAACGACAATGAAACCTCTTAAACAGACATTAAGTTTGCTTACTAATTGGTTACAGCCATGGGCACCCGCAGAATTTTCACCAGGAGGAGCAAAACACAATGATCACGGTTATGCAACATAAATTTTTCTTCCAGGAGGGGCAAAACATTTTAACACAATGGTCACAGTTAGTATTTTATCAAGGTTTTCAAATTTTAGTGTGAAATATTGGTATTTGCATTTTCCAGGAGGGCAAGTGTCATCTCTTGCCCCAATGTGCGGGCGTGCATGGGGTCAGCTGCAGACTGCACAGTACAAAAGGCTACAATGTCTGCCAAAAGCAATGAAAACTAGTCAAATTGAAAGTCCAAAAGAACAACTAATTTTAATAAAATGACCAGTTCTAAACAATTTCTTCACTATATCGTGTAATAAATAAATATGTGACGTTGTTTTAACAGAAGCTGTAGGTCAGTTATCAGATTCGACACTGTTGTCAGACTCCTGGTCTGAGGGAAGTTGTTCAAAACGTCTTTTATCAGATGACTGCTTTGCAGCAGCAGTCAGAAAATGTTTCTGACCACCATCTCTGTCCCGAGCCTGTCTCAGCCAGACCTTAATTTTATCTTCAGCCAGCCTGTTGACGGTATCTCTCGTTTGTTCGTTAATTCGCACAGCATCTGCAACTTAGACAACAGTATTGAGACATCAAATACTGTTGATTTGAAATACAAATAATTTTTCTCTCAATAATACCTCATGTAATATTCACCCTAAAGTTGCATTCTAGATGATGTATACCTATGGTAAAACATGCTAATCTGCTCTGAGTTTCTCTAAGAAGATGCGTCTGCATTAGCTCATACCAGCCACAGCTGCTAACGATTGGTATCTCAAGCAAGTTGGTCAATGTATTTACAAGTCACTAGAAGCCTGCACTATTGCAGCAACACTATCCATGGTCCCAACAGTAACTGAAGGAGCTGCACAGTACAAGCAATTACAACAAAAGACATAACACCTAAATATTGGCACTGGTCAATTTAATATGAAGCCTGACATCAGCATATATTTGGGTGAGCAGTAATAATACATGCTTTATTATTATTATTATTATTATTATTATTATTATTATTATTATTATTATTATTATTAACGTACTGATCAAGAGTTTGGTGTAATTGGACTTCTAGCTTGCTGCTCTGGAATCAATATGGTGCATAGTCTGTTAGTTTAACCAACTTCCTACACATAACTGCAAATCACTTTGTATTGTTTTAAGCCCATTACAGTCAGTGTCAATAAATAGAGTTTGTCTGTAACAGCTGTTTTGAAGATGTATTGTGAAAAATGCAATCTATTGCAATGACTCAAACTCTTATCAAATATATACAAACACAACCACTGTGACCTGAAATCTGCAAACAAAATAAAGAGTGCATATACCACTTATGGAAGGTGACAATCCCAGTGCTTGGAAGCTGTGCTTTCCCTGTTTCCAGCCCAGTTGAATTGGCAGGACAATTCGTTCATCATAATCGCCTTCATCATACCATTAACTGTATCGGTGATACTTGTCGCTTCAAACGTGGACAAGTATCTTGCCTAAACAGTTCCAGTTAAACCTTCATAAAGTACATCGTATTTTACTAGGTAGGCTACATGTAATGTACACACACATCCAATACATGATAGCATTGGCTAAAGTATAAATTTTGGGCCCTACTGGCATGTTCAACGTTCTCGGCAGAGTACATCTTGCTGTAGGCTAATTTGAGACATTAGCCGAATTTTGCATATTTAAATGGCTCATATAGGTAACAGAAGGCCCATTAAGAGATAAACATCTGAATATTTATTCAGAAATAAACATCAGAGATGAAATGTGGGGGCACACTCAACCTGGATCTTACTGTGCCAGTTAATAAAATTAACACCATCTAACCAAGCCTTGTCCAGCTTGCTCATTCTGCTTGACAAAAGATGCTGCATCCTTCAAATCTTTGACTGCATCAGCTGGCAGTTTCATTCCTTCAGGCATAGTGGGAACATCCAAGCTGCTGCCTCTTGTTCCACCTCTGTTGACAAGTGTAGTGACACTCCGCGACAATATCTCAATTTTAAAATCAATTCGATTTAATTTTGCAAAAATCATGCGGTACTCTTCAGAGGTAACAAATGCTGGAACAACACATCCACAACAGTACTGGACAGCATGTTGATTTAATACAATATAATATAATAATATATATAACGAGGTTTAAAGTGGTTCGGTAGGGACTGCCCTGTGTGAGAACCACTGTTGTTCCCGTCCAATCTAATATCCTAAACTACTGAGGTTTATTTTGAACTCATTCACAGTTGTAGCCGCTACTATCCTCTCATCCAGTTCATTCCATCTGTCCACCACTCTTGCACTAAAAAAAGTTCTGTTTGTGTTTCTTGTTCTCTATATAAGTGAGTCTCTATATGAGTCTCTATATAAGAAAGAATAGTAAAATGCTTTTAAAATTACTGTTAACAAACTGGAGAACAAGCTAATTGTGTCTATTCAAGCAATTCCTTGTATTTGCATAATGCATCTGTTGGACCAGCTGACATTCAATGCTGTTATACTACAGGCCAACATTTTTAATTTTGAACCCATTTCACAATATTTTGCACCAACTGGCTGTACATAAGCATGTCATATTCTTATGCAAGTCCACACATATCAGCAACACATTGACACGACTTTCCGATACTAGATGCTTACACTTTTATACACAACAGTGAATAGAGAAACCAGAGAATTACAGGTGTAACAGTAAGCAATGGGTTCTAATCTCCAGTTTCCGCCCACCCCTCCACAATTATAATTATAGATCACGTACGCGCTACATAGACCATCACGTGGCGGCGCAACAGCGCATGACAATGTTTTAAGAGCCAAGTCAAGTTTCAAAGGAAGCCTCAAATTGCAAAGTTCACCACTCGCACATTAAGTGCAGACAATTGAACTACAAGATTTGTTTTAAAAATGAACTTGTTACAAAAATAAATTCAACTCACTTCACAGCGTTTAACGAGAGCAGCAGATCGCGGCCATATATCAGTCCCGCAGTAACATTTATTTGAATTACAAAAACTTCTAAAAGTTATGATTAAGTGTTATTCAAAACAATGATGCACTAATTTAATTTATAGTTAATATAAGTATAATTAATTATAACTTTATGAGAATATTATTTGTTATTTGTTGATTTACACTTGATTAAGCAGCTAAAATAGTGCACCGGAACTATATTGCGTATTACTACGCCGGTAAGCATTAAGCGTCGACTGGCCGCGTCTGGGCCAGCTTCATTGGCCCACTGTGGGGCATAAATCTGTTGGCGGGTCTTCGGCCAATATCGCCATGTGGCCCGCACTTACACGCGTCGGCCCTGCAATGGCCCAACGTTTGGTGTTTATTGGGTTGTCAGCAGCAGACTTGATTATTGCAATTCTCTTTACAAATGGTATGACCAGATCTAACATGCAAAAGCTTCAAAGGATTCAGAATTCTATTGCCCGAGCCATTACAAAACTCGTAAGCATGATCATATTAAACCTGTTCTTCAAAAGTTAGACTGGTTGCCGGTAGAACAGAGAATTCTATTCAAAACTGGTCTCCTGGTTTTTAAAACACTGCAGTCTGGCCAACCTCAATATTTAAAATCTATGTTGAATCACCCAAACCATCGTCATTCAACAAGGTATGCTGATTCATTGTTGAATGTACCTAGAACCAACACTGAAATTGGCAAGAGAGCTTTTTCTATTTCTGGGCCTAAAATCTGGAACTCTCTCCCTCCGGCTGTCAGATCTTCCAATTCATTGAGCATCTTCCGATCCAGACTTAAGACGCATCTCTTTCAATTGGCGTTTCCTCCATAGTCCGTCTCACTCTCTCCCTCTGACTGATCTCTGGAATGACCTGGATCTTTTGCGGATTGATTTTGAAGTACCATCGATTGATACCTTGGGTATTAGAACTGGTGCTATAGAAGTGCATAATTATAATTATAATTATATTTTGCCTAATCCATTCACATATTACCTACTGTAATTTAATATGGGGCCATAATTACAAAAATATTACTGAGAAAATACAAATAATGCAAAATAAAGCCATAAGATTAACTTTTAATATGGGAAATAATTATAAAACTCAGCACCTTTACCTCAAATATCATATACTCAACATTGTAAACCTAAACAAATACCAAACAGCTCTATTTATCTACAAATATATAAATAAGTTACTTCCCACATTTTTCTATATAAATAAATACTTTTCACTTAATTATGACATTCATAAACACATGACAAGATCTAATAACAATTTGCATCTTTCATATGCTAAAACAAACAAACGACTCTTTACCATTAAACATTATGGACCCTGCATTTGGAATGGTATTCCAGACCAACTCAAGAGTATAAACAATTTTATAATATTTAAATCTACCATTAAATCCTTTCTGTTTAATAATGACTTATAGCCATATGTGTTATTTCTATTCCACCATTTGTTATACATATATTCCTTCTAACTAGTTATAGCTTATCCAAATTCTGTTTCTCTAGATCTACTATATTCTTATTGACTCATATAACACTGCTGAATTAGATTTACTTAAAAGGTTACTTTACTTGTATACCAAGTTGACCACCAATCGGGATACATTTATCCCTTAGGTCAACTTTTTTCTACTCACTATATTAACTGTTACTCTTCCATTCTAATTTCATTGACCCCAATACCATGATGTATAATTATTATTTTGAAACTGCTCATTACTTTGTCATTTTATTGTTTTCAATATCTGTATGCAATGGTATAACTGTTACTATCAATTGTTTACTATGTTACTTGTTAATTTAGCTACTTGCTTATTCTAAAGTGATGTAGTTTTAGTTTAGTCTGACTGAAGTTTGTCTTTTTGTTGTTTTACTGTTCTCATTTACTCCATTATTTAGGGTCATGTATTACCTGTTACTTAACTTTAATTGTGTTTAGTGTATGTAAATGTTATCCAGTTGAGTTGAAAATAAACCTTCTTCAATCAATCTTCTTCAATCTTCAATCTTCAATCTTCTTCAATCTTCAATCTTCAATTATTATTATATTCTGAAATGTGTCTTTTAGGCAGTTGTCTCCTTGATTTTAGAAAGCGCAGCGGCAGCGCATTGCTAGGTTGCGTTGTAGTCTCGTAGACGGCTTCAAAAGCAAGAAGATGTCTTACGAACCGAGTAAGTTATGCTAGCGATAATTGTGCTGTAGGTTACTCATCATACTTCGTTGTATTTGTTTTAGCGGTTGACTATGGTGTTATGTTTCGTCGTTGTTGTGCGGTTGCCGTGTTGTGGACCGGAGGCTCTTAATTCTTCAGCCCACTCCCTCTGAGTCATTAGTTCCGGGTTGATCGATCTTCATTTAGTAGTCAATTTATATAGCGCTATTTGAAAGATTGAAGTAATAGAAGAGGGCGAAGAACAGTCGAAATAAAAATCTACCGAATAGGAATGCATTTAGTCTTCGAGTGTTTTTAAATTGTCCACGGGTGGCATTGCCTTCTTTGACACTAATGCCCCTTCTTTAACGGTTGGTTTCATGGGTTTGTGCCGGAATTGGCCAAATACGGTTCACCAGACTTTATGGAGGCCTGCGACCCCATAGATTTTAAAATCACAGATGACTGTGGGTCATAGTGGTTGGATGTCTTGGCGACTCATTTGCACCGCTCGTGTTTAGATGAGTTATCAATATGGGTTAAACACTAGTGGACAGTGTCCCTCTCAGGCAATCATTTGTTCACCGGCGTGGAGTAGACGTTAATATAGTCTGCACAGAGCTTTAAGGCTGATATCAAAGTACAGTAATCATTTACTTTATGGGTCCAAATTAATAGCATTAAGATTAATGTACAAATGGTCAAATATTACAAAAATAGTAAAAAGTCAGAAGATGCACTTTATTAAGCAAGAAAAGTAGTTTTCAGCAGAACAAATCATTCACTTTTAACAAAGTTAATCGCATTCATTGTGTTTAGCAAAACATATGCTTCACAGTGGCTAACTATCAGCCCCTGTGCCTAAGAAACAGCAAAAGAAGTCGTCTTTTTGGCACTTGTTTCGATAAATAAACTCATGTAAATATGAGGGAAACAACTATCTAGAAGTTCTGTACTGCCAGCATATCTTTCTCTTGGCCCACTCCCAAAGATTTTCAATACGCTGGGTGTGCAATCTGAATCATCTGGGTCTATGGAATTCTGTTTGTGTATCATGGACGAGTGCTTATAGATTCCTTGTCCTGTTGTTACAGTGTTTGCATATGATGTCCATTGTCCAGCCATCAGATATTATGTGCCAACCTGGAAAGACATGTTCAAGAATCAAAGGCTGAAGTGTTTCAGCTCTACGATCTGGGACTTTTAGTCGGAAGCACTTTCCACTACCTCTCTCTCTCTCTCTCTCTCTCTCTCTCTCTCTCTCTCCAGTAGGGCTGCGCCGAGTAACTCGAGTAACGCGAGTACTCGACTCCAAATTGGAGTCGAGTAATTTTTTTGGAGTCGAGTACTCGCATAGAATAACTAAACAAAGAATAGAATAGATAAATAAAGAATAACCAAAGAATTCAATTAAAATTTGGCCTACCGTTATTTGTTACAAATAATTATTAATCAGTCTTATTTAGGTTATTCTTATTCGTTATGCCCCAGTTAGTTAAGATGTTGTCCACAGTGGGCCAACTCTAGTGAAGACCTCATGTTTTTGCCAGTACCGGTAAAATAGTTTCTGTTCTGTAACTTCTGTTATAGGCTACTAAATTTGGAAACGCTTGAATATCCGAAAAATTGATATGAATCTAATGTTCTGCTTTGGTTAAATGAGGGCCATGAGGCAAATAATAAGCATTATGTGACGTGTAACGTTTGCAAATCATGTATTTCCGGTTTTACGCGAGTACTCGAGTACTCGCTAAGCTACTCGACTCCTACTCGACTCCTAAACTATTCGGTTAGCGCAGCCCTACTCTCCAGCAGTGCCCCATGGTACTTCCCATATGAAAGAATTTAGGTTAGTCTACTTCAACAACAACAGGGTCATCACTTCCATTTTGTAATGTTATTAATTTGGATCCCTCAAGTGAACGATTGCCGAAAGTACTTTAGGAATTGTCTATTTGAATTTGAATAATCTCTCTTGGCGGTGATTGCTTATGAAATTCAGCTGAATGATGTGAAACCAGGCTGTTGAATGCTCTCAGTATACATGTATATATCTTGTTATTCAATGAGGTGTTTTAGTTGTAATGTAGTGTTAGGATGTTGTTTTTGACTGCATGAAAATTAAAAAAATTTATACACCATTGGATTTTACATTCAAAGCTCTACTTGATGCTATTTTAAATTTTTGAAATTTCAACTAAGCTTATTAGCTACAAGTTATTAATCATCAAACCACCCTATAGAAATGTAACAATTTTCATATTTTAGGCTTGTTGAATGCTAACATTTTGCTGTTTTTTTGCTATAAAATGTGTATATTGAAATTAACATATATGTTTTCTTACTATTATTGTCATATTTCAACAATCTCTGTCAGTATGTATTGATATTTGTCTAATATATGCCACAAAATGTCATGAAATACATAGTCATGTCAGTCACAGCTCGCTTGACATTGGGTGTGGTCCAATGCAATTCCTCAGGAATTATTCCTGTGCATTATGCATGCTTTGAATGTTGTAGACTTTTTAACAGCATTTAATATCATAGATTTACTTTATTTTATGTAAACTTTGCCTTGCTGTTGGTCTGTCATAATTTTACATTTGAAAATTTCATCTAGAAATTGAAGTTCTTGGTTCAAATGGTGTCTGCAGCTCTGTTGCTGCACTTAGAATGCCTAAAATGTCTCCTATTCGAAGCTTTGCTATCCTTGAGTAAGGGTTAAGTTTAAGGACGTTTATTGTAGTTTAGAAAAAACTAAGGACAAATTCGCAAGGAGTGGATTCCACTCTGGTATCCTCGGTAAAATTGTCATAGCTTAGTATCCGCTGGAGCAAAAAGATGGGAAAATATGTCAGAATGTTATTGTTATTGTTTATGACAACTTATATAGCACCATAACATAGCAAGGACCAAAGTCAAGGACACTTTACAAGGAGCATGGAAAAGAGATGTTGAATTAATACGTCTTTAGTTTGCTTTAATGTGTGTACCGGTAAATGAACCCCTTGCAGGTTCCTATAAGCAAAAGAAATGTCTCGTCAGGTCTCAGAAAACTTGGGAATTGCCGAGGTGCAGAAACCCTATTAGTGCTGTGAGGGTTAAGCTACAGAACCGGTATAATGCTTTTAAAAGCAGTTCACTTGTCCCATTAGAACCCAACATTTGCCTTGCTAGCAGTCTGAATTTGGGAAAAGTGACTGTTCTAAAGACAGTTGGAAGATGAGGATACAGACCACATACATGAGTCTTTCATGAGCTTAACACAGATAGTTTCTTGTAGAGAACCTTTGAAACCACAGGTGTGGCTTCACGCTGTTTGAATTCCAGTTGTTTCGGTAATTTTGCCAAGAGTAAATTTTATCTGGCCAGAGGTATTCTTCTGTTGCAGTTGTCTCAAGTATATATTTCTTTCTTTGTTTTTTTCTATTTTGTTTTTTTCTATCACAGTCCTGAAACAATAGCGCAACCACACACTCTACCTGACATTGTACTATATGAGTTCTGTTATCTAGTTAAGCAAATTAAACATTTGCTTTCTATGTGTTTTATCGTCATGGACACTTTATGTGGGACTTAAACCATTTTGGTTCAAAGTCCAGGAACACATTGATTTTAGACAGTGTGTCATTGCTCATAACGGCCATCTTTGACTCTCAACCACTCGGGTTGTGTTTGTACTCGTGAGTTTTCGTTCTTTTCTTACCTGACTGTACCTGCTTTCACTGAATTGCTTTTGTGTTTTGTAGAGGCAACATTTGCTAGCCTACCTCGTACAGCCAGAGGAGTTCCAATTGTTGTTGGAGGCGACCCGAAGGGAAAGAACTTTCTCTATACAAATGGAAACAGTGTTATCATTAGAGATATTGCTGTAAGTGATTAAATTCTTTACCAATGAATTAATTTTACAAATTTATTAATTTATTATTATTATTATTATTATTATCTCAACAATTTCTATAGCACTATAACATAGCTTGATGCCAAGAGCAAGAGCACTTTACATAAATTGAAATGAAATGTTAAATAGATATGTCTTCAGCGCAACTGAGAACCGTTCAAAGGAGGTAGCAGATGTCACTGTGTCTGGCAACGAATTCCAAAGAAGAGGGTTGCCACCCTCTTTTATTGTTTAATAGATTTTTTATTTATTTTCTCTCGGCATAAACTGCTGGGATGAAGCAAACATATTAGAATGTTGTATCGTGCTAGGTTAGCTCCACTGGTTAATAGTTTTATGCGGATAATGTATCATGTTGTGGTCTCCTTCTGAGCTTTGATTTTCATCTTGACTGATGTCAAAGAAGTTGGTTATTTTGCTGACATTTGGTTCTTGGTGAATTCTATTATAAATGACTAGATGGCCTGTAGTAGCGTAGTCATTGCCACACTGAAAGTTTTTAGGATGTTGCTAATAATAAAAGCTGATAGATTCAGTTCCCACTGGAGATGAAAAGTTAACGCCTTTAATAATCTCACAACGTGTTGAACAAATAATACGGGTTTCCAGCAATTTCACTTTCCTTTCATTGAGTAAGCATCTGATATCATCAATGATAACTGAGTTGCCTTGCTGAGTGTCTGTGACAGAAATAGATGGAGTTTCTGCTGCTATCAAGAATTGAACCCTAGACCTGACACTAGCATGCTAATTACATGATCCACGGTGCCATTTCATGACATTTATGAAGGACGATGATTGTTACCAAATTATGATTTAGGTACATTTGTGTGTGTGTGTGTACATTACATTATGCCTATCCTGTTACGTGTATACATGTCTTTGTGTGCAGTTTTTGATGCCTGTTGCTCGCTTTTATATCCCTTAAGTTATAATCTCTTGGTTTCATGAGCTGATGATGACAGTGGAATCTCTGTATAGTGTATATGTATATGTGAATTTGTGAGAGAAGCTCCCAGTTAATGTGAGAGTAAACCCTCGTTTTATAGTTTCTTAGAACTAGTTTTCATTGCTTAAATTATATAGATTTTTTTGGAATGAAGCACAATAATTAGATGAAATTGTTGGGATAGAAATTACTGAATATGAAATTAATGACACAGAATTATAATGGTGAAAGGTACACTGGTTTTCTGCAAAGTGCTATTATTAGAATCTAAATAAATTTTAGGCTCTGTTGGTCTTATGGTTAAAATGTGAAATGCTTAGGGATGATATTTGCCTCTGGTATGGTTTTCTTGATACTCATTTGCAACTTTGTTCTTGTGATTCCATGCACTATTTTGCTTGTTTATCGATATTGGAGATTTGTGCGTTGTTTGGTAGCATCTGTTTTTGCCGTGTAGAATCCTTCGATCGCAGATGTTTACACGGAGCATTCGCAGCCGACAACGGTCGCCAAATATTCCCCGAGTGGATTTTACATTGCCTCAGCCGGTCAGAGACAGAATTCATTTTTTTAGTTTGCTGGTCTCACGTCTCACTCTGTATTCAGTTTCTTGCATTAAATTGTAAGACTATTGACGTCACTGATACATCAAATGTTTCAGTCTTGATCTTGAGTTAGAACCGGAGGTTGAAATGGTAAATCAAGTGCAGACCCCATGCGATGCAAAGTAAAAAAAGAAACACTTAAGATTGAAACTGATTTTGCAGCTTTTCTTGTTCATTTTAGTCTGACATTGTGTTTCTATGGGTTGAGATTTTGAGAATGTCTTCAGTTTTAATCTTTTGCTTTTCAAATAATGGATCATTTGGTTTATCTGAAGCAGAATTTTAATTATAGGAAGTGTTTGCTTTTATTGTTATTTCCCTTTTCCTGGGACTTATCTCGTGTATTACATTGCACAAGTATGCCGATAATTTGAAGCTGTAAAAGTAAAAGTAAAAAAAATAATTTGAAACTGTAAAACTATTTATAAAATTGTATGACTTAAAAATGAATATTGATTTTAACTCTGGCAGATAAATTTTGATTATAATCTCTTTTCTAATTATGTGTTTATGTAGTAGCAGCAGCTGCTGCTGCTGCTTTCAGATTTGCAAAATTGGATTATGATAATTTTTATGCTGAACAGTCAGTGGGTGCTTTATTTTAAAATGCTTCATGTCATACGACAGTGGATAATTATTGAATTATTGCAGACAATTCAGGGAAAGTGAGAATCTGGGACACGACTCAGAAGGAACATGTGTTGAAGAATGAGTTTCAGCCGCTTGGTGGGCCAATCAAGGACCTTGCTTGGTCTGGCGACAGTCAGCGCATCGTTGTTGTTGGAGAAGGCCGGGAGAAGTAAGTTTTACCTTTCACGAGATTACAAGCACTTAACCCTTAAACCACCGGAACCGAGAATAATCGGTTACATTGCTTATAGTGACAAAGTATCTGGCGGTTTAAGGGTTAAAATTTCTTTGGAATATCTGGAGAATTTAATTTTGATATTTGCATTTCCACATTCGTATTTGTCTTATTCTAGCTGTTCCGATGCTTTTCAGTTTTTATTACTTTCAGTTTTGTCATCTAGCTTCTATAAATTGAAATTGTCATACTTTTAACGTCATGTGAATGCTCTGAAAGAAACCAGTTATCATATATTTAAGCCTGATTACCAGTTTACAGGAACTTGAGTTGAACCTGGGGTTATTGCTAGTGTAAGGACACGTGTATTATCATCTGCCTATAATGAAGAGGAGTATATTCTATAATCTGTCATTATTATGCCAGTCATATCATTAGCAAATGAGCTTCCTAGTTGTTAGGCTGAGTTAGTCCTTGTAGTTTCTGCCATCTTGTTATCTATCATCTGTCTTTTCTTTTTATATTTATACTGGCTACCAGTAATATGTTCTTTCGATTACTTTACTGCACATTACAAACAGTTATTGTTTTTAAAACAGTTTTAAAAATAATTCAGATGCCATTTTGACCAATCACTATTTTGCTGTACTTTACTATTGTTATTGTTTTCTCAATATTTTTTGGTTCTGATCAGTGATGTCCACTCGCCATTTCTTTTGCAAGTTTTACCATATCCGTCTTTGGTTTGGACATTTATAATATTAATTTCATATCGTTGACATTGACAGTGTTTACACTGGCTTCAAGTGACAGCATCCAACATGCACTGAGGCAGCCAGAGACCATGGAACTTGAGCAAATATTGGTCATATTCATCAAAACTGGAGGCTTCTTTTAATGATGGGCAGCCTTTCTCAAGGAATTAGAAAACTGTTACATTTTCCAGATGCACTTGCCATCCTGTGTCTTTGTGAAGTCACTGGTGAAGATGTGAACTGCACAGAGATCCCAGTCCCCCCCCCAGTCTAATGTAGATCAACGTTTCTTGAATTTGGCTTGGCAACATAGATTTAGATGGCAAATTATGATGCCAGTAGTGCTGGCTTGAATCAATTATTAAATGTAATGTAAACTGGATATTTGTATAGCGCCTCTTCTGAAGACTCACTCAGAAGCACCCCTGCTGCATTTACTGCATTTTGATAAAGAGCTGAGTTTCAAGTCATTTCAGAAAGAGGGCATCAGAATCAGCGGTGGCTTAATTGCATAAAATGGGGTGAAGAGCATTCCAGAGGATAGGTGGCCAACTGACTCAAAATCTCTTGTAAGGAATAAGGAGGTTTGTGCTTGGGGCACAATGAGGAGACCCTGGGTTGTGAACCGAAAACATTGCTGACCAGAGATTGAGCTAAGATGAATCCATGGATTATCACTGACAGATATGGTGGAGCAGTACCAACAAGAGAAAGTGCAGCAGTTCTCAAGATACAAAACCTAACTAAACTAATTAATTGAATTGATAATGCAATTTTTCTGTAAATTGAAATAATTGTGGTACAATCTAAATTTATTTATAATTTTTTGTAATTTTGTGATGTTTGGACTGCATGTAAACTCCAAATGGTCGACCAACTGGCAGCATTATTGTTGTGTGAATTTGGTTGTCATTCTATAGATGGTTAATTGTGGGTTCTTAAAAGGTTTGATGTTGCCTTTTTTGTTAATAGGTTAATAATCATCAGAGGATTTTATATTTCCTGATTTGCTTGACAACAGTTTCAACAACTTCTCTTATTTTGCTGTTGTAGATTTGGTCACGTGTTCAGCGCCGATACCGGAACGTCTGTCGGTGAGATCATGGGACAGAGTAAACCTCTGAATTCGGTAGATTTTCGTGGAGATCGACCGTTTCGGATAGTGACTGCCAGTGAAGATAACACTCTTGCCTTCTTTCATGGTCCACCATTCAAGTTTCAGTTCACTCTTCAGGTATATTTTGATCTCTGTGACTTGATTTTGTGAATGTTTGGTTGGCATCTGCTTCAATGTTGCACGTGTTCACAGGGCAGCAGTTTAGAAAGAACTGCTGAATAGACATATTTTCGTGTGTACGGACTTTTGGTCATAGGACACTTGGTCATAGGACAGTTGGTCATTCGGACTTTTGGTCATAGACATTTTTTTGCATCATTTGACTTCTAGAGAATTGTTGTAATTCTGTTTTGGCTGTCTCGTATTGCAGTTATTTTGCTCGATGTTGTACGACGTGAGCTGTACATTTCTGTATTGATATTGGTATTTCCTACTCTTTTTGGCAAGATCTAATATAATGCTTTTGTCTTTTTTTGTCATGTTTAAATGCACGTACATTGTGTTTATCTATTGGTCAGTGTACTGGACTTAAGTGTTGGAGCTGTTGTGCTGGGAAGAGAGGTGTTAGAGACACTATCACCATTTTAAGAGAGGTCATTGATGGTATTAACAATTGCAAGTAGCTGAAATTTTTGTAAGTGGATCTCGCCTAAGATATTTAATATAAGCATTATTTTCTTGGTGTGATGATATTGAAGAATGGTGTGGAAGCAGTTTACAGGATCTTAGCCACAGAGCAACGAACAGGAAAGAATGGCAAAAAACTGTGGAGATGGCATTATACACCAACGGGCGATGAGCCCACGGTTAATGATGATGACGATGATTATTATTTTTTTTGCAGGATCATTCGCGTTTTGTGAATTCCGTTCGCTATTCTCCAGATGGTGAGCTGTTTGTGTCAGGAGGAGCGGAAGGAAAGGTCAGTGACAGTTTCTGGTCATTGGCTCAACAGTCACATCTCCACTACTTTGTGATAGTGTACAATATTTAACGATAACAGAATACACTGGTTTACTTGCCATCTGTTTCTCGAACAATAGATGATCAGCAGTGAGGAACTGTAAGAAAATCCAGTCTTATGATATGATATGCTATGACAGTTAATTTCCTAGGCGCACTTAAAGAACAAATGCGCCGCTGCTACATAAACTACCAGGTCTTGAGCCTAGAAGCCTCTCTTAGAAGCCACTGATGCAAAAGATAAAACAGGGGAAACTTACACATAGCAAATGGACAGAAAGATTAACAGCCTCTAGGAGAAGGGAAGGCCATACAGAGAGAGTGGTGTGGCAGTATAGATGGTTGGTGTAAAAACAAAATACAAGAGTTGAGCCACAGAGCTTATCAGTAGACAACAATGAGAGCAGACAGTGCAGTTGACACCAGACACCGGCAGGCATTGAGTCCATGGCCGTTGATGATCGATGGTTTTCCAGTGCTTGCTTCACGCTGTTTCAGCACTTCTCCCATGCATTGTCTTTGAGACTTCATGATTTAATTTAGCTTCTGATGTATAGGAAGCAAAATGCACCAACTCCCTCTCTGACATTATGTGTTGAGTAGAATCAGGATTGTTATTTGCAGCTGCTTGTATGTTGGCGGTATATTTTTCGCCTCTTAAATACCAAACCTCAATGCATCACGTATGTTGTATGCACAGCAATTGACATTCAGGATGCTCTAATGATCATTGGGTGATGCAGGTCTTCCAAACAGAGGACAGACAAGAAGCTTTGTTATAAGTGGACTAATTCCTCCATTATTCCATTATTCTTCCCTTAGCTGTGGTATGCCATTTGAAATTTCAGTATGTTGTTTTGTTATCTTGTAGTCGTTTTTATATGATGGAAAATCTGGAGAAAAGAAAGGAGAACTGGGAAATCCGGCCCACAAAATGGGAATATATGGTGTAAGTGCTCTTCAGACCTAGAATAGCACAAATGGAAGTAAACATTTTAAATTTTAAATTGCTAAACATTTGGCTGCAGTTTATTATTTTATCCGATTCATGTGTTGTCATTTTGATTGTGCTGCACTGCTGTATTATTGTTTAACTCAATTTGAAACTCTTTGCAGTTGGTAGATTGTTATCGAGTTTTGCTTTCTTTAGGTTTGCTTCAGTCCTGATAGTAAGCAGGTGTTGACTGTGTCGGGAGACAAAACAGCGAAAATATGGGATGCGGAAACTACCAGCGTTGTCCAGTCAGTAACTTTGATAATAATGATAATAATATTCTTTTATAGCACCAGTTATAATGCACAATGGCACCAGTCAATAGCACTCCAGGTCCATTTCCAATCAGTCAGGTTAATTCCAGAAATAAAGCAGAGTGGAAAACTGCAAGACAAACAATGAACACTGTTTTTAACGGGATCATGATTTTGAGTTTGTGTAATGATTGCTAATCGGTGGCAATGTGCATTTGACATATCAAAGTCAGTGCTTGAAGCCGAGATGATTACGGCGTCTGGTTGGTAAAATTATGGGAAGAGAGAAAGAGAAATGATGCACTAATTTAATTTATAATTAATAAAAGTATAATTAATTATAACTTTATGAGAATATTATTTGTTATTTGTTGATTTACACTTGATTAAGCAGCTAAAATAGTGCACCGGAACTATATTGCGTATTACTACGCCGGTAAGCATTAAGCGTCGACTGGCCGCGTCTGGGCCAGCTTCATTGGCCCACTGTGGGCATAAATCTGTTGGCGGGTCTTCGGCCAATATCGCCATGTGGCCCGCACTTACACGCGTCGGCCCTGCAATGGCCCAACGTTTGGTGTTTATTGGGTATCTTCCGTAGTTATCGCAAATGTCAACTAGCTTATGGAGATTGGGAACAAGGTAAAGGCTTTTTATCCAGGGACGTCTTTGGGGGGACAGGGGGCATTTGCTCCCCCTGATTTTTAGGGGAAAAATTATTTTGTTTGCCAATGTTTGTGTTATTTAGTTTTTTACATACCAATTGGCTGCTGGACCTGACAAGCAAAAAAAGGTCGTCAACTTGTTTTTCACAAACTTGGTCAGGTCGAAAGTGTTTCCCCCCCTGAAAAACAGTGAAATGACGTCTCTGTTTATCAGGCCTCCTTTTGCAAGTAAGCATGATAGGAAGCCTTTTATAGTCGAGAGTACTTGACACTATTATCGATGACGCTAGTGTATTTGTGCCTTATTACTATTTTCGATGTACTGATAGATTCCAAGAGCATGCCTGCATTCGCGTGCCACGTTTGTAAGCGGGAGCATAGTTCACGGAGCAGGTTAAGGCGTCACGTGGCGCGTCATCATTGCGTCGCCAAAAGGAGTGATGGAACGAGGTTGCAAAGCGACAGCGCTCCAAACTACGCGGAGCAAGTTAGATCCATCAAAGATCTAACAACACTCGCTGCGCGCGAGGCCTTCATTATGCCTGCCGATGCAGCAGTTAAAGAAGTGCTCAAGAGAGCACAGGGTAAGTGTAGATGATTTGCAAATGTCTGACACTCTTATGATCGGTAGATTTTTGGACAATGGTAAAACAATGAATGCATGTTGAACGTAAATACAAATGCGTAATAAATTCAATCACATCAAATACGGTGGGTGCATGCAGGGCGCCCACACAAGGGGGCAAGGAAGCAAATGCTTCCTTAATAAAAACCTAGGGGTGGAAGGAAATTCCCCCTTGAGTTTTGGTATACAGTTAGAGTAATATATTAATTCGATAGGCCCCTAAATAATAATAATAATAATAATAATAATAATAATAATAATAATATTATTATTATTATTATTATTATTATTATTAATGTTGTGTAGATAAATCCCTGCCGGACCCCCGTTTAGGCGAGGAGAGGGAAGGGAGGACAGGGAAGGGGGAGCTGCTTCCACAGCCAGAGAGATGGGCGCCCCCCGGGGGGGGGGGCACACGCGAAAACACATTTCAACGGTTGCATGAGTTTTGTGGATCATGATTCCAGGAATCCCTTCGTACGTGGCGGAGGGCATTGTTCGTGGGATGTGTACAGCCCTCCCACGGCTCATATGCGCGCACGAAGCCGTCGTTCGTGGCGCAGGACCACATTTAAGGGCTTCACTTGCGCCGGAAGGCCATATGGTCTATAAGAGTGACCATGAAATACCACAGGAAACATCGTCAAAATATGTGTAAGACTTTTTGTGACTTTTTTCTGTCCGTGAAATGTCCTACATAGGAAATATTCAACCTCGTGTTACATGCTTTCCTTAAGCTATGCTTCCCATGTTTAATATTTAAAATATCTGATTTTAGATCTGGATGTGGAAAGTATTTCACAGCTGATTGTTATCTGTCTTTTCAGTCTATCGCGACGTGTAAAATGTTAATAGTGTTCACGAAGCACTCTGTATTTGGACAAAGTGATATATGTCTGCGGGATTTCTTGTATTTATAGACCTTCCAAGAAGTCGGGAACTCAGACTCTACTAGATTCGAGGCCGGTGCAAGATTCGGCGATAAATGTGTAAGCCTTCTGTGCCTTTCTTCATTTCAAACTATTCCACATCCTATACTTAATAAATATTACAACTGACTTAACATGATTTCATTGCGAGGTTGTCATTTAAAACTCTACTACATCCGACCGTTATCTGTCTTTTTATCCTATCTTAACGTGTACAATGTTAATAATGTTCGCGAAGAATATGCTGTATTTGGAGAAAGTGATATTGTATTTAGGCCTTCGAAGAAATCGGAAACTGAGGCACTACTAGATTTGTGGTCGGTGCCGACTTCTGCGATAAATCTTCTTCTGTGCCTTTCTGTATTTCAAACGATTCCACATCCCACTTTTATCTGTCTCTTAAGGCTCTCTTCACGTTTACAACGTTAATAATTCTCACGAATAATGGTGTAGGCCTAGTTGGAGAAAGTGATATAGGTATGCGTGATTTCTTGCATTTAGGCCTTCGAATCAAAAACATAAAATAGGCCGACTCGTTTTGGGGCTCAAAAGGAAAGGAGGGGAGTGAATTTTGGACTTCAGCCCCCTCCATTCTAAAATCATGGCTACGTAGGCTACCTGCTTGGCCCACTTATTGAGGTACGGGAACAGCTCATTTGTCGGATCAGCAATAAATGTAGCAGACTTTAAAACTGTGCTGTTTGAGATATCATATATACATTATTAATGTGTCTTTAGGAAAGAAGCTCGGAGATATCATAGTACTAATATTAATTATCTTTGCGTTCTATTGGTAAATTATTTTGGAATATCTGTTCTGCACATTTCCTCCTCAAACTTAGCTTCAACAACCAATAAATATTCCTAATTGCATCTGCTTCTGTAGCTACACACCGCCGGGTCGTGATTTAGAATATTCATAATTACATTTGTTTTCCAATGTGAAAATAATTTTGTGAATGATCTTTTGCTTTTAGGACTGTGGTTGCGCAAAAGGCCAAAAATTTAAAACGGACTAAGCGAAAGACCTGGGTGGACAGCAGCCCGTTTCTAATCCTAATTAATTTTCATAACTGTGTTCTATTTTTTTCAATATCATTTAAGAAATGAATTTTGTGCGAACGGTTATTTGAAAAGAGAGGACTGCTCTGTTTTTGGTATATATAATAAACAATGCGTCCTGAATTTCTTTATACAAACATTGCTTGTCTGCTGCCTGCATGGAGACAGTTACTTTATTAGACGCTTACAACAACTACCACAGTATTTGTACAGCATACAGGGTAATTTGTAGTAGCAGCCTTTAAAAGAGCCACTGTGTTTGATCGGTTGAAATGTAGGATTTGTTTTTCGACAGCTTTGTTCGGCAATCAGGGTGCGATATGTGACCCAGAGCACTGGGGGGGGGAGGGGGTACATAAAGAGGGAACATGGGTTTCGGTAGAACCCGGATAAATTGACAGTGGTTGCGATGGTGGTGAAGAAGAGAAAGGAACTCCGGTGTCCTCGAACGTCCAAACTCTACAACTAATCCGATCCCGACGCTGAAGGCGAGCGTTCCGATTGGGCGTTGCAGTTTCGTAAATTGACACAGGGCGTAAGCACCGCCTTCTTCCAGGGTTGGAGTTGCCGGGGGTTGGAGGGTTGAGCCCCCCCCTCCAGCAAACTTTGCAACCCTCCCAAAAATTGCATACCGGGTAGGCCCTATAAACGCAGTTCCTGTCATTCATTGAATTTCAGTCCTCAACCCTACCAGCTCAAATTTCACAACTCCAACACTGCCTTCATCGATTCTCATTGCAGTGGCGTAACGTGGGGGGTGGGCGGGGGGCACTTTGTTGACTGCCCCCCGGGCTCCGGGCGGGGGGGCCCAAAGAGGGTCTAAGCTAGGGTTAGGTTAGGGTTAACCCTAACAACCCTAATCCTAGAAATGAACGTGGTGCTGACGACCTTCTTTTTTTTGCTCGTCAGGATAAAAAAGGAGGTGATGACGTTTTGTTTTTTTTGTTTTTTTGTTTTTTTTTGATCGTGAGCACGAAACTTTGGGGGCCCCATGGCAAAGATGCCCCCCGGGCCCCCAAAAGTCACGCTACGCCACTGTCTCATTGCCACATTGACCGACTTTTCCGTCGCTCTGCGCACACGGGCTCCTTCGGAGAGTTCCGAGCTTCGGAAGCGGCAATTAACGTTCCTCGGAATTTCGCCGGGTGTGTCACCGTGTTTTGCGACCCGGCGACTTGGAGTTCGTAGGCCTATACCAGTCGGAGGGTGAGTTGATAGACCGTGTACAGCTCATAGGATTACCGTGGGTTAGTTTGACTGTAACTTAATTATGAGGTTAGTGCTCATTTCTTGAATAATATATAGGCCTAATATACATAATGGAATGCCTATTTCAGATCTATTTTAAGTTTTAAGCGTTAAAAATAGAGAAAGCGTCGTTTTTGTGTCATGTCTATGATGAGTTAGCAGCACTGCCTATGAGAAAGTGATGTAAATTTTATGTAGATTTACTTTTATGTAGCAATTATTGGCAATTGCATTGACTGAGGTCTGAGAAGAGAAGGTGACTTAAAGTCGCGCATAATCATGCATTGTATTTGCTATTCTCTACGAAAAATAACCGTCCAAATTTGCATGGTCAAAACCGCGGTTCGGTTTCCCGTAACAGCACTAATTATTTATTAATATTATTTAAGCGCATAGCCTTTCGGCCGTTGCGATTGTACGCCATAACTGTCTATTCTGCGCACATTGGAAGACTTCGGACACCGGTAATCCAGTCCTCATGGATTTGGCGAAGCCAAGTGATTGGTGGTCTGCCTCGTGGACGATTCCATCCATCAAATGTCTCTGTCTCGAAGTCGCGTTGCTAGTTGAAGAGCAGGTGCAGCTGAGGCAGACACTGCTGGTGGGAGTCTTGAGACGTGCCCAAAGAGGCCAAGACGTCGACGACGAACAAGGGCTTGTACAGTCTCTAGTCCAGAGCGCATGTATTCTTCATCGTTGCATTATTGCATATGAAGTCAAACCATCTAATATTAAGGATTCTACTAATGGAAGTGCATAATCATTTCTGAATCTATCTTAAACATCGCAGTCAATCTGTTTATTGTAACGGTGCACAGTCAAACTCAGCTAAATTAGATTTCGGTGTTCCCCAGGGATCTGTTTTAGGCCCTCTCCTTTTCACCTTATATACAATGCCCCTTGGATCTCTTCTTACACAATTCTCTGCTGACTACCATTTCTATGCTGACGATACACAGTTATTCATTGCCTTCGACGATAAAACCTCCTCCATGTCACTAGAAAATCTGTCCCTTTGCCTGCAAAACGTTCAGTCTTGGATGTTTAATAATAAGCTTGCACTTAACCCTTCAAAAACTGAGTTTTTACTTCTTGGTACACCATTTAATCTAAGTAAATTTGAAGACATAAATTCATTTATATTTGACAACATTTCAGTTAATCTAAGTCAGTCTGTCCGCAACCTAGGGGTGATATTTGATAAGAACATGTCGTTTAACGATCATATAAATAAGGTCAGCAGAGCTGCTCATATGCAAATCAGAGATATTCGACGAATTCGTGATCTTGTGCCCAAATCCGCTCTGATTCCTCTTGCAAACGCCCTTCCCAATCAACACAGTTTGTTGGCCCTATCATATGGCCAATGAATTTTTTTTTGAGGGGCCAATGTCAATAATTGCTATTTTTCTGCAGTGGGCCCTCGAAGATTTTGCAAATTGGTCCTATAAAGGCCCTACATGTCGGGCCCTACATGTCGGGCCCTCAGTTCATATCTGCAGTGGGCCCTCATAGATTTTGCAAATTGGCCCTATAAAGGCCCTGCATGTCGGGCCATCAAAGGGCCCTCAATTCATATCTGCAGTGGGCCCTCATAGATTTTGCAAATTGGTCCTATAAAGGCCCTACATGCCCGGCCATCAAAGGGCCCTCAGTTCGTATCTGTATCCGGCCTTCAATGGGCCAGCATATTATACTGCACCATCCTACCATATATAAACTCTCACACCCTTCACTTCTAAAACATAACATATTAATTTTTTTAAAAATCGATGACAAACATAGTCAGCATACAACTTACAAAGCAAGATCGATGATCAATTGTGATAGTGTTTATTCTAGACCTTCTCTGGGAGGGGGAAGTCCCCCCATCCAAAGTTTTATAATTTCCCCCCCAAAAGTGTGAGGATGGGGGGCTTTTTTGGAGAGGGCAAAATGTAAGGATGATGACAATTTATTTGGTTGCCAGGGCATTTGAGAAGGGTAAATGAGAACTTGAGAAGAGTAAAGGATATTAGGAAGGATGGATGATCTTCTGTTTTGCTTGTCAAGGTTTTTGGAGACTCAGACCTCTCCCCCAAACATTTCAAAATCCCCACAATATCAAGATGGCTAGAATAAACACTGATTCTGATACATGTATCAACATAATTGCTGTGACAATTTTTGAACAAAAAATAATGCTAAAAAAATAATGCTAACGGCACTTTCACATAAGTGGTACAACATTTTAACAGCCAATATCAATTATTGATCAGATCTGACAACAAAAACATATGAAAATTATTGATCGCCATCTACAGCCTCAACTGATTTACTAGTATAGATGTTATAAAAAATACAAGCCAAAAACGACAATGAAACATCTTAAACAGATATTAAGTTTGCTTACTAATTGGTTACAGCCATGGGCACCCGCAGAATTTTCACCAGGAGGAGCAAAACACAATGATCACGGTTATGCAACATAAATTTTTCTTCCAGGAGGGGCAAAAACATTTTAACACAATGGTCACAGTTAGTATTTTATCAAGGTTTTCAAATTTTAGTGTGAAATATTGGTATTTGCATTTTCCAGGAGGGCAAGTGTCATCTCTTGCCCCAATGTGCGGGCGTGCATGGGGTCAGCTGCAGACTGCACAGTACAAAAGGCTACAATGTCTGCCAAAAAGCAATGAAAACTAGTCAAATTGAAAGTCCAAAAGAACAACTAATTTTAATAAAATGACCAGTTCTAAACAATTTCTTCACTATATCGTGTAATAAATAAATATGTGACGTTGTTTTAACAGAAGCTGTAGGTCAGTTATCAGATTCGACACTGTTGTCAGACTCCTGGTCTGAGGGAAGTTGTTCAAAACGTCTTTTATCAGATGACTGCTTTGCAGCAGCAGTCAGAAAATGTTTCTGACCACCATCTCTGTCCCGAGCCTGTCTCAGCCAGACCTTAATTTTATCTTCAGCCAGCCTGTTGACGGTATCTCTCGTTTGTTCGTTAATTCGCACAGCATCTGCAACTTAGACAACAGTATTGAGACATCAAATACTGTTGATTTGAAATACAAATAATTTTTCTCTCAATAATACCTCATGTAATATTCACCCTAAAGTTGCATTCTAGATGATGTATACCTATGGTAAAACATGCTAATCTGCTCTGAGTTTCTCTAAGAAGATGCGTCTGCATTAGCTCATACCAGCCACAGCTGCTAACGATTGGTATCTCAAGCAAGTTGGTCAATGTATTTACAAGTCACTAGAAGCCTGCACTATTGCAGCAACACTATCCATGGTCCCAACAGTAACTGAAGGAGCTGCACAGTACAAGCAATTACAACAAAAGACATAACACCTAAATATTGGCACTGGTCAATTTAATATGAAGCCTGACATCAGCATATATTTGGGTGAGCAGTAATAATACATGCTTTATTATTATTATTATTATTATTATTATTATTATTATTATTATTATTATTATTATTATTATTATTAACGTACTGATCAAGAGTTTGGTGTAATTGGACTTCTAGCTTGCTGCTCTGGAATCAATATGGTGCATAGTCTGTTAGTTTAACCAACTTCCTACACATAACTGCAAATCACTTTGTATTGTTTTAAGCCCATTACAGTCAGTGTCAATAAATAGAGTTTGTCTGTAACAGCTGTTTTGAAGATGTATTGTGAAAAAATGCAATCTATTGCAATGACTCAAACTCTTATCAAATATATACAAACACAACCACTGTGACCTGAAATCTGCAAACAAAATAAAGAGTGCATATACCACTTATGGAAGGTGACAATCCCAGTGCTTGGAAGCTGTGCTTTCCCCTGTTTCCAGCCCAGTTGAATTGGCAGGACAATTCGTTCATCATAATCGCCTTCATCATACCATTAACTGTATCGGTGATACTTGTCGCTTCAAACGTGGACAAGTATCTTGCCTAAACAGTTCCAGTTAAACCTTCATAAAGTACATCGTATTTTACTAGGTAGGCTACATGTAATGTACACACACATCCAATACATGATAGCATTGGCTAAAGTATAAATTTTGGGCCCTACTGGCATGTTCAACGTTCTCGGCAGAGTACATCTTGCTGTAGGCTAATTTGAGACATTAGCCGAATTTTGCATATTTAAATGGCTCATATAGGTAACAGAAGGCCCATTAAGAGATAAACATCTGAATATTTATTCAGAAATAAACATCAGAGATGAAATGTGGGGGCACACTCAACCTGGATCTTACTGTGCCAGTTAATAAAATTAACACCATCTAACCAAGCCTTGTCCAGCTTGCTCATTCTGCTTGACAAAAGATGCTGCATCCTTCAAATCTTTGACTGCATCAGCTGGCAGTTTCATTCCTTCAGGCATAGTGGGAACATCCAAGCTGCTGCCTCTTGTTCCACCTCTGTTGACAAGTGTAGTGACACTCCGCGACAATATCTCAATTTTAAAATCAATTCGATTTAATTTTTTGCAAAATCATGCGGTACTCTTCAGAGGTAACAAATGCTGGAACAACACATCCACAACAGTACTGGACAGCATGTTGATTTAATACAATATAATATAATAATATATATAACGAGGTTTAAAGTGGTTCGGTAGGGACTGCCCTGTGTGAGAACCACTGTTGTTCCCGTCCAATCTAATATCCTAAACTACTGAGGTTTATTTTGAACTCATTCACAGTTGTAGCCGCTACTATCCTCCTCTCATCCAGTTCATTCCATCTGTCCACCACTCTTGCACTAAAAAAGTTCTGTTTGTGTTTCTTGTTCTCTATATAAGTGAGTCTCTATATGAGTCTCTATATAAGAAAGAATAGTAAAATGCTTTTAAAATTACCGTTAACAAACTGGAGAACAAGCTAATTGTGTCTATTCAAGCAATTCCTTGTATTTGCATAATGCATCTGTTGGACCAGCTGACATTCAATGCTGTTATACTACAGGCCAACATTTTTAATTTTGAACCCATTTCACAATATTTTGCACCAACTGGCTGTACATAAGCATGTCATATTCTTATGCAAGTCCACACATATCAGCAACACATTGACACGACTTTCCGATACTAGATGCTTACACTTTTATACACAACAGTGAATAGAGAAACCAGAGAATTACAGGTGTAACAGTAAGCAATGGGTTCTAATCTCCAGTTTCCGCCCACCCCTCCACAATTATAATTATAGATCACGTACGCGCTACATAGACCATCACGTGGCGGCGCAACAGCGCATGACAATGTTTTAAGAGCCAAGTCAAGTTTCAAAGGGAAGCCTCAAATTGCAAAGTTCACCACTCGCACATTAAGTGCAGACAATTGAACTACAAGATTTGTTTTAAAAATGAACTTGTTACAAAAATAAATTCAACTCACTTCACAGCGTTTAACGAGAGCAGCAGATCGCGGCCATATATCAGTCCCGCAGTAACATTTATTTGAATTACAAAAACTTCTAAAAGTTATGATTAAGTGTTATTCAAAACAATGATGCACTAATTTAATTTATAGTTAATATAAGTATAATTAATTATAACTTTATGAGAATATTATTTGTTATTTGTTGATTTACACTTGATTAAGCAGCTAAAATAGTGCACCGGAACTATATTGCGTATTACTACGCCGGTAAGCATTAAGCGTCGACTGGCCGCGTCTGGGCCAGCTTCATTGGCCCACTGTGGGCATAAATCTGTTGGCGGGTCTTCGGCCAATATCGCCATGTGGCCCGCACTTACACGCGTCGGCCCTGCAATGGCCCAACGTTTGGTGTTTATTGGGTTGTCAGCAGCAGACTTGATTATTGCAATTCTCTTTACAATGGTATGACCAGATCTAACATGCAAAAGCTTCAAAGGATTCAGAATTCTATTGCCCGAGCCATTACAAAAACTCGTAAGCATGATCATATTAAACCTGTTCTTCAAAAGTTAGACTGGTTGCCGGTAGAACAGAGAATTCTATTCAAAACTGGTCTCCTGGTTTTTAAAACACTGCAGTCTGGCCAACCTCAATATTTAAAATCTATGTTGAATCACCCAAACCATCGTCATTCAACAAGGTATGCTGATTCATTGTTGAATGTACCTAGAACCAACACTGAAATTGGCAAGAGAGCTTTTTCTATTTCTGGGCCTAAAATCTGGAACTCTCTCCCTCCGGCTGTCAGATCTTCCAATTCATTGAGCATCTTCCGATCCAGACTTAAGACGCATCTCTTTCAATTGGCGTTTCCTCCATAGTCCGTCTCACTCTCTCCCTCTGACTGATCTCTGGAATGACCTGGATCTTTTGCGGATTGATTTTGAAGTACCATCGATTGATACCTTGGGTATTAGAACTGGTGCTATAGAAGTGCATAATTATAATTATAATTATATTTTGCCCTAATCCATTCACATATTACCTACTGTAATTTAATATGGGGCCATAATTACAAAAATATTACTGAGAAAATACAAATAATGCAAAATAAAGCCATAAGATTAACTTTTAATATGGGAAATAATTATAAAACTCAGCACCTTTACCTCAAATATCATATACTCAACATTGTAAACCTAAACAAATACCAAACAGCTCTATTTATCTACAAATATATAAATAAGTTACTTCCCACATTTTTCTATATAAATAAATACTTTTCACTTAATTATGACATTCATAAACACATGACAAGATCTAATAACAATTTGCATCTTTCATATGCTAAAACAAACAAACGACTCTTTACCATTAAACATTATGGACCCTGCATTTGGAATGGTATTCCAGACCAACTCAAGAGTATAAACAATTTTATAATATTTAAATCTACCATTAAATCCTTTCTGTTTAATAATGACTTATAGCCATATGTGTTATTTCTATTCCACCATTTGTTATACATATATTCCTTCTAACTAGTTATAGCTTATCCAAATTTGTTTCTCTAGATCTACTATATTCTTATTGACTCATATAACACTGCTGAATTAGATTTACTTAAAAGGTTACTTTATTTGTATACCAAGTTGACCACCAATCGAACATTTATCCTTTAGGTCAACTTTTTTTTTTCTACTCACTATATTAACTGTTACTCTTCCATTCTAATTTCATTGACCCCAATACCATGATGTATAATTATTATTTTGAAACTGCTCATTACTTTGTCATTTTATTGTTTTCAATATCTGTATGCAATGGTATAACTGTTACTATCAATTGTTTACTATGTTACTTGTTAATTTAGCTACTTGCTTATTCTAAAGTGATGTAGTTTTAGTTTAGTCTGACTGAAGTTTGTCTTTTGTTGTTTTACTGTTCTCATTTACTCCATTATTTAGGTCATGTATTACCTGTTACTTAACTTTAATTGTGTTTAGTGTATGTAAATGTTATCCAGTTGAGTTGAAAATAAACCTTCTTCAATCAATCTTCTTCAATCTTCAATCTTCAATCTTCTTCAATCTTCAATCTTCAATTATTATTATATTCTGAAATGTGTCTTTAGGCAGTTGTCTCCTTGATTTTAGAAAGCGCAGCGGCAGCGCATTGCTAGGTTGCGTTGTAGTCTCGTAGACGGACGGCTTCAAAAGCAAGAAGATGTCTTACGAACCGAGTAAGTTATGCTAGCGATAATTGTGCTGTAGGTTACTCATCATACTTCGTTGTATTTGTTTTAGCGGTTGACTATGGTGTTATGTTTCGTCGTTGTTGTGCAGTTGCCGTGTTGTGGACCGGAGGCTCTTAATTCTTCAGCCCACTCCTCTGAGTCATTAGTTCCGGGTGATCGATCTTCATTTAGTAGTCAATTTATATAGCGCTATTTGAAAGATTGAAGTAATAGAAGAGGGCGAAGAACAGTCGAAATAAAAATCTACCGAATAGGAATGCATTTAGTCTTTTCGAGTGTTTTTTAGGGGCGGAAATTGTCTGGAGCGTCACTGACATTGCCTTCTTTGACACTAATGCCCCTTCTTTAACGGTTGGTTTCATGGGTTTGTGCCGGAATTGGCCAAATACGGTTCACCAGACTTTATTGAGGCCTGCGACCCCATAGATTTTAAAATCACAGATGACTGTGGGTCATAGTGGTTGGATGTCTTGGCGACTCATTTGCACCGCTCGTGTTTAGATGAGTTATCAATATGAGTAAAAACACTAGTGGACAGTGATTGTCCCTCTCGGGCAGTCATTTGTTCACCGGCGTGGAGTAGACGTTAATATAGTCTGCACAGAGCTTTAGGCTGATATCAAAGTACAGTAATCATTTACTTTATGGGTCCAAATTAATAGCATTAAGATTAATGTACAAATGGTCAAATACTACAAAAATAGTAAAAAGTCAGAAGATGCACTCTATTAAGCAAGAAAAGTAGTTTTCAGCAGAACAAATCATTCACTTTTAACAAAGTTAATCGCATTCATTGTGTTTAGCAAAACATATGCTTGACAGTGGCTAACTATCAGCCCCTGTGCCTGGAAACAGCAAAAGAAGTCATCTTTTTGGCACTTGTTTCGATAAATAAACTCATGTAAATATGAGGGAAACAACTATCTAGAAGTTCTGTACTGCCAGCATATCTTTCTCTTGGCCCACTCCCAAAGATTTTCAATACGCTGGGTGTGCAATCTGAATCATCTGGGTCTATGGAATTCTGTTTGTGTATCATGGACGAGTGCAGTAGATTCCTTGTCCTGTTGTTACAGTGTTTGCATATGATGTCCATTGTCCAGCCATCAGATATTATGTGCCAACCTGGAAAGACATGTTCAAGAATCAAAGGCTGAAGTGTTTCAGCTCTACGATCTGGGACTTTTAGTCGGAAGCACTTTCCACTACCTCTCAAATCTCTCTCTCTCTCTCTCTCTCCAGTTAATCGATTCTCGAGTGTGTTTAGTAAAACATAAATTGAGTCGAGTAATTTTTTAGTCAGCCCCTGTGCCTAGAATAACTAAACAAAGAATAGAATAGATAAATAAAGAATAACTTGTTTCAATTAAAAAACCCTACCGTTATTTGTTACAAATAATTATTAATCAGTCTGTATTTAGGTTATTCTTATTCTTTATGCCCCAGTTAGTTAAGATGTTGTCCACAGTGGGCCAACTCTAGTGAAGACCTCATGTTTTTGCCAGTACCGAGTAAAATAGTTTCTGTTCTGTAACTTCTGTTATAGGCTACTAAATTTAAAACGCTTGAATATCCAAAAATTGATATGAATCTAATGTTCTGCTTTTGGTTAAATGAGGGCCATGAGGCAAATAATAAGCATTATGTGACGTGTAACGTTTGCTCTCATGTATTTCGGTTTTACTCTCAGTACTCTCTCTCTACTCTCTCTCTCTCTCTCTCTAAACTATTCTTAGCTCTCTCTCTCTCTCCAGCAGTGCCCCATGGTACTTCCCATATGAAAGAATTTAGGTTAGTCTACTTCAACAACAACAGGGTCATCGCTTCCATTTTGTAATGTTATTAATTTGGATCCCTCAAGTGAACGATTGCCGAAAGTACTTTAGGAATTGTCTATTTGAATTTGAATAATCTTTCTTGGCGGTGACTGCTTATGAAATTCAGCTGAATGATGTGAAACCAGGTTGTTGAATGCTCTCAGTATGTATATATCTTGTTATTCAATGAGATGTTTTAGTTGTAATGTAGTGTTAGGATGTTGTTTTTGACTGCATGAAAATTAAAAAAATTTATACACCATTGGATTTTACATTCAAAGCTCTACTTGATGCTATTTTAAATTTTTGAAATTTCAACTAAGCTTATTAGCTACAAGTTATTAATCATCAAACCACCCTATAGAAATGTAACAATTTTCATAATTTAGGCTTGTTGAATGCTAACATTTTGCTGTTTTTTGCTATAAAATGTGTATATTGAAATTAACATATGTTTTCTTACTATTATTGTCATATTTCAACAATCTCTGTCAGTATGTATTGATATATGTCTAACATATGCCACAAAATGTCATGAAATACATAGTCATGTCAGTCACAGCTCACTTGACATTGGGTGCGGTCCAATGCAATTCCTCAGGAATTATTCCTTTGCAGTTTGCATGCTTCAGATGTTTGTTGTAGACTTTTAACAGCATTTAATATCATAGATTTACTTTATTTTATGTAAACTTTGCCTTGCTGTTGGTCTCTCATAATTTTACATTTGAAAATTTCATCTAGAAATTGAAGCTCTTGGTTCAAATGGGGTCTGCAGCTCTGTTGCTGCACTTAGAATGCCTAAAATGTCTTCTATTTGAAGCTTTGCTATCCTTGAGTAAGGGTTAAGTTTAAAGATGTTTTTTGTAATTTAGAAAAAAACTAAAGACAAATTCGCAAGGAGTGGATTCCTCTATGGTATCCTCAGTAAAATTGTCATAGCTTAGTATCTGCTGGAGCAAAAAGATAGGAAAATATGTCAGAATGTTATTGTTATTGTTTATGAATGAACCACCATGCAGGTTCCAAAGTATTTAAAAGGAGCAAAAAGAAATGTTGAATTAATACGTCTTTAGTTTGCAATGGTCTCAGAAAATGAACCCCTGCAGGTTCCTATAAGCAAAAGAAATGTCTCAGAAAACTTGGGAATGCGAGGTGCAGAAACCCTATTAGTGCTGTGAGGGTTAAGCTACGGAACCGGTATAATGCTTTTAAAAGCAGTTCACTTGTCCCATTAGAACCCAACATTTGCCTTGCTAACAGTCTGAATTTGGGAAAAGTGACTGTTCTAAAGACAGTTGGAAGATGAGGATACAGACCACATACATGAAAGTCTTTCATGAACTTGACTCAGAAAGATAGTTTCTTGTTGAGAACCTTTGAAACCACAGGTGTGGCTTCAAGCTGTTTGAATTCCAGTTGTTTAGGTAATTTTGCCAAGAGTAAATTTTATCTGGCCAGAGGTATTCTTCTGTTGCAGTTGTCTCGAGTGTATATTTCTTTTTTTTTCTATTTTGTTTTTTTCTATCACAGTCCTGAAACAATAGCGCAACCACACACTCTACCTGACATTGTACTATGAGTCCTATTATCTAGTTAAGCAAAACAAACATTTGCTTTCGATGTATTTTATCGTCGTGGACACTTTATGTGAGACTTAAACCATTTCGGTTCAAAGTCCAGGAACACATTGATTTTAGACAGTGTGTCGTTGCTCATAACGGCCATGATTTTAGACTCTCAACCACTCGGGTTGTGTTTGGTACTCGTGAGTTTTCGTTCTTTTCTTACCTGACTATACCTGCTTTCACTGAATTGCTTTTGTGTTTTGTAGAGGCAACATTTGCTAGCCTACCTCGTACATCCAGAGGAGTTCCAATTGTTGTTGGAGGCGACCCAAAGGGAAAGAACTTTCTCTATACAAATGGAAACAGTGTTATCATTAGAGATATTGCTGTAAGTGATTAAATTCTTTACCAATGAATTAATTTTACCAATTTATTAATTAATTAATTAATTATTATTATTATTATTATTATTATTATTATTATTATCTCAACAATTTCTATAGCGCTATAACATAGCTTGGTGCCAAGAGCAAGAGCACTTTACATAAATTGAAATGAAATGTTAAATAGATATGTCTTCAGCACAACTGAGAACCATTCAAAGGAGGTGACAGATGTCACTGTGTCTGGCAACGAATTCCAAAGAAGAGGGTTGCCACCCTCTTTTATTGTTTAATAGATTTTTTATTTATTTTCTCGGCATAAACTGCCGGGATGAAGCAAATATATTAGAATGTTGTATCGCCACTGGTTAATAGTTTTATGCGGATAATGTATCATGTTGTGGCCTCCTTCTGAGCTTTGATTTTCATCTTGACTGATGTCAAAGAAGTTGGTTATTTTGCTGACATTTGGTTCTTGGTGAATTCTATGATAAATGACTAGATGGCCTGTAGTATCGCAGTCATTGCCACACTGAAAGTTTTTAGGATGTTGCTAATAATAAAAGCTGATAGATTCAGTTCCCACTGGAGATGAAAAGTTAATGCCTTTAATAATCTCGCAACGCATTGAACAAATAATAAGGGTTTCCAGCAATTTATCTTTCGTTTCATTGAGTAAGCATCTGATATCATCAATGATAACTGAGTTGCCTTGCTGAGTGTCTGTGACAGAAATAGATGGAGTTTCTGCTGCTATCAAGAATTGAACCCTAGACCTGACACTAGAATGCTAATTACATGATCCACTGTGCCATTTCATGACATTTATGAAGGACGATGATTGTTACCAAATTATGATTTGGGTACATTTGTGTGTGTGTACATTACATTGTGCCTATCCTGTTACGTGTATACATGTCTTTGTGTGCAGTTTTTGATGCCTGTTGCTCGCTTTTATATCCCTTATGTTATAATCTCTTGGTTTCATGAGCTGATGATGACAGTGGAATCTCTGTATAGTGTATATTTATATATGTGAATTTGTGAGAGAAACTCCCAGTTAATGTGAGAGTAAACCCTCGTTTTATAGTTTCTTAGAACTAGTTTTCAATGCTTAAATTATATCGATTTTTTTTGAGTGAAGCACAATAATTATATGAAATTGTTGGGATAGAAATTACTGAATATGAAATTAATGATGCAGAATTTAAATGGTGAAAGGTACACTGGTTTGCCGCAAAGTGCTATTATTAGCATCTAAATAAATGTTAGGCTCTGTTGGTCTTATGGTTAAAATGTGAAATGCTTAGGGATGATATTTGCCTCTGGTATGGTCTTCTTGATACTCATTTGCAGCTTTGTTCTTGTGATTCCATGCACTATTTTGCTTGTTTATCGATATTGGAGATTTGTGCGTTGTTTGGTAGCATCTGTTTTTGCTGTGCAGAATCCTTCAATCGCAGATGTTTACACGGAGCATTCGCAGCCGACAACGGTCGCCAAATATTCCCCGAGTGGATTTTACATTGCCTCAGCGGGTCAGAGACAGAATTTAATTTTTTTAGTTTGCTGGTCTCACGTCTCACTCTGTATTCAGTTTCTTGCATTAAATTGTAAGACTATTGACGTCACTGATACTTCAAATGCTTCAATCTTGATCTTGAGTTAGAACCGGAGGTTGAAATGGTAAATCAAGTGCAGATCCCATGCGATGCAAAGAAAAAAAAGAAACCCTTAAGATTGAAACTGATTTTGCAGCTTTTCTTGTTCATTTTAGTCTGAGATTGTGTTTCTATGGGTTGAGTTTGAGAATGTCTTCAGTTTTAATCTTTTGCTTTTCAAATAATGGATCATTTGGTTTATCTGAAGCAGAATTTTAATTATAGGAAGTGTTTGCTTTTATTGTTATTTCCCTTTTCCTGGGACTTATCTCGTGTATTACATTGCACAAGTATGCCGATAATTTGAAACTGTAAAAGTATTCTATTTATAAAATTGTATGACTTAAAAATGAATATTGATTTTAACTGATAAATTTTGATTTATAAAATTTTTCCAATTATGATTTTATAAACATCCTTATTGATTTTATTGCACCTAATAAATTATTACTTTAATAGTGCTTACTAATTATAAGTAGTAGTAGTTTTCTAATTATAGTAGTAGTTAGTAGTAGTAGTAGTAGTAGCAGCAGCAGCAGCTGCTGCTGCTTTCAGATTTGCAAAATTGGATTATGATAATTTTTATGCTGAACAGTCAGTGGGTGCTTTATTTGAAAATGCTTCATGTCATACGACAGTGGATAATTATTGAATTATTGCAGACAATTCAGGGAAAGTGAGAATCTGGGACACGACTCAGAAGGAACATGTGTTGAAGAATGAGTTTCAGCCGCTTGGTGGGCCAATCAAGGACCTTGCTTGGTCTGGCGACAGTCAGCGCATCGTTGTTGTTGGAGAAGGCCGGGAGAAGTAAGTTTTACCTTTCACGAGATTACAAGCACTTAACCCTTAAACCACCGGAACCGAGTATAATTGGTTACATTGCTTTTAGTGACAAAGTATCTGGCGGTTTAAGGGTTAAAATTTCTTTGGAATATCTGGAGAATTTAATTTTGATATTTGCATTTCCATATTTGTACTTGTCTTATTCTAGGTGTTCCGATCCTTTTCAGTTTTTCTTACTTTCAGTTTTGTCATCTAGCTTCTGTAAATTGAATTTATCATCTGTTAACATCATGTGAATGCTCTGAAAGAAACCAGTTATCATATATTTAAGCCTGATTACCAGTTTACAGGAACTTGAGCTGAACCTGGGGTCATTGCTAGTGTAAGGACTTGTATCTTCATCTGCCAATAATGAAGAGGTGTATATTCTATAATCTGTCATTATCATGTCAGTCATATCATTGGCAAATGAGCTTCCTAGTTGTTAGGCTGAGTTAGTCCTTATAGTTTCTGCCATCTTGTTATCTATCATCTGTCTTTTCTTTTTATATTTATACTGGCTACCAGTAATATGTTCTTTCAATTACTTTACTGCACATTACCAACAGTTATTGTTTTAAAACAGTTTTTAAAATAATTTAGATGCCATTTTGACCAATCGCTATTTTGCTGTTCTTTACTATTGTTATTGTTTTCTCAATATTTTTTGGTTCTGAATCATTGGTGTCCACTCACCATTTCTTTTGCAAATTTTACCATATCCGTCTTTGGTTTGGACATTTATAATTTCGTATCATTGACATTGACAGTGTTTACACTGGCTTCAAGTGACAGCGTCCAACATGCACTGAGGCAGCCAGAGACCATGGAACTTGAGCAAATATTGGTCATATTCATCAAAATTGGAGGCTTCTTTTAATGATGGGCAGCCTTTCTCAAGGAATTAGAAAACTGTTACATTTTCCATATGCACTTGCCATCCTGTGTCTTTCTAAAGTCACTGGTGAAGGTGTGAACTGCACAGAGATCCCAGTTTCTCCCCCTCCCACCCCAATCTAATGTAGATAAAAGTTTCTTGAATTTGGCTTGGCGACATAGATTTAGATGGCAAATTATGATGCCAGTATTGCTGGTTTGAATCAATTATTAAATGTAATATAAACTGGATATTTGTATAGCGCCTCTTCTGAAAACTCACTCAGAAGCACCCCTGCTGCAATTACTGCATTTTGATAAAGAGATGAGTTTCAAGTCATTTCAGAAAGAGGGCATCAGAATCAGCGGTGGCTAAATTGCATAAAATGGGGTGAAGAGAATTCCAACTGACTCAAAATCTCTTCTAAGGAATAAGGAGGTTTGTGCTTGGGGCACACTGAGGAGACCCTGGGTTGTGAACCGAAAACATTGCTGACCAGAGATTGAGCTAAGATGAATGGATTATCGCTGACAGATATGGTGGAGCAGTACCGACAAGAGAAAGTGCAGCAGCTCTCAAGATACAAAACCTAACTAAACTAATTAATTGATAATGCAATTTTTCTGTAAATTGAAATAATTTTGGTACAATCTAAATTTATTTATAATTGTTTGTAATTTTGTGATGTTTGGACTGCATGTAAACTCCAAATGGTCGACCAACTGGCAGCATTATTGTTGTGTGAATTTGGTTGTCATTCTATAGATGGTTAATTGTGGGTTCTTAAAAGGTTTGATGTTGCCTTTTTTGTTAATAGGTTAATAATCATCAGATGATTTTATATTTCCTGATTTGCTTGACAACAGTTTCAACAACTTCTCTTATTTTGCTGTTGTAGATTTGGTCACGTGTTCAGCGCCGATACTGGAACGTCTGTCGGTGAGATCATGGGACAGAGTAAACCTCTGAATTCGGTAGATTTTCGTGGAGATCGACCGTTTCGGATAGTGACTGCCAGTGAAGATAACACTCTTGCCTTCTTTCATGGTCCACCATTCAAGTTTCAGTTCACTCTTCAGGTATATTTTGATCTCTGTGACTTGGTTTTGTGAATGTTTGGTTGGCATCTGCTTCAATGTTGCATGTGTTCACAGGGCAGCAGTTTAGAAAGAATTGCTGAATAGACATATTTTCGGGTGTACGGACTTTTGGTCATAGGACACTTGGTCATAGGACACTTGGTCATAGGACAGTTGGTCATACGGACTTTTGGTCATACGGACTTTTGGTCATAGACATTTTTTGCATCATTTGACTTCTAGAGAATTGTTGTAATTCTGTTTTGGTTGTCTTGTATTGCAGTTATTTTGCTCGATGTTGTACGACGTGAGCTGTACATTTCTGTATTGATTTTGGTATTTTCTACTCTTTTTGGCAAGATCTAATGTAATGCTTTTGTCTTTTTTTGTCATGTTTAAATGCACGTACATTGTGTTTATCTATTGGTCAGTGTACTGGACTTAAGTGTTTGAGCTGTTGTGCTGGGAAGAGAGGTGCTAGAGACACTATCACCATTTTAAGAGAGGTCATTGATGGTATTAACAATTGCAAGTACCGGTAGATGAAATTTTTAGTAAGTGGATCTCGCCTAAGATATTTAATATAAGCATTATTTTCTTGGTGTGATGATATTTAAGAATGGTGTGGAAGCAGTTTACAGGATCTTAGCCACAGAGCAATGAACAGGAAAGAATGGCAAAAAACTTTTGAGATGGCATTATACACCAACGGGCAATGAGCCCACGGTTAATGATGATGATGATGATGATGATTATTATTTTTTTTGCAGGATCATTCGCGTTTTGTGAATTCCGTTCGCTATTCTCCAGATGGTGAGCTGTTTGTGTCAGGAGGAGCGGAAGGAAAGGTCAGTGACAGTTTCTGGTCATTGGCTCAACAGTCATATCTCAGCTGCTTTGCGATAGTGTACAATATTTAACGATGGCAGAATACGCTGGTTTACTTGCCATCTGTTTCTCGAACAATAGATGATCAGCAGTGAGGAACTGTAAGAGAATCCAGTCTTAGAAGCCACTGATGCAAAAGATAAAACAGGGGAAACTCCTTGTCTCTGGACTTACACATAGCAAATGGACAGACAGATTAACAGCCTCTAGGAGAAGGGAAGGCCATACAGAGAGTGGTGTGGCAGTATAGATGGTTGGTGTAAAAACAAAATACAAGAGTTGAGCCACAGAGCTATCAGTAGACAACGATGAAAGCAGACAGTGCAGTTGACACCAGACACCGACAGGCATTGAGTCCATGGCCGTTGATGATCGATGGTTTTCCAGTGCTTGCTTCACTCTGTTTCAGCACTTCTCCCATGCATTGTCTTTGAGACTTCATGTTTGAGATTTCATGATTTAATTTAGCTTCTGATGTATAGGAAGCAAAATGCACCAACTCCCTCCCTGACATTATGTGTTGAGTAGAATCAGAATTGTTATTTGCAGCTGCTCGTATGTTGGCGGTATATTTTTCGCCTCTTAAATACCAAACCTCAATGCATCATGTATGTTGTATGCACAGCAATTGACATTCAGAATGCTCTAATGATCATTGGGTGATGCAGGTCTTCCAAACAGAGGACAGACAAGAAGCTTTGTTATAAGTGGACTAATTCCTCCATTATTCCATTATTCTTCTCTTAGCTGTGGTATGCCATTTGAAATTTCAGTATGTAGTTTTGTTATCTTGTAGTCGTTTTTATATGATGGAAAATCTGGAGAAAAGAAAGGAGAACTGGGAAACCCAGCCCACAAAATGGGAATATACGGTGTAAGTGCCCTTCAGACCTAAAATAGCACAAATTTAAACATTTTTAATTTTAAATTGCTAAACATTTAGCAGCAGTTTATTATTTTATCAAATTCATGTTTTGTCATTTTGCTTGTGCTGAACTGCTGTGTTATTGTTTAACTCAATTTGAAAGTCTTTACAGTTGGTAGATTGTTATCGAGTTTTGCTTTCTTTAGGTTTGCTTCAGTCCTGATAGTAAGCAGGTGTTGACTGTGTCGGGAGACAAAACAGCGAAAATATGGGATGCGGAAACTACTAGCGTTGTCCAGTCAGTAACTTTGATAATAATAATGATAATAATGTTCTTTTATAGCACCAGTAATAATGCACAATGGTATCAGTCAATAGCACTCCAGGTCCATTTCCAATTGGTCAGATTAATTCCAGAAATAAAGCGGAGTGGAAAACTGCAAGACATACAATGGTCACTGTTTATAACGGGATCATGATTTTGAGTTTGTGTAATGATTGCTAATCGGTGCCAATGTGCATTTTACATATCAAAGTCAGTGCTTGAAGCCGAGATGATTATGGCGTCTGGTTGGTAAAATTATGGGAAAAGAGAAAGAGAAAGAGAACGGAGAGAGGGAGGGAGAGAAAGGAGGGAGGGAGGGATAGATGTTTAACCACTGTGTTATGGTGTTTTCAAGGATTCTGTCGGGTGTTGTGTTTTGATTGGTTAGGAGCAAAACCTTTTACTTGGTGTTTAGATATTAATCATTCGGTTGTGGCATGTGAATGGTCAGAGGAGGAAGTAGAATATCCAGTTAATTTTTTTGTCATTTTTGTCGTCACCCTCTTTGGTATTCATAAATTCATGCGTCTTAGCAACGTTGCCAATGCAATGGTTTACTGCTGATTTGTCATCATAATGCATGTTCTGTGTGACGTTTGTAGAGAATTTAGCCTTGGAAATGGGGTTGATGACATGCAGGTTGGGTGTCTGTGGCAGGGCAGATTTCATTCTCACCTTCTCTTTGTCTGGCTTCATCAACTACTTGGACAAATCCAACCCTGCAAAGCCTTTGCGAGTTGTTAAAGTAAGTGGCCAGTTTGCAGACGATAATACTGTGTGTTGTAGCTTTGTCTTGTCCTATTTTGCTTAGGGATGAGAATGCAGATGTTTGTCGGTCCTCTTGATCAAGACTGACTAATTTTCAGATGTTCTAGTGGATTGAGTCAGTGTTATGATGTTCTGGCATGGATTGATTGCTCATATGAATGCACTTCAAAGTGACTGCACTGATTTTGCAGCTTCTGCATATGCAGTTAATACATTGCATTAATTTAAGTTCATCTGCCTGTTTGTCATTATGCTGCTTAGTTGTGCTGAGCTGGTTCGGTGTTCTTGTTTTCCGTAGGGTCATAATAAGCCAATTACTGGATTGGCAGTGTCAGAAGACCATAAGAAGATGTTTACTGCAAGTTCAGATGGAAATATTTGTATCCTTTTTTGTGCTTTGGTTATGCCAATGAATTTATTGCTGATCTGTTTCTACAGAGATGGATCAAATGAAATTAATTGGGATTATTATTATTATTATTATTATTATTATTATTATTATTATTGGGATGCTATTGGCCTTGACATTTGCTTTTGCTGTGTTTATTGGACTGTTTTTTGTTTGCTAATTGGCGATTTCTGTTGGTTTCTGTTGTTGCCTTGACGACTCATTGCAGGCCATTGGGATGTGAGCTCTGGTGAGAGTGACGTTGTGCCCGGCAAAGGTCACAGCAACCAGGTTCAGGATCTGGCGATCACTGGCGACCATCTTGTTTCTGTTGGTATGGACGACATGGTCATGTTCAGCCAGATGGGCTCCATTAATCAGGCAGGGTAAGGGCCCCTGTCTACTGCAGTGACACTTTATGCTGGTCATAGCAGATGCAGAAAACCACAGTGCATGAACTCTTCTCATCTTTGTTTTCAGTTAATGTTAATGAAATATTTTGAAAATAAATAAATGTTGACAAAGGTTTTCTATAATTGAATGGTCCGGTGGAATAAATGCATTGATGAATTGTTTTAGCCATTGGGGGTTGGTAATTATCTTGTTCACTTATTTTATATCAAAGGAAACTGGAAACTTGATATTTTCCAAACAGTGATGCTGTTCTCTGTGTTTGTGGCTTTAGGTATCAGAAGCAGATCAAGTTGCCTTCACAGCCGAAAAGTGTTGCCGCCAACAAATCTCTTGCTGTGGTTGCCTGCAGTGGAGAGGTAATCCATTCTACTGAAATTTTTGTTGCTTTAAATTCTTTCATTGATTGATGCTCAGTTTCTTGTACTGGTGGATTTGGCACGCTGGCCCGTTCCTTGATTGGTTATGACTTGAGCGAAGGGCAAGGCACAGATAAGATTAGTTGAAATCTTATTTACATTCCAACTTGTTTGATCCTGTACGTAACAGTTACATGAGACTAGGACCTGATAATTGCATTTGTTTTAGGTGGTTGTGATTCGAGACGGTGCAATAGTAAACACTCAGAAGGCTTCTTATGAGCCTCAGTGCGTTGCCATCAATCCCGGTGCAACTGAAGTTGCTGTCGGTGGAAGTGATAAAGTGAGTCATTCCCTCGGTCTTTCTTTCTCTGCAGAACATTCCACTGATGTTCCAGGCTTCTTATCAGAAAAAGAAAGCTTATTCCCAGCATTTAATATTTCATTTGATTGCTCTCTCTTCAAACAGCCTTAACTTTATCCACCTCTTCATATGAAATAGTGTTTAATAGTGTTAGTCAATGTTTAAGGATAGGATGTAAAAGCTCTATCATTATATGCAATCATTGCATTAGTAATGCTGTGCAAATTGTTTTATATTTTAAACAAGGATGCTTTAAAATTTTCACATATTAGCTGTTTGTGTCTTTGCAGAATTTTTTTGATTTTGAATGAAAATGAATTGTAGAAAAGTATGACTTCTTGCTTGGAATATTTTCATTTGTCAGTAAGAATTGGTTGATATTTGACTGGATTTGTTCTTCAGGACAACAAAATCCATGTCTACTCTCTGTCAGGAAACAGTCTGACAGAAAGCAAAGTACTTGAGCACAACGGCGGACTGACGGATCTCAAGTACTCCCCGGACGGCAGTTTTCTTGCTGCCTGTGATACATTCCGCAAGGTCTATCTCTACAAATTGCCAGACTACACAGTAAGCGCTTCATTGGAGCCACAGCTTTCTTGTTGTTGTTGTGTGAAGAAAGATGTTGTCTGTAATTAATTATTTTAAATCCGTGTTGTTGGTCAATTGTGTACAACAGAGGCTGTTTTTGTTATATTCTGTTGAGTCTGACATGACTCAACGAATTTGTCATATAGCTTTGACCTTTATTAGCAGACAACCTTTTTTCGCTGTGTATTAGTGAAACGGTTGTCTTTTGCTTATTGGACTCTTGTACTGTTCGTAGGCAGTGATTTCAACTGAATGGGGTTACCACACGGCTCGTGTCAACTCTGTTTCGTGGACGCCTGACTCGAAGCATTTGGCCAGCGGGGCCTTGGACACTCACTTGATTGTCTGGAATCCAGAAAGCAAAGCAAAGTATCAGATCATCAAGAGTAAGTAATCATTTTAGAGACAATATATTTGCAAATGAGACTTGACCTTGACTTGTGCTTAGGGTCCATCCATATAGTACGTACACACTGAGGGGGAGGATTTTGGAGATTTTCCTATGTACGCTGTGTGCAATGGGGGAGGGATGTTGAAAATGCCTTTTTTTGCGTATGTACTATATGGATGAGCCCTTATGTGATGGATGACTGCCGAGGAATGAAGTCGTTTCTGGTGTTTAAGATTTTAACAACAGGTTGTTTCTTCAAGCAGTACTGTAATAATAATAAAATATGATTTGTTCTTTGTAATGACTTGGCCATGGCTGGAAACTAAAACGTTGTGATATATGCTGGAATGGCCCATTAGGTGATGCAGCATTGAATTGGTCTACAGTCTACCATCACCACTGACTCATTGCTCTGGTCATTTTGAATAGCTATTTCAAATCCTAAGAATGTTTACAGATTCAATTTTAGTATTTAGAACCAAACTGTATTGACTCTGTAGGTTGACTGCGTTGACTCTTGTATTGACTTTGTAGGTGCTCATCCAATGAGTCAAGTCACACGAGTTGCGTGGGTTGACAACAACACCCTAGTGTCTGTAGGTCAGGACAGTTGTCTTCGTCAGTGGAGCGTCAAGCACGCCTGAGCGGATGGCGATGAAAGAGGGAACGGAGATGCAGAATCTTGCTTCCGATGCTTCAATATTTATTGTCTTATGCAGATGTATGCAGACTTTCAGAATTTTTTGTATTAAAGGAGCACGAACGCTTTGTAGCACGAGAGAATTGTAGCTAAATCTGTAGCCACACTAATGCCTTGGGATTTCAGTCGATTTTTTTAAAAAGACATTTCATGTTCTGTGTAGTGTGTAGTAATCATGAAGTTTTGGTTCATGCTAAATTTCAACTTACCGTATTTGAGCTTTCAACTTGATTTTGCTAAAAGACTGCAGGGAAATTCAAGGTTTGATCATGAGTTTGCCAAGTCAATTAGTAATTAGTGTACAATCTATTTACATCATTTCGTCACATTCAGGTAGAAGAATGGTATGGTACATTTGCTGCTGCATTTGCTTCTTTTGCTATGTGTACCTTTATTAGTGTCACCAGACAGCAATGAAACTCATTAGCTTTAGTGTGATTTCACTATTGGAAGTACAGTAGTTTGTGTAGGTGAGCAGTGGTGGACCAGGAGGGGCGGTCCGACCCGGGAGGCACTTTTTAAGGGGACGGCATTTTGTTGGTGGTCAAATAAATTTATTTAGGAATGTTCATATTGTCTGTCACAAGAAACGACTGCAGTCATATATATGCTAAAGGTTACCATTGCATTGAGAACTTTTCTTAGTGAAAATTGGGATGATAATGTAGACAATGCAATGACCTATTCTGAAGAAATATGCTATGAACTGGGGATAAGCATGGATCATTGAATTCGCAAGAAGAAACGAATGGATGGCATAGTATCCGATGATGCTGCACTAGAGTACGAAGTTGAGCTAAGAAGAGAAATGTTGTCCATAATGGACAGGCTGGTTCAAGAAATATCTTCTAGATTTGAACAACTTCATACTCTTCCAAAGAAATACGACTTCCTTACACCTTCAAACCTTTTTGATAAAGAATATCACTGTCAGTTAGACAAGGATATAGAGAAGGGAGAGTTCCTTGTCGAGAGGAAGAGACTGAAAACATTTGTTATGGCAGCTGGAAATGTAGAAATGAAAGGTCCGTTGCAACTTCTGCAGTAAAATTCCATTACAATTACCGGTATATAGAGTAGTCCTATCTATACAATAGGCCAACATTTAGTGACATTAAATACACGGTACAGTATTTAAATTTACACATCTGTCTATTTTCTTAATTTCAAGTACCGATAGTTGTGAAATTGAATCTCAAGTAATACCAGAAGAATCTACAAAAACTAGTTCTAAATATTTTAACATTTTATTCAGAATAATAATCCAGTTTGAAGATGAATCATTTCAAAACAAAGTGCTGCCTCCAGAACAGGAATGATAACATGAGTGATTGATGTTCAAGGCATTCTTAGAAGACAAAAGAAGTGAAAAGCTAAAATGAACTTCATAAGCAAAGAAACCAATAATGAGATCATACTAGCAGTTGAATAAGTTAAACATTGCAAAAATATGCAGATATGTTTTAATATGCAGCAATACATTGAGAACTCTTCCGATCTGCAGTTTGAAAAGATTAAACAAATTTACATCATCAATAATCCTTTGCACAGTAAGCAACTAAGCACAGTACAAACAGAAACTGCAATAAAAAAATAAATAACCATCAACATTTGTCGATACCATGAAGTTCAAAATGTACCAATAATGACTATTTGCATAAAACAAAGTTAATAGATAAAATACTTTGAGGTTATGATTATGCTGGAATGATGTTTTATGTAAAGTTGTTGCTTCGTACCAAGTGAACATCCACCAAAATACCAGTATCAGACAAAGGCATTGAAAAAGCTGCTTCTTGAAAACCTCGTGTGAAACTTACAGTAGAACCTCGTTATATCGAAGTTCAAAGGACCGTGATAAATACTTCGATATACCCGAGGTTCGATATATCCGATCCCTGTATCATTAACACTGTTTTAGCGGGACTGGCGCTCAAACTTTGATATAAGCATGATTTCGATATAAACGAGTTTGATATAACGAGGTTCTACTGTACCTCATTTCCTTCTGACTATATTTGGCTGTTTTTACATCCTCAATCAATACACCCAATTAAAAATAATTGCAGACTTGTTTCTGGTTTGTTTTTACCAAAAGGCCATAATTGTACTACTTTGATGATGCCGAATGTGTTCCTATTTTCACACACTCCTGTGAACCCACATAATTGTTTGAATTATGCATTTTAATGCAGTAGTTATGCATTCATTTTCATGTTTACCCTCTACACAACTTTTGGGGCAAAATACTACTGCATCTATCGCATACATTTGCAGTACAGCTAGCTACCATGAATGAATGTCTTTGAAAATTGCAGATTCGGTTCTAATTTATTTCATAATCTATTTCTTATCTCATGAATTTTTAACACCAACAAGTCATGCTGTCACTGAGATACTAATTACTCTTAAGTTTAGAGCCACTTTGCAAAGCTAAAACCAGAGGGAAGAAGATCTAAAGGAAGACTGAAAAGACGATGGGTGGGAGGGATTGGAAGAGGATCTACACATGGCAGGGCTGAATCTCAATGGAAAAACTGATGGAAGACACCGAATGACTTTGGAAGAAATAGCAAAGAACAGAGAACTTTGGAGAGATGTCATGGAGAAGTCGATAGCTGGACACAGCTGGAGGATGAAGACCTGACTGATCTGACCTTGCAAGGCTAAGACCTGAATCACATTAGTCGTCAAATATTCATAATACCTCCACTCAACAGTAAAAAAACAGGCAAGTTATATACAGAAGCAGACATGGATGTTTAGTAATTGAAATAACTGTAAGGCCATGCACAACCAACGGCAACTAAGAAGTGACGGCTATTTGTTCAGCACAGGTGATGTCTTGTCTGTTCCAACATCATTTAAATTCTGGCAGAAGAGGTCATACGTCTCAGACCTTTGCATGTGCATGTCACCTGGTGGGTTGTGTGAAGCAGAAGGTGATCTGGAGTGAGAGGCCAACTTTGAAGCATCACCAACAACACTGCTATCTCCTCCACTGATCGGACCGTTCTTCAGCATTTGCTGAAATGATTCCGGTGAGGATGCCTCCGCTGACGGAGAAAGATCTGTTGCCTGGAAAGACAGTCGCCAAAGAAGCTCCTCTTTGTCCATCGACAACCGTTTGTTTGCCTTTGACTCTCGTTCCAAGCGTCGAAGCAACTGCTGATGCTTCTCAGACAGACCCCTTCAAAGTTAAATTAGCCAAAGTCAGAGCAGCATCTCAAAACTGAAGCTCAAGATTAAGAAAAGTGGCTTATATTGGAACTAAAATCTATCAAAACATAACAATATAACTGCAATACATCAGAGACCAGCAAAACTGCATAATCTGTTGTAATTCAACGTATGCTTTAACAAAGCAAGGTTGGTTTTAAAAAATGTTGATCCATTGGCCATAAGCAAGAAGAAATTCTAAACAACTTCAACTACAATAATAACAAGATTTAAAGTGGTTGAGGAGGCTATAAGTCAGCCTGTGTGAAAACCACTATTATTATTATTACATAAATAATTTATAAAACGCTATAGCATAGCTAAGGTTAAAGTTGAGAGCGTTTTACATCATCACTGTAAAAGATTTTGGCTGAACGAATGGAAACGATTGTCTAATGATGATCTCTACCCCTCGAGTGGGATTAGGCGTTGGCTGCAATGGAGATATTCGGCTGTTCTCAACCATTTGACTGTCATTGAATGCAATGAATGCAATGCTTATTTGGTGGAAGGTGAAAGACTGGTTAGCTGCCTTGTTCAGCTGATATCTTTTAAAAATTAAAGAATTTTGATTTCAAATGAACCAACTCGACATCTACCCTCTGAGCAAAAAATTTACCTGACCAACAAGACACTTGAGCTACTGCAAAGAACATGGGCATATCAGGACATTATATAATCATTTATTCTAAAAAAAACTGTTTTACAAAAACAGTGGAAGCTGACATTTAGACATTGCAAGTCAGAATGACAAGTTCATAAGGGGCCATCCATAAATGACGTCATGAGAGTTTGGCAGTTTTTTTACCCCCTTCATCATAAAACGGTCAGACCCCTTTATTTTAAAAACGTCTTTCCAATGTCAAAATTAATGTTTCGTTTGAAAAAAATTCATTATAATTATTATAGTTGAAACAATATTCAGAAACTTGTTCAAATTCCTTTTAAAAAATGAAATGCTTTCATAGCATTGATTAATAAAAATATTTAGTATTATGTGATGTCACATTTCTGGAACCCCTGTCATCACACATCGTCACAAAATGTTTGAGCCCAAAGTGTGCGATGTTAATGGATGAGCCCTATTTTCAGTTTATACTTGATCACTGAAAACACCAAGAACTCTTTTAACTCTTTTTTAATATAGTTGTGAAAGAACCACAAAATGGCTGCTAAATTAATGCATGTCAATGAATCAAAGTGAAGAAGCCGTTTTAAGACGTATGACCGAACGGGTTAGCTGTCTATAAACGGCGCGCTTATATATTAAGGGGCGGCAGCAACGTTTTCGATAATACTGACTAATATGCAAGGGATATTGACTTGACTGACCAAGGCTGGAAAATGTATAGGAAAAATCTTCAGCTGGAGGCTAGAATGGCCAGTATGGTCCGATCTTCAAAATTTTTGCACTATTCTGTTCCAATAACCCCCAACAACTTTCCCACTCACAGTTGGGGGTCACCGCTAAAATTTTTTTATTGAGCTTTGAAAATTTTTTTGTCGGAGATGGTCCGATTTTGGGGTGTAGAGTGGACCCTACCCTCCAAATTTTTTTAGGTTCAGCCCAAACAATGGTGCAAACCGCATCTTTCTAGCTTCTATATAGCCTGGAGTTGTTCCATTGAAAATCCGTTAGCTAATTGTCATTTCAGCAAGCAATTGGTACTTGGGTATGAAACTCCATATACAAATATGGTCCGATCTTCAAAATTTTTGCACCATTCTGTTCCAATTACTCCACTGAACTCTATCGCTCACATTTGGGGGTTTACATGAAGACGTTTTGCTATTGACCTTTGATCAAAATTTGAAAAAATGTTGAGGAGGGGTCCGATTTTGGGGTGTAGAGTGTCCCTAAACTTGTTTCTTTTGGCACGGATGGATAAAAAGAGCAATAAAAATGCTCAACAACGGTGCAAACCGTTTCTTTCTATATTCTGAAATTTAGTAAGTTTATAACGTATATGTTCACGTTTTCATCTGAACGCTTTTCCAAAAAAAAATTGCTGGGATGAAAAAATTTAATTCCCCCTTAAAAAGGTTAAGGGGTGAACAGCTTGGTTGCTACACAGTGGCTCAGGATCAGAGTCAAACCTGCAACCCTGAGGCTGCATGGCAAGAATCCTTCCACTACTCCACTGTACCCCTATAGAATGGTATTGCTTAAGAGCTTATAATAACTGCCTTTGATTAAAGGAAAAAACGTTTCTATTTTTTGGAAGAACATAATTAGATTAATTACATGTAAAAAATCTGAAAATAATTGGCAAATTGGTCTAATTGGTCAAATCTAGTGTCTAATTGGCAAAAAGCAAATGCTACCAACAATAAGAAATTCTGGATATATACAAGTGAAGCAAAAGAAAAGATGAAACCTTTCGTAGTCAGTTCTAATGCTAGCAACAGCTTCAAGATTCTCGACTTTCTGCTCGAGTCGTCTGATCATCTCATGAGCAACTGGCAGCTCTTCCAACTGAAGCAGTTCAAAAGGAGACAAAAACAACATAGCAACAAACTCACTTCTACAAAACAAGCATAATGCTAGCAAAACTTTATTGTGCTCAGAAAGAGGCAAATCTGTTTACCGGTAATTTAAACAAATTAATAAAACTAAAATTCTTAGTTTGGAACGAAACAGCTACTTTTAATTTTAAAAGGTACCAAGTTGTCTACTGAAATGTAAATCAGGAGAGATGATGGGATATACATCCTAAGTCAAATATAAGACTCATTTACATGATTGTAATCATGGGGAATATTCTGCTCTGCTGCACCACTGATTATAAATAAGCTGGCAATTTGAGTAGAAAAGACAACAAGGGTGAGTTTGTGGGGTTCTAGATAAATCTTTCATCAGTACATGAAACAAGATGTTCAACCTGTCTGTGGAGTTCTAGATTCTGGCATCTTATGTTATGAAGCTCAACATTCCTGACTTCAAGAACGGCTTTGAGGCTTTCGATCTCCTGCGGCAGATGTCTGAACGGCAGAAGAGCAAAATGCAACTTCTGTTCCATGTCTCTCTGACATGACTCCATGTAATCCGACTCTTTCCTTTGCATTTCTTCGCACTCATTCCGTAGAATGTTTACTTTTTCCTGTCAGAACAACAAACAGCCTTCCCATTTACAATTATTTATAACTGTGACATATCAGCAAAACATTTTATTATAATGCATTTACTACAAAATGTAAGCATAATATAAGACAAGTGAAATACATGCTGTGCTTTTCATTTTCATTCCATGCAAAGAGCAGGTCTGCAGAATTATTTTTCACAGTGGCATAGCCACGGGAGGGGGAGTTTAAAACCCCCCTTGGACAGCGCCAAAAAATTTTTGTATTCCCTTGCAATTTTTATTTTTTGAGGCGATTTTTGGGGTGAAACCCCCCCTTGGCGGTTATTGACGACCTTTGTTTTCAAAACCCCCCTTCCGGAAATTCTGGCTACACCACTGATTTTCCACATGCATTTTTCACCCTTAACAATGCTTTAAACTTAAATATCTTATGAAATGGTGTTCTAGCCAGGAGTTTTAAATGATGGCCTGCAAAAAAATTCTACATGTTTGGCCCTTCATGGAAAAAGTTCACACACCACTGATCTGGCAATTCAAATCATGGCTGAGCAATGTAAAGCATTTTTATAACTGGTAATAATGCAATGATGAGTCAACATGAATAAATAAAATTCCTACAGATAATGACAACTTCATGTGGTCAAAGTACAATGTTATATCGTTCAGCTGGGCATCATGTTGCTTCTTCAAACCTAAACAGAAAAGCAATCACGACATAAAATCAATAATCAATAAAGCCTGACTGCTGATCATTTGTCAAAAACCCCGGCATTTATTTGCCCAGCCCCACGAAGAGTTTATAGCGGAGATTCTCCTTTGAAAAAGGCAGCAACGAAGCATTATTGCGCAATATTCCAGCAGAAACTAGTGAAGAATTGTCCTAATTCAGAAGCAAAGGCAGTTCGAAATTGAATTCAAGCGATTTTGAGGATTCTAGTAGCAGTGGAACTGAATTCTACGATGCTGGACAGAGTTCTCTTGGTCCTCGTGATCGGATGTTTGGAAAGCATTTGTGACCCCCCTCTCTGGGTCTCTGGATCAAAATTCAGCAATAGAGGAAGCAAAATCATATAGGAATACTAAATTTGGCCTTAATATCAATTTTCTAATGCTTCCTTAGCTTCTACGTTTCAAAATCTGAACCATTCAAAATTTTAAAAAAATAATGCATTTCTGTCAAAAAAATAAATGGCAGCCATGGAAAATTGAAATTTGAAAATTTTAATGGACAGTAAATTGGTTAATTAGGAAATACCTTATTTTTGCTTGCATCAATACATGGAATATTTGCATTTAGTTATAAAATTTCCATTTTAAGAATGGCTAAATAAGATATATAAATAAAAGACATTGCAGTACCACGAAACACCTCTTCGTGTTGAGATTTCAGAATGGATACATTTGTGGAATGTTCTTTCTCATTTTCACTCAGTTTTTGATCATATATCTCCTTCAACTTCTTCACCTGAAAGAGAAGAAATAGAAGCAAAACTGGTCAACAGTCCATTAGTCCAATGCATTGAAAACATTCACTACTCTGAGTAAAATCAAACTACAATGTCCAACTAAAAATATTAAATTTCATCATTTGGAAACTAATAATTTCACCAAGTATTACTCACTCCCATTTGCTCTCACTCACTCACTCATTCACTCACTCACTCAATCACACACACACACACACACAGAGTTGAGCCTACAGTAATGATCAAAATTTCTCAACAGTCCACAATGACAACCTATCAAGACAAACCTAGAATAGAAAAGTTTTATTAAGAAAAAAATTGTTTTCTGGGCCACCAAAATACATAATGTAACTAATTCAAAGCAAGAAAACTAATTTAAAATACCAACAGATAGTTATTGGGGACAAGCAGAGTCCCCAAAAATTCTTCAGAACAATTTAAGGCAAACTTTGCTGGTCAACGTATAACACTTGAAGCAGAGACCAATTGCACACTTGAATTTAGTAGAAATTTACCTCCAGACTATGCTCCATTTCTAGTGAACTCAATTTCTCTGCATTATCTTTCATAACTAAAACAACAAATTGGATTTATATCTCAACAGCAAGGTCAATTTCTGCCACTAAAACAAAAACAAAACTGTGCTGACAACAGGTAAATGCTTCTGCTCCAATTGAAGTTCTATTCTAATCTAAAGTTTATCAAGTACAGTAATACACAGTACACCTCTACAGTTACAGTGGTGCTCTGATAATGTGCCTGAGATGCAGATATATCTCTAAACAAATGAACAGGAACAGAATTGTATTGCATTGCAACAGGACCATTTATATAGCACTGTAGCAGAGTTAAAAACCAAACTCAACAGAATCCAAGTTGACCGTATAACCAAGTCACCAAAACACGCAAATTTTTACTCTGAAAATCTAAATCTTCCATTTATTTAGCACTTTTGTAATAATCAGTAGTCATCAGCCTAAAGCACTATGCAGATCATGCTAATGACCACTGAGCGCTGGAGTGAGTGATTGCCCCAGGATTGAAACCAAGCTTACGACTCATCTGAGGCAGGGTGGACTCTCTACTGAATCAGCTATTAACACACTTCTGGTTGAAATTAGAACCCCACCATCTTCTTGGTTAACAACAGAATGTGTAAAGCAGGTCACCACAAATCAGCTTTCAACCTACAAAGCGTGAAGCTTAAAAGATAGTACAAAAAGTTACGTCTATTGATGCTTTCACTGTGTAACAGTTGGAGACTTTCTTCAAGTTCCTTCAAACGAAGCTGATGCTCTTGCAACAGTCTGTTCCTCTGTGACTGTTCTTCCTCTTTCAGCAGACGCACCTCGTCATTCAGATCATCTCTCTGTCTCACCAGATCCTCTAGAGATCACAGAAATTCAAAATTCAAAATTCAAAGTAGACAAAAAGAAGAAGAGACAGTCTTAATGAAAACATTTCAAAATTCCTTTGAAAGTAACATTCTGTTAATATGTTAGAGGCTCGGAGTGCAGAGCGTTATATTAAATTATAAGATTTTGTCGAATTTTAAGATTTTATTCTCGCAAAGGTCCATAATCAACAACAACCAAAACGGAAGAGACAGAGTCCAGCCAAAGACTCTAAATCTAGATATAAGATAAGTAAGAAAGTCATCGATATACAACATATCACAACTATGTAATGGACAAATTATAGGGTGCCTCTTTACAAAAAGGTGAGAATACTCAAATTTGGTTACAATGGTTTGGCAGCATGAAATAAAACTGAAATGATCCCAGTGTGAACTGGATTTCAACAATGATTAACAAAATAATTATATACAAATCTACCAGAAGTAGATCACTAGAAAATGCTAAACAAAATGAGTCTGTCAAATTCATGTTAAAGACATTTTATTGTCTCACAAATTACCAGAAGATAACTTAAGTCTAAAGGTGCTCTAACAGTTAAAAGTCAAAGTCAATCAGTTCTGTAATACATGGACATGAGTAAGTAAAGTAAAATAAAGTAAAGTTTATTGCATCCAAATCATAAATGAATAAGCGTACAGATATCATTATAGCATATAGTAAAGTAATAAAAAACAGTTAATATTTTCAGTTCTTCAAAAACAAAAGCCAAAGTGTCATAATTAATATAAAACAGTCTATTTGAAGAACATAATATACAGTCAAATTTTATGGCTTAAATCCAAGAGCAAATAAATAAATAAAATTATTCTTATTAAGAAATTAATATCTTGCATCTTGCTAAATACTAAATACATAAGTTGGAATCAAAAGGTACCAAAAGGGAACAATGTTCCTGCAGGGAGGTACTTAAGCAGATTAAGCTTAATCTTAAGCAGAATTTGTACATTTTAAATCTCTTTTAAAGGTCCAGAATTTCTTACACTAATCACTTGATGGAGTCCATATCAATATCATTATATTCCTTTAAACATTAGGAAACATACAGCATGGCATCACATCAAGACAAAAGGCAGCAAAGAAAGTTCTGCTTGATTTACCTAGTTGTATTGTTGTAGCATTTAGATTCTCAAGCGTAGATTTCAAGCGATCTTTCAATTCTCTTCTTTCTTCTGCATCAGACATCTAACAAAATATAATGAATATAACGACAGATTCATACAGATGGAAATAACAGCCAATCAAGCATAAAACAGGGTCACAAATAGGCAAATAAGAATGACAGAAAGCAGATGAACCTATTTGATGCAGTGCACAAAATGGGGTTAAACAGCTTCTGCCCTCAAGTCCATCACTGTACACTGTACAGTATGCAAGGCAAGTATGCAAGGTAGCATTTGTAATAATCTCTCACTTTGCCAAGTCCACTGATATGGCATTTATTATTCAGATGCATAAAATCATACTAACATGTTTTGAAGAGTGTGTAGAACAGTGATAGCAACAACAATGCTGAATTACATTTAACACTCAATCAAGATTACTAGGATAAGAAAAAGTGGCAAGAGACACATAATTAAAGCATAAAAATAAGTGGCATTAACTCCTTTACCGGGAACCCCGAATATATCCGTCTATTTTACATTTAGTTACAGTTAAATTCACGGTAAAGGGGTTAAGTTACCTAACATTTTTCAGAATATTGTTATGTACTGAACTTCCATCATATTTTACATGCTGCATCACCATACAAATTAATTATCAGTATAAAAATAAAGAATCTGCTATGCCATAAAATACACTCTATTCTAGAAGCAGATGGTACACCAACATTATAAGTAACAGTATACAATTAATAATAAAAAAGCCAGATATTAAAGCAGATAAATAGCCAATAATAACCTGCAAGAAATATTGAGCTGCAATCAAAAGAGCATGGAACCAGTCATTCCAACGACTGACTTCCGCTTTCAGAAAATTTACTTGCGAGGCAAAAGACTGACACAGACTTTCCAGTTCATTCGTCTCAATTCTCTGCTTCTCAACCGTAACATCGTTAGGAACCAAATCTGGCTGACTGTAATGCTGCTCGTGCTGCTTCGTCTGCGGGGGCTGAGACTCAGGCCCCAATTCCCTGTTGCCATCTGAAGATTCAACGCTTCTTTTTGCTGAATGTAAAGAAAACACACTAAACAGTTAGTAAAGTAGTTGATTACTGAATTCTTTTCATGATCAGAACAAACAGTGGCAGAGTAGTGGTAGGATTCTTGGCACGCAACCGGAGGGTTGTGGGTTCAAATCTGACCCTAAGCCACTGTGTAGCAACCTTGGGTAAGTTGTTTACTCCTCAAATGCCCTGCATTAAGATTCTTTACTCTGTGAATGAATGACTTAACATGCGTTAACCGTGTAATAATAATAATAATAATAATAATAATAATAATAATAATAATAATAATACAGAAAACAACTGTAAGTCATTGTTTCATTATATTTTTTCACACATCCATCATCTATTTGGCTGAAATGTCCATTTATCCTTCTGCTTCATCTTAACATAATTGCTGAGAATGTTTAGGACACAAAATAAATTATAACAGTGAAAAACAGTAGTAATAGAGAAATTAAGTTCTGCAGAAACTGCAGTTTCTCCTCGAAGCTACAATTGCAATTACGCCAAAATATAAATGCTTATTGGTTGAGAAACTCAAAGAAAACAAACTAGTGATTATAACAAAAACCCAAATAAAAGCAATAACTTCTATAGTGACATTAGAGTACTGCAGTGGGTATCAGTCAATGGCTGCTTTCAAGTTGGAATTGTTGGTCAGAATTATGTTCGTGATAGTTCTGATGTCGAATCCCAAAAGGTCAGAATCAGAATTATCACAGACATTAACTTAGCATTCATTCATTTATTTTCTGCTTCCAAAGCCATTAATGTCACAGTAAACTCTCCTTGGAATATGACAAGAAAACACCACTGAAGCATCAGTTCAGAGACCCATTATGGGCCTGAAAATACACCATCACATTTGAATCGTTCATTCAATTTACAATTTTTTTAAAGTGGCAGCCTAACATAATAACTTACCTGAGACAGCTGCTTTCTGCTTTAGTTGACCACTGCCTTTTAATGGAATAGATTTTCTGCTGTTTATTTCCTTCTTGTTTTGCAGTTCTTGTTCTTTTTTGCGATCTCTGCCTCCAGCCCTGACTCTTGAAGCAGGATCAAGCTTTGACAACACTGGTGTCGATGTACGTCCAAGAATCGCATTTTTTGCAACAGGAACAACATCACAGAATTCAGAAGGCGTTTCATTCAGTTTTTAAGTACTCCCGAACCAATTAACACAGCACTCGATTGCTGTGAACTGTCATTTGGCTGTGAATCATTTTGTGGGGAAACCTTGTTCGTTGCATTACTCTCAAAATCCGTCTGCAGAGTTGTCTTGGGACAACAACCCGTAGCGGTGGATTCATTGTGCCCAGTTTTATTGTTCTTCTGTTGTATCGGGGACTCTTTTTCGTTCGGAGTCTTCGTATTATTATTACGTGACTCGTCTTTCAGTGATTTGTCATTGATCGATTCCCTTTGACTCAACGTAGCAGACGTGCTTCTGTTTCGCCCTGAAGTGCCACTCATAACATCTGAGAACTGCAACAATCTTCTGCCTTTATCCATTCCTTTGTCACCTCCGGTCACTCCTGTTCTACCTTCGCTGGGTCTAATACTTGGCTTATGGTAGATAGACAATCCACTGACTTTAGCCTGATTTCTGGGTGTTTGGTTAACAGTGTTCCGTAATTTTGGAGTTTCACCAGACTTTGACATGGTAGAACTTCCATTTTCTAAATATTTAGGCTCTCCAGTTTTCACATGGGACTGAAGCTTCTTTGTTCCTCTTGCTCTAAGGTTTCCAGCAGAACCTTCCTTCATCAGATTCCCATCTTTGACCATCTTTGTCTCAAGATTTGATGAAGGCCTTGCTTGGATTGACGTTACCCTTTTAGTGGCAGCTGAGTTTGGAATGTGTGATTTTAGCTTCACCTGAGGAAAGCACATTCCAGTTTCAGACTTCATCGTAGGCTTTTGTAGAGCATCAGCAGCAGCAGCAATCTTCTCTTTGTTTGTACAGCTTTTCAACGCTGAAACTGCTGCAACAGTTCTAATCTGTTCAGTCTCATTCCCTCCAAATTTACTGCCATCATCATTATCACCGCTGCATTCAACCAAATCCAATTCCATAACAAGACACTCTTTCGAGTTTCAGTCTGTATCCCTAATAACATATGGTAACATAACTTCCAATGACCACAACCTGTATTGAAATCATGTCCCAAATAGTGCTCCTCAGAGTCACCAATAATTGTGACACCTAATTCCTTCAGAAATTTGACTTTGTCATCTACAGAGAAGTGAAAAAACACAAATCATCAGTGCATTAGTCAATTTCGGTTGAAAACTTATTCTAAAATCCACTTAAAGCTGGAGGATTATTATGCATCGACAAATCCAAACTGTACAAATCTGAACTCAGTAGACCTAAAGATGACGGAAACCACGGGAAATCAGTAAATGAAGATGACGGAAACCACGAGAAAAAAATACTAGAAATAGTAATTTCAAAAATACCAGAGCTTAAAATCTCCTAGCCTTGTACTTAAAATTAATATAGCACACTTTTACACTATCAAAAATTTGTGAAAATTAATAACTGTGTTTTAAATGCATAAGTTTCACTTACAATATATGCAAAAATGTGCTATATAATTTTTTGTACAAAGATACAGCATATATGATAATGTAACAATTGCACTATATTAATTTTAAGTACAAGACTACAGCGGCAACACTGGCTTATTTTAAACTTTGGTAATTTCAAAGTGACTATTTTTAGCTTTTTAGCCCATTCCATATTCACCGATTCCCCATGGCTTCTGTCATCTTCAGGTCTACCCTGAAATCAATTGGAATCAAACAAGTTCAACTATGCTCTACATTAACACAGATACGTTTCTAACAACTTGAAAAAAACTTCAATTAAAACAAAAATATTTCAAAAAATACTGCAACTACAATGTGAACATTCTTCAGTCATAACAATAAGCACATTACATAGGAGATGCGATAAGTCTCTAAGAGAAATTCTTTTGGTAAAATGCAGTTTAGGTGCCTTAATTATTTATCTTGACAGTCTTTTTGGTAGTCCTTTTGGTAGTCTTTTATTATTACTGTGGACGTATTTACTGCCGTCAATATTGTACACTATAAACAGTTTAAACACTAAACAGTTTATGTGAAATTATAGAATTTAACTATATAGTTATGGCAGGCAGATCTAGGGTTGCCAGGTGTCCGGTATTTAGTAATAATTAATATGTCCGGTGAAAAAATGGAGGCAATACCGGACGTGCATGTGTCCAGTATTTTCTTGCAAACTACAAAACTACAGCAAATAAGTCACTCTCAGTCTAGTACAATCTGATTTCTGGATTTGACTTTGCCCGGCTGACCATTAAACTTCGGGTATAGCTATTTCAACAGTAGTCTGTACTCTGTAGAACTTGGACATGTTCAAACAGTAAATTCTGAATCCTCATTTCCTATAATTCCTACATTGTCTCCTCAAGTATTCAGGTCTAAGCTATAACAATCTAGCCTCACTGCCCTTCGGATATTGACTATTGCCTGGCTGATCTTTCACCTTTCCCATAGCTATTTTAAGAGAGGCTGAGCGCCTAAGAATAAGCAGCTACTGTTGTGCTGCTTTCCAAAGCGCTATATAAATATACAAAATTTTACTTTACTTACTTAGAATATATAATATAGAAATTCAAGATATTTTACTTACTTACTTACAATGGTTTGAGGAAGCAGTGAACCAGTGACGCAGACTAGAACTATTCAAATTTTGAATCGTTGGATTAGAGTTAGGGTTATTTTTTGCCACCTACACTGGTGTCCGGTATTTTGGAGACAAGGACCTGGCAACCCTAGGCAGTCCATGTGATTGAAAAGAAATCGACCCAGATAATGAGGAAAAACATACTCAGAATGTGAAAAACATGTTTTTCGGACTTCGTTGAGTCAATCTTCGTCGGATTCGCTGATATCGGCGAAATAAAAACATTTCTCTTGGAAGACCACTCTTGGATTTCGCGCCAGGAATACTTCTGACTGGCTGGGGCGCCCGTCTTCCGCCCGCCCGCCGCCCGTCAGTCTCCTTAATAATAAATAAAATTCTTCTACCAATCTCGCGGACCAACAACATCTTCCATTCTGCGCTGACAACATCGTGGTGGTTGCAGTTCTCCAGTGAAAGACCGCTTATTACGACTGCGCCGGACTTCTCGTCGCCAGTTTTGATTTTCTTCATCCGAGCGGACTTCAACTTCAACATTGCCATCTTCTGTCCACCATTGACATGTCAGCGTTGTCAAAGCGCTTTTGACTTTGGTACTTAACCATGTTACAGCGCTATAAAAATTGTCTTAGTAATAATAATAATAATAATAATGTGGATGCGAGCAAAGTGGAAATTGCTGCACCAGTTTTGCACATCCAGGGCCGTTTCCTTCTTATCTACATGAGTTTGTGCATAGAAATAGATTTAAAGGACAAGACATTTTCCTGGACATCCTGTGAACACTTGCTATTTTACTATCAATTCTGGATAATCCTACACTTTAGGGGTCCAAATTATTTCTCAGTGTTAAAAGCATTTATATATGCTATACTGTTATATATGCTATTGTCGCCCCACAGCTATGCTGACGACACCCAGATTTACTCGTCTTGCCTCCCAGGTGATGTGGAGGTGCTGCGGGGACGGTTCCTGGGGTGTCTGGCTGCCGTCTCGGCGTGGGCGGAGGAAAATCGATTGGCCCTTAATGTTGGAAAAACGGAGTTTATCTGGGTCACCACCCCGGAGAAGGACGCTAGTAAGTCGTGAAACCGCTCGTGATGGGTGATGCTACCATTGTCCCCTCAGAGTGTGTGAGGCTGCTGGGGGTCCTCTTTGATGGTACTCTGTCATTTGAGCCGCACCTACTAAATGATGTGATCAGGCGATGCCACTTTCAACTGAGAAGAATACGATCAGTCCGGCGCTATCTACCTGTATCCGGTGTCGTTCACTTGGTTCAGGCCTTAGTGCTAAATGAGGATTGATTACTGCAATAGTGTGTTGTGGGGTCTCGGTCAATAAACTGGATCGCCTGCAGTCTATTCTTAATCAGTCAGCGAGGATCGTGTTCGGATGTCGCTTGGCGCGAAAACACGCATAACTCCACTTCTCAGGGATCGTCTTCATTGGCTTCCGAGTCCCTGAGCGGATTGTGTTCAAGAGATGCTGGCTGACGTGACAGAGTGCTGCATGACCCGTACTGTCCGGAGTATCTCGCCTCTTTGTAAAGACACCGCAGTGCAGTGATAGGAGATCGTCACTCCGTTAGAGGGGTGGAGAGCGTAGGGTCAAACTTCAGGTTCCTCCTCCCTCCAAGACTGCCAAGTTTGGAGAGAGATCATTTACACGCGCAACCCTATCTTGTGGAACTCTCTTCCTGATCACGCCACCACGGCTGATACTCCTGAACACTTCATCAAGAGCTTAAAAACGATCTGTTTGGGTTGGGGTATAGTTGAGATGTTAAAGCGCTTTTGTTGTGGGCCTCAGCCTTGTTACAGCGCTATAGAAATCGGGCCCAAGAATGAATGAATGAATGAATGAATACACTCTTAATACCACTCATAATGCCATAAAATTATAAATTAATAATAAATAAATAAATAAATAAATAAAATTAAAATAAATAAAATAGATATAAATAAATAAATAAATTACTAATTATAAATTATGGGTTTTGAATATGTAACAGTACTTCACAGTGGGTTTTGTGATAATTATAGGTTGTCAGTAAGGAGAAATAATTTTGGGCCCTAAACTGTAGGATTACCCAATTCTGACACTGAACAATATATATTTCTTTTCATAAATTACTTTATATAAAAACTGCTGTCGCCACTGCTGTCGGCAGCATCTTTATGCTATCTTCCTGCATTATCTCCTCAAGTCTTCAGGTCTAATCTTAAATCCTTCCTTTTTCTGAAATCATTTCCTCCATAGCTGACAACCTAGCCTCACTGCCCTTCGGATCGTGACTATTGCCTGGCCGATCTTTCACCTTTCTCATAGCTAAGCTAATTAGCTATTTTAAGAAAGGCTGAGCGCCTAAGAATAAACAGCTACTGGTGTGCTGCTTTTCAAAGCGCTATATAAATCTACGAGATTTTACTTACTTATGTCTGGCATTCTGCACGCATTCTTGAGATGAAAAACGAGAAATATTTAAAGGACCTAAAATGCACTTTTACCATCCTTTGTATCGATTCTTAGGTCAATCCGTGTAAATCTCACCTAAACTGAAACATTAGATCTCGACATTTTACCAGATTAAATTTCTTATTTGCTTAAAATCGTGAAATCAAAATGGTAAAAACATCATCAACGAACGACCATCTCAATCAGATAATGATATACTGTAATGCTGAAAACCGATATATTACCCAGTCAAAAAACTAGTAGAACATAGTAGACCTATGATGTTAAGAAAATTTTGGCAAAATTACAAATTTAGGCAAATGTAGGTATAGGGCATTTTTAAATTTTAAACACTGAGGTAGATAAAAAAAACTACAACAGAAAAGTTGCAGGCTACTAAGTTTTTGAATTCGTAGAAAGAAATGAGCTGTCGTTTGGGTGTTTAGTCCGAATATCTGGATTAGGAACATCTTCTGTTTCTGATGAAGGGATTTTTATGGCCAAATGATGATGTTCATGTGAAAAAAATGCGCTACCGAAGTTGTCGGATTTTGTAAACGCTAGATTCGGTGAATGAGGAAATGACTGGCGCTATATAATCGGCTCCAGTTAAGTGCATATGTGTGAGAGAATGAACGAAGTTTTCTCTCTCCGATGAGAATTATGCTGAATAATTGCTTTCGCTGATCTAATGGCTGTCTTCAGAGGAGATCCGTGTGGAATTTTCTGTATTCTTTTGACGTATTCTGCCGTTTCTTACGCTGATTATGTCGTTATTCGACATCTGATTATTCCAACGATGTCCGAAAGGTACCACTTTTCCTCTTAACCAGTCATCATTGTCGTCGACGTCGTCATCATCATCGTCGTCGTCGTTGTTGTTATTATTACTTATTATTATTATTATTATTATTATTATTATTATTATTATTATTATTATTAAGAGCATTACTAGAGCGCAAATATATGCAAAGCAGCAAATGCGCTAATGTCAGTTGCGAACCGGATCAAACAATGATGTCTTCAGCTGTTTACTAAATGAGAACAGTGTCATGCTGGAATCAGAGGAACGCAATGTTGCTGGCAGACTGTTCCAAACAACCGGGCCAGCAACGGCCAGGTTGAGATCGCCATAGCCTGTCTGAGTTCGAGGCACTGCGAGTGTGCTGGTCAGGTCGGAGTGCAGATGCGACCGACCAGGCAACTTAGCCGTCAAGCAGAACATATCAGTTAGGTATGGCAGAGCAAAACTGTGTTGAGCCTTTGAACAGGATGGTCCCGAGTTTAAAAGTCACGCGTTGACTGATCGGGAGCCAGTGGAGCTCCCGTAGGACTGGCATTATATGGTCAAACTTGCCTCTCTGGGACACCAAGTGTGCAGCTGCATTCTCCTGCTGATGAATGCTTGAGCCAGCATCCTAGTTGCATCAGGGGTCAGCGAGTTCCTCACTGCCCGCAGCTGGTGAAACTGGAAGAACGACTTCCTAAAGACTGATGCAACGTGGTTAGCCATTGTCAGTTGGCTATCGATTAGCATCCTGAGGTTATTGACCACTGTAGCACATTCAATGGTGTCGTCAGGATGGTGTATGGCATTTATTGTAATCTTTTGAATCTGTTGTCTTGTGCCCAGCCAGATAATTAATTTGTGTCTTATCTTCATTCAGCTTTAGGCAGTTCTCTGCCATCCAGCCCCAGGTTCTAGTGATACAGTCACTTAACTGGTCCATTAGTGCTTGCTCTCCACTTGCATTCCCGCTGCTGTAGATTTGGATGTCATCAGCGTATCCGTGCCCAGACATTCCACAGGCAGCAATGATGTTGAACACATCTGACACATACAGAAGGAACAGGACAGGTCGGCATACTGAGCCCTGTGGTACTCCGTAGGGGAGGTGCAAGGTTTCCTATAGGAGACCGCGGTAAGCTACCTGTTGTGAGCAGTCAGTAAGAAATGATGATAGCCAGCCGAGCGCCGACCCCGTGATGCCGAATTTGTACAGTAGGTGCCATAGAAGGATCTACACAGTCGAAGGCTGCGCTGAGATCGAGGAGGCCGAGCAGTGTGACCTGTTTCTGGTCCATAGCACCAAGGATATCATTTAGCACCTTTAGCAGCGCCATTTCGGTGCTGTGGTGGTGTCTATAGGCGGACTGGAGTCGTGGCATCAGTCCCTTGCCCTCGATGAATTCTATAACGTGCTTGATGACAACCCTCTCCATGACCTTCAATATGAAGGCACCGACTTAAGGGTGCCTCAAGGAGCAAACAATGGAAGGGATCAAAAAAGGTGGCCACACCCACACCGGTCAGTTTTTGAACTATGACTGCAAAATATTGCGAGATCGTGGTACTTTGTTTGCAGTTTCCAGGATGTTTTGCTAGAAAGGCGCTTCACTCTGGACGTTTCGTCCCTCATGCAGTTGTTAGCCTTACGTTGGGTTGATGTTTTTGTGACTAGTGTGGATATAACACTTAAGTATATTATTATTATTATATTTATATTTATTATAATATTTATCATCATCATCAAAATTAGCCATCATTGTTGTTGTGAATGGATGAAAGAAGGCTACCATTCAAGGCACTGTACACTCAAATGGAAGGAAATAGAGGTATAGGAAGACCCAAGAAAAAGTGGATAAACAACATCAGAGAAAATATGGACTTGAAAGAAATTTCAAGAACAGATGGAAGAAAACTAACTGAGGACAAGACTTCTGGAGTTGCAGGAGTTGCCAGAGAGCAAGATGATGATGATGATGTTTTTGTAAATGTAGTTTTGCGAAGTTCTAATGTTTTAGGTGTTGATTGATGGTGATGCTAGCCCAACTGCAGATGTCATAAATGTCCATTAGGGTGAAAACCAAAGCATTGAGACATGCTGCAGTGAGGAGGGTTCTGTCAATAGCAGCTACACTTTAATTTAGATATGAGTGTACAGTGAAACCCACTTAATTGCATAGTGGAATCCACTGTACTAACTACTAACTGAATTGGATGATTTTCATTGACAATGTGAAAGAGTGCTTTGATTTAGTCCCAATACAGAAGATTTTTTGGATGTATGCAAATACCAAGAAGAGGATAAATATTATGTCTATGTTATTTCTTGTTTGTTTTTGACATGTTGAGCTGGGTCATAAACTAAACTATGTGCCTATATGTTGTTTACTGTTGAAATACTTATAAAATATTTCATTAATTTTACTGTTTAATGTTGATTTGCCGGCTCTTTGTTTTTTACGAATTGCTGATATAATGGATGCAATCTTGAATTTGGGATGGTCATAGTTGGTAATACATGTAATGAAGTTATGAATATATGCAAAAATGCTACAGAAATTTCTAGTAAAGCCTGAATAGCTGTTTTGTAAATTGTACATGTGGTAATATTCAAAATATAATCAATTATAATTTATAATTATTTATATATTTCAGGAATAGATTTTTGATGTAACATAGTTCTGTGCCAGGCCATTGAAGTTCATTGCAATGGAATTTTATTTGATTGCACATGTAGAGAGCATCTGTTAATTGTGTGTTATTCAGTTTCAGTAAACTTGTGTCAGAAGACATGATTAGTTTGTTTGCAGCATGTGGTGCATTCAGAAAATCAAATTTGCTTTAATATTCTTTCTAATAATTCTTCAAAACCAGAAATTTCTTCTCTTGAGAGGAAAAGGAACACTTAATGTAAAACTTAACTTTTGTCTCGTATAATTATAATTAGAGGACTATGGATTCAAATCTGATCGGAATCAGTGCAAATCTAAGACTTGCTACTTGAAATACTTTTGTAAAGGGGCAGTAGATGGCAGAGTGGATTGCGTGCTGGATCCAGTGGTGGCTGATGGAGGAGGTTCAGGCGTTAGCGTTTCTAGTGGCTTTCACACAGCCAGTAATGCCTCTTAAGCCACTTTAAGATCACGCTATAGTAATAGTATAATTAGTTTAAATGATTTGAGATTAGCATGTGAATCAGATTTGCTGTGTAATTTCAGTCTGATTGGGGCAGTGAATGTCGTCATCTTTAATGTAGTCATATTCCTGATGGTGATGTCACATTTGAGAGCAGTTCTTTCTGACCCAGGAACCGTTCCAATTCCAAAGACCAGCCTCGATTTCTCAGATGGACGGAAGATGTCCAAGGTCTGTATTATTATTGTTTAGCTTTTTTAGCGTGTTTTAACCATATCTTCTATGTGATCGTCACCAATTCTATCAACAATCAATGGGCTTTAATGGCATTCTTTGAATGTTTAGCTATTTCATGATGAGTGATCTTGAATGCAGTCTATGCATGTACTTGAGACTATTCATGTGCAATGTGAGGAGACTGTTTTATATGCAATATGTGGTCGGAATTAAGATGCACAGTGCATTTTTTCTGCCTATCCAGTCCATCCAGTGAATAGAAATACCTCGAATTTGCTAGTTGATGCCGTCTCCTTGTTAATTCGTTGGTTGTTGTATTGAGTTTCAAATGATCTACAATACTCAGAAATATAATCAGAAACAGATGAAAGTAATTGAATACAAATGGAATTGATGGAAGTAGGCTGGATTTTTGCATTGCTGCCATGGTTAGATCTTGGTGGGTAGGATTATTTTTATATATAATGCTTAGTATAATATAGTTAATTGTGGATACCAAATGACAGATTTCCTGTGTGGAAGATGCATTGACTTCTAATCAGCAATCAGCAATAATTGTTTTATCACAAAGCATACAAAATTAATGTCTTTTTTATCTCCATTGCTCATTTGAAATTTGGGTTTTTATTATTTTAGAGTTTTCTAGAATTTGTAGCCTCGGCTGTCTTTTCAGTTAAATTGTAGCATATGGCGAATATGGGGCAGAGATTATGAAAGAAATAGAAGAATTAGAAACAGAATATAAATAACCTACGATATGCAGTTGACACCACACTAATGGCAAATACGGAAAGAAAACTATAAATGTTATTAGACAGGGTGACAGAAGAGAGTTAAAAGAAAACAAAGAATAAATACAAAAGAAGTACTGTATGGTAATGACAAAAAAGAAAGAAATTTCTAGGTGTAGACTACAATACATGGGGATATAAATAAAGCAGGTAACACAATCCAATTATCTAGGAAGAATTTTCACAAAAGATGGAAGGAGTGAAAAGGACATTGAAACCAGAATAGGAATGGCAAAGACAGCCTTCGCTCAACTTAAAAAGACCCTCACAAGTAAACACATTACAACAACAACAACAACAACAACACGGCTCAGAATTCTTCAAAGCTTTGTTTTGGCAGTTCTGATGTATGGATCAGAAATGTGGACATTGACAAAGACAACAGAAAGAAAAGCTGCAGAGATGTTGTTTCCCAGATGTATGTAGATAATTTCATGGACAGAAAAAAATAACCAATGAGGAAATACTGAAAGCCTTTGGTGTAAAAAGAAAATTGCTATAAACCATAAGAAAGCAACAGCTGGAATTTTTCAGACATCTAATTAGAAAGGATGGACTGGAAAATCTAGAAAAGTAGAAGGGGAAAGAGCAAGAGCAAAGAATAAAGTATATCAAAGAATAAAGTATACAGACAGCCAAAGAGAAGCAACAAGAACTAAAGACAACATTGAACTGATAAAGATAGTCAGAAACAGAGAAGAGTGGACATCCATGGTCGCCGACATAGCAATACATGGCACATAGAAAAGAAGAAGGAGGAAGAAGAGAAAGAAGGAGAGGAGGAGAAGAAGAAGAAGAAGAAGAAGAAGAAGCATGAGTCAGTCTATGTTACTGGATTCAAGTTTGTAAAGTCAAGTAGCTGTTTTAGCAGATCTTTGATTATAGCCAAGTTTGATCTTTGATTTTGAAAATATTATCAGGAAACTTTTATCCAGCTAAGTTAATTTGAACTTATGACCTTTGATTGCTGCCATTTATCTAGGAAAATGGCTGGACAGTTTGTATGAAATGCGAAACTTATCGGCCTCCAAGAGCCCATCATTGTCGAATATGTCGGCGCTGTATCAGGCGAATGGACCATCATTGTCCATGGTTAGTTGGCCTCCTGTTGCTTCATCTCATCTTTTGTACGAGTTTTTTTCTAAGTTATTTGTTGAGTTATCATAGATCAGATGTTAAAGTCTATTCTTGACCCTATATTGCACAACGTTAGCTGCAGGCAACATAGTGAATATAGGGTTAACCAGGCAACATGGTTCAATGTGGGGTTAAGTTATTTGGCAATAGGGATAACTTGTTTTCACCAAAGATAGATTTGTCCTCAATGATTCCAGTTATGATTGTTGCTATTGCTTTCCATTCTAGGATAAACAACTGTGTTGGAGAATCCAATCAAAAATATTTTATTCAGTTTTTGTTGTATGTTGGTAAGTCTAATGTTTTTTATTTCTTTCTAAGACCTTGCTCGATGTCATCTTAGAAATTATTTTTCGTTCATTTCCTTCTCTTAGTGTCGGCTCCAATAATTCAATTCTGTTTCTACATATTCTGTCAGTCTGAATATTGATTGGATCAATAGATGGGCTTTTCTGTGTAAATACTAAGCTTTTACTGGTCTTTGCTTTTCTTAAAGTTTAGAATTGTAGTTTTAAGCTGACTCTCATTAGCTGCAAGTAGAATTAATCTAAAATTTGGCTAACAAATATTCTCTATACTTGTCCCCCAAAATTGGAACAATTTACCAGAGACTAAGACATCCAATAGACAGGAATCAGTTTGAAGCACAGCTCAGAACTATTTTATTATAATATTATGCTTATGAATGTTGATATATACTGTTGTGTTGCAATTGTGATTATAGTTTTAAATGTCATGAACTATTCAATTTTTAAAAAAACTTGGTTCAGTTATAGGTTATACATTTAAGTGACTGTAGTAATGACAATAATAGCATAATTAACTATTATGTATTATGATGATGATGATGATGATGATTATTATTATTATTATTATTATTATTATTATTATTATTATTATTGTCAAGACAATTGTTATAGCAGTGTGGGTATGGCAAGGCCCAAAGTCATGGACGCATAGCAAACATCACTTGTATGAGATGCTAGACAATCATTGTGTTTGTGTTTCTTTTCATTTTAATATTTTCTGAATTTTAGGAATTGCAAGTATTTATTCCATTGGTCTGGTGATAGCTTCGTGGGTCATTGACCAGTCCTCAGACAGCGGAGGTTCTCATCACACGAGAATGTAAGTTGATACAGCACCAGAAGAGTTTATGCACAGAACTCATTAATGTTTGTGTAACAATGGATGGCATTGGTCTTTAACATGAGTGGAATATATTGTTTAAATTGTGATTGGATATCAGAAGTTCTATAACATTATGTCAGAAATGTTTTGGCATTAGGAAATTGACATAAAATGTAGTTTTGCTACTTACCGTATATATTCGTGATAAAGTCGAGAAATTTAAGGCCAATGGTTATATATCCTGACCTTTATACTCAGACACTAAATTGTCCATTAAAAATAATTAATTTAGCTTTTATTTTCAACATACGCACTTGCATCTAAATAAAAGTTGACATCATCGCTTTTAAGATTGGTAATTTATAGGCACCACATTTTAACTTTTGAAAAATATAAAAAATTCAAGTTACAATTAAGATTTTTATATAGTCAAGAATGATCGAGGTTTAAAATTAATCAATCAATCTGGGAATGTCAAAATTCTCTTTCATCGCAGTTTTTCAATCAAAACAATTGCATTTTTCCGACAATGATGTTTTAACTAACACCTTCAAATACCCAAAATCTAGGGTTTAAGATTTATCTCGAAAACTAAATGTATTAGTAGTTTTTATTTTTTCAATGCATCTGTATCTTGAGTCAATTTGTTCTCATTTGTTTTGAAAGTTCAAAGAGAAGTATCGATTTCTTACCAGTCTGTTAAATTCTCTTAGCCGTCATTGCATACAATGATGTTTTTAATGTTAAGATAAAACTGTCAGTGGCCACGTTTTTCAAATAATGATATGAAAATTTTTACAAATATTACATGATGTCATTTTAAATAATCAGTAACTTGACAAGTTGACATATCAAATGCTAAATTTCATGTAACATTGCATTGAGCTGAGCGGGTATTTCTCAAAGGCAGTCAGTATTATTATTTCAATATACTGTATGTTGGTGCTATTGAAAATGAATAAATATGGTTTCGATTCCATCAAATATTTAGTTTGTTTTAAAAATTTCTCAGAGCATTATTTGTATAAAAGACATTTAAAAGCACAGTGTTATTTTTAGCTCTCAGCACGATAGAGACAAACCCATAAAAAACATGTTAACACAATTGCTCAAATGATGTCACATTAAGTTGTTAACAGGTTACATACCAAAATTTTCAAAAGACATGACATTGGGATGAAAACAAAACAAAGAATTTTCAACACTTGTGTAGTACCAATGCTAATATATGGATGTGAATGTTGGACCATAAAAAAAGAACTGGAGAAAAAATTAATAGCAACAGAAAATAAATGGCTTAGAAGAATACTAAGAATTGGATAAAAGAACATATTACAAATGAAGAAGTTAGAGAGAGAACACTGCAACCAAGCATCATGGAAGTCATCAGAAAGAGAAGAATGAAATGGACTGGACACATACTCAGAATGGAAGAAATAAGAAACTCAAAATGAATTTTCAGCTGCAAACCAGAGGGGAGAAGATCTGAAGGCAGACTGAAAGATGATGGGTGGATGGATTGGAAGAGGATCTGACATGTCTGAATATGAATGGAAAAACTGACAGAATACATTGAATGACCTTGGAAGAAAGCAACAGACAGAGAACTTTGGAGAGATGTCATGGAGAAGTTGATAACTGGACACAGCTGGAGGACGAAGACCTGACCTGAAGTGGAGTTGACTCCAATCAGAATTAACTTTCAGTCATCTGATGAAAGACATAATAAAGACAATCTTAGACTATAGCCACAATTGCTGTATGTAACATTTGCAGATCTTTATCAAATATGATGGTTTTTGTAGCACTTGAGGCACCAACAGAGAGCCATGTTTGGACTGACGGAACATAGACATAATTTAAAGCAAATACATGTATATAGGACTTTTCTATTAAAAATCGTTTCTTTAAGTTTATTATATTCACTGTAGATTCAAGTCTTTTGGCCCATTTGCGTGCCTTTTCATGCGCAGCTGTTTCTTGTCTAACAGAATTTGGAGATCGTTTTGCATTGTGTGTCGTATGTGTGAGTGAGAGGGGAAGTGGAGAGGGAGAGAGGAGAGAGAGAGAGAGAGAGAGAGAGCAAGCTTAGAAATGTACACTCAAGGGAGGGTGGAGGGAGTTTAGTGTGAATCCAGCACTAGAGGCACAGAGATACACTGCACTTTGATTGAAAATTGCCATATACATATATATTATATATATATATATATATATATATATATATATATACACATACATATACAGTGTATATATATTTATGTGTGCTTTTATTTGCAGGGTACATTCCATAGTGTTGGTTATTGAGTCCATTTTATTTGGTATGTTTGTCATTGCAATAGGATGCGATCAGGTATTTGAATTATTTATCCTTATCTAGGAATGATCTAATAATAGATTGCTTCTTAGAACTCTTCATGTAATATGATAGATGTTTAGAAGATAAGCATTGGATTGCATTCTGAAAATTAGTTCTTCCAGTCTCAATTAACATGATATTGACTTTTATCAGTTCTTCTGCTACTTTAGATTTCTTGTTCTTGGGCAAGCAGAGGTTTTTATAACTCCACAGCAGTGTGTTTGATTTATTCCCATTTTCTTTTCCTTATAACTATTTGCTCTTAGCAATGAATTTTCCCCTTGTAAAATGCTCTATTTCAGTTTGTATCATTTTCTCTTTGCATGCATTGCTCCTTTTTCTCATAACTTTTTCCCAGGATTTCTTTATTGATCCATGGTCCAGTTGATTTTGTCTCAACTTTCTGCTTCTTGCTTGCATGATTTTGTCATCCAATTGAATGTTTTAGTATAAATAGCATTTAAAGGTGAAAGTCGTTGTTTGAATGATATGTTTAAGATGGTTATGATTGTTTTATGTTTTATTTTGTGTTTTAAAAAATATAGATGCAAGCAATTCTTAGCGATGAAACGGCCGTGGAGCAGGTGAAAAAACAGGGCTCCTACAGAGCCAATCTTTCCAAGAAAGCTCTTCTGGCTGAAGTCTTTGGCAAAGGTAAGTCTGTTTTCTCATTTTGTAGAACTTGTAAAGGTTTCAGTGGCTGATCCAGTGATCATTTTGTGGTGAAGTTTTTGTCATTCTGAATTCTGCTAAACTTTTAACCCCTTTACCGGCCGTGACACACTTATGCATCCATTTTACTTTGTGTTACTTATAAATGGCCAGTAAAAGGATCGATGATGGTCAGTATCACAGTTAAACTGTTGAATCTGTTTATGACTCACATTCATCAGATTCATTTGTAGAAATAGATTTTATTTAAGCTTGTTGTATTCATCCTGAAAGTCATTCTAAGTAACTGAGAAAACACTGCATGCCTAAAATGAGGTATTCATTTGTAGGTTGTAGAGGGAGGCCATCGCCATTTCCTTTTATTTAAAATTGGATGGAGGAGGGTTAAAGGGTTAAAGGTTATGTTTTGATTGCAATTGTTAATATGTTAAGCTTTGAGCAAAGACTTGCTTATATTCTTCTGTCTTAGGCTCGATGTGCTTCTGGTTGTGTCCCTTTCATTCGCCTCCTTCGACCAATGAGGTAACACCCGACGACTTGTGTGCATGAGACAGGAACGAGTCTGAGTTTAATTTGTGAAAGTTGTGCTGTAGAATGTTTGTCGGGATCTCATTTGATGACTGAAGGCTTTTTTGTCAAGAACTTCTTTTTGAATTAGTATTTCTGCTGAGGCGTCTCTTGCGTCAGAGAAATGGCGAGCTATGTTGAGTGAGACCATTTCTAATCAGAGAGTGTTAGAATTCTTTCATTGTTTTTGACTGAAGACAAGGAGTTGTATTTGTGTCCGTATTATTCTGTTCCGTTAACTTTTGCTTGATGAATTGAGCTTATTTGTACGTGCTGTAGCTAGCCGAAGTCGGATATTGATTGTATTTTGAAACGCTTACTTTTTTTCATACTGATTGCTTTAACCCTATATTGAACAATGTTGCCTGGTTAACCCTATATTTACTATGTTGCCTGCAGTTAACATTGTGCAATATAGGGTCAAGCATGGTATGCCTATTTATTTGTGCTTGAAATGCATTGTACATAGCGGTCAAAGCTGTTTTAATTTGGCCATTGTAACGCTCTTAGAATTTGCATTTTTTTACATCTGTCAAGTGGTGTAGAGGAAAAGTTGCAGTTCTCGGAAACCGAGTTGTTTTGCAAGCAGTTCTTGAGCAGTTCTATCAAAATTTTGAATTTTTACTTGTTACACAATTTGATCGTTTAATATAATATATTTGATGGTTTTGTAGAAATCAGAATGAGGCTGTCTTGTAAGATGTAACCATAAAGCTTATTTGTCTATTTTAATACAAGTGCTAGTCTATATTGTTGAACATATAGTCAAGGTTCATGAGGACCATTAGTGTTGCTATGCAATTTATCAATACATGGTAGTCTAATTAATAATACAGTTGATTTTCAGAATCGATTAGGAAATTCTCCTTACTAAGTAATTGCCAACTCACTACAAATTTTGCAACTGGGCAATAATTACTTTTGCTGCCCCATAAACTTTTGCTATAGTGTAGGGACTTATGTTAGGAATAAGGAGTTACTGTGGTGCTGTTTTTGAAAGCACTATAGAAATTTGTACGAGTTTACTTACTTACATACACAAACTTTGAGTTATTGGGTTTAGAGTTTCATTGTTACAAATCTTGAATTCTTACCTTGAAATACCATAATTTCACAGATAGTCAGTTACCGGTATCTCTCTACCATCTCAAACATCCATAACCCTAAATTACCACCAGTTGGTAATGGTGGCCTGTCTTATCTGTTCCTTTCCTCTTTCTATCGCTACTCTTTCTCCTCAGATTGGCCTCTAATGTCTCACTTCATATTCTGTTCACTCATTCCTCTCTTGCTCAGCACCCTGAGACCAAGTATTAGCAAGAGCCATTCATATTGTCTGCCTCAAGCTATTTCTTCACCAGAAGTGCCAATGATTTGCAGTACTACTGAATTGCTGTATGAAACCGTGGTTAAATTCAAGAAATCGCTGGTTGTTTTAAGTACATCTTTTGATTTATACCTTCTTGATTGTATGGCTTAATGGCCTCTGTTGGCATTGAATAGATAAATAAAAATAAATATTCTTTGGTTTTAAGTGGTTCAGTCTGTTATAATTTGGTCATACTGGGACCATCCATAAAGTACATCATGCTCAAGGGGAGGGTCTAGGAAAGTGACGGGGAAGGGAGGTGAGGTGTAAAGATAACTGTGACGTCATGCTTTCTTTACATATAAAATCTTAGGTATATGGCGATATTTTATTTTTTCCTGATAAATGTATTTTAGCAGAAGATATCAATGGTGTTTAGTAATTATATTATGCTAGGTAATGGAATTTTAAAACTTAAATACATTTGCTATCAAAACGTGATATACTTTATGGACAACCCCTAGAGTCACCAAGTGTATCTAATAGAACTTGATTTCTGTGTGTGCCTAACACAGTTATAAAAATGCACAGAAATAATCCTGTTTGAATAAGTATGGAATTGATGATGGGATTTATGGCTAAACCAGCAATGGCTGATTGTAAACTGAAGTACCACCCTAAAAGCATTCATCTCATAGATCCTGCAATTCAAAATATGATAAAATTGTTGCTACAGTAACCAATCGTTTGACCGGGGCTTTTTTGTGCCGGAATGAGGCGAAACGGCGTTCTGGAAAATCGGAAGACTGGTATTTTTAAAAAATGGCTGTGGGGACTAAAAAAGTCATCACCCGGAAAATGGAGTGTTTTAGTTTTATAGGGATTTGAAAACTTCTGTGGCGACTAAAAAAAGGTCATCACTGAAATTTAGAAACTTTGGGGCGCAAAATAGAAATCTTGCCCCGTTCCGGAAAATATTTTTTTTACAAAAAAGCCCTGCGTTTCACTTTTACATTTGGATCTCACAAACTGATGTTATTAAGCACAGAGAAGTTGTTGCCAAGTCAGTTAAATTTTCGTTATGGCACTTCTACAATTGTAACATGAATTGTTTAATTGAAACATTAATTTCTGGATTTTCAGAGCATGAAATTTTCTGGTAACACAGGGCATTTATTGAACTGGTGACTAAAACACACTTTGAGGAACAAACTAATAAATTTAAGATTCATTGCAATGGTGTTTAAGCCACTCAATGCCCTAAATGCTTCTGCTATGTTGTAAATAAGAGAGTTAATTAATACCTGAACTTTTATTACTATGCTGGAGCTTTGCAAAATATTATTAAGGCAAAATTTGTCAAGCATTCCAGCTTTGAGTTAATGGGAAATGATGTTAACTGACACACAAGAGAAGACAACTGGAACCTTTTTGCAAATTAATATTATTCAGTCATTGATAATAACATTGCTATCATCATTCTTGTTAGGTTAGAAGAAGCACAACTGAATTGCAAAATAACCAGCAGCTGGTCAAAAGATACAAAATAAAATTACATCTCAAGAGTACTAAAATGCATGGAACCTGTTAAAAACTTATGGAAAAACATTTAGTCTTTATAAAATGATAACAATTATTCACAATTATTGTAAAAGAAAAAAAACTTTATGACATAACTATATCAAAAGAATGAGTATTTCAATGAAGATTCGATTATTTTGTCTTTTCGTTTTAGCCCACAAATGTTCATATCTGCAGTTCCTCATGCTGATATCTCGCTTGTAAGCGGATAACTGCTCCTAGTAGTGTTCTAAACTAGCAAATGGTTTCTTAAGCAGACAGCAAATAATGCCATAACAACAAACTGACAAACTAAGTCTAAGATCTGTCATTGAGGGTCTGTTATTGTCTGTGAGTATTCTTAGATAAAAATAACCAATTCTGAAAACAAACTTAAAATGTCCTTTTGTAGAAAAACTATAAATTGTTTAATTATAAGGCATGTATTTCCTGCAATCATCTCTGATTAGTTTTACTAATCAATGACGAACTAAGAAAAAGTTAGCACTTTCTGCAGCAAATGTCTTCAAATATTTCTCCTGTTTTATCTCTCACTCATCGATGATGTTCTGCCGCAAGAACTTGCAAATCACAACATTGTTTATTGGTTTATCTGGGGAACTCTTTCAGACAACGCGATTAAGCTTTGGTTTTTTAGATCTCTGTCTCTCCCGAAGTGTTCAGAGAAGTCCTTCCAGCCGCCTGGTAGGAATGACGAGAGGATGTTGGAGTGGCGGAGGGAGTGATGTGAACGGCCGTTCCCGGCTGTGCCCTTATGTGAACCCGAAGCTGTTGAGGGTCTAGTACTCTCCCAACCTCGCCACCAAATTGATTGGAAGCTCCTGGCGTCTGACCTCTCCTTGCCCTCTCACCCTTTGCTGTTCTGTTTCTCTGCTGTTGCGCTCCATTTTTAGCACCCGGCCTTTCCTGAGGTTCTTTGTCTGGCGATTCAAAGGAGGTGTTCGTGTAGCCTCCGTTCGAGCTGCTGGCCTGCTGGGACAGTCGTTGCCCCGAAGGAATCAGATAGCTCGGCACTCCGAGGTCCGCTTCTCCGGCTCCCGAGCTGTAGGAATTATTGATGGATGGATTGGAGCTGCCGCTCTTTCGTGACGTCGGTCTTTTCTTCTGCACCCTCATCGGATCAGGAACTTTCTCTTCTGAATCAAGGCTTATGTCGTGAAGTTTTCCCGACTGGTTACCTCCTCTTCTGTCAGGATCTGGCATCATGTCCACGTTGTACCGGCCTTTCACAGGATACGCTCCAGAACCACGGCTACTGGTCACCTCCTGATCGCCTTGGCCTGAACTCGATCTGTTCTTGTATGGCTCAACGCCAAACACTGGTGGTTGATTCTGGTTCACTACCAATATCTCCCTGCTGGTGTTATTGCTGTAATTTATAAGCAAAAAATAAAACTCTGATCATAGCAGTTAAATGCCTCAATACAAATAAAACAAATTACAATATACATCAGCATCGTAAAAATGAGAGTCAAGTAGGCATATCTTACTCAAACTGTTTCTGCTTTGCTGAAACTATTAGAATATGTAAATGAATGTTACAAATCAAAAGATAATTTTTCAGTAACACTAAATCTGGCAAATCCACACAAGTACCATGTTTAACTTAATGCAGATTCTCTCAGTTTAAGTATTTTCAACTATCAGAGGCCACTGTCCCCTTGTTTAGATATTGTCCATAATTAATCTATTGCAAATTCACTATGAGGATATTCATCACATGACTCAATCAATCAATCAATCAACTTCTATAGCGCCACTATCATAATGTCCAGGGCATCAGCCGATGGCACACCAAATCCAAATAGCATTAGAGATCCAGGTCAAGCCAGAAGAATATTTCGCTGTCTGGAAGTTGGAAGCGGAGGTCATCTAAATCAATCTGTGGTCATTGTAAAGGAAAGATTGCAACATGGAAGCTAATAGGACTTCAGTTTGAAATGTATCTGGAAGACGGGGTGTACACAGTAACACAGAATCAAATCTGATGTTTAACTTTCTCTAAAACCCAATTTTCTTTATTGAATGCTTACAAACAACTATTCACTCATTAGCTTCTGAAGCATAGTGGACCAAATAAATGAGGTCAACCCTAAACCAAATCTCTGCCATTCTTGAAGTACTGTATAGAGTTAAAGGTAACTTTGTGGGCCAGTGCGGGCCCATCGGAGAAGGTTAGCACCTTCAGTTATAGCTGAGTTGACTGGGGCGCTTGGGACAGAAACAACCGAAAAGTTTCTGCCGCGGCCGGGAGTTGAACCACAGGCATCAAGATTGGCAGATTAGTGTGCTAACCACTGTTCCACTGTGCAAGTGCACCACATTGCATGGAGTTGGTTATGGTCAAATCATTCAACCTTTACCTAGCCATTCTTTGCAATAACAATTATTTTCTCAGAGAATAATAATACTTTTGCCTCTAAAAGCTGACTTTCAACTGAATTAAGCATGTTTCCATCTGCCAGGCTTGGACTTAAATGTAATGAATGAATCAGTTTACAGCAGACATGTACGGTAAATGCTCCAAAGTATGTACTCACATTCTGTCTGCAGCTAGATTTGTTAACCGGCGTTCCCACTTGGCTTGCTCAGCGCGGTTCAGAAGGGCTATCAATATCATAATCAATATGAAGAAGAATCCACCGCAGCCGAGCAGAACTGGTCCAGCGATACGAAGCGGATTTTCACCGATGGACGTTGCGCCCGGCCAGTTGGCGATTACGGTCATCGTCAGACCAATGAAGAGAACTCCAAGGGCGAGCACGAGGAGCAGTATTCCAATCGGATTACACCGTGGCGGCATTGTACGTCTCTGGGCATAGACAGCATACCTGGCTCTGGCCAGAGCCTCACTGTCCGCTTGGCCAATTCCAGCAGGGTTCTGCATCCTTCTTTATCGAGTTTTCGTTGCAGTTGAAATGCTTGTAATACAAACAATACCAATGGGACAGAGATATTCGCAAAGAGTCGATGACTAAATGTTCAATTTGCATCTGCTGGGTTGAGAGTTACTTCCACCATTAGTTCAGGGATGAAAATTGCATTCCATCCCTTCTCCCTCGAACTTGAAAATTTTGAGGTAGGAGTAGGTGAACCTTCGCTGCTCTTATAAAATCAAGCACTGCAGTCAGTCAATTAATCTAGCAATCAATCCAACAATTCAGTCAATCAAGTAAACAATCAATTAAACAATCATGTTGTTCAGCAAAATGTTTACAATTCCAATGTCTATAATTATCCCACGGTCAATTGATCCAATGATCCATCAATCATCAATAATTGTACAACGCTCAGTGTTCGACTGGCAAAAGCAGTGGCGGCTCCAGGATTTGGCAAGTGGGGGCGTTGGGGTGGCAAATTCTAATCATGGGGGCCAACCATTTGTTGTTATGTATGTCGTATTAAGTATAGGGTCCCAACAGGGAGGCCACTGGGGGGTCAGGCACTCAATAGGGGGCACGGGCCCCTGTAGAGCTGCCACTGGGCAGAAGATAGGGGCTTTAACCTATTCAATGGTCAAGGCTCCATCGAGCACAACCCCCAAATGGGGCTGGAAACAGTGAAACATTGCTGCCAGAGAGCAGGGTTTAATCTAGGCCGTTCCCGGGGGGAAATTGCCCTCCCCCGGAAATTTCAAATCCCCGGAAATTTTGGCATACTATATCAACTTACAGCGCCAGACCCCTAGCTGACTTTCTCCCCGGCTTCGTCAGCCCCCCCCCGCAGTCCAGGAGTCTAGATTAAATAGTGCCTGAGAGTATTGAGAGTAATCCTATCTGCCAAAGTTTTTTTAAAACTCGGACATTGGGCAGTGTATATGCAACTTTTCCTTTATTGCTCACTTTTCTCTCCAATTAATCTCACTCTAAACAGTAAACAAAATCCCTGCGTCGAATTTAAGTTGAGTTCAAAGTTAAACCCAACATGTAGTAGAGAGGAGTATTGCCTTCGCAAATGGATTGCTCTAACAGAGCATGTGAAACATCGATAAAATAACTTTTGCAATAACTTACCAATGCAAAGCATTGGTTTACATTCTGCAGATCTTATTCTGCTTAGACTTGTTATCAAGAATTCGTACAGGTGTTAACATAGACGAAAGCAAGCAGACAACAGAACTCACCTCACGCTACAAGGAACTGAAGAGCGCGATCATCTGACAGTACGAAGTATCCTAGTCAATAGAAGAACCATCGTAATTGCTGTTTTCCTTCTCATCCGATTCTAAATCTTCATTTTAGATCAAGGCAACAGAGCAAGGCATTTGCCATTTGCCATTTGCCTGTTTAGGGCTCAGTTTACACCTGCGATCGAGGCAAAACTGACACACCTGAACACCATGTGACCAATCACCTGCATTGTCACTGCCATGGATGACCTAATTTCATTCACCAGGCGTCGGCTTATTTAGTAGTCTAAGTACAGAAGCCACAAAAGGAGTGACTTTCCAAAAAGGGAATTTCTTGACCAGAAATATAAGAAATATACGACTGTCGCCTTGTTATAGTCTAGAATCGTTGATTTCATATGTGTGCGTGCCTGTATTATACCAGTTATAAGGGCTTTAGGGACCATCCACAAATGACGTATCGTACTTAAGGGGGGGGGTCAAACATTTGTGACGAAGTGTGACAACGGGGTTCTAGAAGTGTGACGTCGCAAAATAAATTTTTAGGTGGCAACCGTTTTTGCTTGTCAAGATTTTTCTAAGTAGAGGAGTTAACGCGCTGTGACGCCATATTTGAGGGGTTTAACTTTTTGTGCCGACGTGTGTCAAAAATCTGCCAAAATTGCGTGACGTCATTTATGGACGACCCCTTAGGCGAGTGATCGTGCAAAAGCTAATATTGAGTCCAGTGTTTGGCATTTAGGCCGTAATAAAGCATTGATAACAAATTGACGAGGCAGTCAGTTATTTTACTCAGCGTTAGTAGGCCTACTGTGATGTATGTCACTACGACGTAAGCTCAGGTTGGCATTTCATATTACTGGTAAATGAAAGTTCAAGATACAACGCAGAATTCAGAGAGTAGACGTAAACAAACAAGGATTTATCCCATATTGTAGACTGAACGACACGCTGATTCCACGCGCATAAACTTCTATGACTATTAGGCATCGAGTCTCGAGCCCTCCCCACTTTTTGAGAGGCCACTATAGGGAAGGGACAGGTAGGCCTATACTGTTTGGGGCCCCACTTTTTCATCAAAGTTGACGCCAATGGCTAATTCTGTTTAAAGTAGACCTAATGTATTCCCAACTCCATTTAAGTTACTTTAAATCGGCGAATACTCGGTTCTAGTGTTGGCAGATGTTAAAAATCGGGCGATGGACAATTTTCAATATAAAGACCATCTTCAAGTACTCTGTCCAAAGACAGGTTCCATACTCCAGCGTCGCCGCTCCTCTCTATCTTGAGCTTTTACCTTTTAGCTCTTATCTTATCTTTTATATTTTATCTTGTATCTTCTTGATGCATCATGATTTAAAATGAAAATAAAACCTCAAAGTCAATATTAAATATACCTATGTGCGTGTTTTACGGTATCCGCCTATTTTGTGCTGCACAAGGACAGTGCAACAACAGAGGTTCAGGCTTCAGACAACACCAGCGCCAGTAGCATTCCTATCAGCAGCGTGCAGAGGGGGCCGCAGGGCCATATTAAGGCGGGGGCTGAAGGGGCTGTAGCCCCCCGGCCCATCATGAAAATAGGCACACCTATTTTCGAGATAACCTTTTTTTGCTTGTCAGCGCGATTTGGAAGGGAGATAAACCATTTTTTGCTTGTCAGAGATTTTCAGTATAGGCGACGGCCTTTTTTCTCAGCCCCAGGCCCACTCGGACCTTAATCCGGTCCTGGGTGGGGTGGGGGTGGGGCGGTGGCCCCGGGCGCCCACCAAATGGGTGTGCCAACAAAATTGATTCGGCGTTGGCGATCTTATTTTTGCTCGTCAAAAATTTGTTATGGACTTGGCCCCGGGCGCCCCTCCCCCACTCTGCACGCCACCGATTCCAATTATTATTATTATTATTATTATTATTATTATTATTATTATTATGACGATTTATATAGCGCTAGTAACAGTTAAAACCAAAATCAAAGGCGCTTTGACAGGCATGACAGCGCTGACATATCAATGAAGGTCCGAAGGTGGCGATGTTAAAAGTGCGCTCAGATGATAGAAGGATCTCGCTGCCGTGAAGAAATCCCGGTCTGAATCCTTTAGAAGCGGTCCTTCGCGAGAAAACTGAAGCCTCATTAACACGTCAGCGAAGAACGGAAGGTGATGTTAAGGGTCCGCGAGTTGGTAATAAGAGTTTTCCGCACGGTAAGGTCGGCGGTGAATTCCCGAGAAGCGGTCTCCCGCGAGGATTTCGTCGCCGTTAAAACGGCCAAACGGACGAAGGTGGAAGTCAATTGCAGTCAATCAGTAAGTAAAAAGCAAGTTCCGACGAATCAAAGTCACGCGTTGAACTCTACACAAGCACCTCAAGCGCACTACTAGTACCCAGGGTGCGATTGTGACCTGGAGCAGTGGGGGGGGGATATGTCGAGCTTGGGGGACGTAGTTGTTAAGGAAGTGTAGCAGTGGGGGGATGTAGTGGTGGGGGATGTAGCAGTAGGGGATGCACTTGGGCAGTGGGTGGAATCCCCTTCCCCCTACAAATCGCGCCCTGCTAGTACTTTTCGTTTGCTACCTTTGGGCATGGGCGTTCCGGAGTGGGGTGCAAGGGGGTGTAATTGCACCCCCTGTAAAAATTGTGGAGTTATGAAAAAAGTAAAATTACCTGTTTCTTTCGTCGCAAAACCTTGTTTTGCACCCCTCTGCACAAGTTTTTCATTTCTTTCGTCACAAGACTCTGTCTTGCGCCCCCTGGAAAACTTTCTGCGGACGCCCATGCCTTTGGGGTGGAAGCACGAAGCGGCGACCAGGGGCGTAGCGACGGGGGGTATATCGGTGTATATATATATATATGCCTATATATACCCTCCAAAAATCAGTCTAACTTAAAGTTGTTTACGTGATTTATATGTGGTTATATGTAGTTTATATGGTTTATAGTGAAGGTTTATACCCCTCCCCCAAACATTTATACCCTCCCAAATCATATTCCTGGCTACGCCCCCGGCGGTGACTGTGGCGTAATCTTGGGTGTTTCGGGGGGGGGGAGGGCCTAGTCTGCAACCACTCATAGTCTGCTGCGTTGGTCAGGAAAGTCTCCAAAGGCCTATTGAGACATCATTTCGACTCAGAGTATGCCGCTCGCTCGTGAAAAACACTTCAAGTTGATGGTGTGGCTTAGGGACACTTGTGAAAGCCACAAGGGGCGCTAACGGGGCTTGAACCTACCTGCTCCAGCGCGTAACCCACTCTGCCATCTTCCACCCGTTGTACAGACTTATCAACCAAAACCTTCTAATACATCCGAACGATGTATTGGAATAGCCCATCGCGATTCATTATTGTAAAATTTTAAAAAAATTCAATAAAAGTTTAAAACAATTACGTCACAAGTGACAAACGTCCGGTCTTGAAGTATTATGCATTGCATTAACAGGTAAGACCGAAGCTAAACAGGTGCGATGGTGATGATGTCATCATCGTGCATCAACTCCTCCACCCTCGTCATCAAGTGCCATCAAACTCATATCCTTCTCCGCGCCTCTGAGTAGAAATAGAAGAGGCGCTATACAAATTCCACATTACATCCCTCTCCGGTTGATGACGTAATATATGGACGACCCCTATTTATTTGTCCTTTGCCTAGAACTCTCTCTCTCTCTCTCTCTCTCTCTCTCTCTCTCTCTCTCTCACTCTCTCTCACTCAATTTATCCTGAGAATCTGTTTAGCTTATTATTACGCAACGACGACAATTGTTCTGGGAGAGAGAGTGCATCGTGCTATTTCTCGAATGACGCGGCTGCATGGGGCCGAGAGTGCTGGTCGAGTGCTGGATCATCTACGGTTACCATCCCTCGGGCGCTTTTTCCGTCAATATAATTATACGGAGCTTCGTTTTCGCGAGTCTATTTATTTCTGCTCCCAGGAATCTTCGTCTCGCATCTCGTGTTTCGTGAAGAGAGAAGGAGGGACGGAGAGAGAGAGAGAGAGAGAGAGAGAGAGAGAGAGACAGACAGACAGACAGACAGACAGACAGACAGACAGACAGACAGACAGACAGACAGACAGACTGACTGACAGACAGACTGAGACAGAGACAGAAAAAGAGACAGAGACAGATAGACAAAGACAGATACAGAGAGACATAGAGAGGGAGAGAGAAAGAAAAAGGGAGGGAAAGGGAGTGAGAGAGGACGAGGAAGGGAGAGGGAGGGAGAGAGACCAAGGCGCGTCCCTGTAGTGTGTGTGAGAGAGAGAGAGAGAGACAGACAGAGTTATAAATAGAGATAAAGACACAGACAAGACAGACACCCCGAGTAAAAGAGTAAATAGAAAGGGAGTAAATGTAGAGGAGGAAAGAGAAAGAGAGATGAGATGATAGATAGATAGATAGATAGATAGATAGATAGATAAGAGATAGATAGATAGATAGATAGATAGATAGATAGATAGATAGATAGATAGATAGATAGATAGATAGATAGATAGAGAGAGAGAGAGAGAGAGAGAGAGAGAGAGAGAGAGAGAGAGAGAGAGAGAGAGAGAGAGAGAGAAGCAAAGGCGCATTCTAGCTCTTACGCTGTCTGCCACCGGAAGTCATCCGAACGTCCCTTCGCCCGTCTCCGCCGGCGGCGCTGGCTCATTCCGCGGGCGAAGCAATTATTCTGCAAAGGCGGAGCAATGCTCTCTCTCTCTCTCTCTCTCTCTCTCTCTCTCTCTCTCTCTCTCTCTCTCCTCGCTCCACTCGCTCGCTCGCTCATCCGCCGCCCACCCGCCGCCGATCAGCCGCCGCCGCCGCCGCCGCCGCCGCCGCCGCCGCCGCCGCCGCGTTGGATCCATACTCGGCAGTTACTTTGCCGCACAATGGATCGTACTTGGAGGAATGGAATTAGCGATTAGGGCGCCGTGTAATCTGCGCGAGAAGTCGTTGATACGGGTCTTTCTTCGGAGATGCGGACGACGCCTGTACGCTCTCACCGACGCCCGCCCGCCCGAGTGAGGGACAGTCACTGGGAGGCAGGGTGCGTGGACCGCCTTGGCTCTTCCGTGCCGTTCCTCCTCTACGCGTAGATCTTCGATGGGCGCCTCATTTGAAGATCCCTTTCCTTTGGCGTCTTTTGTATCGGTTGGTTATGCGAATAATTCTGCATTTGAATTTGCCGACAAGACGATCTGCTACGGGTTTCAAGTTCTCGTCGATAATTCGCAAATCCTGATCTTGTTATCGAGAAGATCTTCCTTGCAGTGCGGTCATCTACTTCTCTTGACGATCGTTTTTGGTGTTCGTTCGTGACTTAGCCTATAGTCCTAGCGGATAGAATATCTGACATCGGTGCGTTCACAAACAGACATTCTAAACTAAACGGAGACGTTCGTCACTAGTAGGCTAGTCCATACTAATTAGATTTTCAAATCTAGGCACAGTCTTATTATATTATTGCGATCGTTAGAAATAATTCCGAGTCGATAGGAAAGCAGACCGTGGAGACGGAATATAGATTGCGTAACAGGAATGTACAGAAGCAAGACAGAACCGAGGTTCCGCTGATAACGAAAATTCACACGAGACATGGATGGTTACAAGAAATCGCTCGGCATCGGCTCATCGCCGAAGCAACACGACGAACAGGAGCTAAATAAAGATGAATATTCATCATATGAAGTGAACGCCAAAGAACAGCAGCAGCAGGAGGAGGAGGAGGAGGAGGAGGAGGGTTGTCACGTGAGACCACTTCCGCGCGGCTTCGTGTCTTGGCCTGAGTTCGAAAATCGAAAAGTTGCCTTCTTGACTGCTTCGGCGACATTCGACAGCGCTGTACCGATGGAGCATTTGCCAGGGCGTCAACGGTCTTGCAAAGGTTGTCGCTTCATCCTTTTTAATTAATCATGTTTCGTTTTAGTTGTGTTATTTATTCTATTAGCCTTGTAAATTGTATTCAAATTTAGCTAACTAAACATCCTTTTTCAATCAAATTTTTATTAATGCTTCTTTCCAACCGTTGTTAACTTATCTTTGCATCTAAGCTGCGAGTCCAAAAATCCCGCATCCTTTTTTATTTTGGCTATAACTTTGTCAAATTTTGACCTCTCTTGATAAAGCTCCGTACGAATGTAGCTGAAACACACCTATGTTCAGGTTGTTCGCAACAAGTTTTATTTGTAGCGACTGTAGCCTATGTCACGAAACAAAACACTATGGTAATTATTCGTTTACATGGACTAAAATTGGCAGCAGTGAGTCAGTGACCATAGTGATCGGAAGGCAGGAAGTATCTCCTGCAGCAACAAATCACGTGAAGAACGTGCCCTTCGCCACAATGAAGAAGATGAAATCAACTTCTGCCGACGAGCAGTTGCACAACGACTGTTTTGATCGCGTGAAATGAGGTCCGGCAATTGGCTGCAGTCGACCGTCCTAGATGATCGTGAATAATGCGCCTGACAGAATTCCTCACAGTGGCACCAGGGCCGCCGAGAGAAATTCCGGACCCCTGGGCAGAACAGTCGTGGGGCCCCTAAAGTGGCGACGACTTTTTTGCTTGTCAGTCTTTTCAGGAGGCAGTTAAAACTTGGTCTTATGCCTTGTTGACGGGCTAACCCTAACTGCAGACCCGCCCGGGTCCCCTACAGATCACCGGGCTCCTGGGCATTTGCCCCCTCTGCCTTCCCTCTCGGCGGGCCTGGAGTGGCACCACCAGTTAACCTGCGAAGTGACCGAAGTTGCACTCCCACTGCAATCAAGAAACGTTACGTTTTCAGACGAGAGACTTCTTCGCACACGACCAACGTTCAAGAAGTCAGCGATGGTTTTCATTGTTGTATGCAAACTGGGCTGCATCAGTCTCGTCTTCGTTGAGCCGGATATCAAGGTGAACGATGTCTCCTATCGTGATGTGCTGCTGCTACAGGCGATCCTTCCTCCCATCCGCTCAATGTTTCTGTCTGTTCACAATACCACTCACTGTATGCTGTCAGAAAATTTACGATGTGATTTGTTTCGTGACATCGTGTTGACGTGTTCATGTGTTCGTGACATCGGTTCGTGTGATTGGTTTCGTGACATTTGATTCGTGACAAATATACAACATATTGCGAACAACCAGAACATGGAGTCTTGGGGGTTCTTTCAGTTACATAACTTACATTCCTACCGAGTTTTATCAAGATTTGTCAAAATGGCAGTCGTTTATACTAAGACTCGTTGGCATAGCCACGGGGCACGAGGGTCTGGCCCCCATTTTGTCTGGGACAGGACGTGGGATTTGCGCAGAACCGTTAAAGAAAATGGGGAGGGTTGGCTAGATAGCACAATCGAAGAGAACTGGTGGATGTGCGAACAACTCCTGGACGATCTTTTTGCTGCTCGTCGGGCACTTTTCTACCCGTAAATGTCTATGTGCTACCCTATTTCGGAATCCTGGCTACGCCGATGCTATGAACAATCATTCTGGAAGTTTTTCGGGCATTTCGAGCGACATCAACTGAATCTGGACCTGCATTTACTGAAAAACCTTGGACTAAGGATTGCGGATTCAACTGAATTGAGCTATCACGAATAAGCGGGTACACTGTTAGTGGCGCTATTACAATTTGGTTTACTTATGGTTATGGTTAGGGGCTGTCCATTAATAACGTCAACAATTTAAGGGGAGGGGGTTTGAAAAAGTTTGACAGTTGTTGGCAGGGAGTAGGGTCAAGAGAAGTTGACGTCAATGATTTCACTTTTTACAAATAATCAAAAAATAGGAAATATCATGGTAGGCCTATATACTACTTACTACAATGGAAAAAAAGCATGGCAAAAAAGGTCATCACCACCACATTTTGACACTCGATGAGCAAAACAGGGGAAAATGGTCATCACCACAAAAATAATAACCTTGTTATTGGGACCTGTCATTGATCTTGTGGGGGAGGGGGGGGTCAAAAGTTTTGCACGTAATTATGGGGGGGGGGTAAGTGAAAGTTGACAGTTGTTGACAAGGGAGAGGGGGTCAAAAATTGCCCATAAATTGTTGACATAATTAATGGACAGCCCCTTATGGTGCAGGACAGCTTCTATAGCGCCGTAGCATGGCGAAGGCCAAAGTCAAAGGCGCTGTCAACAACGCTGACAAATCAACATGGAACTGAAGATGTCGGTCTTGAGGAAAAGTCCGCTCAGATGGCACTTACTTACTTGCTTAATCGAGTATTTTCCTGTATTTTCAGAGCACACCTCAAATTTCTGAGTCGCGTTTTAGATTTTTAGCAATCGCCCTTCTGCGAATCGAATAATCATTCGATAATCTACTATGTTTTTGAAAGGATTTCTGTGAAAAACACTTGAGGCTTAAATGCGCTTAATTATTTCGAAATTGCTTCAGACATGAAAAGATAGAGATAGAGACGCATCGGCGTCTGTTCGTCTTCCATCGTTTTTATTATTATTCTTGGCTTGACGTGACCGCTCTTTCCTTTGATCACAAACTCACAGATGATGGCACTCCAGCCTTTATCCTAAGATAAACGCATGCTCTTATTTAATCGCTGTTCTTTAACGGTAATAGGCTATACTGTGATAGGTTAACGTAATAGGCTAAACGTTCATCTCTCAGAGTGTTTCAAAATCGCGTCATAGGATTGGTTTATTCTCTCGCTGTTATACGCAGTTGAGAGGAACACGATCACCGCATGTTCACGTTACAAGAGCACGAAAATTTCAGTTGAATTGATTCGAATTCTTCCATTGCGAAGAATGTTTTTCACAGGAATGTCAATGCGGAATTTCGATTTATGAAAAGGTTTTTGTCGAGCGCAGACTAAACAGTAGAGGATCCCGAACAGAAAAGAAACCGGCGATTAGAGGACCGCTTAAGTAAAGCATTGCTGATTTGGTCCTCTCTGATGCGTCCATGCAGATCGCACAGGAATTCTTTCATATCGAGATCTGTTTATTTAATCCAGTATCAGCGGATTGGATTACAATAAGTATAGCTCAAAAGCGATGCTACTAAGATAGCTACTGAGAATCAGCGGATAGATCGAGAGGCCTGATACCTGTTCTTCCAGGAAATTCTTCCAGGCTTAGCTATGTAACAAGTCAGAACCCAAGAATCTCAACTAGAATGGGGTAATCCTTTAGTGCTGTTACGGTTAACCGAACCGGACCGAAACCGCGGTTTTGACCATGCAAATTTGGACGGTTATTTTTCGTAGAGAATAGCAAATACAATGCATGATTATGCGCGACTTTAAGTCACCTTCTCTTCTCAGTCAATGCAATTGTCAATAATTGCTACATAAAAGTAAATCTACATAAAATTTACATCACTTTCTCATAAGCAATGCTGCTGACTCATCATAGACATGACACAAAATCGACGCTTTCTCTATATTTTTAACGCTTAAAAGCTGTGCATTCTAGTGATGTTCAAAAAACCGAACCGAACCCGCGGTTTTTCGGTTAAAACCGAACCGAAACCGACCGAAATTACATGAAGTGAAACCGTAACAACTCTCTATAATCCTTTTGCTACAAACCAGCAGTGTGGCTGCCTACACAGAAGTTGTTAATCCGAAACACAAATCTCTTCCGATTTCAACTTTCAAAATCAATTTTGAAATTGGAGCATCTATAAATAAACGTGACGAGACGCCGGTGCTACGGAAGCTCACTTAAGTATTCCCTAAATCCCAGATTTGTATTCTGTGACAGACTCTCCTTCGATATTCCCTCGTAAATGGCGTCTTCTTCCATTGTTAGCAAGGACAGATACCCTCACGGGAGACAGACAGACAGACAGACAGACGGACGGACGGAGGGACAGAGACAGAATAGAAACTATAAGATTTAGTTTAGTGCAAATATTTCGACGGGTTTTATTTTGCTAATCAGCACTCGAAAGTTCGCGAATTTCAACAAGTCTTGTTCTGTCGAATGCATCGGAGCTTTTCAAATGTTATTATATAAGAAAATGTTAAATGGATCCAGAAGCGTCTCCATTGTCCTCTCGCATTTGCAGAGTTTCAGCATTCGTCGGCGACGTCGAATCTCTCCTGAAAAATGCCGAAATAGCGAATCGAGACAACAACTTGCGCTTAGAGCAAATGCACCACTTAGGCTAATTGGTTTCCTTCGCTCTCAAAACCGTCTGCTCTGAAGACCACCTGGAGATTTCTAGTACTGTACAACCTTTGACGACAGACATGTCATTTTTGTACAGGATCTTTAATCGAACGACCGTTGTCCACTGCAGGCGCCCTTGGCAAGCGGGTCTTTGGCTCCACTCACCCCCCCCCGCCATTAACTTCAACACATTTATAACGCAATTCTAAACAACGTGCTACGTAATCATTTTACATTACTGGTAACTTACTAGTCCTTCGTAATGTAACTACCCACAGCGTGTTAATTGAATCATCATGTTATTAAATCGCTTCAAAAACAACACGACCAACTTTGACCGCAGCAAAAACTCTGAGAATATCAGTAGCACCTACTTTTAATACTCGATTCCTCTCCTCTTTCATTCAAGAGAATGACCACAAGTGAGTTAATCGTTCATGGCACATTGGCAAACTTAAATAGTTTTTGTTGAAGTTGAAGAATTCTTTTATTATTATTATTATTATTATTATTATTATTATTATTATTATTATTATTATTATTATTATTATTATTATTATTATTAGGCTATTATCTACATAGGCTGTATAGCGACAGAAAATTTTGTGTTGAAAATAGTATTTTTACAGTATAGGCCATACAAAACATCAAACCCTCATAGAGACTTTTCCAATGGTGTATCTATCCCACTGACCATATCGCACGATTGTTATAGTTGTTGGCGATTGTTTTTCGTATTAATTCCAGAAACGACGGGCGATGGAAGGCAGAAGGAAAGCGAGGGGGCGGACGCAACGGTCAGCGCACGGCCATCGTCGTCATCAGAGGAAGGGGAGGCGAAAATCCTGAACCATTCGGTGACCACAGACTCTCAAGGCAATCATTCCGCTTCGGCGAATAGCAACTGTCAGCGCACGTCTGGTCATCAGTCGAACGAACTCATCGGCAAGGTCTGATCAGTCTTTCAGTGGTTCTTAACCGGAACACTCGTACCCCACTGTCCCCTTGGGGGTATTTGAAGGACATTGCGGGGGTACTGAATAATCCGGAAATAAAGTCTGTTTAAAGACTTTTACTACAATTTACCCTACATACTATAGGAGTATCCAGAACAATCTCTATGGTCACTGATCTATGCCCACCAGCAAGAAATCTGCTTCTGCCATTGGCGTATATTAATAGACAACAATGGTTTCTATGGTTTCTGCCCACCAGTGGGCGGAGCAACCGGACCTTGTTGGTAAACACTGGATACCCCTATACAGATATTGTAGAATTTTGTACTAAATTAGAAATCTAAAGAAAAATCCCACTTTCTGGCAGGTGCACAATCTGTGATAGATGTTTGTTGCAGTTTATAATTATTTTCAATATATCGTGGAGCACAGACTTTTGTCATGGGATAGTGTACGCTGGTAGGGGGTACTTCGTTCTCTTATACTTGTTTCAGAGGTACATAATCATAAAAAGGTTAAGAGCCACTGGTTTAGTCACTCGCGTGCATATAACGATCGATTGATCACATTTGACGCTGTCTCTAGTGCAGCGGTCTCGAACTTTTCAGGATTTCTTGCGCCGTGGTCTCTTAGAATTTTTTTGATGACTCACGGTCAGGGCGCGATTTGCGGGGGGAAAGGGGGGAATCTTCCCCCAACTGCCCAACTGCATCCCCCTACTGCTACATCCCCCACCACTACATCCCCCACTGCTACAGTTTCCAACAACTACATCCCCCCAAACTCGACATATCCCCCCCCACTGCTCCAGGTCACAAATCGCCCCTGCTCACGGACCTTATACAATTTGAATTTTAAATTAACTGTAATTAACACAAAGGCTAATTGTTTTGTCGATCAATTATTTAATCAGAAAATTGCAAATCCTAGTCATCGAATTTAAATTCAATTGGAATCAACAATCTTAGAGCCGTCAGTGTGTTTTGTGTTCTGGGGTGTTGGCAGGGCCGCCGAGAGAATTTGCGGGCCCCTGTGCAAAAAATAGTCACGGGCCGCTGACCTGGCCAAGTCTGTGAAAAAGTTGATGACCTTTTCTTTTGTTTACTTCTCGCTCCTTATAAAAAAAGGAGACTACCCTGATTACTTAACATAATCGGCCCGGGCAACCTGACATTCCCCGGGCCCCTGTGCTCGTGATCACGAGATGACCTTTTTTCCTTGTCAGTCTTTTTCAGGGTTCAGGCTATTGCTAATACGTCATCATCACCGGGCCTGGGCCCCCTGCAGGCCGCCGGGCCCCTGTGCAATTGCCCACTCTCGGCGGCCCTGGGTGCTGGTGAGATATCTTGAGAAAGTAATCCCTCTGAAAGCGCTTGGCGATCCCCTATGACAGAGTTTTCCAAACATTTTTGAACCGCGGCCCACTTCAGCGGTATTTGTAATGTGCCGCGACCCTATTCATAGCATGTAATAGAAAAAAAATGCATTAGGCCATCTGGCGAACGTTAGTTGAAAAGAATCTTACTAGTTTTGAATAAATGGCAAAACAAAATTTCAGATTCAATTCGAATGAAAACTGTGGCAAATATATTAGGCATTATTAATATTTTTGACGAAAGGAGAGAAATAGATATTGAAATTTCTTGAAGATTGTCTTTTTAAAAATTTGCCTGGAACATACCTTTATTACGCGTCTTAAAAATCCTATGAGTATGGCAAAATCGCTTAACCACTAGGTTGCATGATATCTACTTTACAGGGATTCTCTATTGTTAGTGGAGTTTCAGAGCAAAATGGTCGGAATACGCTCTTCTTGCGTTGTTGCGAAATAAGATTAATTTTTGTAAAATACTGTGAGCCTATGGGACTGCGGACAGGTTCACTCTGTGACCTACATACTTGCCAACCACAAATGACCTGGAGCTCTTCCTGGATCCAGTATCGTCTCTCCAGATTGGTTGAGAATCTTGAATCTTATAGCGGACGCAGGTCATTGGTTAGAATTCAAATATAAGTTTTGACGACTAAGAATACAAATGTGCAGAAGCTCTTCGTCTTTGTAACGGATGCGTTTCTAATTAAACGAATTAAATGGGTAAACAAATCCTCTTTATCTTCCATCATTTAGGATGACGATGAGTTTGAAACGAGATGACTCCATGTCTTCCTGTCTCTTGTGATGTGTGTTGCTTCTTCTAAGTCCAGATTTTGTTTTCCGACATCTTTTATAATTATTATCTAACCATCTCTTAGCTTGTCTTTCTCTGTATACTTCTATTTCATACAATACAGCAGTGCATAGCTCTCAAAGGCAGTCTTTCTTCCCCCAATTCTTGTCACGTGTCCAATCCACTGTAGTCGTCTTCGGAATTTGTCTATTGTCGTGTCTGTCATTTTGATTGTTTCTCTGGTTACTTCTTTTTATTCCTAACATTCTTTTTCGGCCTGCCATTTCAAAGGTAAGTATCTTTCGTTCATGTTCTTTATTCGTCTTCCAGCATTCGGATCCGTACATAAGATTGATGATGTCACTGTCTTGTAAACTAGAGCTGTACCGATTGCACGTTTTGCCGATTGTTCCGATTACCGATTGTTCCGATTGTTAGACAACCGATTGTTTTGCCGATACCGATTATCTGTCGAACTATAAACATCGGGCGTTTTTAACGATCATGCAATCAAATTTGCCATAAAGGTGTAGCGTAAATGCACATGCCCTCCGTATGCAGGTTCAATTCGAGGTTTGCCAAGATACTCAATGCATAATGTGTGCTTGATAATTAATGAATAATGATTTTGTTATCAATACTTATTATGTAAAATTGTGAATTTCCATGTTCACATTGTAATTTATAACCGATTGTTCCAATTATCCTAATAATCGGCAAGAAAACAAGTGTTACCGATTAATCGGTATCGGCACAGGACTGGCACCCGATTACCGATTGTTCCCTTTGTCCTAATAATCGGTCCGATTATGAATGTTGCCGATTAATCGGTACAGCTCTATTGTAAACCATAGTCTTTGTGTCTTTAGAAAATACTGCTGACGTTCAATTTTTATTTAGTTTTCCCACTGGCGCTGCCGATAACCCAATTCTTTTCTTTATGTTTTGCTCCAAAGTTTCTCGCGCACTCAATCTTCTGTTGTTATTACTCCTCCAAGTCACGAGAATTCCGAGGCTTGCTCTAATCTTTCATTGTCGAGTAAGATGTTACACGTTGTCCTTTGGTTTTCCTATGGTCGTTACTTTAGTTTTTTCCTTTTTGACAGTCCAAATCTCTTGCTGTTGTTGTTAATTTTAGCTGTTAGTTCTTGCACTACGACTTGCAGTCCATCTTCTGTGACGTTCTGTCTCTGCCATGAGATTTATATAATCTGCAAATCGGAGATGATTATCAGTTGTCCACTTAACCACACTCTTGCACTGCTGTCCTTTATAGTGCGGTCTGCATTCATGCTTCCAGCAGTAATAGGAATAGATATGGCGATAAGTTGCATCCCTGTCTGATACCAACTAGTACAGTAGCCTATGTTAAACCATTCTGTCATTTCACCATCTAACACAGTACTTTCACATTTGTTGTATAAGTCTTCCAGCAATTGTACGATATGTTCTCTGGCGTTTCATTGATCCTTAATACCCGCCACAGACCCTTTTGCCACACACACACACACACACACACACACACACACACTGCCAAAGGCTTGTTTATAATCTACAAAGTTGTTGTATAATGTTCTGTTTTTCTCACAAAATTTCTCCGCTAGTTGCCTCGCCACGAACAATTGATCTCTCGTCTCTCTCTCTCTCTCTCTCTCTCTCTCTCTCTCTCTCTCTCTCTCTCTCTCTCTCTCTCTCTCTCTCTCTCTCTCTATCTCTGCTTGCTCTGAATCCAGCCTGCTCTTCTGCGACAATTTCTTCTATACGTGCTTTTTAGCCTCTTTTGTATCATTCCTGTGCTTATCTTTAAACACTGGCGTAACCAGGTTCCATGGTTTATACAGACCGACATTTCCAGACGCGATCTGGGGGTTGGAAATGGGCTGGCCCAGCCTAAAAATTTAGGGTAATATAATAATAATAATATTATGATTATTTAAATATTTTAAATCTTTGAGGTTTTAAGCCAGTCTTCAGCAATCAACCTACCCCTTCCGACCGATAACATTTTCTCATCGGTTTGGCACAAATCACGTGACCAGTCTGGATCCGAATATATGGCCGGTCCCCTGCATGGCTCTTCGTAACTGCGCTGATTATGTAATTTATGTTGAATTTGTGCTGAACGATAGGTTCGTACGATCTTATGTCGTGGGAGTTCTGGCGTCGAGAGCGAATGGAATTCAAGTGTAATACTCGGCAGATGTAATCTCTTTACTCAGATAGACATTCTCTGTCACTCTCAAAGTGGAAACAGCGGATGGAAACAGATGGCCAGGTCAGTTGCAAACATCGTCATCATCATCATCATCACCGCCGCCACCATTATGGGTTAATTTCCGACACTACAGTTTTTTCTTTCTTTTTTTGTCGCCTTCGCCCTGTTTCGTTGCTCTGTGTCTATAAAGTGTCCTCCAAACCATTTTCGTTTTCTTCGAGAGCGTTAAAGGTCATCAGGAAAGACCGTGTTTCCAAGAGAGTTCAGTTGGCTCCAGTCCACTTGTCTGCTGGCTGAAACTCTCTTCAGCTGGTCCACTTCATGGCTGAAGAAATCTTCTCTTTGCGTCTTCCGTTCAAAGCCTTGCTCATTCGTGCCGGGAAAAGTCTTTTCAATCCAGCGCATTCATCCTGTCATTTTTTGATGCCTTGCTATAGGACATTAAGATTCTGATCAGAAAAATCTTCCTGTTTTTCTCGCATATTTATCCACTGATCAATCGATCGTCGCAGTTTCCATCATGAATATTTTGCGTAACTCACTTGGAATTCTGTCTGGCGTTCTCTTCAATGATCGCCCCCAACCGCTTCACAACTTTTACATGGACGCTGATCTGAAACAGTGGAATAAAAGGAACGTGTTACGATCACTTCATCATCGTTCCACTGGTCTTAGACTAGACGGCGGCATCATGACAATTGTCAGTCACTCATGCAATCTCTAAACAGTCCTGTTTTGTTCGCACAATATGTCCCCAGTACAGGCAGCAATCGAAAATACAGTATGTCTCACAAAGATCAAATATTTTAAGCACATTCTCGTCTTTCTTCGGATAAAACATTTTAGAGATTTTTATTTTTAATAACTAGGCCCGGTGGCGTAGCTAAGGGGGTTTGGAGGTTAAAACCCCTTGGGCGCCGACGAAAAAACCTTTTAAATGTGTTTCAATGCATTTTTAATTTTCGGACGCGGTTTTGAGGGTCAAACCCTCCTTGGGTCGTTGACCAAAATTTTTCAAACGCCATAGACGCGTGACGACCTTTTTTGCTTGTCAACATCTGAAAGGAAAAATTTTAGAAGGAAAGACCCATAGGAAACATAGATAGGATGAGCTTTGTTTTGCTTGACAAGATTTTCGAAAGTTGGCTGCGGTAAAAGTCAAAACCAACCCCCTTCCGAAAATCCTGGCTACGCCACTGACTAGGCCTGGTTAGAATACACTAGATCAAAATAAGGGAGCGGGAAGTTAGAGGGGCGAGAAGTTAGAAGAGTGGTAACAACGCTGGACGATGGAGCAGAAGGTCGAGGGTTCAATTCCCGCAGGAGCCTAAGGTCGACTCAGCCTTACTCGCTAGAGGGTAGTGGTAAACTGAGGAGCAGCGTTAAGCTGCGAGGTAAAACGTGGGTCTGGGGGAAGTAATGGCAACCTACCCAAGATTAATGGATTATACTACCTACGTCGCTGATTGCCCAGGCCGGAGATAAGCGCCGGAACCCAACGCTCGGACTCGAGTACGGGGGACCTACCTTTACCAATCGCACCATCTATCGAGCAACGAAAGACATCGCAAAGAGAACTTTTAGATTGCAAAAGAAACACCATTTTGTACACGTCCTATTTTTTATTTTAAAAAACCAGCACAAAAACACTCCATTGACGGTGCTCGGATTATAGATTAGATCCGAGACTAACAAAACCCATTCTATTCCGATCTGCCGATCGAGGCTCAATGGGGTTCTTCTTACGCGGTAAATATGGACTTTTCCTCCCGATGTCCTTAAGTCCATGTTTGACGGGCTTCTGCCGTACTCCGAGCACTTGAAAACCGACGGCTAGTAGGCCTACCTATCGCCGTTAGCCACCGCATTGTCTTCGCTCGATGTATACGGACAAACAAACGCCGTCGATCGTCGGTAGAAAGGAAGCCAGGACGACGTCAGTTCGAGCGTCGAACTGTAGGCCTACTGCTGCTGCTGCTGCTGCTGCTGCTGTGTGATTAGGTATCTGAAGTACGAAGAGAAGGTGGAGATCGGAGGAAGATGGTCGAAGCCTCACGTCAACACCGCCTCCCTGCACGCTCTCCTTCAGATCCGGCGTTCGATCTCCGACCATTCGTGCGTCGTTGACTTGGACGCCGCGCCGAGATCTTCGTCGCTGACAGCACTGTCAGGTGACAATGCCTCTCTAAGAGCGGCGGCGGCCTCTGCACAATGTCAGCCTCCTCGAGTGAACTGTCATTGATCTTCCGGCTCTGGGTCTAAGCGCTCTGCCGTCGATTCCCCCTTCCCCCCATAAACAGGGAGCAACGGAATACCCCCAGCCAAAAAAATTGTTGACTTCCAGCCAGACATGTGGGAACGAATTTTTTTTAGCAGAGGTGCAGTTTTTAAAAGTCATGACAAGCAAAAAGGGCTTCCTTTATCTTCTTTTAAAAGTCCTGACATGCAAAAAAGGTCATCACCTTCCCTTTATCCTTTATCTTCTTTTCAAAAATCCTGACGGGCAAAAAACAGCCTCATCTTCTAGAGGGTGCAGCTCACCCCTATGTTTCTCCAAGGGCTGCGACTGCACCCCCTGCACCCCCACTTCCTACGGGCCTGCTTCCAGTGGAGAAACCGGTTGGGCGGCTAAAATCCAAAATGTTCTACCCTCAATTGGGACTATCCTAGGCCAGTATATATATATATATAATTTATAATTTCACAATTTATCTAGGTGGGTGCAATTGTACCCACTTGCCAACCCCTCCGGACTACCATGGAATATAATTAAACGAAATTCATTCGACAGATTTTGAATTTAGTTTTGTCCACATTTCAGAAACAATAACGGCGGCGATCGCGAAAAGGAAGAAACTCGATGGTTTTGCTCTGACCAATCTCAGTCGAATTCTCTGTCGTCCGCACAAACACAAGAATCGCCCGGGAAAGAAGAGCAAGAAAAAGCAGCAACAGCAAAATCCAGCAAACGACTTATCTGACGGTCAGTTTGCTTTCTGCACGCGATCCATCGATCGTTTTTTGAGGCCGAATCGTCGCGTGTTTGAATTTCTCGGCTGAGGTTCTTTCTCTTCGACGGACGTGGCTACTGTAAGCTCTTAGCAACAGGGAGAGATGTTTGCGTCTAGCAGTGGCGGCTCTAGGATTTGGCAAGTGGGGAGCCGTTGGGGTGGCAACTTCTAATCATGGGGAGCCAACCATTTGTTGTTTAATGTATGTAGCATTGCGTATAGGTCCCAACTGGGGGGGCCAGGCACTCAATAGGGGGCACGGGCCCCCCACTGGCCTCCCGGTGGAGCCGCCACTGGCTTCTAGCAACTGACAATTGGCTCTTTAATCTGACTGCGACGGCAATGTCCCTATGTTTCAATCAGCAGGCAATATTCTGTCAAGAAATGGCGTTGTATAATATTCACTATTCACAGTCGGCGCTGACTACACAGCCCGGCTTCGGCCAATGGCAGATGAGCTTCTGTCGTCCGTTGTATATGCACTGCGTACAATGCACACAATGCACGTTGATGGCAATCTCTGAACACAGGAGATTTACGACGATAGCTCCGACCGCCATTGTTGCCATGCCGATAGGATGTTATATTCAAGCATCGGTGCTTCTGTAGCATAAGGCACTGTCCTTTCCTCCTCCCCCCAACCTCACCATCTGAAAGACACATGTGGACAATTGGATCATTGGACCGCAGGCGCATTTAAGTCTGATCTGCAAAAAAGCATCCCAAGAGGAAAGAGATTCCAAACTGAAAAGATTCTGCAGCCAGCTGCAGCCGATGGCGAAGACCTTGATGACGTCAAAAGATTTACTGAAAGTTTTACTCTGAGTTGAGATGGTGAGATGCTTGTTTGTAAGTCATCTGTTAAAACCGACCCAACCTTTGTTTTCTAGTTTCAAATACAGTAGAACTTCGTTATAACGTACTTAGCGGGTCTTTATAGTTTAGTACGTACTATATACGAGCCACGTTATATCCAACATCATCCTTTACGGTAGCGTATCAAATGGTACAGTCAGAGATGTTCATGGTTTTGGTTAACCCATAGGTTGGGTTGAATTGGGTTGGGTTGGTCAGTCTTTTTATATTAATGGTGGGTTGGGTCAGACTTTTTATATTAATGGTTTAAGAAATTGTAATGTATTACGTTGGGTTGGGTTAGGCAGGGACGTCATTTTGGGGGCATTTGTCACGGTTTAAGAAATTGTAATTTTGGGTTGGGTTAGGTCAAGTAACCCTATTACTGACATGAGTTGGGTTGGGTTAGGTTAGAGATTTGATGGGTTGGGTGGTTGGGTTGGATTGGGTTCTAAAAAATGGACCCATGGACATCTCTGGGTACAGTACGATGCGGTGCGTTATAACAGAGTAGTATACTTTATAACCGAGTCCGTTATATCGAAGTTCTACTGTATTATCGAATGATATATTGACTGCAGCAGACGTTTCTGAGGTTGACTTTGTCATTCTGACATTGTCACGGAGGCGTCAAGATGGAATCGGCGATCGCCCCCCTTCCTCTCTTCCTCTCCTCCCTCCTCCCCCTCTCCTCCTTCTCCGTCTGAGTCGTCGTCTTTGCATTGAAACTGAGACGGATCATTCCACGATACGAGTGACGTCACTGTAAAGGCTTCGACATACATCATCATCATCATCATCATCATCATCATCATTAACCGTGGGCTCATTGCCCGTTGGTGTATAATGCCATCTCAAAAGTTCTCTGCCATTCTTTCCTGTCCGTTGCTCTGTGACTAAGATCCTTCTGACTGCTTCCACACCATTCTTCAATATCATCACACCATTCCTTGTGTGGTCTCCCCTTTATTGGCACCCTCCATTATTCCAAACATTAGAGCTTTGATCTTTCTGTCCTCTTTCATTCTGCATATGTGTCCGAAAAGTTGGAGTTTCCTTTGTTTTACTCTTTCCAGCATGGTTTGTTTGGGCTGAATTCTCCTGTATAGTTCTTCATTTGTGATTGATACAGTAATTGCTAAAAACCAAAATATTCCGTCTGTTCGCGTCTTCACTGGGTCTGGCATAATGGATCTTTAAAAAAAGTGCTATTCTCATTTTCTCTCAATTCATAATTTGATTTTCAGCGTAATTCTGATGTTTGCATATTCGTCGTTTTCTGCAATCGACTTTGAAAGTCTGCATTTATTTTATTCTCAGCAGTTTTGCACATTATTATTTTCTTTAATAAGAATTTGTAACATCGCAAAACATTTGGCGAAACTTTGGTCTATAAACGGTTAATTAGAAAACCTTTTATCCAGGAAATATGGATTAATATATTAATCAACTAACTATCAGAATAATACAAATATCGTCCATTTAAAAATTATTCTATAATTTTTATTTATATAAACTGCAGATGGATATTGACGTTAGAAACGAATCAAAGTGCAATCGACAGTTGACGATTTCTGACTCTTGAAAGTCTAAACTCTAGAACGATATACGATTTCATCTGAAGTTAATTCTCCCATTTAGACAATTAACGAAAGCACTGAGTCTCAGTGCAGCAGACATTGGCGTAGCCACGGGGTGGTTCACAGGGGTGGCCACCCCACCCCTCCCCATTCTGCCCGGGGCCGGTCATGGGATTTGCGCAACACCGTCTATATGAGAAATTGCCAATGTGCCCCCTATTCCGGAACCCTGGTTGCGCCACTGCCATGCAGCAGACGATGACCTTTGTCGTCGTTTCTTAGGTTCCTCGTCCTTCGGGGCCCGAGGGGCGTCGATGCAGAGAAGAAAGAGTCTGGTACGCAGAGACGGAAAGGATTACTGGACAATTTACACGACCTACCATCAGGGGATCGATCCCGACCATCTGTGGCCGTACGCAGTAAGTATGCAACGGAGGCTGCCCAGTGGCGGCTCCACCGGGGGCAAGGGAGGGGGGCCTGTGCCCCCTATTAAGTGCCTGCCCCCCAGTGGCCTCTCCCTGTTGGGACCTATACTTAATGCTACATACATTAAACAACAAATGGTTGGCCCCCCATGATTAGAAGTTGCCACCCCAACGGCCCCCCACTTGCCAAATCCTGAAGCTGCCACTGAGGCCGCCAACTGTTCAACGGCTACGATTATATCTATTGTATGCAGAGATGTCCATGGGTTGGGTTAACCCATGGGCTAGGTTGTGTTGGGTCAGACTTTTTCATATTAATGGTGGGTTGGGTCAGAAAATAACTTATGGTTTAAGAAATTGTAATGAATTACGATGGGTTGGGTTGGGTGACTGGGTTGGGTCAAGTAACCCTATTACCGGCATGGGTTGGGTTGGATTGGAGGTTTGATTGGTTGGGTTAGATTGGGTTCTAAAAAATGGACCCATGGACGTCTCTGATTATATATTCGATGCTGCCGCCGGAATTTTTAATCGACATCTGAAAAAATGTGAAAAACTAAAGAACACAGAAAGAAGCAGATTACATTATTTATTTATTTATTTATTTATTTATTCATATTCATCCTATTTCTTCTGTGAAAATATTATATAAGCATAGGCCTATATACCGTCTGAACACATTGCAAAATACATTGCCTGAGAACATTACAAAATCTAACTCTATTGTGATATTGATGAAGAATTTAACGACTCACTTGTTTACACGTTTATACAAGTGACACATATTAAAGTGATCTTGACTTTGGCCTTAGCCATCCCCATTGCGTTAAAAAGGCTTTCTAGATAAAATAATAATAACGATAATGATGACGATGGTGGCAATAATAATAATAATAATAATAATAATAATAATAATAATCATCATCATCATCGTCATCATAAACATTCGATGAACCATAAGCGGCAATCTATGTGAATAGAATGTGGAAGCTTCGAATGGATAGTAATGGATGAAATGAAAACCTCTCCAAAGCATGTCGCTTGTAATGTGAGACTGAAGGCGATTCTATGGTATCTGATATCGTACAACTGCGGTTTAATCTTGTCCGAACATATCACGGCAGAATTCGCAGAAATTATTAGATGAAATAATAATTATTGTTAGATGAAGAAACTAAAGAAGGAGAAAGCAAGGGATTTAAAATAAACACAAAAGAAAACATACTGCATAGTAATTTCCGAGAAAAAGGAAGCATCACAATGCCATATATACATAAAAGGCCAAATGATACATCAAATAAATATATTCAACAGGGGCGTAGCCAGGAATATGATTTGGGAGGGTATAAATGTTTGGGAGGGGGGTATAAACCTTCACTATAAACCATATAAACTACATATAACCACATATAAATCACATAAAAAACTTTAAGGTAGATTGATTTTGGGGGTATATATATACCGATATACCCAGTGATGTTAACAAGGACCGACCCCCCAAGGACGAGGATAAGGACAAGGACCGAACCCCCAAGGACGAGGATAAGGACGAGGACCGACCCTCCAAGGACGAGGACAAGGACGAGGACTTACCCCGCAAGCACAAGGACCACAAGGACTGACCCCCAAGGACAAGGATCAAGGACAAGGACAAGGACCAACCTCTGTCAGACAAAAAAGTCAGAAAGGAAAAAACCAAACACAATTTCATTTCGAATGACAAAATTAGAAAAGCATAAAAACATAATTTTTTAAACATAATGTAGTCAACAGGAATGCTGCATTTCAAATGCGCCTTTGACTTTAGGCACCTAGCTATGTTACTGCGAAATTAAGAAATAATCAAGTAATAATAATAATAATAATAATAATAATAATAATAATAATAATAATAATAATAATAATAATAAATAAAATAAAATAATAATAATAAATGAAAAAGTTTTCAGCAGCTGATCAGTCATGCACACACGGTGAGGTCTAATTTTGAGACCACTTTGCGAAAACACTCGTTCAACTGGAGCCGACGTCGCAGGGAAACAAAGAATTCTGCTAAAGAATCAACTGGTATTATAAAGGAAACAATGACTAAACATTTAGAGTAATTCAACGCAAGTATGTAGCCAAAATATAAATCCACATACTACTCTTACCTTGGAACATAATTATCAGTACAATTGAATGAAAATGGTATACAAATAATTTGGTCCTTATAAAGGACTTTTCAAGGACTAAGTTACAAGGACCAGGACAAGGACCGATCTGCAAGGACGAGGATAAGGACGAGGACTGACTCCCCAAGGACGAGGACAAGGACAAGGACTTCAAATTGGTCTTTAAGGAGTCCTTAAGGACAAGGACCAGGACAAGGATTAACATCACTGGATATACCCCCGTCGCTACGCCCCTGGCATTCAAGTACCTAGGAAGCTGGATCACAAGCGATGGGAAAAGTGACAAGATATACCATAACAACCAGAATAGCCATGGCCAAATCGGCTTTTGCAGAGCTAAAATACATATTAAATCAGTCAGGGCGAATCTCAGTGGATACTAAAAATACGAGTCTTAGGAACATATGTCTGGTCAGTCTTGTTATTATACGGAGCAGAGACATGGAGACTATTTCTAAACTGATAAAGAATAGAATTGGAAGCGGCGGCGGAAATGTGATTCTAATTGAGGAGGATGTTGAAGATACCTTGGACAGAGAAAAACCAACCAAGAAATTCTGCTAATGGAAAATATACGACGAAAACTGATGCAAACTATAAGGAAAAGGCAACTCGAATTTTTCGGAAATAATGTCTGGTAAACCTTGTTACAACCGGAAAGGTGGAGGGAAAAGAGCAGGAGGAAGCAAAGAATGACTTTTATCAAAACAAAAGCTTGCTATGTGACATGAAAGATATATAACATCAGCGGTGGAGCTAATGCAATCTACAAAGGACAGGGATCGAGGATTGGCATTACGACCAGATGTCAGATGATATGTCGAGATGTTTGCTAAGAATCCGATGAGCCGGGACATTCTCTCGAGACGGGCGATGTGGCCGAGCAGGCAGTGGCGGCTCTAGGATTTGACAAGTGGGGGGCCGTTGGGATGGCAGCTTCTAATCATGGGGGGCCAACCATTTGTTGTTTAATGTATGTAGCATTAAATATAGGGTCCCAACTGGGGGGCCACTGGGGGGCCAGACACTCAATAGGGGCACGGGCCCCCCTGCACCCCGGTGGAGCCGCCACTGCGAGCAGGGCCAGTCGGCGTTTGATTAATAGTTCGGCGAGTGGATGCATTGCAGCTCGGATGAGAACTTAAGGTTGGTAATTAAAGTCATACCGTCGAATTCCCACGATGGAGCGGAGACATTTCGCACGGACGGCTTCTATCTTGCGAAGGTCTACGGAAAGTAGCGTCCATGTTTCTGCGGCATAAAGCAGCGCTGACACCATGAGGACCTTGCACAATTATGAATCATGAGCCTGAGAGAGATGTATACGTTGGTCCTTCCAGATGCAGTTGAGGGAGAACATGGCTGATGAGACAAGGCAGATGCGTCGTTTGACGTCCTCATTACAGTGCCCATTTGACGACCGGGGTATATGAAGAGATATATGAAGCTCTCTCTCTGTTGGTTCTATGGTTTTGCTGCCGATGGACACCGGTGAAGGTGGAGGGTCGCATGCCAGGTTCTGTAACCATGTCTTCTTCCAGCAGCCGTTCAGACAGAGTGTGGCGGCGGCAGTGGCCGTGAAGTCGAAGAGATATTTGGCGGCGGTCAGCTTTAGAAAGAGGGTGGTGTCATCGGCGTAGAGACCAAGTCCGCGAGAAGCAATGGGGACCGACGCTTATGTCCTGGAGCAGATGACTTATGGCTCAGGGGATCCAAGCGATGACGGTGCAGAACAGACCAGGAGCGAGAATACAACTCCTGTCGGACACCAGAGCTTAATGTCTTAAATTATATATATATATACACACACACATATATATATATATATATATATATGCAGCATATTTACATAGTAGATATAGATTAGACATATATAGGCTATTAGTTTAATGCGATTAGTTCCAGGATTTAAGCATTAATGTTGGTTTTCCAATCAGCCAAACAAGAAACTGGCGCGTAAGATCCCGACTGGAGCGGAGGCAGCGATGGTGATGGTCGGACAGGCGGACTTCCTCGACGACTCCCTGGTCGTCTTCTGTCGTCTGCGGCGGGCGCAGGTGGTCGAGGAACTGCTCGAGGTGGCCATTCCGACGCGCTTCGTCATCGTCGTCTTCGGACCGGCCAGAGGGGCGTCGATCTCCGAGTATTTCGACATCGGAAGAGCGTTCGCCTCAATACTCGGCGATAAGGCGAGTCCTAATTAAGCTTATATGCACGAGAACGAGATACGCTGTTGTCTGTACATTGCACGTACATCATCATGCACGCAAATGAGAGAGAGAGAGAGAGAGAGAGAGAGAGAGAGAGAGAGAGGCAGAGAAGCAGAGAGAGGCAGACAAACAGACACAGACAGAGACAGAGAAACAATTGACCCATTGCTACCTTTAGAATAAGCTTATAATACTGTGTATTCGGATAGTAACTGCTTTCTTAATTTACTGTAAAAGTATACACACACACACACACACACACACACATACACATATATATATATATATATATATATATATATATACACGAAAAATAATTGTTAAATAGCAGATTATGAATTTTAGTTTTCGCTGTAACTTGATGCGCAGAGTTACAGCAATATGCTATAACTTTGTCTAAAGTTAATAGTTAGTATAAATGGCAATTTATTTTATTTTATTTAGAATTTATCTGGGAAAGAATCGTGTTACCCGAGTCCTTGTTAACTAAGCGGGGCTTTACTCTGTTACAGTGTAAACGCGTGGATGTGTGATGTTGTAGGTGTTTTGCGAAGTCGCCTATAAGGCCGTCTCGGCGCAGGACCTATTGGACGGACTGGACGAATTTATGGACGATCTGACCGTTCTGCCTCCGAGCATCTGGGACCCGACGACGAGACTCGAACCGCCGAACAGCACGAGACCACCGGTGAGCCACGGACGCCGCCGCCGCCGCCGCCGCCGCCGCCGCCGCCGCCGCCGCCGCCGCCGCCGCCGCCGCCGCCGCCGCCGCCGCTCTATCGATCGTCTCTCTTTGGCCTCTCTTAGGCCTCAGTAGGCCGTCCACACGGCGCCCGGCGACGCTCGTCCCTGTATTTGCATCCGTCATTCGCTTCCCTTTGCACGCAGAAGCCTATCGGTGGCGGCGGCGGTGGTGGTTGCGGTGAAGGAAGGGAAGGAGAGGGGACAGAGACAGAGAAAGAGACAGAGAGAGAGAGAGAGAGAGACAGAGAGAGACAGAGAGAGAGAGAGAGAGAGAGAGAGAGAGAGAGAGAGAGAGAGAGAGAGAGAGAGAGAGAGAGAGAGAGAGAGAGAGAGAGATAGAGAGAGAGAGAGAGAGAGATAGAGAGAGAGAGATAGATAGATAGATAGATAGATAGATAGATAGATAGATAGATAGATAGATAGATAGATAGATAGATAGATAGATAGATAGATAGATAGATAGATATATATATATATATATATATATATATATATAGAGAGAGAGAGAGAGAGAGAGAGAGAGAGAGAGAGAGAGAGAGAGAGAGAGAGGACAGAGGAGAGGACAGAGGGAGAGGACAGAGGGAGAGGACAGAGGGAGAGAGAGAGACTTGTCGTGGTGTTTTTGGGTTCATTTGTTCATCGGATGCCGTTGTTTTCGGAGCAGAAGAGACGAATGAAAAGTCGTCGAATCCGTTCATGAAATGTAATCTAACATCATAATATTTCTGATGCAATGTATCAAGTTTCAACGAACGATTAATCCGCGGGTGTTTCGGTCAGACGCAGACGATTCGTTTTGCTTTTATTCGGATTGGGGGGGCGGAGGGGAGGGAGGGCACTCCGTTTCCCACTATGCCTAGTCCCGCCCCTTCCGGATGGATTGACGGATGTCACTAAAATCATTGAAAGCGGAGAAAAGACGATTTAACTCGCTTTTTTAATCGCGTCTTTTTATCACTTTTCTACTTTTCGCCATGATGACATCACAGAAACAAAATTTTCGGGTGGTCTGGAGGCAAGGGCCCCTTCCATGGACTCACCTATAGAGAGATGGATAGATAGACACTATTAGACAGACATACAGACAGACAAACAGGTATAGATAGAGGATAGAGACAATTTCACGGCGGAGATTTTTAGCTGTTAATATGCCAGTAAAGTCGTTTAATCTGTGAATCGCCATATTGCAAGCGCTGCAAATGGAGATGGAAATGGAGATGGAGATGAGAGGGAGAGAGAGAGAGACAGAGACAGAGACGAAAGAGACCATTGACAGATAAGCAAATTGTCTGATGTTCTTTAGTCCCAAGAATAAATAGAAAATCCTACATTTTGTGTTTTGGTAATATGCTGAGGTTGAATGCTGGGTAGTAGCGTGTTTTAAACTAGCTACTCCAATCCAGTTGCGGATGAATGAATATTCAGAAATTTGCGACGGTCTCTGCACCTACGTCTGGTCTGTTGTGACGAACATTAAAGGTTTGACTAACGTTTGGTTTCATATTAAAATGCGCGAGGAAGTTTCTTTCTGCCTGGACTTCTACTTAGGGGTGTTCAACGGGTATCCGTGAACCCGGGTACTCATTGGAGTACTATTATCTGCGCAGTAAAATTGGGCATTCGTACCCGTGGAACCATGATCCCAATGTCAGACTTTCCCTCCGTTTGCTGCAACTAAGGATAGATTTAATTAGCTACAGCGCACGGAGGAGGAGTGCATGGAGTTGTCCATGAGATGTGTGACGCCATTTTGTCACACTCAACCTCCGGCCTCTGATAGAATCATTAGTTGCAGCGACCGGAGGGGACTGTGTTTATTTAGTTATGTGAACGGGTATCCGGACAGTTTTTTTAAGATTAACAGCCTACTCCTACTCTCTCCCCTCTCTCACCCTTTCATCGTGAAACCAGACCGTGAACACAATGACTCGCAGCCACCTGTTGTATAGTTTATCCGCAATTATGTAAAATCTAAATTCATTCCCTGGTTCAATTATACCAGAATGCAGAAGGGAGATCCACAATTAGCGACCTCCAGTAACTGGGACTACCTTGACCTTGGAGGGGGGTAAATCCCCATCCGGGCGAAGCAGAGCGTTGGATACGCCCCTGACGGCGCGATCTTGGCTGTGGTAAAACAGACGCACAGAGCTAGCGATAGTGTCCTAGAAATTCATTCGTTAGTTAACTTCTATAGCGCCACTTTGTAATGCACTTGACATCATCGGCCGATGGTCACTCCTTGATTTGGATTGTAATCTGCCTTCGTCAAATCCAATAAGTCAGATTTTCCGGTCCCTGTTATGGCGAATAGGCGACAGAGAGCTGGTAGGTTCGGCCGATTGTTTGCTCATAGGAATGAAAGTCTCTTTGGTCGAGAGCAATTGAACGGAAAAGACAGCGTTGCAAATGGGAAACAACTCCTCGATTACTTTTACTTTTTTAGGACAGAATATGGAAAAGACTCAACGAAGCGACGCGTTACATCAGCGCCTCACCTGAGACCTCCGCTGCCCACGACGAAGCAAGCGACGCGTCTCTACGAAGAACTGGAAGGTGAAGAACAAATCATCTTTATCATCATCATCATCATCATCATCATCATCATCGTCATCATCATCATCGTCAACTTGTTCCATCAGGTCGACATCGACTCCTGGTGATTTAGTGGATGAGTTTCCTCCATTCTTCTCTATTCTTTGTCATTTCATTCAGTTCTTCCCATGCCCTGTGTGTTGTTTCATAGATTCCATCTGCCTTCATCTTGTGCGTGGTCTCCTTCCACTTCCTTCCGTTTTTCCTAGCATTATCTCCTTTTCTATGGTGGCATCGATTCTCTCTCCATGTGCCCAAAGTGTTACGGAAGAACAAACAGAACGGATTTTAATTAGTTAATTTTCTGGAAAAGATACGTCGTTCGTTTTAACTCAACTGTATAGTATCATAGTATGCCATTTTCTAATGGCAGTTCTTGGTTTAGAGAAAAATCGAGATAACGGCTTTCCATAGTAATGCCCTGACGTTGTCAATGTCCAACTGACTCCGTTGGATGTGTGAATAATGCCAGATATACACGGATTTCTCCACATAGACCTCTTGGACCCGGGTTTACATGCTATCTCTGCGCAGAGACGTACAGCTTGATGCAATAGAGCCACAGTGGTTGCTCATTGTGTTTATGTCTATTTACGACTTTCCATTCAATTCTCGGCCTCCGTTTTCTATTCTATTGTTCACCGCAGAAGACCCTTAGATTCCAGCGATGGCGAGGTTCACCGAGTGATGGACGACGAGCAGGACCGATTCACAAGAAATAAAAAGGAACTGTGGAATGTTAGCCGGAAATGGCCGAAAAATTAAAACCAGTAAAAAATTAAAATAATTCGGGGGTTGTAATCTCCGAGAAACCGTAGAAATGCTATCAGCATACTTTATCTTGGCTACTTTCAGGCTGTCCTAGTTCCAATGCGCGATTTTTTAGATGTAATGTAGGTTGCAAAGTTGTCCGCTTCCAGTTGGAGATGGTGGTAGCGACAGGTAACCACCCAAACTTTCGACGTCCACCGTTGGATCGACTTCGACCGTTGGTCTGATCCTCCTCCCCTCCTCCTGCCGCCTCCTCCTCCTTCTCCCCCATCTCCCACAGCAAATGAAACATTGCCCAACTGCTTAATCTTCTTCGAAAGTGTTTTCTTCGTTATTCTAGAATCTTCGGAGGACTCGTCGCTGATATTCGGAATCGCTATCGCTTCTTCGTCACCGACTTCACCGACGGTCTTCATCCGCAGTGTTTCGCTTCCGTTGTCTTTCTCTACTTCGCCTGCATTACGCCGATCGTAACCTTCGGAGGACTGATGGGTCAAGAGACCGACAACTACATGGTAAGTCAATGAATGGTCAGGCTGCATTTCAATAATAATTGGTCAAATTACAGAGCGCTGTTGTCCAATCTTGTCCCAGAGGCATATGCAGCTTATTATTGGCAGAATGAGAGCCATCGTTCAAATGCTATTCGCGAGTAAATGTCCAATTTTCTCGTAGAATTTATCGGTTGTTTTTGCTCTCTCGGTCTTCTAATTGTTGCGTTGGAATCTTGACATGTTATTACCTCATCAAGCGAGAACGAATTTACCCTTTAGAATTTCCATTGACTGACTGACTGACCGACCGACCGACCGACCGACCGACCGACCGACAGAATGTTCTGTTGATTTATTGATAGACTAACAGCGCTGCATTTATCACCAAACTCCAAATCAGCCCTTCTGCGCTTCTGTTCAATTTCTCTCCGTCAGTTCATTAGTCTGCTGCTCATTGGGTTCTCTTGCGGCGAACGCCCATCCATCTCACTCTTTGTCGCTTCGTCTCTTTTCTCTTATGACGTCCCAAATGGCCCGATGACTTTCCTCTAAATAAGTAAGTAAGATGTATGTCCATGTTTTTGCGATTTATTCGACGAAGACGTTCTTTTAAGTTTACACTCTGTAATCCCTTTGGAAGCTTTTGAACTCCATTAATCTTTATAGGGTTAATCAGAGATTACAACGGGTCAATCAATGGTTACCCATGACGCAATGTAACCCCCATTCAACCTTTGAGGCTATGACCCATGGGTCATTGCCAATCGACTATCTGTGGTATCTTTTCAGTCAGTTTTAGAAATTTGAGTCAACTCATTTTAATCTGTTTTCGTGCAGTGATTTTCCCTTTAGTCTTTTATTGATAAGGATCGACGCTTTGAAGATACAAAAAAAAAAACAAACAGATTTCCGTTTAGATACGAAAACCTTCGTAGCTCCTTTTTATAACTGATTTAGGCGCTCTTCGAAGGTGAACCATTAGGATGCGTTGTCCTCTTTCATCCTCCGTTGATCATGCACTCACGCTGTCTTCCGTGCATTTTCCTTCGCGTTGAACCAGTGGCGTAGCAGCCATGTGGATAACCTGGCCAAATGCCAAGGGCCCCCGACCTGCAAAGGGCCCCCGACCGATGTACAAAAATTTTTCCCGCAAAGTTGTAAAGTTAGATCGAAAGACCGAACAAGCAAAAAAAGGTCGTCAACATTTTCGCAAACTTGTCAGATCGTCTCTGGAAAGGGCCCCTGTCCCGTTTTTCGCCAAGGGCCCCGAGGATATTGCTACGCCACTGCTTTGAACTCCGCGACCTTATCTAGTGCCGCACTTTTCACTCATTCTCCGTGAATATCAGATGCAGGATAGTAAAAAAAGGATTGACCAGGATCGAGACGATGCCGACGTTTTCATCTATGTCATGTCGATTCCATGTTTCGTCCAGGAAGCACTGGAAGTGTTTCGTAGAAGAGCATTACGACGATTCTGATTCTCTGATTTCCACTTAACAGTAATCACGTGCCAACAATTTTGACGAACATTTTACAATTCTCGAGAAAGTTTAAAAAAATTCGACAAATTTGCCAAAAGATGTGCCACAGACTACAGTCCCTTCCAACTTGGACGAAAAGCAAGAAAATAGTCAACGTGAAAACGTTTGTCCAGAATGTGCATCATTACATCTTTATATGAAAATTTTGGTCAAGGGATTCTTTTCGGTCGAACTGCATTCCTGCAGTCTAAGATAATTTAACTTTGGCCTACTTAGTATCCGAAGAATAATAATGTATTGCGCGCAGTGGTGTCGCCAGGATTCCGAAATAGGGGAGCACTTCCATGCACGTTTTCAACTGAAAACGTCTTGAACAAAATAGTCGTAGTGTTAAGCTCTCGTACTATGTCCTCCCCCCCCCCCCCCTATCCAGTGGGCTATCGCGAATCCCAAGACCGGTCCTCAGGGATAATTTTACAACCCCCCCTGACACCTCCAACACCCACCCAATTTGAGATCGACACTCCCCTTCCCAATCTGAGCCTGGGTTGACCTTTTTCTGCTTGACAGTCTTTTTTTCGGTAGGGACCCCAAAATATACCGACGCCCCACCCCACCAAAAATTGGTAATCCTAGAAATAACCCTGCCGGTCCCAGTCCGAGTAGGGGGCCTCCCCCTCGTGGCTACGCAACAACGATTGCGCAACAATCATCGGAATTTTACTAAAACTGGGCGAAATCCGATGACGTTGATGTCTCTCTCTGCGCCTCTTGTTGTTGATGTCTATAACAAGGGAACGATGGAGACGATGATGTCCGGTGCCATTTGCGGCGTCGTCTACGCCCTGTTTGCCGGTCAGCCGCTGACCATAATCGGTTCGACTGGTCCACTTCTGGTCTTCGAATCGATCCTGTATCATCTGTGCAAGTGAGAGAACAAGCAATGTTTTGCACGAATTAGCACTTAATACTCTACCCTCAGACACACGCAACAAAGAATTATTCATCTCAAAGCACGCATACTACTTAATCCAAACAGGGGCGTAGCGACAGAGGGTATATCGGTTATATATACCCCCAAAATCAGATTACCTTAAAATTTGTAACGTGTTTTTTAACATTTTCATTTAAA
>CM030850.1:12625380-12670380 GCA_018105865.1 Metaphire vulgaris
ATTTTATTCGTTACCAGCCTTAATATATATATATATATATATATATATATATATATATATATATATATATATATATATATATAAGTCTATGCTGCGTTTTGCATTAGACGGATGATACATAAGCATTATTATGGATTACGTATTTTTGCTAAGACTCCTTTGGTTTTATCAGCGTCTCTTCGTAAGCAGACGTCATTGCGTCGTCGTTCATAATATATGAACACAGCTCATTCGTCGCTTATTTGCAGTTGAAGGCATCTTCCGAATAGAGACTAGGTCTCTGACTCTTGGTTAATATCGATTTCTCTGCTAATTAATTATTAAGCGACTTGTTCTGTATTAAAATCGACAATTGGTTGAAATAATGACTTCTGGCCTGCATCGGCCTATAGCAGCGTTTTAGATTTGTCCCGTCTATGTAGAATGAGGGCTGATTCAGTCTTCTTCTTCTTCTTCTTCTTTTAGGGAGCGGGAGATAGAATTTCTTCCGTTTCGCTTCTGGATAGGGATGTGGGTGTTTGTCTATCTGGTTCTCATAGTTGCGTTCGACCTGAGTTCCTTCGTCCGTTACATCACTCGCTTCACCGAAGAGAGTTTCGCCGTCCTCATCTCCGTCATTTCATCTACGAGGCATGCTCCAAGATACTCGACATCTGGACAACGCACCCGGTCATGCGCAACCAAGCGGAACGCAGGTCACGCAACAGCAGCAGCAGTAGCAGCAGCTGCTACTGCGCCTCTCCTCCTCCTCCTCCTCATCATCATCATCACCAGCACCTTCCCCAGCACCTTCCCCAGCAGGTCAACGGCACCCCTCCTCCTCCTCCTCCCTTTGCTGTGGTCGTCGACGGTGTCGAAGGATCTCTGGACGAGAGCGGACTTGAGATTCTTTTCGACGGAAACGGTTCTTCGGTCGACATCGACGATTGGTCGAAGGTGTTGTCGGAGGACTGTCTGACCTTCCGACAGCGCGTCGTCGTCGGCTACGGGTGCCTGAGTGCGACCGATTGCGCCGAGCGCGGCTGGGTCCTGACCCCGGAGTCGTCGTCCGGATGCGCGGCGGCAGCAGAGGGGTCCGTCGTCGTCCGTCGTCCGTACCCGATGTGTTCCTTCTGTCCTGCATCCTCTTCTTCGGGACTTTCTCGGCCGCAATGTTCTTCCGTACGCTGAGGAACTCTCCTTACTTCCCGACGCAAGTAAGTCAACGGTCGTATATATATATATATATATATATATATATATATATATATATATATATATATATATATATATATATATATATAGGCCTATATATAGAATTATACATGTGTATTATATATGTGTGTGTGTGTGTGTGTGTGTGTGTGTGTGTGTGTGTGTGTGTGTGTGTGTGTGTGTGTGTGTGTGTGTGTGTGTGTGTGTGTGTGTGTGTGTGTGTGTGTGTGTGTGTGTGTGTGTGTGGAAACAAAAGTCACCTGTTTCATCTGCAAACATCCAACGATCACGTAATGATAATTTCGTTTGCATTAGATGTCGAGTAATTAAAGTATTTGAAAATGTACATAAATGGACGATTTGCCTAGCCAGTGGCGTAGCCAAGAGGGTTTGGAGGTTAAAATCCCCTTGGTTGGTCGCAGTGTAGGAAAGGCAGGAGTTTTGGGGGTTAACCCCCTTAGCGACGAATTTTTTATTTTATTGTTTTATCCTATATATATTTCAATTAAGGGAGCATATAATAATAGCTGAAGTTCCTTTTCTGCTTACCAGGACTTTGTTGTTAATGAAATCATGGAATGATATTGTTAACGTTTTTTGTTAGAATTATCCGAAGTTGGGAATCATGAGAGCAATAACCCCCTTTCGGAGAATCCTGGCTACGCCGCTGTACTTAGCGTTGTGTAGGGAATAAGAAACGACAACATCAACGGATTGACGACGTGTCGTTTAAGAGGAGACTGAATGGGGAAAATGATATTAGAAAGACGCTCGAAACGACGAAAGACCAAATGAATGACCAGATGACAAACAGTCGTGTTGCTTCGATGGACATGGACGATGGATGACACTGTAATATTTCGGAAACTGTGCATAGCGTTGGCAGTGGCGGCTCTAGGATTTGGCAAGTGGGGGGCCGCTGGGGGGGCAACTTCTAATCATGGGGGCCAACCATTTGTTGTTTAATGTATGTAGCATTAAGTATAGGGTTCCAACTGGGGGCCACTGGGGGGCCAGGCTCTCAATGGGGAGGGCACGGGCCCCCCCTGCCCCCCGGTGGAGCCGCCACTGAGCGTTGGTATATACTATACAGAGACAGGCGACAGCTGCAGCAGCGCATGTGGTTAGAGCGTCGTCGTCGTCGTCGTCGTCGTCGTCGTCGTCGTCGCCAATTGATGGCTTTGCTTTTATAGGTTCGTACTTTGGTCAGCGATTTCGCCGTATTTCTCGCAGTGATCACGTGGTCGGCCGTTGACTTTTCCTTCTCTCTCGACACACCAAAGCTCGAGGTTCCAAACCAATTCAAACCAACTCTACCAAACAGGTCATTATCTTACAGCAAGTTAACACTTATCCGCGTACGACGCAGGCTTGCATTGGCAATTTTACGGTACTGTATATGACTGTGATTACAGTCGTGTTGTCTTTACTGTTTGATTTTTTACTGATGACGGTTATCTGGTATGACAAAATAGATAAAAAACTATGTTGGCACTTAGTCGAATGATGATGGAAACATCAGCACACTCACTCGAGTTCTAGACGGACATCGTGACGGTAGACAGAGTGGGGCTTTTGCTCGATAATATTGTGCTGATATTTATATTTTGATTCTTGGTATATTGTATTGTATACGTCATTCAAAAGCCTTTATCACGCAATATAATATATATATAGCCAAGACCATTTGCTTAAGTCAGTGGCACGTCTTCTTGCCTTCCTTAATTATGTCTACTTCTGTGAGACATTTCGCTTTCATTCTTGTTTCTGCTTCTTCCTATTTCCTGTTCAGCTGATTATATGAACTCTTTTCGGCAGCCATGGCGTCTCGTTTCATTTTCCTTGCGTGTTGTTCATTCTCTCTCTTTCAGAGGCTGGTTCGTGAATCCGCTTCGTGTGTCTTCGTTGTGGCTGATCGCGGCCGGCGCTGTGCCCGGGGTCCTGGCGACGATCCTCGTCTTCCTCGACCAGCAGATAACCGCAGTCATCGTCAATAGAAAGGAAAACAAACTCAAAGTACAACAAACTGCGCGTCAATATCATTCACACTTGTGTGTGTGTGCGTGCGAGTGGGGTTTTTGACTGATGACGGCTATTGGGTCTAACCAAATAGAACAGCTGCACTCCCTGGAAAAAATCGGATAGACCTTTTCTTGTTTGTCAGGAGCATAAGAGAGTAAATTCTGTGCGTGAAGACCTTTTTTCCTTGTCAAGGTTAAGTTTCTAAGATGCAAACTATATTTTTTCTTAAGAAAATCTGCACCCCTGCTGAAAATTCGTTCCGACGTGTCTGGAATAGAGTACTGTAATGTGGTAATGTAATGTTTCCCAACTGTTTATCAGATTCTGGAATATTTTAACGCACCGAAACTTCGATGTCTTCTGTTTGTCACGGCTGACTAGGGTAATCTTCTGGTAAATTCACTAAATTGCAAATGAAATTCTATTTCGTACAAATACGAAACGTAGAAAGCTTACCGATTACGTTGACGGGTACACGTTAGCATTTTTTGTGTTTTCAGAGCGCTTATTATATTGACGCGATTCGAACGATATAGGCCTGCGTTTAATTCTACGAACTGACAAACGTCGACGGTGAACGTTGAAATGTGTTTCAGAAAGGCCACGGATACCATCTGGACCTTCTTGTCCTTTCGTTTCTGATCGCCGTCTGTTCCGCTCTCGGCCTTCCCTGGTTCGTCGCTGCTACGGTGCGAGCGATCACGCACGTACGGAGTCTGATCAGAGAATCGGAGCTGAAGGCGCCCGGCGAACGCCCGCAGATGCTCGGCGTTAGGTCAGTGTGGCCACCAGAAGACGCCTCAGCCGCCGTTGGCCGCCCGGCCGAATTTTTTGGCACCGGCCGAATTGTTTGGCATCGGCCGAATTTTTGGAATTGGTCGAATTTTTTGGCATTGGCCGAATTTTTGGAATTGGTCGAATTTTTGGCATTGGCCGAATTTTTGAAATTGGTCGAATTTTTGGCATTGGCCGAATTTTTGGAATTGGTCGAATTTTTTTGCATTGGCCGAATTTTAGCGTAGAAAGAGAAGAGACTGAGTAAACTGATTTTGAGCATATCAGACCCAGTTCGCATCAGTACAGGCAAGAAAGGAGTGCATCTGTAGCTTTGATCTTAATTTAGATCTGTTATCCTGCTAATTAAATAATTTTTCTGACCACCCTGCCATGGGCGCCAACTACTTTAGGTACGTCCAGGGATATTTTTACACCCCTTAACACCCCAACACCCAAATCTGAGACCGACACTCCAAGCCCCCCCACCCCCATTCACAACTGGAAATGTCGGTCTGTAGAAGCATCGATCCCCTCCCTTCTATTTGAAGGTTCTAAACGGACGGATGAGACTGGTTCCAAATTTGTTGTAACAGAAATTAAAGAACGCTCAATTGCCAATTTCAGTCCTAACTCAATAGCGCTCGTTGAGTAACGCTATTAGCTGAACTGAACTGTTTCACGACTTCTTTTTCTTCTTCTTCATGTTCTTCTACTACAGGGAGCAGCGTTTGACGGGCGTATGCATTCATCTTCTGATCGGTCTTTCCAGTCTTTTGACTTCTGTTCTGAAGGTAACAAGATTATCGCAGTAGACTGATTACTCTATCTAGTAACTTTGATGAAAAGGTGCTCAGTGCTTTCATAGTCACGTAAACGAGAAACTATTACTGTAGTTCGGCGAAAATATTTTAAAATAAATGCTGGAGGTCTGCATCAGAGATGTCCATGGGTCCATTTTTTAGAACCCAATCCAACCCAACCCATCATATCTCCAACCCAACCCAACCCATGCCGATAATAGGTTTACTTGACCCAGTGTTTATTCTAGCCCCCTTGACATTGGGGATTTTGAAATGTTTGGGGGGGGACAAGGTTTGAGTTTCCACTTTGATTATTCCCTAGCCAACATCTAAAAAAATTTGTTTTCAAACTTTGATTTCCCCTAAGAAGACCTAGAATAAACACTGACTTGACCCAACCCAACCGACTGTAATACATTACAATTTTTAAACCATGACTTATTTTCAAACCCAACCCAACCCACCATTGATACGGAAAAGTCTGACCCAACCCAACCCAACCCATGGGTTAACCCAACCCATGGACATCTCTGGTCTGCATTCGCGTTTTGCTACTTTCGACGTTTCAACCACGCCAACCACGCAAACATTGTTTTATCCAGACTCCAGACCTTGGGGGGAGGATTGACTTGGCTGGAGGGTTAGAGACATAGTTCAATGCAAAAATTTGTGTCAGTGCCGAAATTTGGAGGGATTTTGAGGTTTTGGGGAAAAATAGGTTGACAAGCATAAAAGGTCATCCGAGTTTTTCCCTTAGTTTTTCTAGACTTTTACCAAAAAATAGGTTAATCCTAAATAGGTTTCACAAGCGAAAAATAGTCCGGAAGTCCTGTGCTGGGGGAATGCATCCCAACTCATTCCCCACGTTGAACCGCCACCGGCAGTTTCTTTCAAGCGCTCGTTTGCATTTTCCACATCATAAGAGCATCGATCTTTTGAAATGACGTCTGATTTTTCTCTGCATCAAAGCGATTACTTTAAGCCGAACTTTATATTTTCCAACAGCATCTACCGATGCCTGTACTCTACGGAGTTTTCTTGTACATGGGAGTCACTTCGTTGGCTGGAGTTCAGGTAGGCCCTATATTAGCATCTTTACATCGTTTGTCACTGCAGCAATAGGCCTAATTCACCATTCATATAATTAATTAATCCGGAAGCAGAGGCCGAGTTTGCATTTGCCCCTAGGAGGCTAGGAGTAGGCAAGCAAAATCTCGTTGCTTTATATAGCGCTTTCGGAGTAGTAGGACTACCACGGTGACTGCCTATTCTTATGAGTTTAATCTAAACTTCTAAATTTGAAATAGTCATAAACAAAAAAAAATAGAGCAACTATGGAAAGAAATGAAAGCAACATATATTTATTTATTTATTTATTTATTTATACAGTATATATATACTGCTGAAGAACAGCTAGCATATGTAGAAAAATATAAGAAAATGCCAGGGATGACACAGATAATACTGCAACTGAGCGATGAAAGGAAAAAGCTAAAAGCGAGGAAAGAGAAATGTTACACGAAAGCCAAACAGAAATACGATCGGATAACCAAAGAAAACAAGAAAGTGCAAATTGTGCAAAAAAAGCTGGATACTGGAAAAATGCACAGAAATAGAACAGTCAAACTTACATAACGAAACAAGTAAATTGTGTCAAACGATCAAAGAATTATGCCGACAATATTAATTTTTAATTTGAAAGCAAACACAATTACAGATAAGGATGGCAAGGTATTAGAAAGCAAAAAAAGACACAATGAAAAGATGGAAAGAATATTTTGAAGAATTAAATAACACAACGGACAGTAACAATAAAGACAACGACATAAAAACAGAACTGAGAAGAAAATAACGGAGAAGAAATAGCAAACTTCAAAGAAGAAGAAATAAAAGAAGCCATAAAAAGTTTAAACCCAAGAAAACCTCCAGAAACAGTTATGATAACAGCGGAAATGCTACAAGCAGCAGGGGCGTAGCGACGTATATCGGTATATATACCCCCAAAATCAGTCTACCTTAAAGTTTTTATGTGATTTACATGTGGTTAAATGTGGTTTATATGGTTTATGTGGTTTATAGTTAAGATTTATACCCACCCAAAATATGTATACCCTCCCAAATCAAATTCCTGGCTACGCCCCTGACAAGCAGGAGAAGAACTTACAGTGAAAATATTCCACAATCTATGCAATAAAATATTCGAAGGAGAAAAATCAACAGAGGAATGGGGAAAAGCCATAATAGTACCAATACATAAAAAGGGGATAAAACAAACAGCAATAATTATAGAGGAATAAGCCTATATATGCTCAGTATACCAGGGAAAATACACACAAAAGCGCTGCAACAAAGACTCAAACATTACACGGAAGAAATATTGACAGAAGAACAAGCGGGCTTCAGAGTAGGAACTTGGGAAGGAGTAAAATCGGTCAAATACATACGATCAGAGGAATAGTAGAAAATATTGTGAAACAAATAAGAAACTATATCACGATTTTATTGACTGAACCAAACATTTGAGAGCATAAAACATGAGGCATTGTACAAGCACTAAGACACTTCGGTATCCCAGAGAAGCTATAGTGAAGTTCATAAAAACTTAGTGGGTACCTTCATTTTTTTACAGACTTGCTAGCGGACTGCATGACGTCACTGACATGAGCACTGTTGTCATAATTTTAATACTGTTAGGCATAACACATAGACTAAAATTAGTGGGTACCTTCATTTTTTTTAACAGACTTGCTATATATTTGTCATGTGAAATATCGTCTTACGATAGGCATAAAATATAAGGCTTTTAGCGTTTGGCAGTTGACACCGTACCGTAACAGACTACAGACTGCAGTACCGTCCGTATGGTACCAAATGAAATGACAACCAAAATGCCTAGAGGCTAGCTAAAGACGCAATTTAGCAAACGGGTCGATGGTCATTGATGGATGGGTGCAATAGCACTACACTACTGTCTGCTGCCCAGGTTAGCAGCACTATCATCCGCTATAGCATATAGGTTATAGCAGGGTTTCGACGACATTTTGGAACCGCGGCCCACTTCAGCGGCTTTGTAACGTGTCGCGACCCTTATCATAGCAGGTATTATAAAATGCATTTGGCCATCTGGCGAACGTTAGTTGAACATAATCTTCTAAGTTTTGAATAAATGGCAAAGCAAAAGCTCTGATTCGACTCGAATGAAAATATGGAAAATTTACTCATATTTTGCCAAATAAAGCAAAATGAGAGAAATAAATATTGACATTTCTTAAAAATTATATTCTTTAAAATTTTTCCAGGAACATACCTTTATTACGCGTCCTGAAAATCCTATGAGTATGTCAAAATCGCTTAACCGCAAGTCCAGTTCTGCGAATCATAAGAGATTCCAATTATTGTTAGTGGAGTTTTAAAGCAAAATGATCGGAATACGCTTTCCTTGTGTTATTGCGAAATAAGAGTAATTTTTAAAAGCACTATGGGCCAGGGTTTTCCATTTTTTTGGAACTTTGCGACGCCCTTTAGCGGTTATGTAACATTCCGCGACCCTGCAAACATATTGTCAACCAAATTAGATAAAGCACTAATCATTTTAAAATTAACCGTATATGGAGTGTTGCAACTTGCAGGCATATAAATTTCTTCAGACTTAAGCCTGTTTGCAACTTTCAAGTAAAGGAAATGAGCAGAATCAGCACAGACTCAAGACCTTGGAGGAACAGTATACCCAGAAAAGAAAAGCGTCAGCAGTTACTAACAAGATGGCTATTGCAAATTTTGAAGGCAGGCTGTCAAAAAATATATAAGAGAACAGTAAAAGTTTCTACAAATATTGTAATAGAAAGTTGAGACGAAAGGACACAGTCGGTCCCCTCTTGGACAGCGCAGGATGTGCAATAACAGACGATGTAGAAACTGCACAGATTCTAAATAACTAGTTTGTTCAGTATTTACAGAGGAAAGTACAAATACTATGCCAGAAGCCAAAATTGTGTTTCATGGAAATGAAGAAGAAATGCTAACAGATATAGTGTGTACAAAAGAATGTGTTATCAATGTTTTGACCAATTTAAAGACAGACAAGAGCCCAGGATTAGATGGCTTAATTCGAGCTTTACGAGGTTCGAAAGGAAATTAGAATAATGCTTTGATAATTATCAAAGCATTATTGCATGTCCTATATAATATAATATAATATAATAATAATAATAATAATAATAATAATAATAATAATAATAATAATAATAATAATAATAATAATAATAATAATAATAATAATAATAATAATAATAAGATAAGCAGAGTTCGTTGTTTGAAAAGTTTTGCCCTTCTCCCCCTTCCCCCCACTGGTAGAGAACAACTCGCAGTGGGGGGAGGTGTCGATATTTTTAGCAGTTTTACCTCACTGTTTTCTTAAATAGCAAACAATGCTTTATAAGCGTATTCAACTGGATGTTGTTAATCTCTTCTCATTGCTAACTGAACCCACTAGGCCCATAATGCGCACTGAATTTTATCGAGCAATTGATTTGTTAGTTTATCGAGAGGATCCTCATAATGTTCATGCCGGTGAAGTACCAACCGGACTACATCTACCTCCGCCACGTTCAGACATCGCGCGTTCACTATTTCACCGTCATCCAGGTCGCTTGCTCCGCCCTCATGTGGGTCATCAAGAGCGTCAAGGTCACCAGCATCGCCTTTCCTCTTATGGTAAGCAGAGGGCATCGGCGTTGTCCAGGGCAAGGGAGCGGGATGGGCACGAGGCCCAATTCCTTAATCTGGATGGAATCAGTCGTGGGATTGGCGCAAAACCATTGAGAGATTTTTCCAGGCGGATTGGAACAGAATTGATGTGTGTCAAGAACTCATTGACGAGGTTTTTTGATTGTAGTCTTTTTACTCGAAAATGCTGATTTGTCCTCCCCCCCCCATATTCCGAAACCTTGGCTACGCCACTGAAGCATAGAGATCGCTGTTTTGTCTGCCTCTTCTTTTCTTTGACGAAGCATGAAATTCGTTAGTCGCTTTGTGCTTCACAGAAACTTAAACAAATCCACGGATAAATGAGGAGACGCATTTCACGGCGTCGATGTTGCAAGAGACGCCGGCGGCCACAGCCTTTAGCGTTTGGAGATATGGCGGCGATTATTTTGTACAAAGTCCCGGCTTCGGAGACGACGTTTCCATTAATTCCTCACTCTCTTTTTTTTTGCTAGAATGGCAGTTTCTGCAACTGCAGTTGAACCATTCTTTAGACTTTATTGTTAATAACTATCCATCGGCCTAATGACCGCCGCTGCTGCTACTTCTGATGCTGATGCTGATGATGACTGATGACGATGATGATGATGATGATGATGATGATGATGATGATGATGGATGATGGATGACGACGACGATGATGATGAATTGATGATGGTGATGGTGGTGATAATGATGATGATCATGATGATGACGATGATCATCATCATCATCATCATCATGACGATGATGACGACGATGACAATGATGATGTGAACAGCGCTATTTCTTTTGTGTGTGTGTGAAAGTTGATCGGTCTCGTGGTGGCTAGAAAGGCGATGGACTTCGTCTTCACTCAGCGGGATCTCTATTGGTTGGACAATCTCCTTCCGGACGAAACGAGAAGACGCTTCGAAGATTTCAACCGGAAATTCACAGCATCCACTTCCCCCGCCACAACTCCTCTGGGCAACGAACATCTGACGCCGACTCAGAAGACAGATGCCAACATCAGACAACAGTAACAACAACATCAGCAGCAACAACAACAGTAACAGCAACAACAACAGTAACAACAGCAACAACTGCAACAAAAGCAACAACAGTAACAGCAACAACAGCAACAACAGAAACCACGCCAAAAGCGAACACAACAAAAGCAGAAACCTTTGAGAACCTTTAGTTCAATTTTAAGCTTCAGTTTGTGTCTAGCTATTGCCGCTAATGAGCTGGCAGAAAGCAACGATGATGATGATGATGATGATGATGATGATGATGATGATGATGATGATGATGATGATGATGATGATGATGATGATTGTAGGAGTTCTTGAAAATTAAACATGTAGCAACACTTTACAACAGCATACAATTCTAATGCGAACTCTAAGTTCAATGTAGGCGTAGTTACTATTTAGGACATTTAGGCTGTCAAGGAAGTTCCCGGAATATAGATTTCTGGATCAAAAAACGATCTGTCTTTGCGTTTTCTGCGTCTAATTCCTCTCATCGATTCTTTCTGCCTTTTAAGCAAGGATCTGACAGTATCAGCGGCTTATGCTTCCCATAAGTATAAGCGACGTTTCGTGAATGTGTGACTAGACACAATCCGCCCGGAAATAAATAACTGCACAGAAGACAGTTTGAATCGTAAGTGATTGAGTTGATCGACCACACTCGCTTAACCCCTTAACCGTGTATTTAACTGTAACTCAGTGTAAAATGGACGGATATATCTGGGATCCCCAGTTAAGAGGTTAAAAGGCGTAGATAAATTGGCAGCAGTGAAGGTAATGGTGAAGATGTGACAGTGAAGCTGCTATAATGTCAAACGCGGGTCTAGAGAAAGTAACGGCAAACAACTCTAGATCAATGGCGTAAGTCGCTTGCGTCGCTGCTTGCCTACTATGCCTAGTAACAGCTAGTAACTGGCAGGGCGCGATTTGTAGGTGGCAGTGGGGGCCCACTGCCCAACTACATCCCCCTACTGCTACATCCCCCACCACTGCATCCCCCCACTGCTACACTTCCCCAACAACTACATCCCCAAGCTCGACATATTCCTCCCCACTGCTCCAGGTCACAAATCGCACCCTGGTAACTGGAGATCAGCGCCGGACCCTACGCTCGTTCGAATACGTGACAATTCCTTTACGAGATTCACGTCTATGCGCCAAATATTATTTTCATTCGCTTCCAATAGTAAACTATTGCCATTGATTCAAGCAGTGATGTTAATCCTTGTCCTGGTCCTTGTCCTTAAGGACTCCTTAAGGACCAATTTGAAGTCCTTGTCCTTGTCCTCAGGGACTCAGTCCTGTCCTTATCCTCGTCCTTGCAGATAGGTCAGTCGCCCTTGAAAAATCCTTATATGACCAAATTACTATACCATTTTCAATTGTTCTGATAATTATGTTCGAATAGGCCCATATTTACATGACAATTCCTAAATTGTAGTTGATTCACGTCTATGAACCAGACGCGCCAAAAAATATTATTTTCATTCTGGAACAAAGCATGATCAGCAATGGAGATTGGCAGTTGAACGTTTTTTCGCAAACCTCATCGTGTGTGCATGACTGATCAGCTGTTGGAAACACTTGTTTATTTGAAATACAACATTGCTGTGACTAAATTATGTTTTGCAACATTCTTATTTTGCTTTTATGATTTTGTGATTCGATTTGGATTTGTTTTTGCTGCTTTCCTTTCTGACTTTTTTTGTCAAAGACAGAGATCGGTCCTTGTCTCCTTGATCCTTGTCCCTGGAGGTCAGTCCTTGTGGTCCTTGTGAATCCTGTCCTCGTCAATCCTGTCCTTATCCTGAGCTCGTCCTGGAGAGTTAGTCCTTATCCTCGACTCCTAAAAGGCTCATTCAAGGACGGTAGCGATGCTCTCGAGTGCTTGAATCCATCTTAAACTTAAAAGATTTTCAATCCATCTAAAACCGATTTTCTGTTGCTGGGAACGCCAGCGCAACTAAAAAATTACTTCTCTTCTTTCAATCTCTTTACGGAAATCTGGCATTCAAAATATCCGAGTCTGCCAGAAATCTTGGCGTCATCTCTGACTCCAGTCTCTCGATCGTTTGACAAACGCATTGATGCCGTAAGCCGGTCTCTCGTGGTCATAGCCTATTCGCGATCTGCAGCACAGAATCAGGCGCTTTGTTCATTCTAATATACTCAATGTTGGAGTTGCCGGGTGGATTGAGGGGTTCAACCCCCAGCTAACTTTGCAACCCTCACAAAAATCGCATATCGGGTACATGCAGTCTCTGTCATTCATTGAATTTCAGTCCTCAACCCCCCGCCCAGCTCAAATTTCACAACTCCAACACTGAATATAGGCCTATATACTTACTTACTAGAGCTCTCTAGCCAATGCTCTAGTATCCGGTTGTCTCTACTACTGTATCCGGTTGTCTCGACTACTGTAACTCTCTTTGCAGCAGTGGTTAAATTACTTTTTCAGAGGTGCAGGTCTCCATATTTTTCCTCCGGCCACAAAATTTCTTCACAGAATTTTTATTCGTTTTAAACGAACATTTAGAGTACAGTTCACGTTTTTTATTCTTTCCCGTGCATGCAAAGTGCTAAAGCAAACAATAAAAGATCACAACGAATAAAAATTACGTTCCGGATCTGATGCCGACAAGTGTCGTACAAATTTATTTCCCCCATAAAATTATTTCCTGGGCGATTGCTAGGGAAATAAAATTATGCGGCATACGTATAAATTTATTTTTGTATAAATTTATTTCATCATATCAACATAACATCTACAAATAGCATATAGCATACAGCTGGTAGCAGGTAATAAATTAATTTCTTGCAAATAACTATATATCCTACTGTTGGTGGGGAAATAAAATTATAGCCAGCAATAAATTCATTTCCTATCTATCTATACCTGTGTATAGCATTGGTTGAAAATGTAATGTACCGTAACCTATTAAACCTTTGGCCCATAACTAATCGGTTATTGGAAATTAAACATCTATAGCAGAGGTGACCAACCCGAGGCCGGCCGGTTGCAAATTGATTGAATTCCAGTGGCTATTCAAACCACCTAGACATTGGGGAAGTTTAAAAAAATTTGGGAGGGGAGGTTACCAGAGGTCACACTACTTGCCAAAAAAAAAAATTGGGGGAATTCAAACTTTGGGGGAAATTCCCCCAGAGAAGGCCTAGAATAAACACTGGTCGAATTCAATCTGCCGAAATAAATTGTATTGGTTCTATTTTTGCAGACAATACTGAGCTATGAGTAAGACTTAGTTGCTGTGCTTAATTTGGCAAACTATGCATAGTAAATTACTTTAAACAGCTCTTTAATTGCAACTGCTACCAGTTACCATTGTTATGAGACTGCAGTGAGTGAGTGTTGGGAGTTCTTTCAGCTACATCGCTACCGATTTTCAACAAGATTGGTCAGAACAAAATTTAATTGCACTACCATGGCAAAGACAAAGTGGGAAACTGAAAAACAATGGTCCAAACTGCTATTTTAAAAAAGGCCTACACCTAAAATTTAAAATCAAGTCCCCGATTCAAGTCAACTTAAAATTGTCTAAAATTTTATAAAACTATTGACAAATTGGTCAAAGTCACAAAACAGGCCAAAATATGGAAGCCACTCTATTAGTGACACGCCACCATCAACAACACAGGTTTGGTTTCAAAATAATGTGTTAACATCGAAGATAAATTTTGATTATTACAGATATCACAATCAAATTTACGCAGAAAATTAACAATAATATGCACGTCTTATTCGATCGAAATTCACAATTCATAAATTTGCAGTTACTTGGTCATAACATCAAACCACATTTTCATTCACCAATGTCCAATCGACAACATAAATACTCAGATTGGTCCAATAATGACTACATAGTATCAAACCTCTGGAAAAACTGCCCACAAATTCTCAAGTCAAGGTCACAATGCAAAACTGCTCTAAGCTGAGAACTCCATTGACCACCAGAGCAAAGCAGTTGCTGGCAGTGGTTGATAAACTGGGTAAAGAGTCGTGAAAATCTGTCAAAATCTAAAAGGTATGCGGCTTTTAATGGTGTTACTTTAAAATTTTACATGGTCTGAAGCAAGTTCTTCTTTTGACTAGGTAGGACTTAGGGCTCAAGACCAAATTAAGAAGATATTTTGCTCTGATATATTTACTTGACAGATTTTGATAAAATATTAAAAATTTTCAAATGATTGATAAATAAAAATAAAATAAATGAAATAAAATAAATAAAATAAAATAAATGATTGATTTTGATAAAATATTAAAATTTTTCAAATGCATAGCTTTCCTGATGATTAATTTATGCAACATTACAAACATCTGTGTTTTCTCAGTGGAAAAACTGAACAGGGTTCAGTTCAGGGCTTGTCACAGTTTTGCACGTGGTAGCTCTTAGCAGCCTAGAAAAAAACCATGATGCACCAGTGTTTATTCTAGCCACCTTGACATTGGGGGGGATTTTGAAATGTTTGGGGGGACAAGGTCTGAGTCTCCACACTTTTGGAGGGGAAATTTCTATCCCCCCAGCCAAAATATAAAAAATTTTGAGGGAGAATTTTAAAACTTTGGGTGAGAAATTCCCCCCCCCCCCCACCCAAGAAGGCCTAGAATAAACACTGGTGATGCACTAAATTTTCTACGTAAAATAGCATCAAAGGAAAAGAAACGGAATTATCCGACATCAGAACAGATGCTCTACGTTACATGGAAGTCAGAAGCGACGCGAAACCGCACGCGCTTCTAGTTGGGACAATGAGACTTCACGTGAACATAAAGAAGATCACAGGGCACACTGCAGAAAATTCCTAGCATGGCAAACAGTTGACAAAGGCACAAAAGAATGAGTCACAAAGACAAATGGAGGAGTCAAGTAAAGAAAGCACACAACAAGAATCTGAATACTGCATTCAATACAAAATTAATTTAACATCATTTCTGCATAAAGATGAGATAAAAATGATCGACAACGAAAAGAATTCATCAGAAGACAGAATCAGCCATCAGTCCCAACCAAATCTCAGGGCGTCAGATGGTAATACTGCCCTTTCGAACTGCCTGATATTTACGGTTTACGTTCGGTGAAGCGACACACATTACGTTGTCATCGTCGTCTAACCTAGCGTCATGACCGTAACCACCTCTTGACCGATTCGTCGTGTAGTTTCTCCCGTGAAATTCAGTCTCGCACTTGCGTCCGGCCCTGTAGTCTCGATCGTCCTCCTGCCATTCGTCTGCCATTCTGTACGCTCGCACTTCGTAACTCCGCGCAGTTCGTGGACTGTGCTCGGACGCGTGGTGGTTCTGGGTCGCGTGGCGCACTCGCTCCGCCTCAAAGTCCCCCCGTTTCTGCGGCTTCTGTTCTTGAACGTTACTTCGTTGAAACCTCGACTGTTCTAAGTCGTATATCGTCTCTCCAGCACCAACAGTTTTGCCGTAGTCATGAGGAAGCAGGTCATGACCAGACGGAGGAGACCGGGGTGAGTGTGACGCGAGGAGACCGCACCGCTCAACAGAAGTCTGTGACGATACCCGTGTCGAAGCCCTCTGCTGCCGTTGTTGTTGTTGTTGCTGCTGCTGCTGTTGTTGTTGTTGTTGTTGCATGAGGGAATTTCGATCGACGACTGATGGCAGTTGGCTAGTGGGCAGGACATGTCTCTGTTGCTGCAATGTCGGAGGGTGGGTCGCTCGCCAATATGCTTCCAAGTATTCTGCGAGATGTTCACACGCTTCGTCCAGTTGATTTTCATCCAATATTACATCAAATACCTCCTGAAAATTAAAATAAAGTTCTTCCTCTGCACATCCAATATCAAATTACTATCAAAAGAACTCAAAAATTACATGCAGAAAAATAATTATAAGCTACTAAGTGTTCAAATTTCAGATCTAAATTTGCTTTCTAATGCATCTTTTTTCAGAAATAGGAATTCCAATTTTTCTATTTTTATTTCATGTCATATTTGACAAACGCTGTTTATAACACAGATACACCGAACTGCACACAAAAATCAATATCTGTTTTAGTGCATTTGGTGGTTCGGATGAAATATTTTACAGTTCACTTGCAGAGGTTAAAGTTCAAACATTGACTGCCTAATAAGAAATCAATTATAACATGAAAGATATTCCTAAAACAAATTCCAAACTCAAATCTTTGAGGTAAAAAAGTATGTCCAACAAATTCTGTTTAACTTCCTCTGCACATCCTAATTAAAATATTATTATCAAAAGAAATCATAAATTACACGCAAAAAATAATCGTAGGTACTAAGTGTACAAATTTCAGATGTAAACTTGCTAGAATGCATCGTACCGCATTGCACTGGTTCAGTTTGTCAGCTGCCACCAGCTGAACGTTCATATTCCGGCTCTGTGATTTTCCGCGTGTTTTTATCAACTTCTGCAGAACCTGTTCAAAAACAGTAGCTTTCGTACAGCGTAATATTCCGGCTAATACCAATACCTGCTTTGTAAACTGGTTCTGGAGAGCAGTTCTTCTGTTTTCTGTAAAAATATTCTTCACAACACCCATGTTTCAAAAGGTCCAAAAGCATTTCTGTACAAGTTTCAATTGAATAGTTTATGTGGGTTGCATATTGCACGACTGTTTTCCTGCATGTCCCGTTTTCAATTCCATCACAAAATTCTATTAAGGACAAAGTGGTATCCAAAGTGGTAAACAACCATTGGCATTGTGAGGGTTCAAAACAGGGGTCACCGTCAAGGCCGACAGATGCATTCCATTTAGTCTGACTAGAGGGTTAGAAAAGCATCGTATGCTTCGCTACATGGTCTGCTACAAAAGAATTTTGGTCAATGTCCGAGTTAAACTGTGAGCTCTGGTAGATACTTCAAAGACTTGTACTGTGATTTCTTATATAGAGTGGCCATGAGCCATAATAATAATAAGTAATAATAATAATAATAATAATAATAATAATAATAATAATAATAATAATAATAATAATAACTAAGTGTATTGATTCCACTGACAATTGCCACCCATTCCCCCCATAAAATTTCTCATTGGTTTTGCCTAGATCCCATGACTGGTCCCAGCTTAATTTGGGGGCTGTCCATTCCTCCCTTGTGGCTACACCAATGCAAGCAACAACAGCAACTAGACAAATGAAAACATGTTCAAACATTGTGATTCATTCAAATACTTGTCCTTCAATAATAATAATAATAATAATAATAATAATAATAATAATAATAATAATAATAATAATAATAAATAATAACAAAGATTAATTAAAGTGCTTCAGTAGGGTTTGCCCTGTGTGAGAACCATAGTTGTACCCATCCAATCTAGTATCCTATAGCACTGGGGTCTATTTTGAAACCATTCACACTCGTAGCCACGAACTATGAACTAATATTGAATCTAAATAACAACATGATCTCTGACAACTGATTTACTAAATTAAAATCAAAGGTGTACAGGACTTATAATGATGAAAAAGTACACCATAAAAAAATCTGTCTTGAAATTTTTAAGTTGTTCATCTCTTAAACAACTGCACATTCTGGCTCGATCGAGGCTCTGGAATTCTCATGGCACAAGTTTGCTAAGCTGGCTGTCTCTCAAACTCAAACCCATTATTTCTCTGTTCCTGAACCCCCAAAACCGATCACTTTCAAACTGATTTTCAATTACAATTTAATCTACCAAGGAACTGACTTTTACCATGATCCTAATCGTCTGTTCTAAAGCACTTTTATACTGGTGCTAAAGAATTCCTTGACTGACTGATTCACTGCTACCAATTTGCCAGTGAAGCACTTAGAACCAGTGCAGAATTGTCAAACCTCACTGACGCTGAAGTCATATTGCATATGGTATTCTTTCTGGTTTGATCTAACTTTAATTCAGATCGGAATTGGAGTCTCATTGCCTGATGCCCTGGGCATTAAGATAGTCTCGTATGATTGAGTGTACTGCACTGCGTACCTTTGGCGATGCTATTTTTAAGTAGACTAGGATGGGAGCAAGTGAAGTTTTTGTGAGCTGAGAAGGATGATTTATAGTATCACAATCTAAAACCACCAGTTGAAGAGAACGAGCGAGTTCGAAGATACGTTCAATCTCCGCTTGGACCTCCACTAAAACACGAAGCACAGCATGAAAAAGTCAAGGAACTACAGAACATTCTAGTACACTCTAAAGAGAGCAAAATTATACAATAGAAGAGATAAGCACATATGCAAAAAACAACTGTATTCAAAATATTCTGCTTCATTCAAGAATATATTTCAATAACACTTATTTTTCAACTTCTGGAAATGCATGGCATAGAATTTGAATAAAAGGTGCAAAATGATTTTGAAATTCTATAACTAAATATTGTCATGTTAAACTCGTTAACTTGTCACTGTTTTTTGGTCAACTTCTTCAAAACGAATGCACTACAAATGCTGACAGAATTTCTAATGAAATAATATTCTAAGAATTCTCACAGAGCAGCAAATTAAATCTTCTAGCGGAATTTTACATACCGGCAATCTAAACAATCATTTTTATATCAGAAACAACATCAATATATGCAGTGATAATACAATTGCATTACAGGAAGAGAAGCCCATTGATGTAGCCAAAGTTTCAGAATAGAGGACTCCAAGGTTTTACATACTGACTTTTTCAGATCCAGTTAGGGTCTATGGAAGCTATCAGCTATCCTATTACCCAGTTATCAGCAATCCTAATGGGGTCTGGGGCAAAGTAGTGTTAGATTCAAATCTAGGAATTTTAAGCATATTAGTGACTAATCAGTAATCACCTTCTCCCGACCCCAAATGGATATATATTCTCAATGATTATGCAGAAATCTCACAACCAATTGAGATCTGAATAAGGGGGGCCCCTCAAAATTACACTAATGAGAACGATGATTACCAATGCATGAAGATCGGCTGTTGGTGCGTTCCATAATCGCCCTTTTGCTGGGGTTGTTGAGCAGAGAACGTTTGGCTAAGGAGATGTCGGCGGTTACTCTTGTAATAGTTATTCTAAACAAATTGCAGTGGCAGCACTTGGAAAACATTTGCCAAAGAAGATTACAATCTGACTAAATGCTGAAACTTACTTACAGCTGCTTCAGTTTGACAGCTCATCAAAATCATTCATTTAATTTGGCTTATATCTTCGGGAGCACAAAATCTCCAGCTGCTAATAATAAGTGCACAGTCAGATAGTTCAGATCAAAACTGGTATCTACTGGTAATCGGCAGACAACTAACTCCTTAAAACAAATTATTTTCTACAAGAAAGCAAAAGAACTTTGTGTGTGGCTTGATGCAACTTGTGAGGGGCAATTGACAGCCGCAGTTAAAAGGTGCACAAAAGAGAAATACAAAATCAAAAGAAAAGGAAGTAAAAGAACCAGAGCAGGACAATTTGGTCCTGCCAATTAGGTCCCAGACAAATAGGTCCTGTATTTGAGTACCGGGACATTTGAGTCCTGGGTCAAACAGGTACTGGACGTTTAGGTCCCACGCCATAGAGGACGAGAGAATGGCATTTATTCATTTCTTAATCAATTTTTATCCTGATACTATGCAATTCTAAGAAATTGTACTAAGCATAGAATAGAGTTCTTTACCAATCGCCTGCCAATCACAGATACACTAACATTGGCAATATAACGACAATAAATGTAATAAATGATACTAAGCGTATATAACATCAATAAATGTAATAATAGTTTCTTTGTAATAGTAGCCTAATATAATGATATATAAAATTGGTATACACTTAGGGCCCGTCCATATAGTATGTACACACTGAGGGTAGGGGGTTGGATTTTGAAGATTTTTCCTATGTACACTATGTGCAATGAGGGGATGGAATGAAAATATGACTTTTTTGCATACATACTATATGGATGAACCCTTAATTTGTATCTTGCAGTAATATCATATAATTTATTGCTAAATCTTATTCCATCAGGAAGTTTTGTGCAAAAATCTATCACTTCCCATACTGAATTTGTACTCAATCTTTAGACGATGACAGGGCTTAAAGAAGACTGCCAGAAGTTAATCATTAACACAGGGATACAATGAAGCCTCAGTTATTAATAAGCCAGCCTCCATAATTACCATGCCTTGCATTTGAGTTCAAAGCTCTATCACTTCTTATTCATTGTATTGAGATTAAGATTTATATATATATATATTTATTTATTTATTTATTTTATTTTTTCTATGGTGTGGGACCCAAACTTCCAGTACCCGTTTGACCCGGGACCCAAATGTCCCAGTACCTAAATGTGGGACCTATTTGTCTGGGACCTAATTGGCGGGAACCTAGTTGCTGCGTACTGTAAAAGAACAATCAAACGGATACACATTCAGAACACAAGCAGCACATGGCTAATCAAACAGGAGTTTGATTAGCCAAGAACTCTATAACTATGAAAAATTTCTTTGACAATGCTTCGAATGATGAGATGACTGTTTAATGTTTGACTTTTTTCAAGAGTTCAGCTCCCAAACTGATTGAAGTTAACCATTCAAATGGGGGTAGAAAATTTTGTCTTTTTTGTCTTTTAACCATCTGACCCCAACTGGAGGCAAAAAATTGTGGTATGAGTAGTCAGACCCCCATCGCCTTTCTGAAAAATCAAACACCGTGAGAAGTCATTTCACAAGTAACACCTAACTTAATTATAAGAATGCGTAAATAATAATCCAAACAAAAGAAAAAACAAATTGCCAATGCATCAGATACAGACAAGAGATAGAAATTGACAATACTGTAGAAGCGTCCAGATGGCTGTGCACTTACCTTCCTTCGAACCTGTGCTTGAGGAAGTCAAAGAGCGCCTTTTGCATCATGTCCGTCACTTCGTATCCTTTGAGGGAAGGGCCGATGAGAACCAGCGGTCTCATCGAAGGAACCACTTCGTACGGAGGCACGGATTCCAACTAATTACGCCCAAAATAAATAATAATAATAACAAAATAAATACGTGCAAAAATATCTAATGCCACCTTCTGGAAACTATGTCCAAATTTAGCGATATTAATAGCATCATAGCTAGGGTTCCAGAATACGGTGGCACTATCACCTGTGCAGGTGAGCTTCACTTTTCCTCCCGTTAAACAATGGAATTCTCATCAGCTTTGCACAAACCTCATGACCCATCTATGCCTGAATAGAGGGACTGGCCTTTGGGTCCTTGGGGCCCCTCATGGCTGCACAAATCGGATTTTAAATGCACTTAATGAAATTAGATGCATCCAAAATGAGTTGAATATGAAGCACAGGTACTGATAATGAATAGAGAATAAAGATGCTGTGATGAAGCAAACTGTGATATTAGAAGGAAAGAATTAGGAGGATTGACTTCATTGTAAAATATTGACCAAAACTAAATGTCATTGTGAAGGCTCTAAAGTCTATCATGATACCACATAACATTCTCCCCTTAAAAACATTTCTGTTCAGCAAAAACCTTTTGAAGGAACAGCATTCTGAACCATCTGATAACTTAACTCCATCAGTTTCAGATACCAACATATTAGTACAATTGATGGTGCATATACTTTTGACTGCCAGATACCCTGCACCTATCACAAATATATATCAGGTCAGGTCTTCATCCTCCAGCTGTCCAGCTATTGACTTCTCCACGACATATCTCCAAAGTTCTCTGTCCTTTGCTATTTCTTCCAAAGTCATTCGGTGTCTTCTGTCAGTTTTTCCATTGAGATTCAGCCCTGCCATGTTCAGATCCTCTTCCAATCCGTCCACCCATCATCTTTTTTAGTCTTCCTTTAGATCTTCTCCCCTCTGGTTTGTAGTTGAAAATTCGTTTTGGGTCTCTTATTCTTCCATACTGAGCATGTGCCCGGTTCATTTCATTCTTCTCTTTCTGATTACTTCCACAATGTTCAGTTTTTTCTTCTCCAATTCTTTTCTATGGTCCACTTTTTATCTGCTGCTCACTGTCTGCTTAATCAAGTTAAGTCAAACCACGAATCTCTCACAAATCAGTCGTCACGGATGGAGGCACAAAATATTTTTCACCACAAAGACATCAAACAACATTAGGGGAAGCATCTGAAGAAATGTTGCAGATGTGCTAATAATTGGTGAATATTTTATTACTTAATAAACATCAAATCTTGCCTTTTTGAAAAATGGTTTACGCTTTTCCTTTGCTGGCAAAGTAAAGCCAGGTTTCGTGTTGCGCGTGTTTCCAATACTATCACTGTCCTCTCCAGCATTTGTCTCCATTCCATTCAAATCTATTTCTGTAAAAACATCAATAATAATGTAAATACATTCAAATGATTACAAAGTAAAACATGAAAATTAACTTTGCTAAGTAAGAGTAAAAAAGGATCTTTGTAATTGCAATGATCAAAGCAAATTAGTGAATTTCTTTCTTTCTATGAGTTCAATGATGAGACAATTGTCAATGATTGTTTTCAACTTCAAGTAAAATCTAAATTTCAATCCAGCTTTTACTACAGATGTTGAGAAATTAAAGATCAACTCCTATTTCTAAGTGCAAACAGTGTATACTGAGTTTCATTTCACGTCTTGATGTTATCTTTATTGCACAATATTTGTCATCAACACATTCTCTTTCTGATTCACATTTTGTGCTGAAACCTGAATTGAGTACCAGGTGTACCTCCCGACCAAAAGATGAAAACTTTATTTTGTTCTGCAAAATGGTTCTTTGACATTAGTACAGCAAACCGTGCATTAGATTGTGCTTGTGCACTGCAACTACACTCAAGCAGCAGCCATTCATGCGTAGTCCTCTGTTTCTCTTCTTACTCTTAGATTTACCCCTTGAAAGCAAACTTTTTGATACTCCAGTGGTATCCACTATGAATAATAACAACCAGAATAACAGACTCAAGGGAGTAGACTGAGACTGCACACACTGCCTCAATTCCTGATAACTGGATGGCTCATCAGCAGAAGTCCTATTCATTCAACTACAATCCAAACTAAATGCTAAGCAGTGATGGGGTTTCTTTCAATGTGGGATGACATCACACAGCACTGCAAATTGAAGAAATGCACGGCAAAAACCAGGCAATAAGGCTTTCATGTGCATGAATTTCTCTGAACATTCTATTTAACGTCCAGTTCCTTCAATGTCAAAAAAGCTAACATTAACAATGATTACAAAACAAACTTCATTTACCAGGAGTTGGTGGTGTTGATCCACGAGAATTTGAAGATTTTGAATTCAGTAAATTGTCTATGTTTGATGAGGAGGTGGTTTTGCTGTTAAAAAAACATAAACAGGGAGTTCTTCTGTAGTTTAATTATACAATCATGCACAGTTGCTCAAAACCAATGCGTGATTAACATAAAGCAATCCAAAGCATTCATGCAGCGACTGTTCCGAAGTTTACCTAGAGATGTACACAAAGAACAGTGAATAACTGAGCCTGGAAAATAAATACCAGACATGGTTCAATGAGTTTCGCATGGTGATAATTTCAGCGCAATGTCTTGGAAATGCTTGAAATATTAATGCAATCTGTAAAAGACATGCAATGTCTAAATTTCACCTTTAACCCCTTTACCATCCATTAAAATATTAGATGTGGTCACCGTGCCGACTATTTATTTTTGGAAGAAATGTTCCTCAAAAGTGAATACTGTAATTTTTAAAAATTGCCAAATCTCAAGCAATATGAAAGCTAAGAAGATGAGACATACACCATTGTTTAGGTTTTCAATGCTCTTTCTAGCCATCCATGCCAAAAACATTTGGGGTAGGGTCCACTCTATGGCCTAAAATAGCACCCTCCCAAAAAATCTTTTTCAAAGCTCACAAGCTAAACATTTTGAGTGGTAACCCTACTTGGGTTAGCGGCAAAGTTGTAGGAGAATGTTAATGGAACAAAATAAATCAAAAAGTTTGAAAATTGAAAAACATTTGAGAGATATATTACTTCTAACCCAAACACCACTTTGTCGGGGTGTTTGGGTTAGAAGTAATTTCATTTTCTCTAAATTCATCTTAGTGATGAATTTAAATATTGTTATAATAGTTTATGTCGTTGTTTGGCTTTTTATTGCTCTTTCTAACCATCTGATAACGAAGCTATATTTAGCATTTGGACGCACTTTTTTGAGGTTGCTGGCTAACTTGTGATGTGGAAAGTAGTGTACAAATATGTTTGGGGTTGCTGCTACAAATGCTGCCAAAGACGATTATATTCAGGGTTGCCGGTAAAGGGGTTAAACAACCATTAACTGATATTCAGTGCAATTTAGAATGGGTCTAAAGAAATCCTCATGACTGATATTTATATCCTAGATTTAAAATTAGCAGCAGAGGACATTGTTTTAAACAAAGCATGGGACCAATATATTTGGTTTCAAGCTTATTCAATTCTAACCATCAAAATTTCGCATTTGATTCAAACTTGTAACAATATTTTTGAGATGAATATGAATATGAAATCATCCTGAGATGAAGTCGAGAGTTGGTACATTCAAGTATTGGCTATTGAATGAATATATAGTAGAAAAAACTGAACAACTAACCTGCAATAAGGTGTTCAAAATTCATTGAGGTAATGTTTTGATGAAAGGAGACATGAACAGAAAATACTTGACCTGCTTTTACACTTACCTGGCATAACTTTTGCTGTATTTCACTTGAGACTGAATCAGCTTGTAGTTCTCAAGACGAGCGGGGCTTGGAATAAATCCAACGTCGCATCCTTCCTTCACCAACCGACCCATCCACCAATCGTTGTTGAATTTCTTCAAAACAATATAAACAGAATGCACATGCTCTTTTGCTATTCCACAATTCTTTTCCATGGTTCCCAACCATGTGTAGAGAATAGGTAGCTACTGCATTACTACTTATAAAGCACTATATAAATACACAAAATTTAACATACCTACATCCCTACATGGTTCACGTATGCAAAGCCACAAGGCTGAGTGGAGAAAATATTCATCCATAGATAAATGAGTAGAAACTAAGGGCAAATGGACATTGGACTGTACAGTGTACATTCGAGTGCTGTGTACAGTACCATTGTAATAACAATTATAATAAAAATCTTCAAGAAGTCAATACATATAGGTACCAGTAGTTTTAATATTTAAACAATGTATGAGAAATCTGAACAGGCAGAAGTCAAAATGTAAATATGAAAACATTAAAATTATAAAAGTCCATCAAGTCCATCATCATAAAGCATTTGCTGAAACATAAAAACAATTTTGAAATTTACACTTTGACTTTTAATCACTTGTTCTCATTCTCATTTTTTATAATAATTTTTGCTGTCAAAAAGGACAGCTTCAGGAGTCAGTAGAGTGAGCTATGCCTTCTTTTCCATTCTTGTGGACTATTTTCAATTCTCCTATCTCTGAAATTCACTCTAAAATTACTCTATTTGAATAATTATTGCCAGATTCAAACTTAACGATGCACTTCAGCATCTATCATATCACTCTGTTCTTGAGGTGAAACCGTTACCATGTCCCCACTGGCTAAAACCATTATTAAATGATGGCCATAAAATATCATAAACATGACCTTTAATTATAATTTCACTTTTAAAAGACCATTAACTGATTTTTCAAACTAGTTAAAGAATAGTTTAACTATTTTTAAAAACTAGTTGACTGAACTAAAAACCTTTAACTACTTTTTCCTTTGCAGCAAACGAACGCGATACTGCCTTCTTATGGAGGATCTTTTTCCACTGAAACACGAAAATGAACTACAAAAGTCTTGCTGCCATTGTTGTTGAACACTGATCAGTGATAGTTAAATCAACTCAGCAGCCAAAGCAGTTTTTATTTATTAAATCCTGTGTAAGTCTTCAGGGTCTTCCAAGACCATCTCCAAACATGCATCGATGATGCCCACCAAAAATGAATGTGAGGCAGATGAAACCAGAAAATTTTTGTGTATTTATTTCTTGGTAGGCATCCGATATAGCATGCCATTATATTGTCATCACCAGATAGGAGAACAGTAATTAGAAACTCCGTACTTTGTTTCCAGGCTCAAATCATTCTTATGCATTGCCAAAAACAGCAGAAACATTATATTCTATAAATCAAATCTCAATTTTGTTCTAAACCTTTGCCCATCCCTTTGACAATTGGCGCGGGATCATTCCTTTGCATTCACATTCATCCAACACTGAGAGTGCTTGCAACTCAGATGTATAAGCCTTCATATGGTAACAGCAGTGCACTTCTTTTTGTTAAATTGAAAGGAGGCCATCTGTTAAAAAAATAACAAAAAGTTGCAAAATAGTTGGAAAAAACCTTAACTATTCAAAAACAGAAAGTTAAATTTTTTGGAAAATTTTAGGTTAACTAATTTGTTAAAATAATAGTTTAAGAACTCAACCTTAGCTTAAAAACTGCAGTCATTAGATTAACTACTTTTTATTACAATGGTTCTATACTACAAATATGGCATTTTGTTGTTGTCCATTATAAATGATGTATAAAATATAATCAAAGTCATGAACCTTTAATTATAATTTCACTTTTTAAAAGACCATTAACTAATTTTCAAACTGCTCCATCAATGTTTAAAGACTGATCACACCAATATGAACTGCCAAAAAGCTTGATTTACAAACCTCCATAAATTGTGCAAATAACATCAACAGATTGATTACAAGTCTACAATATTTCTTTTCTAATTTTACTAAGTCAATTTACAAGTTGCGTTGAACAAATTGACTCTACACAGAAATTACAGAGACAAGTTAAAAGCAGAATTAATCTGAGTCATCGTAGCATCAAATATGGGAAAACAAACTCAACAAACAACTCAGCAGCCAAAGCAGTTTTTATTTCATCTGTGTCAGATTATTTACAAACACCATCTCCAAACATACACATGATGCTCACATGTTGAAACTGTGTATTTAATTGTAACTCAATGTACAATGGAATATATTTGGGGTTCTGCAGTGTTAATAATTATTAGTCACAGCAGGCATCCGATATAGCATGCCATTATATTGTCATCACCAGATAGGAGAACAGTAATTAGAAACTCCGTACTTTGTTTCCAGGTTCTCATCATTCTCCTCTTTGTCCGCTTACAAAAACAGCAGAAACCCTTTCCACGTGTACTAGTAAGCCAAAGTTCAAGTCTTGTGTGGCATCGTTTCCCATCCTGCGACATATTGGCGCCGGGATATTGCTTTGCATTCACATTCTGAACCTTTGGCAGAATGCCAAACTAGATGTAACAAGCGTTGTTGCCTTATGGTAACAGCACTGCAATGCACTTCTGCACCAATGAAACTTCCCTGGGGCCATCTGTTGTAATGATAACAGATCGATAGGCTTGTAATATAAAAACCCGCTACCCGGTATTCAAAACTCAAACTTGTGAAAATCCATCTTGATTTCTTTTTAGAGTTGCCCAATGAGACAGATTGATCAAAATTCCAGTCAAGATTTGGAACTCAATTGCCTTGGCCATGGAAAACACTGTAGTCATCCTATAGCCTGCAAAAATTATTATTACAATGAATCAGATAGCTACCCTCCCATTGCCCAATATGGCATTTTGTTGTTGTCACTATAATTAGTATTAACTCATCCCGTCAGTTCTAAACCTGGTGCTTCCTGGACAGGCATAATGGCATCAATAATGACAAGTCAGCTGCCCATCAATGTCAGCTACCCATTTAGTCAGCTGCACACCAATCTGTGTTGAAATGCAAAAACAAGGCTGTGGACAGCAAAAATTCCTGACAGCTGCATCAACAGATTAATTACAAGTCTACAATATACAGCTTGCTTAATTTTATAAGAGAATTTTTCAAGAGAACAATGGCCCAAATTGACTCAACCATTCAAATTTTCAGTTATGAAGTTAAAAGATCAGAATTAGTCTGAGGTTTTGTTGGAGCTTAGTTTCAAATATGGGAAAACAAAGGCAACAAACTGAAATTTCTGCATCAGGAGACACACCACAGAATTTATTGCATTTGCCAGATTATTCAGCAGGTAAAGATAACTGCAGTAGTATAAGAGAAATGTGAACTAGAAAAAGATGCAAAACCCCTTTACTGTGTATTTAATTGTAACTCAATGTACAATGGATGGATATATTTGCAATTCTGCACCTGGTTTTTGTTTGTAAAAATAAAATAGCATGAGGTCCGCAATGTGCACAACAGCTACAGTACATCTGGTTTTAAAATCTTCAATTTATTTGTTTATTTATTTATTGACAATTTATATAAAGAGTAGAACCAGATGAATGCTGACTAAAATTAGAATCTGCAGACCCCTTGAAACATAAAACATAGAAGAGTTATGGAAAAAATGTGAAGCAAACTTTTGGACTATTTGAAAAGGCACAAACTGTTAAAGATAGTCAGCAGTGCCTCATAAACAGCACTCAACCAACCTGTTGGAGCACTGGAGGATTTTTGATAAGCTGACAAAAGGGCAAGGCAGTGGACATAATATAATTATAATTTGCCAAAGCTTTTGATAAAGTACCCCCACATAAGGCTGGCTAGCACTGAAGTCCTGTGGAATAGAAGATCATATTCTCAGATGGATTGAAAACTCATCTGAAAAATACCAGACAGAAGGATGGCATTAGGGGAGGGGAAACAATGGGCAAGAATTATGTGGAATGCCTCAGGGCTCAGTGCTTGGTTTATTGCTTTTTCTAATATATATAAATGATATCCATGAAGGATTACTGTCCAAAATTTCAAAGTTTGCTATGATACAAAGCCTGCAGAAATATAGACTAGGATGATGCAAAAATTTTATCAAGATCTAAGCAAATTGTTTCAGTGGTCTGTGGACTGGCAGTTGCTTTTCAATATTGATAAATGTTCTGTAATGCATTTTTGGAAGTCTAATAATGGTAATCCCCGAATTTCTTTACCTGGTGTTCTCTGCAACAGAAAAAGAAAGAGATTGGGGATATTCACCCAGCTGCCCAGGTGAATCCATCTCACCAATGCATGGAGGCAGCAAAAAGGTCTGTGTTGGGAATGGTGAAAAGGACAATTGTGAGTCGTGGACAAAGAAATAATCATTAAAGCTTTATAAGTCATTAGTAAGTACCTCAACTGGAATACAGCTTGCTTAATCAGCAGATAAGAGATACCATTCTGAGAACAATGGCCCAAACTTTGTGAAAAAGTTCAAATTTTCAGTTATGAAAGGTGAAGATGGTCAATGGGTGCCATAATTTTTGCTGGAAAAAGACTTCAATATTGTGAATGATTTGATAGAAACATACAAAATAATGACTGGGAAAGTAGATGTGCCATATGATCGATTCTTTACATTGGCATTTGCCATTAGCAGCACAAGAGGCCAAAGATAAATTGTTTAAGGAGGGTTGGTCCAAGAAAGAAAAACTTTCTTAGTGCAAAGGTTGTGACAAATGGAACAGTTTGGACGAGGTGGGAGTGACAGTTGAAACAGTGAACGGATTCAAAGGCTATCTAGATAAACTAGGTTATTGAATGCAGATGGTTACATCAGTGGTTTTCACACAGGCTTACTTAGCCTCCTAAACCACTTAAAATCACATTATTATATCCTATATTAAATCTTGGAAGGCATAACAGAAGAGCATTCCACATGTTGTGGCCTGATACAGCAAATGCTCTCTTATAGAGTTCAGTGCTGGTTTAAGGTACATTTAACAATGAATCAACAAATCTCAATAAGAGTGTGAATGTCTTGGACAATTTAGCATGGATTTCACAAACTGAGGCTGGCCAGTGCCCAGTGTTTTAAAAATAAACCAGGAGACTGATATTGAATGTAATTTCCATTCCACAGGCAACCTATTTAAACTTTAAGGAAAAGGTTTGATAAGATCATCCTATGTGAAAATCATAAAATTTTGAAATTCATTGAAATTTTTGAAATTCATATTGAATGAAATTTTGGATAATGACCTATCCTAGGTCATTCTCCAAAGGGAATCTACTACTTTGAATTCGTTACCTGTGTTGTGTCAAAATAATCTCTGTGAATCCTTTCTTAGGAACTTAAAAAATTTTATTTAATATCGGATTTTATTGATAGAATTATGTTAAAGCGCTTTTGTCGTAGGCCTTGTTTACTGCGCTGGAGAAATTGTCTAGAAATAATAATAATAATAATAATAATATGTGAAATAAACACAAACAGACAAACAGAATTGCTCACTCACTCACTCACTCACTCACTCACTCACACACACACACACACACACACACACACACACACACACACACATGGATACCAAAGCAACCACTGTAGTGCAGTTATACTAGCAGAATGAGACCTTCTGAGTAGGATTTTAATTGTCACTGTCTCTACAGTTTATAAATAGTAGAAGCAGAGAGCATTGGTCTCTGACCCCCTCCCCCAGTTAATGTGGGAGAGTGAGACCCACATTTTACAAATTTAGAAATTAATTTCTTTCAGTAGTCAAAAAGCAAACTCCATTTTTTTGTCAACAACAGAACCACAATCAGAGAAAAACTGAACAAGAATAAGAACATTCTCTCAGGTACTGTTCTAGAACAATTAAAGGAAATCTATTTACCTGTCTAACAAAGCTGTTGGAACTGTCTGAAAAGCTACCATCTGAACGTTTTGATCCACTTCGGCTGTGCCATTTGTCAGCCTAAAAATAAATAAATACATAATTCAGCATTTAATATCCATGGAGGGCTTGGGGTACTTGGTACTTGTACTCATTCTTTGATTCAGGGCCTTTGTTCCTTACCTTGCTCATCATGTACTTGAACACAAGTTAGACATGAAACATCGAACTGTATGTTTTTTCGGGAATATCAAAAACTATCGGGAATTTCTTTCTTTCTTTCTGTCTTTCTTTCTTTCTTTCTTTCTAATGACCATTAGTAACATTGCTCAAGAATTTTATTAATCATATTTGCTGTGCATTGGTTGCCATGGTGATTGCATTTGACATCTACCTATGTTCACCTGTGGTTGGTTTTTGGTTATTTTTTTGGTTGGTTGTGAATCAATTTACAGTACAATTGGGAAGACAAGTGCAAACGATCGAGTTCAGCAAAAAGACAATAATTAGCAATTGTTGTGGAAAACTAGTGAAGAACTTACAAAGACTTTGCTGCATGTCATTACAAGACAAAAAATGGATAGATTATCAGGCTCCAATTATTATTTCTATTTGGGAGTGCTTCTGCTTTTACTAAATATTTTAACAAACATGGGATTTGACATGAGATCTGGATTTCATCAGTTTGTATCCTTCAATTTTCATCAACCAAATCAATTCAAGGTTTAGATGGAGTATATAGATAGTGAGATCAGGCTCTAATTTGAAATGAGACCTGGATCTCAACAATAGAAAACTCTTATTCTTTACTTTCTCTTTTGTTTGCTAATCACTATTCTATTACCAAAAGGTCCATGTTTTAATACTGCCTATGTCAGTAATTTGCTACCTGTCTATTCTTCTTCTTCTTCTTAACAAACTTCCATGTTAATATATATATCAAGATGATCTCAACTCTAACTCATCTTACCACCAACCAGGTTTTGCTATGACAGAACATTTTATATACTGTTTCCACCACGGTACCCTATTTCGCACCTCTCCTATTGCCGTACCTTGGATCATTTCCTTTGCATGCATTACAACAATAACCGTATCATAACAATACTTAATTGCAAAAGCAATTTGTGTTATTGTAACATTTGTTGCCACTAAAGAGTCAATTGCAGAGACACTTGCAATACTGTGCGTGCTCTTGTTCCAGTTCGGCAGCACATGTGGAACAGAAGCCTAAGTCCTCTAACATGCACACATGGGCGCCAGACTAATCTCACTCGACATATACCAGCACAAACAAGGACAATGCAGAAACAGAATGCTGCCGAGATAAATATAAATCCCCGTCTGCCAATGCGTAGATGCAACGACAGCCCAAATGCAATGGACGGCCATTTGTTTAATCTGCAAAAAGACCAGATGCTAGAATCTGCTTTTACGTTTTAAAAGTGAAAAAAACATCAGTTGCCTTAGATTTGTGGAAGTCCAAAGCTCCATACTCTCTGACCACCGAGTGGTTGAGAATGACCGAGTATTTCAGAAAATTTATTCAACCTCAGAAACGGTGAAACCAGACATTGACAAAGAAGCAAATATGTCAAATATAATGAATGAACATGAAATTGATGCCAGAAATGCAGAGAAGTTAAATATATATTAAAGTTCTGCTTTTGGAAACTTTCAATGGAAAAAATGATAAAGTAAAACACAAAATGTCAAATCTTTATTGCTTCTACTTTCTATGTGTATAATGCTTACTTTTTGTAATGCTTACTTGCCTCATGTGTTACTAATTTGTGTGAAAAGTGAAATAAATATTGATGGCTAAGTGATATTTCATATCTAGGCTCTTCATCTTGCTAATCTGATAATAATTAAAGAAAGTCAGGTGATCAAAAACATAATTAACTCTATTCTCATCATTTGTAAAGTAATCTGGGTGTATTGTAACAAAAATTTTACCGATACATTCTGTAATTAATAATTGAGAAAATTGGTACTTCTTACACTTAATCAAATAAGTCATTCAAAAGTCACTGTGGCATGCCACTCGCTGCACACAATGTTTGATTCATCAGCGATTCAGAGAGGGGTTTAACCCCCAAAATGGTGAGTAAAACCTCCTGTATGGGTAGGAAATTAAGGTTCTTACATGTCTGACACCCAACTGGAATTAAAAATTTGAAGCAAGGATAGTGTGGTTCCCGTTGCATTTCTAAATGAAATAGACTTCTGGCTGCACAGAATAAAGGATCGGGGTCTTCAAACTGGCATAATCAGGATTATCAGGTGCTGTTGAAAAAATGATCAATGACTTCCTTATGATATTCTTAAAATAAACTATTTAAACATGAAAACCAAAATCAGTCCCCATTTGCTTGCTCAAAACTCATTTGGTGTCAACAATCATATCTTCAATGGCTTCCACTCTCTCAGTTCCACAAGTAGCTGTGAATACCGTATTATCTCGTTATTTAAATGCCGTGTTTCCAACACAAAATTATCATAATCAAAAATCTTTACACCTATGTATTCTACTGAAATTTTGAGAACCAGCGGTCAACTTTCCAGTTTGAAAGAGGCAAAAACGGACTTTTAATCATATACTGCTTATAAGTCAATTCACAGATAAGTCGACCCCATGTTTTACTAAAATTTTTGCTGTGAAAACGTGAAATTTAATATTTTTGGCTAACTATGATATTTCATAGTCTCCACACAAAAAGTTAGAAGCCTTTTTATTGTCCTTGACTTGCAGAAAGGGTTAAAGAAAGTCCATTGGTGATCAAAAACAATATTCTGAACATTCTGGACTCATCATTTGTTACCTTTTGGCTTGGGCACCTGTTCATTCATGAGCATGATAGCCCATTTTTCGCTGTGGTGATTCTGTAAGCAGTTAATAAAAGAGTGAGAAAATTGGTAATTTTTATTGTCCTTGACTTAAAAGGGTAAATAAGTTCCATTGGACCCAAGTCAAAAGAGAAAATGCCTGACACATTCTGGTCAGTACCAATTTTTGTGATTACCTTTTGGCTTGTGTAATGCACCCTGGATTCATGAGCATGATAGCCCAAAATTTCGGTGATCCTCTGTAAAAGTCGTCCACACAAAGGGTAGGAAATTTTATTGTCCTTGACTTGCAGAGAAAGGGTGACAAGTTCCATTGGACCCAAGTAAAAAAGAGAAACAATATTCCTGACACATTCTGGTCAGATAGTTTTTGGTTACCTTTGGCTTGTGTAATGAAATTGCTTCTTCATGAGCATGATGGCCAGAATAAAGGCATGACATCAATATGTTCTTCAAACTGGCATAATCAGGATTATCAGGTGCTGTTGAAAAAATGATCAATGACTTCCTTATGATATTTTTAAAATAAACTATTTAAACATGAAAACCAAAATCAGTCCCTCATTTGCTTGCTCAAAAACTCATTTGGTGTCATTTGACAATCAAAAAATCTTCAATGGCTTCCACTCTCAGTTTTTGAAAGTAGCTGTGAATACGTCTTAGTTAACTCCAAACAGCTGGCCTGCTAACTGTAATCAAAATTACCAGTGTATTGATTCTAAAAACCATCAACATTTATGTTCTCCATGTTAAGATAACATTTATCTTAAATGGTAACAGTTTGCAGGAAAATGTGAAATAATTTGGACCGCAATTTCAAGGAGGCAGTTCTGTTGAGATTCAGTGATTCAGATTCACTGTTTACTGCATCTGAGGTCATTCATTTGGCTTAGCAATTATTGAGTTAACAGACACTGACAATAATAATAATAATAATAATAATTATTATTATTATTATTATTATAATTATTATTATTATTATTATAACAATATAATTTTATTTAAGTGAAATTTCTAAAATTAGATCTAAGTAACTACTTTAAGCATAGAATACTATACAGACAGACTAAATGACTAAAGCAATAATAAGAATTTGATACAAGGTGCCATTAAATAAAATCAATCTGAATGATTTCAATCCATTTTAAATAGTCTTTGTGTAATTAAAAAGGCCAAAAAATTCAAACACAAAACAGTTTTACAGACATTCCCAACCGTTAAGCGGGTTCAAGGTGAGGGTAACAGTAACGAGGGTGGCATGTTTACCGGTAATTGTTTATTCATTTTGTTGATTCTTTTCAGTAAAAAATGAACTCACAGTAAAAATACATTTCCCATCCCAGAGAATCAGCAGCCATGTAAACTGCTTCCGTATTATGAATGAGGATCATTAGGTTTACCGCGTAGTTATCCAAACTCTCCTTCATTCCTTCCTTCTCTGCAAAACATCAACTCCTGCACTTAATGCTGTCCAGAGCTGGTCCATGATGCTGAATCAATTTGCCTCAATATGTATGGTCTTTGGTTTCCTGTGCTTTGTTTGCAACAGACTCAAGCACACAGAATTGAAAGACATCCTCCCACCATTTGCCTGCTTCTTCCACCAATGTCATTTCACGTCAACTGTGACACCTTTGTAAGGGTCAAATGTCACACTTTTCTCAAATAAAATTCCCAAAAATACCTTACGATGCCAAATAAAGAAATCCCAAGTTTCATTTCATGTCTTTCCACTATTGGGAACTAGGACCCCTTTCAACCGAGGGTCCAGCTTTATACCTTCAAATTTTTCAATTTGATTCTGAGATTTAGTGAAGTAAATGCAGAGGTAAAAATTTCTTCTTAAATTTCTGAATGTCTAACAGCTTCTATGTACTAAATATTATCAAATTTCAGGAGAAAATGTTTTGATTGGAAGGTGAACAGAACATGATACAGGTGATGATCAGACTTAAAAGTATCATATCAGAAAACTTGAGCAGCAGTTTGATATCGGTATTCAGATTTAGCAAAGGCAGGTTCAAGCGGACAGCTAAGACAAAGCATGAAACCAGTGATATGTGCATAAAGATCGAAACCATTTTGAAGGTTGTTGAATATCACTATTCTGTTGCCTGTCAAAGTGCCATCATGGATGTTATAGCCACCGCAAATAATTATCTTTTCTGGAGAAGCATCCAATGCTCAGTCACCACATAACATACACTTTCTGTGAGAAATCAATGGAAAATCGATTAACACAGGCACTGCATGGAGTGTCTCAGTCAATGTCTTGAAAATCATGGTTTGTGACTATGAGATGCCTCAGAATGCATAGACTGTATGTGATTTAGTGTGACAATGGCAACAGCCACATGTGTCATGGCCAATGATCCCCCAATCTCAACTGATTGTGGCTATAGGTATGTCAGGATGGCTTCATAGCTTTTGCAACTTTCTTTTACTTTATGAATACCGATCAAGAAACATCCCATTAAATGGAATGTCCTGGAAAAACATATTAATTGTTAATATATGCTGTGGTTTTTAGCAATTACATCTTAGTTTTGACAAGATTTTAATCTGCTTTAAGCAAAAACTATAATTGTCAATAATGATACCAATTTGCAAGGGTTTTTCAACCAGGTGGTTGCATAGTATTGTGGGTCAAGTGACATAATGGATTCCAGAGGGACACAGTTTGAATCACATCTACAGTTGAAACTTATTCTTCATAAATATGAACAATTTTATTGCTTAGTAAGCACAGTATTCAGTGAATAGTGAATACTAAGACATTACAACAGTAATATGTACATTTTTTGCAAAATCATTCATATGTTTGAAATAGATGCAATGGCATTTATACAATGCTCTGCTGATGGCATGCTATTAGTCTAGTCATTGAATCCAAAAATCATATTTATTCCACATCGGTGCTCCATATTAAATAGTCAAAAAAGTCAAAGTCCTTCCCAAGCCTTGGAGCATACCTTAAAAGGCTAACTGTGATTTATTATAGATTGATCAAATGCTGCATTACAACCAAGTATAATGATTCTGTCTACAATCACTCCTACACCCCTCCAAAATAATTTTCTTATTAGTTTAGCAAGAATCCCATGACTGGTCTCTGTCCAAATAGGGGGTCTGACCCCGGGTGCCTGCCTTGTGGCTACATTAATGACTCAATATGATTTTAAACACCTCTTTTAAGAAAAGAGTAAATACTTTTTTTTTTACAGAACAGAAATTTCTTAAACAAACATAAGACCAATTCTGATTACCATCTTTGGTAAATCGTAGATCTAGTTTATGTAAATGCTATTTAAAGTAGACAAGAGCTCAGTGATGTACATGGAAAGACAGGAAGAGGAGAAAAATATGAATTATATAAAAATATTTTAGCCGCTTAACTGCCCCGTGCGGAAAAATCCGGCATATGGGGAAAATTGCTCATGCCACAGCACCAGAATTTTCCAGCATCTTCCTATTGATGTTTGGCAATAGCCAGCATAGGGAATTATTAATCCTTGGCTTGAACAATAAATTAATTATAAAATTTCATAATATTTGCCTGTGGCATCATGATTATTTTGGTCTCTGGCGGCGAAGCGGTTAAATGTACACCCGAAGAGATAAAGATCTAGGTGTAATCATGCATAGCAGTTTAAAACCAACTAGACAGTGTGCTGAAGCAGCTAGAAAGAGCAACTGAACCCCAGGAATAATCAAGAGGAATGTAGTGAACAGAGACACAAAATAATAAGACTATATATTATGTTTGTCCATGTTTGGAATATTGCATTCAGGCATGGAATCCATTTTTGAAGACAGACATTGAGGTTTTGGAAAGAGTTCAACACAGAGCAACTAAGATGATGATGATCATCATAGTTGATTTCTGCCAGCTCATCAGCAACAATATCTATACACAAAACTCCTCCATTTATCTTTTTCAGTTGTTAGTATCATTCCATCGATTGCTATTCTGGTTCTTTTCTAAGTCTTCTTTGATGTTATCCATCCACTTTTTGTAAAGGCCTTAGCATGGCCAAGGCTTGCCTTCTTTGTAGAGGCCTATAGTTTATAAAGAGTCTGTTTTGGAAAAGACAGTCATTTCTGCTGCTAGCAGTCTGTTTTCAGCTGCTCATTTCAAGATCCATGTTTCTTATCCATATAGTATTTGTGGTCGTAATAGTCAATATTTGAAGCTGATCTTTATTTCTTTTGCATTCCAATATGCTTAAATTGCCCATCTGTAGTCCCTCTTTTAATCTTTTATCCATTCTCCAAGAATACTTCATCCATTTTAGATTACGGAGGGGGAATGAATGGAAAGAGTGAGATCGTTTCTCCCAACGGTAATTTTTCCTCCAACATATGTAAAATCTGTCATCACCGCCTGCGCTATTGCCTTCTAATGATATGATATTTCTCTATTTTGGCAGAAATGACTTTAGGCTCATTGTCCAAATCTTCGGATTGTTTGATCAGCTGTGAGACTCGTTTAAAATCCAGAGTAATCTTACATCATCTGGATCTTTTAGCCAATGGAGCTTATCCCTCAATAATGTTTAACGTGGTCATGTCATTACTGATTATCTGGTATCTTTCAAAGTCTTCTTTGATGTTATCCATCCACTTTTTCCTGGGCCTTCCTCTTCCTCTCTTGCCTTCTTTGTATGTAGGCCTATAGAGTGATTTATAAAGGAGTCTGTTGTGGATCTTTTACAAGGAGCTCATTTCTGCTGCTAGCAGTCTGTTTTCAGCTGCTCATTTCAAGATCCATGTTTCTTATCCATATAGTATTTGTGGTGCAATAATAGTGTTGAATATTTGCATTTTGGTGCTGATCTTTATTTCTTTTGCATTCTAAATATGCTTAAATCTCCCCCCATCGTCTGTAGTCCCTTTGCTGCTCTCTTTTAACCCTTTATCCATTTGCCCCAAGAATACTTGTCCATTTTACATTACGTTACAAATAAATGAATGGGTAAAGGGTTAATATCCTGTTCATGTCTCCCATCACTTGTAATTTTTCCTCCAACATATGTAAAATTCTTTACTTTTTCTAAGCTATTTCCTTCTAATGATATGTGTATACTTTTCTCTCTTTTGTTGACTGCCATGACTTTAGTTTCTGCTGCATTGTCCAAATCTTCTGCTTGTTTGATTTACTTGATCTGTGAGACTTTGTAATCCTCACGACATTATCCAAAGTAAGCTTACATCATCTGTAAATTTTAGGTTTTATATATTTACTCCACTCACTCCAATGTTTAGATCCTCAGTTGCTATTTTAAAGGATTACTATGAAGAGATAATGCTAGGATTACTATGAAGAGAGATGGGGATAGCGTGCATCCCTGTCTATTCCCGACTCCGTCTTAAACCATTCTGATAGGTCTTCATTAACTTTAATTGCACTTTCCATTTTCCTGTATACAGCTTGTATTATTTTTATTAGTTTTTCTTCTATGCCAATATTTCTCATAGTCTGCCATAAGCTTCAAGCCATACTGAGTCAAAAGCCTGTTTATAGTTGATGAAATAGTGTATATACCGGTGGTTTTATTTGTATATTTTTGTATATTTATTCTCTGTATATTTTTCTTTCAGTTGTCTTAATGTAAAGAGTTGGTCTATGGTACTTCTTCCTACCACAAATCCCACTAATTCTTCTTCTATTACCTTTTCTATATAGCTCTTTTCTATATAGCTATTGATTCTTTTTTGGTATAACCTTTGTGAAGACCTTTCCTGGGATACTTAGCATTACTATATTGTTATTGCATACATATTTGCCTCCTTTTCCATTATATATTGGTATGATAATTCCTCTGGTTCAGTAATCTGGCACTGTCTCAGTGTAGTAGATCTGGTTAAATAGTTCATACAGCATGTCAATAAGACTTAGTGTTTCTCCTCCTGCTTTAAATAGTTCCGTTCGCATATTATCAATGCCAGGGACTTTATTTTTCTTGAATTCTTTAACTGTTTGTTGTAATTCCTCTTTCCTGATGTTGGATTATATCTCCTGAAGATTCGTACTCCAAGATGATCAAGAGATGTGAAATATTAAGTTATGATGAAAGGCTAAAGAAGCATTGTGGATTGATCACTATAGAGAAAAGCCGAGTAAGAGATCTAACAGAGACCTTCAAGATATTGACTAACAAAGTGGAAGTGCCAAATGATAAATTTTTTCACTAGCACAGTATACTGGTACTTAAGGACATGACAAAAAAATTAAGAAATGAGTTAGGAGGTACAAGCAAAATTTCTTTAGTACCAGAGTAGTAGACAGATGGAATAAATTACAGTAGATGCCAAGACAGTATCGGCTACTAGTGTGAATGTAACTAACTAAAGAATAATGGGATATTAGATTGGGCATTTATATGCTTGATTTATGTTTATAAAAAATTATAAGGAACTGAAATTAAATATGTCATGTATACTGTGAATTGTATTTGTTTTGTTTTTATTGAATTGAAGATTATAGCTTTAGCAGATGAATGGAAGTTGGAATAGAAATAAGTGACAATTCTTTTCAACACAGGAGAAACCCTACCAGTGCCAAACCGCTTAAAATCCAATTATCATTATTAGCTAAGAAAAAGTTTATTTCCAATGCAAAACAAGAAGCCTATTTTTTAATTGAATTTGAAATATTTTGAATCCATCAGTCACAGCTCATTTCATATCTATTAGACTGACAACCATAAAGAAAAAATCACCCAGAAGTGTTTGGAATGCAGACCTGTGAATACTTCTGGCTCACCCTGAATGAGCTAACAATTCAGGAAAGGTAGCTCTGCAAAATGCAACCACTACATACTTCAACTACCCAGACATATATGATACCATATGATACCATAAGATACCATGAGAATGATGAGATACCATAAGATGCCATGACGGCGGTCTCACCTGCTGAGACACGACAAAGGAAGAGTCCGTGTCGGAGAGTCTAGATGACGCGAACAGGCGAGCCATGACTGATGATCGTTGGTTGAAAAGATCCCAGTAACTAAAGTGTCCTATGACGAACGGGTCCGGACAAAAGGACGCCGCCGATCCGGCGATCCGTCTCGTCGAGTGACGTTAGGTCGCGGCCGGGGTCAGACAGGGCTTCCTCGGTCCTCACAACAAAACCCGAAATCAAACGCTTCACCGTCGGTCGAAATCGCGATCAACACGGCGGCGGAATGTCCTCGAAGCAGCCACATCGACGCCCCATGGCCGACCAGTTATCGCGGAGGAGGATACGCCGCCGAGGGCAGGACGCTCCGTCTCGAACGCTCTCCGGTCGCTCGGTCGAGAGAGGGGAAGACGGCGCTTAGGTCGATCGGCGGTCGCTGCGTTCGGTGCCGGTGGACGACGATCGACGGCGTCGCCTTCCGCCTTCGACGGACGAAACGAACGGCGTCGGCGATGGCGTATTACGAAGCAGCGGCTCTGAACATCACAAATTACCGTGGATTAATATCAAAGACGACAATCAGCGCTGATTATTACACGCACAGAATACCCACGAATGCACCATTATCATAATTTAATAAAGCAGATACGACGACGACGACGACGACGACTAAACACCAGGACGCAGCGGCGGCGCGGCGGCGGCGGCATTTTGCGTGCGCTGACCAATGACCAACGTCACCGGAGCAAGACTCATCCAGCCCTACATGCTCCATTCAACATGTATGTATATATATATATAAATATATATATATATATATATATATATATATATATATACAGTCCCGGTATATATGCATGTGTGTAATATCATGTCATGGCATCATTGGATAGCAGGCAAAACATGTTGCGTAGGCTCCTATGTATATCGCAGTGTCGCATACATAGGCCTACTTTTCTTGTTCGGCTAAAATCTTCTTTGTTTATCGGCTGAGGCGCATTTGTGTAAAAGTGCGCCAGGGAAATGCATTCATTCATTCACATACGGGGAGGATCCAGGATCTCAGTCTGTGTTTCATTCCTCATTCTGCCTTACGATAATTAAGTTACATCGCCCCTTCCATCCAGATGGATTGACGCTTGCTACTAAAATTATTGGAATAGAAGAAAATACGACACTAGAATCTGTCCCTTAGGCCATCCAGATGACGGGGGCGGGAAGTTAGTTGTGGTAACAACGCTGGACGATGGAAACAGTTATTTCACACTTTTCTTGAAGAAAATTTTAAAAATTTTCTTTAAAAATGCTGACGACCTTTTTTTTTTTTTTTTTTGCTCGTCATCAGTTTTCTTTTACGTTGTACCATGCCAACACAAATACCAAATAGCGACCTTTTTTTTTTTAGTTATCGGTTTTTCTTTTCTTATTCCACATTAATACATTATAAATTAATATTTTCATTTCGGGGGCCGATAATTAAGGAAGTTTTTTGTTTTTATTGCACATTAATACATTATAAATTAATATTTTCATTTTCTTGGACGATGGAGCAGAAGGTCGCGGGTTCAATTCCCGCAGGAGCCCTAAGGTCGACTCCGTCTTACTCGCTAGAGGGTGGTGGTAAAATGAGGAGTAGCGTTAAGTTGTGAGGTAAAACGTGGGTCTGGGGAAAGTAATGTCAACCTACCCCAGATTAATGGATTCGGTGTTTTATGCAGGCCTGTTAGGAGGGGAGATTCCCCACAAAACCTCAAAATCCTTCCCCAAAAAAAAACCCCAGCACTTACACAAATCTTGCATTGAACTGTGTCTTTCCCTCCAACCAAGTCGATCCCCGAAAGCCTCAATTCCCCCCCAAAAAAGGCCTGGAGTCTGGATAAAACACTGAATGGATTATACGGTTATACCACCTACGTCGCTGATTGCCTAAGACCGGAGATAAGCGCCGGAACCCAACGCTCGGACTCGAGTACGGGACCCACCTTTACCTTTTACCGTAATTGATGAGAAATTTACAAACATAATTTGGTGAAGTGGGTTTGGAGAGGCACGCCCCACAGTCCTCCACTGTGACCTCACTTTAGATCCACACCTGCATAGGTCTTACATATGCGTAGCCGGAATTTTAGCTTCGAGTAGGCCTGCGGAAATTGTCATTGTCTTGATTAGCAGTGGCCAGTGGTGCTCGATTTGTCCGAAGCGAGGGATTCTGTCCCATCCCCACTGGGGAGTGGGGGATGGGGTACTCGACCACCGTATTGAGTCCATGATATTTGGTTGTATTGTTGTAGGCTGCTGGATGAGAATTTTGAGGTAACTGGGAGTTGTTCGACATTTGCTCAATACTTACTCAAAAAAGACCAATGATCAGGGCGCGATTTGCGGGGAGAAGGGGGGACTATCCTCCCCACTGCCCAACTGCATCCACCCTACTGCTACATCCCCCACCACTACATCCCCGACTGCTACAGTTTCCAACAACTATATCCCCCCAAGCTCGACATATCCCCCACTGCTCCAGGTCACAAACAAATCGCACCCTGCCAATGATTATGCCTAAAAACGTCCGAATGGATTGAAACTGGCCCAAAAGAACAACGGCGTAGCCAGGATTCAAGAATAGAGGGCACTTCGACATTTTCGGCCCAAAAGTCTTGACGAGCAAAGGTCGTCGTCTCAAACTCTTTAAAGTCTAAGTCTGGTGTGGTGTCTGTTGCGTTCCCGTCGATCTAATGTTACCCCTAACACTCCCTCCCCAACCTCACCCCCAACTACTCATCACTTTTGGACGAATCTCACGCGACCAGTTGCGATTCGAATAGGAGCCCGGGCCCTACTCCCGCAGCTACGCCAATGCAGAACAGTTAGGCCTAGTTTATTTAGATCGCGTAGAGTCCTACAGTAACCGAAGACAAACTACCTTTGGCTACGCCTACGTTGATATCATATCCGCAAGGCTTCTAAGGCAGAAGGATAAAAATTAATGGACCCCAAATACGGAATATATATATATATATCAGGGAATCGGCTTATAGTGACCTATAGCTAAACAAGGAGACATTTGGATACTGACGATTACAGACATTGTCAATTCTAGGTCTAGGCCTATAGCATGGGCTACTTAGACAATGGAAGTTGGAATCAGTGGCGTCGCCAGGAATTTTTGGTTGGGGGGGGGGCAAAAGGGCTAGCGTGTCAGATTTCTTACCAACCCCTCGCCCCCCCCCCCCGTCCACAGAAAACTTTCTCACCGGATTTGCGCGAATTCTGGTAGGTGGTCTGGGGCAGGTGGGGGGGGCAGTTGCCCCCATTTGCCCCCCGTGGCGACGCTAATGATTGGAATAGAAATAAGTGACAATTGTTTTCAACACAGGAGAAACCCTACCAGTGCCAAACCGCTTAAAATGAGTCGCAAGGCTCGGCCTAATGGGTCGCGGGTTAGCGCAAAATTACATTCAAAAGTGTCATTTTCATATCAATGCCACAATGACCGAAGCCTTGAAGTTGCAAGTATGCCTAGGTTTTTTAAGAAAATTTATTGTATATGCCTTATATTAAATATATTTAGTATTTTATCCAATTTTAGTCGACAGTAAGTTTGCAGGGACGCGGCATGTTGCAAAGTCGCTGAAGTGGTCGCAGTTCCAAAAAGTTAAGGAAACCCTGGCGGCCTGGCCTATGGTAATTTTAAAAATTATCTTATTTCGCAATAACGCAAGGAAAGCGTATTCCGACCATTTTGCTCTGAAACTCCACTACTAATATAATAGGAGGATCTTCCATTCGACTAATAAGGAAAGCAAAGAGACCTGGCGGTTAAGCGATTTTGCCATACTCATAGTACTTTTAATCCGCGTAATAAAGGTATGTTCCAGGCGAAAGGTTTCAAAAGCTAATTTTCAGGAAATTTCAATATCTATTTTTCTCCTTTTGTCTTATTATTGTAACAAATATAAATAATTCAGTCTAATATGTTTGCCATAATTTCATTCGAATTTAATCAGATTTTTGTTTTGCCATTTATTCAAAACTCAGAAGATTCTTTTCAACTAACGTTCGCCAGATGGCCTAATGCATTAAAAATATTACATGCTATGAATAGGGTCGCGGCACA
>CM030850.1:12675380-12682880 GCA_018105865.1 Metaphire vulgaris
GCCGCGGTTCCAAAGTGCTTGGGAAACCCTGCCTTAACGGACCAGCAGTTAGCAGAGTGGTAACAGTAGAGGCGTGGAGATCCGAAGGCTGCTGGTCAGTGGTTCGATGCCCGCAGGAGCCCTAAGGTCGACTCAGCCTTCACTCGCCAGATGGCAGTGACAAAATGAATAGCCGCGAATTAATAACCGTCAGACAAACAGGCACGCTGCACAATACACTGGTCTCGTGTGTATAGCTTTGCACGCCTACCCCCATTAGGCCTATAAGCAGGAGAAGAATGGCCTCTAAGTGCGGTTAATTTTTGACGCAAAAATAACGTAATGCCAATCGAGACACCCTGGTCCATTTTAAAAGGATCTCCGGCTGATGACTTCAACTCCACCGCAGCGGATGGCAGAGGAGCCAAGCGCCGATCGTCTTTAAATAAACTCAACAGCTGCAGTTTGGTGAACGGTTAACTGGTTTTAAAAATATTGGAATATAACGTCGCGACGAAAACGACGCTATTTTTACAGTAAAAAAATCGATACATTTTATTATGACGTTATATTCCGCTGTCAATTTCAAAATTTGGGTTTTTTAGTTTTTTCATTTTTCGTAATATTTGCAGCAAATACTAAAGATATCAGCTGAACGAAATTTGGCAATTACATCTCAAACATTCCCAGGTATATGGTCTATAAATTTCATTTAAATCGCTCTATACGCGGCCGAGATATTAAACATCATAAAGGGGTGCCCTTTTCACTTTTACACTACGGGATTGTATATATATATATATATATATATATATATATATCTATATATATAATTCTCGATGTCCGTCTGTCGCATTTGAAGCAGTCTGTCCGTCCAGCATTCAAATTTGATTTACGGCGGGTATTTAAAATAATGCTTTTGTCAACTTTTGACAACCAAATATTGTTTAATCAAACTGGAGCGTTTAACGAAGTTTTCTTTATTGCAGCTAAACCCCGTCCCCTTCGACCCTCACCCCATCCCTCTCCTAAAAAATTGCCCAGGCCCCAACCTTAATTACCACTGCTTCCATTTTACCACCGGCCTCAAACCCCCCTTTTCCCCTTCCCCTTTCCCCATCCCCAATGGGCAAGAGTTCCCAGTCTGGATCCCCTCCCAATATATATCGCCCGATGAAGCCCAACCACAAATTCCGGACCCCGGGTCCCCAAACCACCCTTCTGTTCCCCTTCCTTAGGGGAAGGTTCTAACCCCCAACCCTTATTCCCTCTCCCCATCCCTCCAATTGTGAGTCGCCATTAAACTTTATAAGTCATTAGTAAGGCCCCAACCCATTCCAGCCCCGGCCCCAAACCTGTTCAGTTCCTTCCTCCCCAACCCTTTGGACTCCCTCCCCATCTCTAATGACTGGGAAAATCGATGTGCTATATGATCGATTCTTTACATTGCCCCAACCCAAATTGTTTAAGCAGAGGTTGGCCCCAAACCCCGTTCCCCTCCCAGTTTCCCCCAGTTTCCTTCCCTATCCCCTCCCTTATTGAATGCAATGGCCCAAGCCCTCACTCCAAACCTAAAATCACAACGCTGCTCCACTGAAAACCCGTACAACCCACTTTCCTCCTCCCAAATCTCCAACCTCTCCCAATGCCCTGCTTTCAATATTGTTATTATATATATATATATATATATATATATATATATATATATATATATATATATATATATGGAGGACTCTTCCTAGCCCCCAATACCTATTTTTAAATTTTACTCCTCAAGTGAGGATTAAATTTTCAGACGCTCTCTCACTTTACTGGGATTTAATTTTTGGAAAAGCGTTCTTCAGAAATGAAAAGAAGGAAGATTCACTCTTTCGATGATTCCGTCCACGACCAGTGCTCCCTCCATCTCTCTCTCTCTCTCTCTCCCATGCTGTAACGTTTTAAATTTGCTATATCTCAGGCTATATAGGAGCCAAAAAGATGAGGTTCGTACCATTGTTTAGATTGTTTATTCCTCTTTCTAACCCTCTACCGTGCAAAACAAAGAAATTGGGGGGCCAGAGTCCACTTTACGGCCTAAAATATCACCTCTTTCCCGAAAAATTTTTAAGTTTCATAGCAAAATATTTTCAGCGGTAACCCCACTTTGGTCAACCGGAAAAGTTGTTATGGGATGTCAGAGGAACAAAATAAACCAAAAAGTTTGAAAATCGGTTGACATTTGGCAAACATCTATCAGTTCTAACCTGATGACCCCAATGTTTGAACATAAAACAAAAGCTATTATCGGTGAATTTCATGAAAGTTTTGAAGTCTGCGAAAGTTTCCAAATTTTTGAAAATTATCTTTTGAACCTCTCAGGCTATATAAGAGCTAAGAAGATGAGATTTGCACCATTGTTTAGCTTTTTATTCCTCTTTCTAACCGTCCGTAGCAAAAAAAAAAGTTCAGCGTTCAACGAGCTTTCCGACAATCAAGTGAGAATGAGGATAAGCAGGCTGTTGCTCGGCGTGAAATGCAGCGCAGCAAACAAGAGAATCAAGCACTGCATGTCGTTCGACACTGCCAAATCAGTACACCTTCCTTGACTATCAAGGTTCAGAAAATTCCTATGAAATGGGCGTTAACTCGGTTGAAGGAAAAGGCGGCGAGTGAAGGAGAACTTATTGCGCAAAATGCTATTGCATTAACGCAAAATCGGGTTAAAACAGCCAATCTCCCCCGTCATAAAATGCTATTGCATTTGTATTAAAATCGGGTGGTAAAACATGAATCAATGTCCCCCGTCATTTTTGACGGGTAAAACACCTAGTATATATATAATACGCTATGTTAAGGTTGTTTTGGAAACTACTTAAAAATGTAATTCTAAATGCCGAAAACATGTGTACGTCCCTCGACTTTCATCGCAGACACTTTTGCGCCCTCGGATAAAAATTTTGTGCTAATCACTGACTTATGGCAATCTCTTAATTACCACTGCTCCTCATTTTACCCCGCCCTCTAGAGAGAAAGTCTGAGTCGACCTTAGGGCTCCTGTGGGCCTCGAACCCGCGACCTTCTGCTCCATCGTCCAAAGTTGCTACCACTCTGATAACTTCCCGCCCCTAATAACAACAGCAGCAGCAACAACAACGACAACAACGACAACAACGACAATAATAATAATAATAATAATAATAATAATAATAATAATAATAATAATAATAATAATAATAATAATGACAATAATAGGGCCTAATGATAATAATAATGACAATAATAATAATTGGAAGAAGAACAAGAACAAGAAGGAGGAGGAGGAGAAGGAGGAGGAGGAGGATTTGCGAAGAATAAAATTTCAAGGAGGAGAAAATGAAGCAGATGCGGAGGAGGAAGAAGAAGGAGAAGAAGAAGAAGAATTGGAGAAGAATGGGAGAATACGATGATGGAGGACTTGGTTCGATTATTCCGTCCAAGCGACTGATGTCCCGAGATTCACCTTCGATTACCTGCGCCTCTCTCTCTCTCTCTCTCTCTCTCTCTCTCTCACTCTCTCTCTCTCTCTCTCTCTCTCTCTCTCTCTCTCTCTCTCTCTCTCTCTTGAAACTCTCTCTGGTCGACCTGACCTGATTTTATCATGAATCTGATCTGTGTGAAGGAGGGAGGGAGGGAGAGAACGAGAATGATCTACAGACGAAGTTGAATTGAACAATTCGGAGAGCTTATATAGCGCCTGTAGTATTATGGTTTCTTTCGGACACCCATTCTTCCCTATAAATAAATCACCGAGCACTCGCTAGAGGGCGATGGAGTGAAGGAGAGAACAGAGGAGAGGTAGCTCGCCTCACCGGGCATCTCCTAGTCATTGGCGGCTCCACTTGGGGACCCAGGGGACCGTGCCTCCCTATTGAATGTCTGGCCCTTGAGTGGCCCCTGTTGAGACCCTCTACTCACTACAGAATACCTATCAACAAATGGTTGGCCACCATGCTTATAAGTTGCCACCCCAGCGCTCTCTCCCCACTTGCCAAATCCTGGAACCGCCACTGCTCCTAGTCCAGGGTTTCCAAAACATTTGAAACCGCTGTCCACTTCAACGGTATTTGTAACCAGTAGCGGCTCTAGGATTTGGCAAGTGTTTATTGGCAATAATAAGGGCCAACCATTCGTTGTTTAATGTATGTAGCATTAAGTATAGGGTCCCAACAGGGGGGCCACCGGGGGCAGGCACTCAATAGGAGCACGGGCCCCCTGCCCCCGGTGGAGACGCCACTGTTTGCAACGTGCCGCAACCCTAATCATAGCATGTAATAGTTTAGAAATGCATTAGGCCATCTGGCGAACGTTAGTTGAAAAGAATCTTATGAGTTTTGAATGAACGGTAAAACAACAGCTCTGATTCAATTCGAATGGAAATATGGCAAACGCATATTAAGGTTATTTACCTGTGGACCCGTTTTGAAATGATGCCTTTTGTGAATTATTTTTTATTTTTTATACTTTTTTCCAAAAATAAGACTACAGGATATTGATAGATATTGAAATTTCTTGAAAATTATCTTTTTAAAAACGTTGCCAGGAACATACCTTTATTACGCGTCTTAAAAATCCTATGAGTATGGCAAAACCGATTAACCCCTAGGTTCGGAATTCCATTTTCAAACCATTTATGGAAGATTTTTTTAACATTGTTATTGGAGTTTAAAGAGCAAAATGGTCTGATACGCTTTCTTTGCGTTATTGCGATATAAGAATAATTTTTCCAAGTACTACAGGTCAGGTCAGGGTTTCCTAACTTTCTGGAACTGCGATCACTTCAGCGTCTCTGTTGTAACGTGCCGCGACCCTGCAAACTTATCAACTAAAATTGGATTTAAAAAAAACACTAAAATCATTTTAATATAAGCCCTGTTTGGAGGATTGCAGACATAAATTTCTTAAAACCTACGCCTACTTTAAAAGCTGGTGACATTGTGGTATTGGTTAGAAATTACGGTTTTTAATCTAATTTCGAGCTACACCGTGACCCATTAGACTGAGCTCTGCGACCCACTTTTGGGTCGCGACTCGCAATTTGGGAAACGATGTCCCAGTCCGTATCGTTGTGCGACGGACTGCTGCGTTGGGTGAGTGTCCGGCGACTGGACGTCCTTCCAAGCACGTCATCAGGACGGTCGACGTGCGTGCAAGAATGGCGCCAAATCTCGCGCACTTGACCTTGGAACCGGAAAAAATGATAACACTCGAGCGACGCCTGGCGACTAATTCTCTCGCGATGATAATCGACGGCAGCGCTATACTTTCGTTCAGAAATCGCGACAGGAGAAACGCCGGAAGTCAGCGGTGGACGTCGAAGAAAGAAGCGGAAGTAAGATCAAGAACAGCCAGAGAGAGAGAGAGAGAGAGAGAGAGAGAAGCGAATATAGAAAGCGTCAATTGGGGGGGTCGAAATGTTCTGCTTTCGTTGACATCGAATATGGCGAGACCAGGAGCGTAGCGACGGGGGGTTATATCGGTATATATGCCCCCAAAATTCAGGCTACCTTAACATTTTTATTGTGTTTGTTAAAGATTTTCAAAGCTTCGAACCTCTCCTTCAATCGCATTATTAACCCCCCCTCAAATTCCTGGCTATGCCCCTGGGCGAGACTGATCGGTTGTTTGACGGGCACATTGCAAATCCCTTCCCCCACCGGTCATTTTCATTGGCTATAGACTTAAGGGGACCATTGTAGCTGCAGAGCAGTTCAATTTCTCGTAGAGAAGAGAGAAACTGCTGATAGCATGGGTCTACGCGGAAAACTAAGTTCGTGGGGGTGTCGGATTGTGCCCCATTGGCCGCATATCACCCACGGCAGAGGTCGATTACCGGAGGTCGAGGGTTTAGTCCTCCGTTGATCGACGATGACCTCACGGGGACAGAAAGCCCCTGCTTTTTAAAAAGAATCGAACCCACGCCAACGCTATGGCCGCTCAGGCGTCTTGCGACAACAACGCGAGAGAAATGACATTCGACTTCCGTTCTTCTCTCTCTCTCTCCAAAAGAATGCTCTACAATGGACAGCCTATAGAAGCAACAACAACTTCTTCATCATCGTCGTCATCATCCCTATCACACCATCATCATCATCATCATCCCCACCACAAACATCATCTTAATCATCATCACCATCGTCGTCGTCATCATCATCATCATCATCACCATCGTCGTCGTCATCATCATCATCATCATCATCATCATCATCATCATCATGGAGAGGATAAGGACAAGACAATCATTGAAGGATGGCGACGACGACGACGATGATGATGACAACGATTATGATGAAATGTTGTCTCTATAAACATAATCAACAACAACATCGCTGCCAATTGACAGTTTTATAGCGCACGATTATTTAGTTCGTATAGGGTCAAATATAGAAATCTTCACTAATAATAATCACATTCATAGAAGAAGAAGAGACAGGAGAGGGAGGGAGTAGGACAGACCGATAGACAAACACAGACACACACCGTGACACGCATACTGTACATACACTGTAACTACATATCTCACACACACACATACATACACACACACACACACACACACACACATACATATATATATATATATATATATATATATATATATATATATGGTGGTGTGTTTTTGCGTGTGTGTGTGTGTGTGTCCGTGTGTGCGTGTGTGTGTGTGTGTGTGTGTGTGTGTGTGTGGATGAAATGGAATTGTGAGCCACCTGTTCTATGCTTTGGTTGATGATTGACGGGGTGTGACCCAGAGTTCACTGCGCATGACCTCTGTGAACCGGAGCTTCCAATTAAGTGGACGCAGCGTCGTCGTCGTCGTCGTCGTCGTCGTCGTCTGATGAATCCGTCCGAGTTAAATATTTAACGCAGAAAATACTGGATCCCGAAAGATTTTCCGACGCACTGCAAAACAACGAACAATTCGCACCGGGTAGATTGATAATTATTATCATCCAACGACTCGATTGCGAGATTTTCTGTTAAGATTAAGAAGACACTTTTCCTGATATTTTTTGACTAATCGTAAATCGAATAACTGTATCCTTAAATTGTTTTAAAATGGATCTTTGATTTGGCAAAGGTTATTTGTATCTCGAGATTTTCTGCGCGTATTCTGAAATGATCTTGCATGAAACGATGCGTCGTGGAAATTAGGTCGTATACTGTCAGGAATCGGGATTCTGACTCTCTGTCGGCAACAGTCAGTTCAGTGAGTTTGCTCTGATTAGGGCCAGAGGCGAAGTCCCAGAAACAAACTAAGTCATGTCCATCTACCGACAGTCGGAGGTACTAAACGTGCTGATAGATGTTCTGTCTGAGACGCAGTGGCGCGTAGAGGGTGGCCGACGCCCGGGGCCAAGTTGTCCAAAGTACGCCCACGAGCAAAAAAAGGTCATCGGGTCAATTTTTACGCCCTCTGCCCTGGTCTGCGCTCCGGGGCCACCGACCCACCCGCCCCCCTCTACACGCTACTGCTGAGGCGTTGAAATGTCATTCTGAATAAGG